>JACYFF010031955.1:48058655-48109852 GCA_017589665.1 Selenicereus undatus | reverse complement strand
TATTATTATTATTATTATTATTATTATTATTATTATTATTATTATTAGTAGTAGTAGTAGTAGTAGTAGTAGTAGTAGTAGTAGTAGTAGTAGTAGTAGTATCTTTTTTCTTTTCATATTATTAATTTGATTAATAGCTCCATAAAAATATTATGTAGTTCGCTAATAACTACTTATGTATACCTGAATTCCACTTCCTAAAAATACTATACAACTCACTAACACCTGTACATGTACACTTTGGTTTGACTTACTAACATATATTATATAGTTCACTACTATCTGCTCACTTTTCTATCATAACTCACTAATAATATATCATAGCTCACTAAATGTATATCATTGTTCACTAAAATATTTTATAATAACTCTCTTAGAAATACATAGCCTAGGTGAATAAAACTTTTCAAATATATCAAACCAAATATGATATTGAAAATTTCTTTTAGTGAGTTATTTTAATTATATTTTGGTGAGATATGATCTTTAACGAAATTTAATGAAACAATTCTAAAAACATGATATTGAAAATTCTAAAAAACATAATTTTTGGTATACGAAAAACCCAATCATTTTGAGTTTTAGCATGAGCAAACTGATCCTAATGAAACAATTCATGCCGAGGAATCAGTTTAAAAAATGAAAAAATTAACATAAGCATACCATGATTAAACCTGTGATAGCGTGACCTTCACGTTCTTGTTAATGCACCTAACCACTAGGTTATATTTTGTTTTTGTAATTATTTGCAGCGCTCAATATTTGTACCACCCCCTTGTCCGGGAGTGCATACATTTTATATGCTCGAGTTTGCCTCACTAATATATATTGCATAACTCACTAATACCTATACTCTTAAATTCGACTCAGTAATATATGTTGCAATAACTCACTAAGTTTAATCATATATGTTTTGTTTTCTTGTGCTCATTTTTTTAAAAAATGATGTAAAAAGAGTACCAAAAACAAAGGTTTAGTTGAATTGAATTATATATATATATATATATATATATATATATATATATATCTATATCTATATCTATATCTATATCTATATCTATATAATACATAATAGCAATCTTGTGGGTTCTACTATTTATCTAAATTCTCAAAAATTAGAGTTTTTCAACCGTTAGATTGAGATTGTTTTTTTATAATTACCATTGGATTTATACAAAAATCAAATTAATTTTAAAAAATCTATCTATCTATAATCTAACTATATCCATAATATCTATAATCTATCTCTCTATATAATAGCAATCTTATAAGTCTTATTGTTTATCTAAATTCTAAAAAATTAGAGTTTTTAAATCGTTAGATTGAGATTATTTTTAATAATTACCGTTGGATTATAAAAAATCAAATTAATTTAAAAAAATATATCTATCTATAATCTATCTATATCCATAATATCTATAATATAATCTATATCTATATCTATATCTATATAATTTATAATATTATAAGTCCAATCTCAACAATAAAAATATTTATGCATTAGATCTAAGCCGTCAATTTTAAAGTTAAGATCTCTATTTATTTTTATTTAAAAAAATTCCCTATGATTTCGGATATACATAATAAAAGATAGATGAAAATTTAATTATCTAGGGAAAAAAATTCTATCAACAAAAATTATCTAGGAAAAAAACTAGACAGTTATATTTATTCAGTAAATCTAAACTGCGAATTTAAAGTTAAAAACAACTACTTTATCCAAGTAAAATACCCATTTATAATTTTTATTTTTTTTAAAAATCCTTCATAATTTCGGTTATGTGATAAAGGATATATTATAATCTTATATCTAAAAAAATATCAAGTAGATACAATAACATAGTAATCTTTAGAAAACTCTAGAATGCTACAATGAAAGTGATTTGTGGGATTTAGTGTAATCCTAACCATAAAAATTATTGATGCATTAGTTCTAAATTGTTGATTCTAAAGGTAAGATATCTCTTTGTTTTTATTTTAAAAATTCTTATGATTTCGGATATACATGATCAAAGACAGATGATAATCCAATTATCAAGAAAAAAATTCTATTAAAAAAATCTCGGGAAAAGCACTAGGTAGTTATATTTATTCATTAAATTTAAACCATAGATTTTAGCGTTAAAAAAAAAATACCTGATTCAATTAAAATACCAATTTATAGTTTTATTTTTAGAAAAATCCCTCATAATTTCAGTTATATGTGATAAAGAATATATGATAATTGTATTATCTCAAAAAAATTCCAAGCAATTAAAAAATGTGATAATATTTGGAAAATCCTAGAATGCTATAACGAGTGCAATTTGCGAGATTTACTATAATCTTAAACATAAAATATTTATTTATGCATTAGATCTAAGTTGTCGATTTCAAAGCTGAGATGTCCTTTTATTTTCATTAAAAAAACCCTCCATGATTTAAAAATATACATGATAAAAGCTAGATGATAATGCAATTATCGAGGAAAAAAATCTATCAAAAGAAATTATCTAGGGTAAAAATAGGTAGTTATATTTATTCATTAAATTTAAATTGTAGATTTTAAAGTTAAAAAATACCTTATCCAAGCAAAATACTAATTTATAATTTTTATTTTTTAAAAAATCCTTCATAACGTTGATTATATGCGATAAAGGATATATGATAATTCTAATATCTAAAAAAATGCTCAACAGTTAGAAAATATGATAATCTTTAGAATACCCTAGAATGTTGCAATGAGTGTGACTTGTGGAGTTAGTATAATCTTAACCATAAAAATTATTTATGCAGTTAAAAATTATGTATGCATTAGATTTATAATTTTTATTGTTAGAACCATCCATCATAATTTCAGTTATGTGATAAAGGATATATGATAATCCTATTATCTAAAAAAATATCGAGTAGTTAAAAAACGCGTAATATTTGAAAAACCCTAGAATGCTACAACAAGTGTGATTTGCATGATTTAGTGTAATCTTAACGATAAAAATTATTTATGCAATAGATCTAAGTTGTTGATTTTAAAGTTAAGATATCTGTTTATTTTTTTAAGAAAAATCCCTCATGATTTTGGATATACATTATAAAAGATAAATGACGATCCAATTATCCAAGAAAAAAATTCAATCAAAAAAATTATCTAGGGAAAAAAATATGCAATTATATTTATTTATTAAATCTAAACCGTAGATTTTAAAGTTAAAAAAACTACATTATTCAAGTAAAATGCCCATTTATAATTTTTATTTTTTAAAAACCTCCTGATAATTTCACTTATATGTGAAAAAGACTATATGATAATCCTATTATCTTAAACAAATCTCAAACATTTAATAAAAATTATAATTTTTGGAAAAACCTAAAATGCTACAACATGAGTGATTTATTTGGTGTAATCTCAACCGTAAAAGTTAATCACCTATTAAATCAAAGCCTTTGATTACATCTATTAAAAAAAGGTACATTCCCCAAATAAATCATGTCTTTATTATTACCCTTTTTTTAAAAATCCTAAAGAATATATAATAATCCTATTATCTATGGGGTAGCCATCTATTAAATATAGATAGAGATGGACATGGGGTGGATTCGGGCCAAATGGAGCCGTACCCGCACCCATACTCATTTTCTAAAACCATCCCCATACCCACACCCGTACCCATCGGGTTTTAAAAATTCATACCCTACCCATATCCATCGGGTTTTTCGAGTTATTCAGGTTTTATTTTGGTACATATACATTGTAAAAACTGACACCTATCGGGTTCATTAAGTTTAATTTTTAAAGGTTCAAAACTAAATGAAAAATACTTTTTTACATGGATTTCCCTCTTATTAAATTTCTTCCTACATATTCAAAATTAAAATAATACACGTCGGGTTTATTAAGTTTAAAAAATAATACTCATAATTGAAATGCATTGTGTCCCTACAAAATATCAAATTTGTAGGTGCATAAGAGTAGAGTAGCTGTCAGTTGAATCTGATAGCACAATATGTATTCCTACTCGCTTCAGCCCCATAATTTTTTTTGAAAAAAATCGGGTTTGGATATGGGGCGGGGTTGGGTATGGTATTCCTGTACCCGATCCGTACCCATACCTATACCTGTTTTTGGCACACCCGCCCCATACCTATTTTTCCTCCATTTTTTGTACCCGAACCCACTATAAATAAAGAGGGTTCGTTTTGGATTTTTCGGGTTTGGGTAGAACTCTCATCCCTAAATATAAACCACTAATTCTATATCTTTAAATTATCCTACATGATTTAATTAATTTTTTGTTTGACTTTATTTATCTCAGTTGCTATTTATGAAATTCACAACTTTTTATTTTTTCCACTAACTACTTATCGATAAATTTTTTAATTTTTTCAATGATACATATTTTTTAAATATCTGTTTCATCGTGCATAGCACGGGTTTATACTAGTATATATATAAATTCTGAGTAAATAATTCGTTAAAAAAGGGATGAAAGGCAAAAAAATTTAATAAATCATCCACCAAAAAAGACACACAAAGGGGTGAAAAGTTTGAAAAACATAAGATAAAAATTAGCTTACATAAGATTCAAACCCAGCCCATGCGAAAAACTAAAACAAGCTCTTACCACAAGTGCAACGCTACTTGGTTGCTACAGTGGGGGCCAAATATTATTTTCATGCTTCATGGAAAGTGGGTCAGGTGGACAACTGGATTACCCACCCGGTTGTACATAATAATTTACAACTACTAGGTTTGTCGGTTATTGGGCATGAAATATCAACAATTAAAAAAATCAAAAAGAATTTGATAAACGAGTTTGAAAGTAGGAATCAAGCATGATTAAAATATTTTACCTATTGTTGGTTTTATTATAAGATAGCATGCTTTTTTACTTTTTTATGCTAGTGGAGGAAATTAGAAGTACTAGGATTATACCCTTGCGATGTAAGTATGTGAGTTAAATAATTTTTTAATATATTATTAAGAGAATACATTTTTTTATAAAAAAAAAGAAAATAATAAATCGGTGTATTATATTATTTTGATAATGCAAAATTAAAGTGAGTCTTCTTTAGTTTTTTTCCTATTAATAGCATACTTTTTTATTCTTAATTAATATCTAACTCACATTTTTTGTTGTATTTGCATCATCAAATCACATATATTTTATGTTTAAATTTTATTATTAAATAATGGAAAGGCGTGTGAGAAGTTACCTCATTAAATAGAATTAATATTGTCTTAAATTTACATTCATCCTACATTGTCTTTTATTTTTATTTTAAATATCATGTAGTATCCTATATTGAACTAAAGTATCTCACATGGCTATTCTCTCCTATGTGGCATCCTACATGTCAACCTTACGTGTTGTTCATACATAAGTTCAATCCAATGTTTAATATATATATATGATAGTAAATGGTTATTTGTACTTTATTTTGGCGCCTTGTTTTCATGGGTGATACTCAAACAATAATTATAAACAAAAGGGAATCCATCTTGTTATGATGTATATGGTTTTGATGATAACAAATCCAAGTGTTGTTGTTGTTCCAAACAGGTTCTTACTACTATTCTCAATGCTTTAAAATGTGCTTGGTTAACAATGTTCAAGAACAGGTCTTAAGAACAGGTGCTGAAGATACGTTGGCTGACAAAACTTTCCTAAACTTCAGAAACAGCCTTAAGAACAGTCCTGCTGAGTGTTTGGAGCAGCTATGGTTGATTCAACAAAAGTCTTCGGTTTCCTATGGTTTTCATTTTCTTAGATTCTTGTTAATATGCCAATTAGAAAGTATTGATTTAACATTTACTTTGAAATGGTTTTTTCTCTTTGAAAGAATTTTCAGAACAGTGCTGGAAACAAGGCGACCAGGGTGTTTCCAGACTAAAACTGCGAAAAATAATTTTACTTGATTTTTCCTTGATTTTTGGGCTAACATATCTGAACTTTTTGGATAAATTTTCTGCTAAGTGATAAAGTCCAAAATGGCTATTTTTGGCTTTGAAAACTTGGAGAGAAACTTTAGCTTATTTTTAGCCTTATCTTATCCTCTTATAACCTCTTCTCTATTTTCAGAGAATGACTAGATTTTTGGAGAAACTTATGGGCTGAAATTCAGGTAACTTGTGGTTAACATTTGGCCATTTTAACCAAGTGAATTTCGTTCACATTTTTTCCACCTTTTATGGGATAATCATTCTTTTAATTCGCCCAACCATTTTCTATTTAAGGGGAAATCTCAACTTCAGTTTTTGCACCAGTTTTCACAGCATTTTCAAAGAGTTTTATGAGCAAAATTTCTAGAGAGAAAACCGACTAAAGTGTGTGAAAAGTTGAGCTTTCAAAATTGGCATACCAGGACTTCATTTGTACCCTATATTCGCTTGATTGAGAAGCATTGTAATAGGGCGTTCTTTGTGTAATCGCTCTTTTACAAAAGTGAGGTGAGTGTGTCCTAAGTCAAGTGAACTTTTGGACGTGGGGTAACCGGTCTTAGGGAAGACGGTTACATAGGTTGCAATTAGTAGCAAGGTGTGTTGCTATTGTAACGTTTTCAGCCCGATTAGTGAAGTGGTTCTAAATCCTACATGAGGTAGGTCGTGGTTTTTTCACCTCAGTTGGGCTAGAGGTGTTTTCCACGTAAAAATCCTGTGTCCATTATTTCCGCATTCAATTTCATTGGATTTTCATTTCTGCTCAACTCAGGAACAGTCTGTGCAAACAGGGTCTGAGACTGTTTTCCAGAAAATTTCGAAAATCAGGCACCACAATTCATCCCCCTCTTGTGGTGGTGTACTCTCAAAACTAACAAGTGGTATCAGAGCTTGCTGCAAATAGGCGCTGGAACAGGTCCTCACAGGCGCTAAATTGGTTGAACACTCACTTTAACCGAAGCAAAAAGGGATTAGGCTTTGTGACTAAGCGCACCGTTTACCCTGTTAATAGAAAATATGTGGGACTACCTGAAAATATTGTTTGTTTTCATTGTGGTAAAACGGGGCATTATCGGTATGCGTGCCCTATAAGAAGGTATGCCATTGAAAGAAACACAGTTTATGTAAGACAAATATGGGTTAGGAAAGATGAGATTTGTACGTCTAAAGGAATGGGACCCAAGTGGATCTGGGTTCCCAAAACTAACCTTTGATTTGTTTTGCAGGCTGAAGTTAGAGAAAATAACCCAGCAAACAACCCAGCAAACAGCCCGGGGAACAACCTTGGGAACAAGCAGCTGTGGTATGTTGACAGTGGGTGCTCGAGGCATATGACTGGTGAAAAATCCAATTTTCTCTCACTTGCAGCTTCAGAAGGAGGGAGTGTGGCACTTGGAAACGGCAAATCCGGGACAATTGTCGGTATAGATAAGATAGGTGAGTCACACTCCCATTCAATTGAAAATGTTTATTTTGTGAATGGATTAAAACACAACTTACTAAGTGTGTCCCAACTGTGTGACAAAGACAACCTAGTAGTGTTCTCTCCGACACGTTGCTTGTTGTTAATATGAACACAGGAGATGTTGTGTTGAGGGGGAAACGACACAAAAATGTTTATAAAGTGTGTATCTCTACTCTTTCCCAAAATAATTTGACTTGTTTGAGTGCCTTAAATAATGATGTTATGCTTTAGCACAAAAGACTAGGTCTCACTTTTGAATAAACTTGTAACCAAAGACTTAGTGATTGGCTTACCTTCCATCAAATTCAATGATGACAAGGTATGTGATGCATGTGCCGAAGGCAAACAAGTCAGAAATTCTTTTAAATCTAAAAAGTGTGTAAGCACTACCCGACCACTTGAATTGCTACATATGGATCTATGTGGTCCAATGAGGATCATGAGCAGAGCTGGAAAGAGGTATGTGCTTGTGATAGTGGATGACTACTCTCGTTTCACTTGGACCCTATTCTTAGCGTCCAAAGATGAAACATTTGAGAAATTTCTTGCACTTATTAAAAGGCTTGAAAAGAGAGTAGGACACTCATTGGTTGGCTTAAGGTCTGATCATGGTACGGAATTTGAGAATTTAAGCTTTATTAGCTATTGTAATGAGCATGGTGTAGACCACAACTTCTCAGCCCCAAGAACACCCCAACAGAACGGGGTGGTAGAACGCAAAAATTGTACTCTAGAAGACATGTCTAGAACAATGCTTGTTGCTAGTGGTCTTCCTAAAAATTTTTGGGTTGAAGCTGTGAACACATCATGTTACATTATAAATAGATGCATGATTAGACCTCTTCTTAATAAAACACCTTATGAGCTCTTCAAGGGAAGAAAACCCAATATTATGCATTTAGAGTATTTGGGTGCAAGTGTTTTGTGCATAACAATGGGAAGGATGCCTTAGGGAAATTTGATCCAAGGAGTGATGAGGCAATATTCCTTGGTTATTCCTCGCACAGTAAGGCATACAAAGTATTTAATAAGAGAACCTTGTGTGTTGAGGAAAGTGTGCATGTGCTTTTTGATGAAACTAACTCTCTAAGTGAGAATGATGCACAGGAGGAAGACCTTGAGCTAGGTCTTGTTAGAAAAGACTCGTTGCTCACACATGAGAAAGGTAAGAGTTCTAAGGATGGATCAGGGCCTGGAGCTGTTTCCTTGGAAGGTGGGCAAGGTCTGAACCAGACAGGGGGAAGCTCTGCTGAACCTTGTTTGAATAAAAACCAACCTAATTCTTCTCGAACAAGCCAGGAAACAGGCTCCAGAACAGGCTCAGGAACAGGCTCCAAAATAGGCTCGGAAACAGTTCCTGAACCTGTTTCACCAAGTATTCCAACTAGAGTAGAAAGCGTGTCTGTAGATCCACTTACTCCACGACCATGGAAGCACCAAAGTTCGCACCCTCTTGACCAGATTCTGTCCAACATTAATACAGGAGTGCAAACCAGATCCAAACTTAAAAAATTTTGTGCTTTTTATGCTTTTCTCTCTAACATTGAGCCAAAAAATGTAAATGAAGCACTTACAGATACAGATTGGGTCACAGCAATGCAAGAGGAGCTTCATCAGTTTGAAAGGAACAAGGTGTGGTACCTTGTACCACAGCCAGAGGATAGATCAATCATTGGCACCAAGTGGGTGTTCCGAAACAAGCTTGATGAATTCGGAACAATCACTAGGAACAAGGCCCGACTGGTGGTTCAAGGCTACAACCAAGAAGAGGGCATTGATTATGAGGAAGCCTTTGCACCCGTTGCAAGGATTGAGGCTATCCGCATCTTGGTAGCCTTTGCAGCTCACATGGAAATAAAGTTATATCAGATGGATGTCAAAAATGCATTCCTCAACGGATACCTTAAAGAAGAGGTGTATGTGATGCAACCCCCTGGTTTTGAAAATAAAGAATTTCCTAACCATGTTTTTAAACTTGACAAAGCGCTTTATGGTCTAAAACAAGCTCCTAGAGCTTGGTATGAACGCTTGTCAAACTTTTTATTAAAAAATAGTTTTAGAAGAGGCAAGGTTGATAATACCTTGTTTCTAAAATCTAAGGGGGAACACTTGTTGATTGTTCAAGTATATGTCGATGACATTATATTTGGTGCAACACACAATGATTTGTGTGAAGAGTTTTCAAAAATGATGAGGAGTGAGTTTGAAATGAGCATGATGGGTGAGCTTAAGTTTTTCTTAGGCTTGCAAAACAAACAAACTTCAAACGGCACCATGATACATCAACAAAAATATGTCAAGGAACTACTTAAGCGTTTTGGAATGGAATCGACCAAGTCCATTGATACTCCCATTTCTCCTTCAACCAGGTTGGAAATGGATGATGGGAGTCTATAGGGGCATGATAGGGTCACTTCTTTGCCTAACTGCTAGTAGACCTGAAATTGTTTTTAATGTTGGTTTGTGTGCTCGTTTTCAGTCTAAGCCTAAAGAATCTCATTTAAAGGCTGTTAAACGGATCTTTAGATACTTAACATACACCTGATTTGGCTTTATGGTATCCTAGAGGATGCAACTTTAACCTTGTTGGTTATGCTGATGCTGACTATGCAGGCTTTTTGGTTGATAGAAAAACTACCTCAGGTATGGCTCATTTTCTTGGACCCTGTTTGGTATCTTGGGCAACCAAAATACAACACTCTGTTGCCTTGTCCACAGCAGAAGCTGAATATGTGGCAGCTGCATCCTATTGTGCTCAATTACTATGGATAAGGCAACAACTCAAGGATTTTTGTGTTGACATAGGATGCATTCCTATTTATTGTGACAATACAAGTGCAATTAACATTGCCAAAAATCCATGTCAACACAAAAGAACAAAATATATTGACATTCGTCATCATTTTTTAAGAGACAATGTTGAAAAGGGATTAATCTCAATAAATTTTTGTGCCACCGAAAATCAAATTGCTGATATATTCACCAAGGCATTAAGTAGAGAAAAATTTGAGAAGAATAGACTCGACCTAGGTTTGATAAAAACAACCTGATCGTCCTGTTCTCTCACCCTGATGGTAATGTTTAAAGGTTGCAGGTTCAATATGTTAAACAAAAATTTTGCAATCAATTAGTGTGCTATTTTTAGCATATGTATGGTTTGCAGCTTGCTGACACTCGTTGAGGTCTAATGAGATTGCCCTTATTGTCCCATGTTACCGAGCAAGTAACCTCAAGAACAAGCGCCAGAAACAGGTACACTTCTTGTTTGTCAAATATGTGCAACAAGTTGATGAGAATTAAAACTCCTCACCCTTCCCAAAACTCACGTGGCTAGCATTAAGTGATAAAGCCGTTGCAATGGGCAAATCTTCCAAGATCTTCCATTCCTCTCTCTATTTAATCCTCCCAGATTCGTCTCCTTCTCTCACCTCACCTCAAATCGCTTGTCGTGATAGCTCTCACAAAACCCTAAACTCTCACTCCCTTCTTGCAAAAATGGCGTCTCACATCAACAATGAGAGTTTTCTGTCTTCGATTCAGGGCAGCACATCATCAATCGTAGCAGCACCAACAACTACAACCCTGTTCTCTCAACTCCTCACGACTCTAATTCAAGGTAAACATGCTGAACCTCCTCACCCCATTTGCTATAAGCCGTTTGGGTTTCTCAAAAGTGTAGACCTCAAGAACGTAGGTCTCAATTTAACTGACATCCCCTATAATTTTGGGTGGAAATTGGTTCCGTTTGAAGAAGGGGATGCATGTCTGAGATCTGAAAAAATTGGGGATTTGATTAAGGATTTGGGGGCCAAAGACAAAGTCTTTTTGCCTGAATTTAATTCGGATGATATATGGGAAATCGAGTCCTGTTCCCGTGGGTTGTTTCCAGAACCAGAAACAGGGCCTGAAACCTTCGACCCAGTGTTCGAAGATGACCTAGGAGATGAATTGAGGGATGATTCGGATGATACAGGGGGAAGTGGGGAAAAATTGGAGTTGTCCCTTGCTGAAATTGAAAAGCCAACACCGGTACCAAAAACCGGTGAAAAAAGAAAAAGGTACAAAATGGTGGCTAGGCGAACTAGGACGCCAAGAGCAAGGACACCATCAAGGCTCAAAACTGGCCAAACTGAAGAGACCACCAAAAACCCTGCCCAACCTCATTTCACACCCAGACCAACACGAAAATCGGCCAGAATAGCCTTTCAGGCTACTCCCCGGTCTGTGGCAAAGTCCTCACCTATGATTGAGGAAATTTCTTCTTCCTCCTTTTCTAGTTCCTCTGAGAACACCTCCTTCAAACAGGGCACTCCCGTGTTCTCAGAATCCTTAGAGGAAAAGTCTTTGCCTGAACCTTCATTTGAGCCTGCCTTGCCCATTCCCAAACGAGCATCCACTTTACCCTCCTTAAAGCCATCAACCACAAAAACCCCCAGCAAACGCAAAGTTTCTTACAAACAAGCCTCCAACCAAGGTCTGGCTGAAGACCCTCCTACTGCTCCTCATCCAAAGAAAACCAAGACATCTGCCTCTCCTGCACCTCATCCTAAGCTCTCTCAACTCCTTCAGAGACGGATAGTCAGGGGCAAAATTGTCAAAATCCAGTATTTTGAGGAACAGGGTCTTGGGGTGTTCTTGCACAAGTTAAGGGCTCAGGGATGGTTTGAGTTATTCACAAACACTCAGCTGGGGTGTTCTGCTCATGAGTTGGCCGAGTTCTATGCCAATTACTAAGTCACCGGAGGAGTGGTGACTAGCACTGTTAATGGGAAGAAATTTCGCTCTGATGCGAAGACATTAGGAGAAATTTTGGGGATTCCCTCCACAGGTTTTGATGTGTATGTGAGGGAAGATAAGAAGGTTCTTGGGACAGCACGGCTGTTGGAGCTTTCCCAAAAGCTGAGTCAGCAAACATGCTTGTAAACACCCCAGTCAGTCAAAAAGGGGGATATGACATCTATTCATCAGTTGCTTTTTTGGTTCATCATCAAGAATGTCATCCCCAGGGGCCAAGGCCGCAATCTAGCAGATGCAATGGACCAATGCCTTGTGGATCTAATGGACAGGGAGGAGCAAATAAACCTTCCTGCCATCATGATTCGTCACATTGCAAGAATTGCAAACATCTCCAGGGGGCATGATCTTGGATATGGCTTCCTACTGACTTGTGTTTTTGAGCATTTCGGGGTAGAATTGCAAAAAAGGATGGGAGCTCAGTTTATTGATAAAATTGGGAGCAACACCCTTATGGGTTGTGGGTACACCTTGATTGAGGGTTCTGCTTCTGAACAGGGGACAAACACCCCCCGTCCTTCTGTTCCTGGCAGTTCCTCAGACAAGGTTGAGGCTGTTCTAGAGCACCACTCTCGCTTGAATGTTGAACTTAATGCAGTGAAGGCTGCTCTGGACGAGGAAAAGGCTCTCAACACCAAACGCCATGAAGATATCCTAGCCCTTCTCACCTCCCTCTCGGCAAAGCTCTCCCCTCCTGCTCCTTGACCCTTCCCTGTGAACTGTTCTTGTAGGGTGTTCTGTCCTGTTCTGTTCTATTTTGCTCTTCTCTTGATTTTGCCTTTTGCTGTAATTTGGTTCTTCACTCCTTGTTGCACCCTCTGGCAAATAATAAGCTATCCTGTTTTTGATTTTTCCTTGCTTGTTTGTGTTGTGCATTGCTTATGTGTGACTAGGATGGCCAATCTCATTACCGTACCAAAACACTTGAGTGTATCGCATGTTGGTTTTCCTCCATTACCCAAGTGGTGGTGATTGCAAACAGCCTCTGTTTCACTGTTTGCTCCTTCCTTTTTCATGATGCCAAAAGGGGGAAGATAGGATGACCAATGTTGTTATAGTTTTACCATGGAAGAGTCATTTCTCTTGAATTTCTTCAATGCTAGATGCCCCCCGTGAATTTTTGGTCCTATGAATAATTGGCACAAATTACTTCGTTTGTCCTTGAAAGTCAATATGGTTACTTGGTTTGTCATCATCAAAAAGGGGGAAATTGTTATGATGTATATGGTTTTGATGATAACAAATCCAAGTGTTGTTGTTCCAAACAGGTTCTTACTACTATTCTCAATGCTTTAAAATGTGCTTGGTTAACAATGTTCAAGAACAGGTTTTAAGAACAGGTGCTGAAGATACGTTGGCTGGCAAAACTTTCCTGAACTTTAGAAACAACCTTAAGAACGGTCCTGCTGAGTGTTTGGAGCAGCTATGGTTGATTCAACAAGAGTCTTCGGTTTGCTATGGTTTTCATTTTCTTAGATTCTTATTAATATGCCAATTAGAAAGTCTTGATTTAACATTTACTTTGAAATGGTTTTTTCTCTTTGAAAGAATTTTCAGAACAGTGCTGGAAACAAGGCGACCAGGGTGTTTCCAGACTAAAACTGCGGAAAATAATTTTACTCGATTTTTCCTTGATTTTTGGGCTAACATCTCTGAACTTTTTGGATAGATTTTCTACTAAGTGATAAAGTCCAAAATGGCTATTTTTGGCTTTGAAAACTTGGAGAGAAACTTTAGCCTATTTTTAGCCTTATCTTATCCTCTTATAACCTCTTCTCTATTTTTGGAAAATGACTAGATTTTTGGAGAAACTTATGGGCTGAAATTCTGGTAACTTGTGGTTAACATTTGGCCATTTTAACCAAGTGAATTTCGTTCACATTTTTTCCACCTTTTATGGGATCAGCATTCTTTTAATTCGCCCAACCATTTTCTATTTAAGGGGAAATCTCTAGTTCAGTTTTTGCATCGGTTTTCACAGCATTTTCAAAGACTTTTATGAGCAAAATTTATAGAGAGAAAACCGACTAAAGTGTGTGAAAAATTGAGCTTTCAAAATTGACATACTAGGACTTCATTTGTACCCTATATTCGCTTGATTGAGAAGCATTGTAATAGGGTGTTCTCTGTGTAATCTCTCTTTTACAAAAGTGAGGTGAGTGTATCCTAAGTCAAGTGGACTTTTGGACGTGGGGTAACCGGTCTTAGGGAAGACGGTTATGTAGGTTGCAATTAGTAGCAAGGTGTGTTGCTATTGTAACGTTTTCAGCCCGGTTAGTGAAGTGGTTCTAAATCCTACACGAGGTAGGTCGTGGTTTTTTCACCTCAGTTGGGCTAGAGGTGTTTTCTACGTAAAAATCCTATGTCCATTATTTCCGCATTCAATTTCATTGGATTTTCATTTCTGCTCAACTCAGGAACAGTCTGTGCAAACAGGGTCTGAGACTGTTTGCCAGAAAATTTCGAAAATCAGGCACCACAATTCACCCCTCCTCTTGTGGTGGTGTACTCTCAAAACTAACACATCTTCAACAAAAAAGCTTGCGGGTTATTAAAATCACAACCAATGTAAGGTTTGCCACCCTTATTCCTCCTTACCATAGGCTCTTTACCCTTCGAGGTACATAAAATAGTCTACCCCAAGCAACCAAAAAAAGAAAAAAACGAAGAAAGGAAAAGACTTTTTCCCACCTCATGGTTAGATGAAAACGAATACAAAGAAAAGAAAATTTTCAATATATGTTGTTGGTTCAGAGGAGCAATCAAGGCACTACAGCATAATATAAAAGGGGGGCAAAAATTAAACATAAGGCCTCATGTACAATACGCAAGACATCTATCTTAACCATAAGATCAAGACGTAATTAGCTAAACTGCATGTTTTAGCTAGAAAACATATGCTTATGAACAAAAAAAGGGTTTCATATTGAAAACAGTCCGTTGGACTATATAAGTATTTTGACAGTTGAGGAGGAAAAACAGGTTAGTAGTGTTAACCAATGAGAGATATTCTTTAAAGTTTAAACCAACCCCCACCATCTTTACACTCAGTAGTGTTAGTCCATATGAACATCGCTGCCCATACCTCACAAATGGAGCAAGTAAAAAATAGGAAAGAAAAACAGAGAGTTGTGTACTAGTCGCCCAAGAAGCAGGGGAGCAGGGCAATCCTTTTATTAAACACTTGATGCACATCATGTGTTTCATCATGTGTGTGCAAAGTCATTCAACAAATATGTTAGCGCTCTTCACGAAGTATATTGCTAATGTTTTCTATATATATTACTAATGTTCAACATGTATTTTGTCAATAATATTATTGTGATGGAATCAATTGGCATTTTGGCACCCTGATGTTTGACCACTAAATAAAGTTGTTTTTAAGCTCGTGAAAATAATAATTTAGTTCCCTAATATCTCGACGGAAGGATAGTATAGTCCTTTTTCTTGACAAAAAATACTACACATTATATGTATTGGTATTCTAGAACTTTTTGAACCCAAAATGGAATGTTTTTTTGGTACTTAACTATTTTGTTTGTGTTATGAGAAGTTTTTTATACTACACATGATATCAATTAAAACTTCACTAAGTCCTGATAGTGGTGATAGTATGATTATAGTTGTTAGAAGATGCCAAAATGCATTAATACATATAAATTTTGAAAAATAAATAAATTATATTAAAACTAAATTTCTTTTTTAGGAGGGGTGATACACAATTTCTCGAAGTTCTTATCCAGAAGAGGACAAAATATTCATCCCTTAAAATTTGAGTGTGTTAAATTACTATTTGCATAAACTTTTAGTCCACTTTATTCACTGATCATATCAACGGGATACTAAAGTGTCAATTGAAGCTACTCTCGTTGACTGTCAAAGCCATTAGATGAATTATTTATTAGGCTGAAAATTTTAGGAGGCAACTCCTATATGGTTCTTCTTGTGGATGATTTTTCTATTTCCTATGGGTGAACTTAAAGGACAAGCTTGAAGCATTTAGGGACTTCACAAACCTATTCAAATAACTAAAAAATAGAATTCTTCTATTGTTGCTGTCGGAAGTGATTATGAAAATGAATGCAAAAGAGGTTTTATTGAATTTTGTGATCAACATGCAACCTCTTACAATCTTGTATCTCTAAAAACTTCGAAACAAAATGGAATTGTAAAAAGAAAGAGCTGAACTTTAGAAGACGTGGCGACCACCATAATATGAGAGAATGATCTTTTAAACATTTTTTGGGTAGTGGTGAACACTACAAATTACATCTTGGAAAGAAATCTAATTAGGCTCATCCTTAAGAACACAACATGTAAGTTATTCAAAGGTAAAGAGTCCAACATATCATACTTCAGAGCTTTTGGCAGCAAATGTTTCATTCACAACAATGACAAAGAATCCCTTAAGAAGTTTGACCCAAGAAGTGATGAAAGCCCCTTTATTTTGGATACCACTAGTTTGGCCCAAGAAGCCATGAAGGCCCCTTTTTTTTGGATACCACTCTGGCAGCAAACCTTAGGCTCCGTTTGGATCTAGGAAAGTTTGGTGGAAAGAAAAAAATTTAGAAAAGTTACTTTTTTTTTTCTTGTGTTTGGTTTAAAGAAAATCACAAAGAAAAAAAATATGGAGGAAAGTTAGGTGGAAAAATTATTAAAAGCAAGTGATAAAATTTTCTTCATAAAATTGTGAGGAAAGTTCCCAACTTCCTTTAGCCTTGCATTGCTTAAATGATAACAACATAATTCAAGTAGTTCATCAACATTCAAATTTTTCATCTAAATTCTTGTATTTTTTCCTCAATCCAAACAAGAGAAAAAAACTCATTTTCTCCCTACTTTTTTTTCGTTCATATTTTTTTTCCTTCAACTTTTCTTTCTACCAAATTTTCTAAGGACCAAACAGTCCCTTAAAGAATATACAATTGAAAAACAAAGGTGATTGAGGAAAGCAAACATGTGTTCGATAAAAACAATAGTGGGAAAGTAAACAGTTGTCCTTTCAGGAGGTCAGATTCAACAAATATGATGAGGAAAGACAATTGGCACTCAATCCAAATTAACTAGTAAGTCAAAGTCAATCTCAGGAAGCTTGAAAAGTAGAAATGATACATCAACAGTTCAAGACTCTAAACCATGAAGGGAAATATTCAGGCATCTGATTGTACATCCTTTGAACAACATCGTAGTGGACTTCAACTGTGGTGATCCAAGAAAGGTAAAAAGAGTAACCCGAGTTAGAACATGTTCTAGGTCTTGTGGATCAAGTAGAATCTCAAGGATATTGGCATGTTCAATAAGAAGCGACAATGTCAGCGCCATCAAAATTACGAAAAGTCTAATTCAACATTTGAAGGCCCAATGTATAGAAATAAGACATCATTTCATCAGAGATTACACTAAAAAGAGTGACATTGGTCTTGAACTATCCTTACTAATATGCAACTTGCTACTATCTTGACCAAGTCTTTTAGTAAAGAACAATTTAATTTCATTCGAAACAATATTTCCATAATAACTATAGATGCATAAATGGAAGGCGAGATTTTTGTCCACGGGATATTTTGGGTCAATTCTGTGTGAGTAGGGAAGAAACTCTAATAATGTCAGAGTCACAAATTTAGGCTAATAAACTCTAATTCACATGTTAAAAGATTTTGTCATCACTCAAAGACGTAGAATCATTATTCTAATATGCTCTTTGATAGTCAAACCTATGAAAATAGGCATCGGCTGTTTAAAGTAAAATTTGAACATGACTTCATTTTAAAAAGCTAGTTTTTAAAACGACGATAATGCTTGCAAAGCTAAAATATCACTTGCTAGCTCCAAGTTTTCCACGCCATTGGGAATTCAAATTTTCAATTGGAAAATGATTTTTAAGCCAAAATTACTTTCAACATGCAGACACCTAAAAATGATATCTTATTTTAAGTTGTCCAATGATGAAAATTATGCCCCAACTTGTGCATTTGGGGGCCCAGCAGAGCAATCTTTAATTCAAGGCTAAAACAAAAATTAAAAAAGAGCAAGAAAAGGCTAATAGAGCCCGAAAAACTCAAATAGGCCCAAATTGATAGTTTTTGATGCCTAATTGAGATTCACTATGGGGAGTATAAAATTATTGAGTTTAAGTATCAATATTATTCATTGAATAAGATTTCTAGTGACATATTATGCTCCAAAATCTGATAAGCAACGGAGAAAGTATAAGTCGATTACTAAGATGTGTGCTGATAATGACACATGTTCACTATTTAAATTATGTTTTCTTCCACACTTATCACAAAATTATGAAATTATGTCATTAGAAATAGACTCAATAAGCTTTTAAGAAAAAAAATGAATAACTCAAAACGGGAGTCGAATGACAAAATTATGGCCAAAATAAATTACTGCTCAACCTAGCCTAAAAAACTCGGCCGGGTTTTCGGCCAAGAACCAAGATGGGTTCCTCAATAGGGAACTGGCTAGGCTCTTTAATTTCCCACTCTTTAAATCCTTTGAGGTCTAAAGTGTGTTTAATTAATTAGAATCTTATATGGATTAATTCGCTTATTTAGACTAACGTTAATGGGATTAGGATTAGGTCTCTTTTCTCTAAAGTGATTTACACTGTCCCCTCAAGCACTATAATTACGGGGATGCCCTAAGGGTGAGAGGCATCAAATAAAATTGGCATAGAACACATCAAAAAATTAGAAAGAGTAGAGCATTAAAATTTAGAAAGAAATATTATACACATTGCAAGTATTAGGAGAGAAAGAATTGGTCACAATTAAAACGATGTCACCCCATTGGTCTCAGGTAGACCAGGTGGGTGAGATTTAAAATTCAATATGGGACCCCTCGTGGGGGATCACACCCTTGGGGAGGGGATCCTTAGAATGGCAACTCCACTGAGGACGTTTTCTTAAAGTGCGTGAGATTTGAAATTCAATATAGGAAATTATTTTAATTATACTTGTATTAGGCCTTCTGCGCTGGAAGGTGTTGGCTAACAGGGATGACAATACCTCTAGGAAGCGACCCAGCTATTAACCCTCGAAAGATCGACTGGTTAACTCGGTGGATCCACTAGACACTATTGAGCATGCATTGATCCACTCACTCGTGACACACTTTACGGTCCACACGATTTAGGAAAACAACAAAAGTCTTGTCATGCTTCCTATGGATGATGTATGAAGCATTCGGGTCGCGAAAGAACTATTCTAAACTTGACCTGACACCCTTGTAACTTAGAACCTTGGCTTAGGATGAAACTCATGTGCATGCTTGGATGTGTTTTTGTATGATTTAACTTTTTTTTTTAAACCCTAGAGTCTATGCATTGATGCTTTGGGCCTTAAGAGAGCCCATGTTAGAAAGGTCAAATTTAGTGGCTAGGGTTATGGACCAAGGCGACTTCAAGGCCAATTGAGCTCTAAGGGGTTCTTGACCTAGAACTTAACTAGGCTCTAAACTGGGTCTAAGGAATAAGAGTCCTAAAAGGAGACTTAGCTAACCTTGAATGAGTATGGTTGGGTGCTAAAAAAAGAGTCTACATTCTGGTAGGAGTTTAGTACTATTTTGACAAAACCCAACTAAGGTTGTCTTAGTCTGGATCTAGGAAAAGGGATAACAGTCAATTTCCTCGACTAACTAGAAACTTGCCTAGTTTTAGTTGGGGATTGAATGCATTAGATTAGGTCTAAACTCAGGAAAAAAGGCAAGAATAAGGATTCTAGTCTCAGGTGCAATAAGGTACTCGACTGACTTCCTTGGGCCTTGCCTGCATAGATTCAGTCTGGACCTGGGGAAAAAGTGTAGAGGTTAGGTTATTGGTCTGGGTTCCCAACAAGGAACCCGACTGTTGTCCTGTAGTTAAGTCTAGCCTATTCAGCCTGCCTTAGAGTCTGTTTTGAGTCAGCATTCATGATATAACTTAGCACTTGGGATCTTAGCATATTGACTCAGTTAAGGGGTCGACATGGTCCATTTAGGGTCTTAGCACATTAGTTATAGGATACATGGGCCAAAAGAGTCATGCATCATTGGTCCTTATCAAGCATGGTCCTTGAGTTTATCTAGGTTCATAGCCTGTAATGGTACCTACTAGACATCCAGAGCCTTAATCTTCTAAGTTGCACCTAATAATGTATCATATAAAGACGTAAACATTTGATCCATGCATAATTCTATGGTCCATACATCTATTCCCTAGATCTAGGATCCCTACATGAGTCCACTTAGATCCATCCACATGCTCCACTCTAGGAAAATCAAACCATAGTCATGCTTAGGCTAATCTAGGCCAATGGGTTACATGAACTACACTTAGACTCAACTAAGGCCAATGGGGTAGCTTCCTAAGCCGAATTTAGGACCTAATCTAGTGTAGGACCCAATTTTAGCATAAATCCAACATCTCAACCCCATCACAACATAAGCCTTCAAGCCTATCAAGTTATCATCTCCTTCGTAACTAACCACAAATTAACCATTTCTTGCATCCCGATAGCCAATGATGTCGACCTTTCATTTCCATTATTCATTCCTCTAAACCACCGCCTTATTACTTAGGATAGGGACGAGAAAATATACGACTTGAGTCCATCAATTGGAAGACTTCTATCTCGAGAGAAATCAAAGGAAACTCCATTAGTCGGGTCAAAGTCATGATCCAAGTCAAAGTATGAACCATCACCAATTCCAATGGTTGCTAACAACAAGATCACTCAACTTATGAAGATCATAGAAAAACGCAAACTAGACCGGATGAGAATAAAAAGAAAAGATAGGACATATGGCGATTGAACTTCAAACCTTAATCAAGAATGCCCCAAAGGAAAAGCATGAGGAACCTCACAACAGAGAAGAGGAAGATGATAAGAAGGAAGAAAAAGGGGAAAAGAACACTCCTCAAACTGATCCACAAGTACATTGAATAGAACAAGTACTTAAGGAATCTTCCATGTTCAATACTTACTCTAAAGACTATGAGGGATTCACTTCAATTCCAAAAGGAAAATTACATTTAAAGTTCACCATACAGATATCATGTTCGGAATTTTCTTAGCGCAATGACTTTAAAAGGAATTGATAAGGACATCTTCCACATCATATTTCCTTGGACCCTTGACAAGGATGTCATGAGGCAGTATAATGTTAGCCCATGAAAGGTCACAAGCTGGGATGAACTTTGTAAGGAATTCCTACATCAATATTCATACAATGCTGACCTACCAATTACGCTTAGGGACTTGGAATTGATCCAGCAGAGGGAAAAGGAAAGCTTTTCTGACTTCCTTACTCAATGGAGGGAAAAGGTCGCTCATATGATGAACTAACCCTCAGAGGAGTATCAAGTTATATTGTCTATGAAAAATCTGCAACCCAGGTATGGGCGACATCTAGGGTTCTCGACTTAAAAAAATTTCATGACATTAAGGAATGTCAACATGCTTGTAGAAAAAGAGTCTCCACATAAAGGGACCTGTGACCAGTCCAATTCAATAGAAAGCCAATGCTTAAGCTTTTCGTCATGTCTTGAGTCCTGAAATGTCTGTTTTCTTTTTCAACCTTAAGTCTGTGTTTAGTGTAACCTTGATCGTTAATAAAATATCTTCTTTTATTGGTTCGAAGCACTCCCTTTCTAGAATGCTTATGTCCTATGATAAATCTGTAGTTGAAAAAAAAAAGAGAGGCTAGCTTGAAAACATTACAAGGCGAACTACGCAAAAGGAGAAGGAGAGAAATAAAATACAAAGAGACTAAGAATTTTAGTCTATCATCTAAAAAAGGGAAAAATATCAGAACTTTCCTTCCAATAAGTCCTGTAGCTTTAAGTACATGCCTATGATAGGAGGCCTCCTTTCATAATCTGTATTAATACATTTGTTAAACATGATCAATTTGCACTTGGAACCCTTTTGAGCCTTCAAATAAGCTTTTTCCTTTCATAACCACATCTAACCTAACCAATGAGTGAATTTGTCATAGCTGATATTAAAGCTAGCAATAAAAAAGAAGAGAGTTTGGACCAAACGGTCTCATCTAAAATAAAAATCAAAAAGGAAGAAGAAAAGAAAAACCCAAAAAAAGAGAGAAACTTAAAAAGAAGAAAAATAAAAAAGAGAAAAATTGTGATTCACAGTAACTTGATTGCCTATGCACACTTAAGGAGTTCATAAAGATTTTTTGAGCCTTTACGTCGATTCTTTTCCTTGGGCACCCTAATCCTGAAGCCAATTGTAGCAACTAAACTCTTACTTACTTAGCTAGCTTTAATTAGTGTTAACCAACCATTAGTCGTTAGTTCAATGGAAGCACCAAGTTTAGGGCATTGCCGCCATCCCCAAGAGGATAAGGCCTAGTTAATTCACTTACACAAACATGATAACACATTATAGCTCACTCGCAATTGCTCCCACTTTGATGACTCACTACTTTATGAAATGTCTCTGTGAACTTGTCTAACTCCATTGACAGTCTCCTCACTTTTGAGGTATTGTCAAGTCATGACTTTAAAATTTATTTACCTAAAACATTAAAACAAGAGCTATTCGAATATTGAGTTGAAGCTCAATACGTTTAGTCCTATGTTGTAGAGATAGAAACTCATTGTTTAGTGAGCAACCACATATTTTAGTTCGAAAACTAGAGAAGAAGAAAATGTAAATAAAATTGTTTTGTCGGTTATTATCTAGAAGAGGAACCCTTTGTTGGCAATTGACACAATTATTGAAATATGTGTATGCATGATAGTTTGATCGGTTAGCTTGATCTGAGGCCACATGGGTGAACTGAATGGCGTCAGCATGATAATTGATAACTAGTAGGTCCACCTGATAATGGGCAAAACAATGCTTGAAAATGATCCATTAAATAACTATACATCTTGAGCTTTTGATATGTATAATAATATGTGAATTTTCAAAATGTACAAACACCAAATGTATTTGGAAGATATACCTCTTTCTTGTGAAAGTAATTGTTTACGGTTGGATGATGATAGAAATGACCTTCTTTTTGAATTAGGTGAAAGAATCAAGAGAGAGAGAGAGGGGACAAGAAGGAGGCCGGGTGGTAACCCTCGTGGCATGGAAATAAGCTAGCATGGTGTGAAAAAAAAAAGCTATGGTTTATATATGGCTTGCCTCCCCTTAAAAAATCTTAGATATTCTTGAACAAAACATTATATATTTTCTCAAAAAATCTCAGATACTTTCGCTAAAAGTCTTTAGATATTTTGTTAGAAATCTCAGATATTTTCTCTAAAAATATTTCAATATATTGCTAAAAGTCTAAGATATTTCCTCTAAAAATCTATACATATTTTGCTAAAATATCATATATTTCCTCTCAAAATTCCATAGATGTTTTGCTAAAACTCATAAATATTTTTGAAAATCTTTAGATATTTCTATGTTTTATTTACTTTGATTTTTCCATTTAATTTGCTAATGCACACAAATTATGGAAAGCATTACTAAACCTTCTTTTGAGACCACCCTATTGTCTCAGCATGCATTAGTGTAAATGCTTCAAATATCGAATCAAAATGAAATGTCCAACTTTAAATGTAAATTAATTGAGGTAATTAGCATAGATTATGTTTGGGCTGTTACAACATCTCCTCCTTAGAATAAGTTTCATCCCTGGCACTTACAAATCTGAAATATGTACTTGAATTACCTTAATGTATAAGGAACTTGGCTCTCATTTCTTGATCATCATTGCAAGTGCTTTCTGATGAGGCTTAATTAGTCCATACAACCTTGATCAGATGTACCTTCTTATTGCAAAGTGGTTAACCCTATAATCTTGTTGCAATGTAGGATGCTCGTCAACTATCGGGAATGATAAGGTCAATTTATAAGTCACTAGGGTTATCTTTTTTAGTTATTTCATAGGGCACAATGTTCTTAAGGCCCCGCTTTTCTCGTTGAATTTGACCTTATTCATTTAGACTAGTCAAAGGTTTACTAGATAAAGATAAGTATGTTTATGGGTAAGAGTGATGGAAATGATAATTAGGTGAGTCATTATTTTCAAAAGGAATAATAGCGAAGTTAGGAGTGATTGATAGAGGATGGATTGTCATGAAATGGCTAGAACAAGAGAGTTGTGACTAGATCAAGAATTTTAGAAATGATGGGCCACAAGCACCATGATTTGTAAACATGGGCCATAACAACAACCAAAAGATGGTCCACATCCTTTGAACATTCTCTACCATGTGAAATAGAACAGGTAGCTAGGAGGTGGAGCTATATATATCAAATTACGTTTAGTATAAATAGGAATGGCTTGGAGTCATTCTAGTTATGTTAGGAAAAAAGACCGGCCATATAGATAGTGACCCAAGAGGGGCCTGATGGAAAGGGTTTGAACCGCCTCGATAGTGAAAGATGTTTCGGTTACACTTGAATGACCTTCTGGTAGCAATCAACATGATACAATAGATTGACCCTTGTCATATTAGATAAGCTCAGGTAAGGTTACAAATGGGAATAAAGAAAGATCAATATAACTTAAGGGTGGAGTTCAAAAGTAAAAGAAAGGGGGAAATTGTAACAATCAAGGATCTATCCTCACTTAGAAAAGCTTAATTACATCTTTGATTCGAACAAACTGTATGGACTTATCAATATAGACAAACAGAATGCATGCTATAGAAATAGGCACATTCTCAATGAAATGGAGAAGAAGACGATGAGGATAAACATTATCAGGGTGTCCACAAGCATTTAAGATTGATTAGGGATGCATTGTGTAATAAGCAGTAAGATTCAGAAAAATGGTCAATCATACCAGAAAGAATGTATGAGTGTTCTTGAGAATCGATAAGCCTTCAAAAGTTTGGGAAAAAAGAAAAGCGAGACGTAAATATTTGTAGTGGAATGAAGCAACTTTAAGGATGAGGCAGCTCCACAAATATGACCTATGTTAGAAGGAAGAACATCAATCAGAAAGGGATATTCTATTCGCAAGCCTTAGATATTAATATGAACTTTTCAAACAGTTGGTCTTGATCATGGAAACACATAATAGCAAGGGGATGTGGTCAACAAATAAACCAAAACAACCAAGGTAGAGGTATGTCAATATTGACAACAATGGGGAATATTACGAATGTAAGATTTTAATTTAAAAGACCAGAAGATAGATTATGAAAGAAAGGGCGAGGAGAATATAAGACGGGTAGAACAAAAATAACGATAAACGCAAACGATTAAAGAACGGAGGGTAGTAAGGATTAAATGGCCCCAAACATTGGGTATCTGGAGAAAAGAACATTTGATGTTAGTTTAAAAGGCAATAAATATGTAAATATAGAGATTTCAAGCAGTGATCAAATATTTAAGAGTTGGTTGGACATCACTACTTGCCAAGAATAGATCATACAAGGTATTATTCTAAGATTGGACTATAAAATTATCCATATATATTAGGGTTCTGATAGGGCTGCAAGCGTACAGTGGCGTGTAGTAAATCAAGGTCGTTCCCACAGAGAATTGGTCAAGCTATTGGGTTATACTCCCTCAAGATAGGCTAAGCGAATCAAAAATTTGTGAACAAAATTGATCTATGCTACTTATCTAATCTAATAGATAATCAATCAAGGAATTTGATCAAACCAAGCAATTTTCTAACTCAAGAATTAATCATGTCCCTTTCCTTTAGATGTGTAGTTCCAAAACTAATAATCGATTTATCAAACCCCTCTTTCAAGGTGTAATGGAATTCTTAAATCTAATCAACTACCATTTC
Source organism: Selenicereus undatus (assembly GCA_017589665.1). Taxonomy (NCBI): domain Eukaryota; kingdom Viridiplantae; phylum Streptophyta; class Magnoliopsida; order Caryophyllales; family Cactaceae; genus Selenicereus; species Selenicereus undatus. The sequence goes on along the minus strand of JACYFF010031955.1, from coordinate 48,083,918 downwards.
TCAAGGATTTTTGATTAATCTAAGATCATTAAGAAAGCGATTATCAAATTTAGGGGTTTCTTAAAAGGTGAATCTATCTCAAGATGCCACATACGTAAGTCGAATCATAGTTTTCCGACATCTAGTTTAACCTTTCAGTTCTTCACCAAATGTCTAAAACAAGCAAGAAATTGATCAAGTTTCCTACTAGCAAATCAACGTCTAAGATCCAATAGAATAAAGCCAACAAATCTAAAGCACGTTTAGATCAAAACAAGAATTGATCCATTCACAAGAATTCAACTCAATTCCAAGATTAACAGTCCAAAACTTAATGTAAAAATCAATGATAATATGAAAGTATAAAAATCTAAAGAGAAGAGAGAAGTGAAGAGAAGAGAAGAGAAATGCTCAACCAAACAACGCGCTTGAATCCATCGATTGCAAACCCAGCATGGAATCCTTGCAAATCTTCACTTCTATTCACTCTTTCTTCCTCTAATCTAAATTCTAAACCCTAATGTAATTGATAAAATTGAAAAGAGGAAATGGAATTATGGGATGTTGGAATGACGTTGCAAACAACCTTTTTATAGAGAAACCCCTAGAAGTCGAACAGCAGCGAGAAATAAATGGAAAAACCGTCAAGAAATGGAATAGTCGTAAGAAAATAAATAGCCTCGGGCGAAAGAGGTCTACCATGGACCGTGGGCACCACCACGGACTATCCGTGGTGCCCTCTGTATCGACATTCGTTTGTTCTTTCTTCCCTTCACGGGCATAGTGACTTGGGGCGTCCGTGGGGGGGTCATGCTACACTCATTTAGGGCTCAAATCTGGGTAAAATGGTCCAAAAATTTGCAAAACACAGAAAAGGACCATATCCAAGCTAAAACAGAAAAAGTTGTGCTTAATATGACATAAAACACATTATTATCCCTAAAAGTGGTATAAAATGACCTCAAAATAGAGTGCACTTTAATGACTTATCAAACTCCCCCATGCTTAAACCGTTGCTAGTCCTCAAGCAAACACTATATAAAATCGATAAGGGGATATGCATCTAGGACTCAAATACATAACAATTTCCTCAAAGTAGGCAATTCATAGCATATCACAAGCAACAGTGCCGATTAACAGCAACCCAAATAGCACGCAAATCATTTCAAAATCAGGGGAAGCTGGATGTTTTCGAAAAAGTATAAGACCACAAGCTTGATTTCAAACTTAATCACCCCCAAAGAACCACAAACCATGTCATACAAGCACATGGAATTGTGTAGAGCTAAATGGACTGATAGAACCTCACTTTTAAGAAATGTGAATCACTCCCGTATATGTGTTTAAAATATAACATAGGTTCACTCAAGACTCATTCCAAAGATACAATCTACCATAAGTTTGACAAGGCTCTGAACTTCTCTATTAAAATGCAATGTGCACAAGATAATCAAAAGGACTTTATATGGGTTGTAATGTGGGCTAAAAGGGTTAAGGGAAAGGATTAAACTAACAAATTTGGGCAATGTGGAGCTATTAGCCATGTGATTAAGGAGCAACCAACCAAAACCATGAAGTTCACCAGCACTCCAAACCTCAATAATTCAATGAACATACCCCACGAATGAAATAGGAAATAAGTTAACCAAGAAAGGAACTAAAGCTATGTACGTATCCAATGCTAAACACTTATTCAATTTCTTTTTGCTTATTTTTTCCTTTGTTTGTTGTTTTCTTTTTCAACATGATTTTTCCCTTTTTCTTCCCTTTTTTTTCGCGGAATGAAATGAAAATTTCAATCAGTGATAGGAACTCTAACTATCAACTCATAGTCTAATACATGTATACACAACCTGAACAAGAGGGAACCAAAGCAAATGCTCAATGTCATCGATCCTTCAACAAACCAACATACCAAAGTCACATTAAACTCAATTATTCCCAAAACCACGCACTACATAAATAAAGTGATGCTCCATAGACTTGGCTTAATGATAGGAGTATGCGTTTGGCCAAGGGCTAATATGAAGTGTTCATAAAAAAGACGGATATAAGCTCGAAGGGGCTAGCAAAGGGGGAAAATGTGTAACACAAAGGCATGCTATTTGAAGATGTTGCTAAAATGTTCAATAACAAAGAATGCCTCTATTATCTCATTAACTATACACATGTGAATGTGGTTTTAAATAAGAAACAAGGCAAGTTCTAGAGATGCAACATGAAAAAGCCACACACATGAAAGAAATATGAGACTAAATATAATGAATTAGGTCAAATAAAGCTCAAAATCGCACGGGATATCTATCAAAGTCTCATTAAGCTTGTAAAATGACTCTCATACACCATCGTTAGTGCTAAGCACTCCAAGGGATAACAAAGTTCTCAAACAAAACAAGGGTCAAAACAAGAAATATTTACAAAACCTTCAAAAATTTTAGTATGAAAAGGGATTGCACATCAAAAGTTATTCAAGCTCATGAAAGCTATTTTGCCTTGCAAAAGCATTATTAGATGTTATCTGAAACCAATCATCACCATCTCTACATGCAATCCTATATGCAAATCTAAAAATCAACTAAATGCAACGCACTAATGCAAACAAAAAGGAACCTTAAACTATATGCTCTAACATGTATGCAACCTAATAACCGAAATAGAAAACATAGAAGCTACCCTTTCCCCATGCTTAGATAAAGCATTATTATTCAAAGGAAAGAAAGTAAAAAAAGGGAAAGAAAAACAAAACATAACGATCCCACTAGGAAAGTAGAAAAAGGGAAAGGAAACAAAACATAACGATCCCACCACCTTAGAAGCTGGATGCACCTAAGTTAAGGCCTCCTCGAAAATGGGCCAAATGGAGCATGAGCCACTCCATCACAACTTCAAGACTTGGCTCATTAAATTAGACACCGTCAACACGCGCAAGAGTTTATCAAACTCTTTGGACCACAATTTAGAAAACACAAGGTAAGGGGCAACAACCAAAATCATTGCAAAGACAATAAGTATCCTCTTAACCTTATCAAAGCCCATAGAAAAATCATAGGAATGATTAAAGAATGTAGTCCACATGACTTTCCTAGGCAAGTCTCCTCGGCGTACACAATAAGGGTCAATGGAGGGATCATACCCTCTAAAATAACCTAGGAATACATAATCATCAACATTCCCACTAAGCATACTAAACATGTTATCCTCATAGCCCAAGTCCATAATAGCATCATTAATCATGGGATTATCAATGGGCACATCAATGTCATACTAGAGGAAGGAGAGACTAATGAACAAAGTGCAGAAGCAGATGAATGATCAAGGGGATTAGGGACAACAATATTTTCAAAACAAAGGCTAGGAGACTCCTCATGCATAAACATATCACGTGATCCCTTCATAAAAGTCTTACCTAGATCATGCACCACATCTAAAGTATGTTTCGATTCAAAACATGCATTAGCAACATCAAGCCTAGCAACAAACCCAAAAGGCTCACCCGCCTCGAGCCCCATGCAATGAGCTAAAGGGAGGATGAATTAGGTAAGGTCAAGACAATGTTAGTATTATCTCAGGGTAATGCAAAGTCAGGTTGAGCGTAGCATGCATAGCAAGGACACCAATGGATATCGTGTTCAGAAGAATTACGCAAATCACACCAACAGTAGCCTAATGAGATCTAGAATAAAATTGCATAAGGATCAAAGTATGAATATCTACAAACATGACTAGCCTTCTCAAATTCGAGTGAATCCCATGCAATCCACTCAAGAAAATACCACGCCTCATCAATATTTTTACCATGAAAACCCCAATGCCCTAAAAGACCTCGAGTTTTACTATTCACACCCCGATCAACGATGTCTAAAATCTCCCATCTATCCATGCAATAACAACATTGAGTAAGAAAATCATGTAAATGCTTAAAATACCTCGAAAATAATTCATGCTCAAATTAGGAAAAATGGAAAATTGCCATTGTCATTTTTTTTCTTCCCAAGATTTTTATAGTGTTTTTAATTTTCAATTTTGTTTGTTTTTTTTTGTTGTGTTTCTTTTTCAAAGGGGAAAAAAATGCTTAGCCAAACCTATTGAGAAAAACCCAATATCCAACACCAGTTCCCGACAATGGTGCAAAAAATTTGATGGGGCCGCAAGCGCATGGTGGTATTATAAGAAATCAAGGTCGATCCCATAGAGACTTGGTCAAGCTATTGGTTTATATTCCCTCATGATAGGCTAAGCGAATCAAAAATTTGTAAAAGAAATTGATCTATGCTACTTATCTAACCTAATAGATAATCAATCAAGGAATTTGATCAAACCAAACAATTTTCCAACTCAAGAATTAATCAAAGGGTCTTTTCTTTATATGGGTAACTCCAAAACCGTTAATCGATTTATCAAACCTCTCTTTCAAGGTTGAATGAAATTCTTAAATGTAATCAACTACCATTTCTCAAGGGTTTTTGATTAATCTAAGATCATTAAGGGCACGGTTATCAAATTTAGGGGTTTCTTAAATGGTAAGTCTTTCTCAAAATCCCACACATGTAAGTCGAATCATAGTTTTCCAATATCTAGTTTCACCTTTCAGTTCTTCACCAAATGTTTAAAACAAGTAAGAAATTGATCAGGTTTCCTACTAGCAAATCAATGTCTAAGATTTAATAGAATAAATCCAACAAATCCAAAACACTTTTAGACCAAAACAAGAATTGATTCATTCACAAGAATTCAACTCAATTCCAACATTAACAATCCAAAACTGAACATAAAAATCAATGATAATATGAAACTATAAAAATCTAAAAAGAAAGGAGAAGAGAACAGAAATGCTAAGCTAAATAACGAGCTTGAATCCGTCAAAATCAAACCCGGCATGGAATCCTTGCAAATCTTCACTTCTATTCACTCTCTCTACCATTAATCTAAATTCTAAATCCTAATCAAATTGAGAAAATTGAAGAGATGAAATGGAATGATGGGATGTCGGAATGAGGCTGCAAACAACCTTTTTATAGGAAAACCCTTGGAGGTCAAACAGCCGCGAGAAATAAATGCAATTATAACTGCCAGGAAGTTGAATAGTCGTGAGAAAACAAGTAGCCTCGAGGAAAAGAGGTCCACCACAGACCATCCATGGTGCCCTCTAACTCGACATTCTTCTATTCTTTCTTCCTTCCACGGGCGTAGTGACTTGGGGGTGTCTGTAGGGGGTTAGGCTACACTCATTTAGGGGTCAAATATGGGTTAAATGGTTCAAAAACCTACAAAACACATAAAAGAACCATACCCAAGCATAAAACAGAAAAAAGAGTGCATAATATAGCATAAAACACATAATTCTCCTTAAAAATGGTACAAAATAACCTCAAAATAGAGTGCACTTTGAGGAATTATTTGGTTCTCTTGTGGGAACCCCTAAGGTCACAACATTCAAATGACCACCATTGGGAATTGAAGTGGCGATGATTACAAGAAGGGAGAGTTGCCGAGGTTTTTAATTTGTTCACAAAAATTATTAGGGAAACATAAAACTTCAAGAGTGTAAGGTGAAATGGCTTGGAAGAGCACCCACAGATGAGATAGTGGATGATGTAAATAAACAACTTGTCTTACATTCAAAGTGTTGCCAAAGAACTTTAGGAGGTGCTCACTAGAACATTTAGTGGGCAACTTTAAAGGGTTAAGGAATGAGGTAAAAGTACTATGAAAAGGAAAAGCTTTATTTGCTAGCTTGTTTAATTTGGGATTATCAAATATAAAGATAACAATTTGGGGTAAATATCATGAGCTCAAGAACACTGGTAAAAGGGAGTAACAAGAAGCCAAGTTTATTAGAAGCGAGATGGGAAGCAATTAATAATGAAGGAGAGTTTACTACAAGTAACCTGAGCAAAGATGGATGACCAAAGGAAGACGGTAGGACTCTAACTTTGAGGTTATGATTCCACAGGAGGACTAATGCCATGAAACAATTCTTTGGAAGAATATTCGGTCAGGTATTGTTAGTATCGCTAGGCGATTTTGTGAACAATAGGTTTAGGACTCAAACAGGGTCTTTGAGTTGGATTGCACTAGAATAGGGTAGAAAACAACTTTCATCTAATTGTAACTAAAAAGTCCAACGATTTTGTTAAAGGAATATGTAATATGTAATGGTACGTACTTTATGAGGAACTTCAGTCAGTTGACCAAGGGTTATTATGGGCTCTTTTAAATGAATATAAAGATTTATATAGTTGCATTTGCATGGTTTGAAAGAAAGTCACCGAAGTTTTTAATCCTTATGTAGGAACTTTCCATACCCCTCTTGCCCTATAAACCTTTACTACCATATTGGGTTGAGCTGAGGTGATGCCTTCTAAAATAGGGCAATCTAGCCTTGTAACATCGCTACTTATAGGCTCATGCACTCTATGTTGTAACTGGTTTATAATAGTGATAGCTTGATAAAGGGGGTTGCAAGAAAATATGATCAAATATCCAAAGTTCAAATAATGAAGCGATCATTCTTCTATTATACTTCTCTATACCTCATTTATCCCTCAACTTGTATCCATTGATTATGTCTGTCAATTATGACTCCTAGAATTCCTCAGGTATAAAATATACATGCATGCATAGCACTTCTTCAAGCCTTTCTTTGTATTCCATATGTACAACTAGATACTTTAGAAGAAATGAGTATGCTTGAGGTGTTTAACCACCGCTTTCGCTACCTAGATGTCTGTTAAGCCAAAAATCATGCATTCATTTTATAATTATTTCGATTATATTACATATATTATTTCATCTAATTTGTTTTATTTTATATATTTTTTAGGGTTAGTATTAATTTAATAAAGAGGAGAAGAGAGGACGTAGAAGCTCGGGTTTTACACACTCGGCTATAAAGATGGTCCAAAAATAATAATTATGGAGGATATTATTTTCATAATTATTTCATTGGACTAGGGTTTCAAGAGTTGGTGAAAAGGTAGAAGTCTTGAGGAAGAAGAAGTCTAAGGAAGAAAGGAAGAAGGAAACCCTAAGACACTAACCCTAGCCTCACCATCATCATTATATATTCATCCCCTTCATCACCATCATCATCTCATCCCACACATAGATATCCACGACAGCCCCTCCTTCATCAACCCTTCTTCTACCTCTTCATGCCACAACCCACCGCAGCCTTCTTCTCCACACCATCACGCTTAGTCCATCTTCATCACTAATCCTCACCATCATCTCCTCCACACCACCCCATCTTCTTCACCATCAACATTATCTTCATACTATCATCACCATCTTTCATCATCAACCACACCATCACCCAACTTCATCATCATAATTTTTTCATTGCCTCCCAGCCGTGATGTACAAGTAGTGCTACCCCATTTTTTTTATTTTATTTCAATTTTAGTTCCTTCATTCCTTTTTTTTGTTTCTTTAGTTTGTTATTAAACATGAATCCTTTGGTTAATTGTGCTGTTATTTTTAAGATGAGTGAGTAATTTTTTTATGCTTAGTATAATCTATTTGAAACCATGCTAAATTAATTTTTTTGAACAAGTTTTGTGCTTTAATGCCTAGTTGATTTATATTCATTATTCTTTAGCGATTAGCGTTTATCATTTATGAAATTTGTGTTAAATCGATTAGAATGCATGCTAGTTGATTAAATACAATTTCGATTGATGGTTTAGAAGATTATAATACGTAAAAGTTATAGTCTTTTAGGCTTAGGTATCACCCTAATTAATCATGGATGGCTCAAGCCCATCTCTTTTAATTAGGTAATCGCTTTAGATCTTTGTTAAATCGATTTGCTGGTAAGTTGGTTCCAAAGTATTAAATGATATTTTTCTAATTCTTCATGCTCTAGTTTGGTTAAATTTTTGCGCTGGTGTAAAGATTATCAAATTAGTAGGGTTTACATTAGGGCTGGACAAAAGTAAACTAGAACCTAATGAAAAACGGGGAAGAACCGCTGATAGATGTCTTCTACAGTTTAACTCATAAATGAAATTAACTTGTGTGTTGATGATAAATATTAATTTGCATGGTGGATTGAGATTATACTAAGTATCCTTCATAAATTTGATAACTTTTAATTATTATTTGTTGCTTAGAGTTAATTTGATTAGTTTGTTGGTTTTTGTTCTAGTTTTATTAGCTTCAACATAATTTCAATTGACCCCCCCCCCAAAATTATAATCTTTTAGGAGTGTCTAGGTAATTTTAGATAGTTTAGATTTTGATTTTTAGAGTGGTTATAATTTTAGATTGATTTGTATTCAGTTTTAGTATTTAATTACCGGTTTGTTAGAAATTAGACCAAAAATATTTATTCTTGTTCTTTTTCGATTTTTATCATTTCCTGGAGTTTATATAGTGTCCTAGTCTACCCATATTTAATTTCGTAAATGTTTGAAGTTATTTGATAATTTTTCAGAATTATTTTGTGAAATTGATATGTGCAGGATTTTAGGTTATTAATTCTGAAAATTTCGACTTTAATTGTTAAATCATGATTATTAGGTATTTTTAAGTCCATAAAATTGTGTCCAAGAATTAGGTTAATTTTCTTGATTATTTTCGTATTTATATTTATGCAGATTATTTTATTTTCAGATTTAATATTCTGCATTGATATTCTGTGGTAATTTTCTGATTTGATTTTTCTGAAATTATTTGGATACAATTGAGGAGTTATAAGCTTATATACCTGAATAATAATATTTTAGGTTACTGTTTGACATTTTTAATATTTATGTTCTGATTATTATTTACTGTTTTGATTTTTAATTAGAATTTCAGTTACTATTCTGATTTTATTTTTCTAGATTATTTAGGAAAGCTTTTCACTGTTTTCTTTCCGGAATATCATCTGAAATATTTAGGAGCATCATTGGGTGTTTTTCTAGATTTTTATTCATTAGATTTTAATTATTTTAGAATTATGAAGATTAGATTTTATAAATTAGATTAGTAAAATCATTCAGGATTAAGCTAGCCTTTTTAAAACAATCTCTCCTCGTGGATCAATCTCTACCTTCCTATGCTGTAAAATTATTTGATAACCGAAGTAGTGGTTAAATTTGTAGCTCTCGACAAGCTTTATAAATTTTGGCGCCGTTGCCGGGGAAAGAAAATTAAAATGCTAGTTCGCTTCTATTTAATTTTACTACTTTTATTGTTTTGTTTTTATTTTAATTTTTGCAGATTGCCAGTATGTGTTAAGCTTAAAGAGGTAACAATGTCTACTCTTCGAGAACTTGCTACCCCTAAGCTAGAAACCCAACCCATGTCCATTACTTATGCTGTAATAGATAAACCCTCAAAACTGAACTCTGGATTCATCAATTTATTACCTAAGTTTCATGGATTAGCTAGAGAGGACCCCTATAGATACATTAGTGAATTTCTTATTACCTGTTCTGCTATGGTGCCTGAAGGAATTCCTGAGAACCAAATTAGACTAAGGGTCTTTCCCTTTTCTTTGCTTGGTAATGCTAAGGACTAGTTATATTATATGCCTGTTGGATCTTGTTCTACATGGACTGCATTGCATAAATTGTTCCTAGAAAAGTTTTCTCCTACATCCCGAATTGGATCTATTAGGAAAGATATATGTGGAATTAAACAAATGAATGAGGAAAATTTTTGTGAGTGTTGGGAAAGATTTAATAAATTGTGTGCTAGTTGTTCCCATCATCAAATAAATGAACAACTATTGATTCAATATTTTTATGAGGGTTTGTTTCCTATGGATCGTAATATGGTAGATGTTGATAGCGGAGGGGCTCTAGTTAATAAAACGCCAGCAGAGGCTAGAAATTTATTTAATCTAATTGCCCAAAATACTCAACAGTTTGGTGCTAGGGAGTCACAAGTCAAAAGGGTCAATGAGATTTGGTTCTAGTTCATCTGTAGAGAATCAGTTATCTTATATTACTGCTATGTTAAATAAGATTGTTACTGGGGGTATTCAAAAAGCAGTAATATGTGGTATTTGTTATCTAGAGGGGCATCCTACTAATGCATGTGCCACTCTACAAGAAGGTAATGTTAATGCTCTTTACTCTAACCAAAATCAAAGCAGCTATGATCCCTACTTGAATACTTATAATGAAGGATGGAGAGACCACCCTAACCTTAGGTATGGCCCTAAGCCTAATCCACCTGGTTTTGACCAACCCTCTCGTCAACCTTCTAGTCAAGATAGGACCAATTTCCTCCTAGAACAAGTCCTCAAGAAAATGGATGATAGGTTCCAAATTTTGGAGACAACTCTTAAGCAGGTTCAAGAGAAACAGACTGCAATTGATATCATAGTTAGCAACTTGCAGGCCCAGATGCAAAATAAATTACCATCTCAGCCCTACCCTAACCCTGAGGAGAATGTTAGTGCCATACCACTTAGGAGTGGGAATGAGTTACAAGAGCTTAGGAAGAGTGGAGAGGTTGAGCTTGAGTTAGAGGGCAAGGGGGCTCAACCAGAATTGGATACAGAGTCTAATCAAACTACTAAGGAATTAGGAGAAAAAAAAGAGAATCTTACAAACCAATCCCACCTTTCCCTAGTAGATTTAGACGCCCGACGTCTAAGGCAAATGAGGCTAACCAAGAGATTTTAGAGACTTTTAGGAAGGTAGAAATTAATATACCTGAATCAAACAATTGATGTCCTTAATGCAATTACGCATTTGTATATCTCACCCTAAAAAGAAAACATCCTTTACTCCACCAAAATCTGATGAGGAGTAATTTATGCCTCTAGAACCTTAACATTCAGACCCACCCTTTTGTAGCTAGGCTTTTAGGGCCTGTTCTACCCTTAGTTCTACTCCAATGATCTTAAATACATCCTAATATCACATACTCTCGAATCCTTTTTTTTTTGTACATTTCTATATTTCTAAGAACTCATCAACTTTATCGGTGCATAAGTTAGAGAATGTCTGTTTGGATAGCCCTAGTCTATGGCCCAAGGTTCACAACATCACTTAGAACCATTATCGGAATACTTCATCTATTTATTACCAACGTAGTTGTAAATATGTTTAACATGCAATATCTTTGATATATCTTCAACTTATAGTAACCTACACAAGTTCACATATTTTGAAATCAGCCAATACTATCACTTCTTTACAGAGCATCATTTATTCGATTACATGTGATCCATATGATGTAAGCTAGCATGGCATAATATACTCAACTTATTCATATAATTCGCTAGGGTAAATGATAATTAAATGTGGACTATGATAGTACCATAGGCCCTTATGGATCTGCTTCACTATAATTCTTCTTCACATGTTCAATTTAATATAGTTGTGCCCTATTGCGATATAACTTGTTACAATGAAAAATCACTTAAGAATCCACAAATTTAACCCTTATAAGGTAGGGTTTATAAGGTTGCCAAATTGGGTCATTAGCACCAAGGGGTATGAGTGTGCTATGAGAATCCTCATTATATACTCATATCATACCCAAACCTCTAACCCAACATCACAATTAACACTCTAACTTGATTGGTAAACACCCTAAAGCTCACAGTGACCTGAAACCTCACCCTGATACCACAACTATACGCTCCAAATCTTAATTACTTGGCTAGTCTTAATTAGCTTTAACTAACTATTAGTAGTTAGTACAGTAGAAGCGCTAGGTTTAGGGCATTATTGCCATCCCAAAGAGTATAAGGCCTAGTTAATTCACTTACACAAAACGTGATAATGACTTATAGCTTACGCGTAGTCCAAATAGATGACTCACGACTTTTTGAAATATCAATGTGAACTTGTTCAACTCCATTGATATTCTACTCGCTTCTAAGGTATTACCAAGTCAGGACTTCACAAGTCCTATAGTTTAAAGATAGAAAGTCATTTTTTAGTGAGCGATCATATTTCAATTCATTTCAGTTCGAAAGCAAGAGACAAAGAGAATGTAAATAAAATTACTTTGTCGGTCATTATCTACAAGTGGAACGCCTTGTTGATAATTGAGGTGATCATAGAGATAGGTGTACACCTGCCAGGTTGATTGGGTAGCCATAGTTAAGGCCACGTGGGTGAGCTGAAGGACGTCAGCGTTGATAATTCATAATTAGTGGGTACACTTAATTATATAGCAAAACAATGCTTGAAAATAATTTGTTATATAAATATACATTTTGAGATTTAGGTATTTCTAAAAATATGTGAATTTTCGAAAGTTACAAGCAGTAAATGTATGTGGAAGACATATATCTTTCTTGTGAAAGTAATCTTTTATGGCTTGATGATGATGGAAGTAAGCTTCTTTTTGAATTAGGTGAAAGAAGCAAGGGAGGGGACGAGAAGGACGTTAGTTGGCAGCCCCTTCGGCATTGAACAAATATGCTTGTGCAAAAAGGAAGGGGGTATGGTTTATATACGGCTTGCAACAGTTTAAAAAATCTTAGATATTTTGAAAAACAAAATCCTAGATATTTTCTTTTAAACATCTCATATAATTTCATTAAAATCTTTAGATATTTTGTTAAAAACTCATATATTCTCTATAAAAGTTTTTAAATATTTTGCTTAAAATCTAAGATATTTCCTTTAAAAATCATTAGATATTTTGCTAAAAATATCAGATATTTCCTCCAAAAATTCTTTAGATATTTTGAAAAAACAATCTTTAGATGTTTTTAAAAAATCTTTAGATATTTTAATATTTTATTTATTTTGATTTTTCCATTCAATTTGCTGAAGCAAGCAACTGCTATAAGGCATTGTTAAACCTTGTTTCGAGGCCACACTGTCATCCGGGCATGCAATAGCATAAATGTTTCAAATATTGAATTGAAATGTAGGCAGCCAACTTTAAATTTAAATTAACTAAGGTAATTAGTGTGGGCTATTACACCTACCCTAAACAGTGCTGCTAGAGGCATCCCTTCTTTAAGCCACATGTTATTATCTTTAAACTATGACTGGCTGGATTCCACATAGGATGTGTAGGTAACCCTTTTGAGACCTAGTCATGAAGAATCTTTTCCATGAGGAAACATTTGAATTGAATCCTTTAGTCTTTAGAAAGAGAGAGAGCGAGAGCGAGAGCGAGAGAGAGAGAGAGAGAGAGAGAGAGAGAGAGAGAGAGAGAGAATAAAGAGTGTCTGGCCTGAAAACTCGAGAAGGCAGACCAAGTAAAATGATAATGAAAATAAAACTTTGGCTTTTAGAGGACAAAGAAGCATTGCATTGCCTGCGCTCATTGAGTCAGACTTGGACAAGCCTTTACTTTTGAATCATCATAGCCTCTAATTGTATCTAAGCCATGAACAAAATTCAAGAGCAGAAGCTCGCTTTACATTCTCAGTCTTTTTAAGTAGGCACTCGCTCATTATGCAAGATAGTTGCCCCCCTCCATTGCCATACAAAATTAGGGCTTCCATCACAGTAAATATTTCCCGCCAAGAAGATAACCGTATTCTCTATACCAAGATAGAGGCTACTCTGGGCAGAACCAACAAAGGCATGTTTGTCTATCACATCCCAACATGGGAAGGATCACATTTACTATACTAAACTAGGGGCTACTCCAAGTAAAACTAGCAAAAGCAACCTTCACTATCACTATAGGGCTTCAGCTCCAATAAATAGGAATCTTAGGCTTCTTTAGGTCAAGAGCTCTTTAATGTAAAATTAGAGGTTACTCATCCATTGAAAGAAAGATTCCCTATCCTAGGTAATTTATGACCTATGAGCTAGTCTAGCCCATTAATTGCTCAGCATTTTACCCCTCATCCAATAATATGTTACAAACTAGGCCATGGAGCATTACTGGGCCTAGCCTATTATTCCTTAATCTAGCCTTATCCAATAGACCCCAAACTTAGTACGAGACCTTCACCTACATTCATACAAGGTTAGGTCATCACATGTCTACATATTTAGCATAATTGAGTTTGCATAATCATCATGCATGCACAATCTCACTTAGGCTAGCAAGTGCACTTGCATCAATGTGGCTAGCAAGTGCACTTGCATCAATGTTCGCTTTTACCCTATTTGCTAGACCATTATTTGCTTTGATCACTTGGGAGCCCTTGATTATAGAAGAGTGCGTTCAACATTCACAATGACCCCATAGGAAGGTCATATAACTTTGGTTAGCCATAAATCTACATCAAAGGTTCTCAAGACGATATTAACGAATGTCACAAAAGAGATTTATACTTTGACCCTCACCTTAATCAAGCTAAGTCAAAGTGGAGCCTCCAACATCAAAGTGGGCTTTACATAAGCATCATGGCCTAAGGCATCAACCCTATCAGGTACCTAAGTTCAAGAGGAACTGGCCTCACAGAAGACATCTCATCCTTTTTATCTTGACATAGATGGGCGCCTTAACATCCAAGTCATTTTAGATTTCAACAGATTCCCATCAAAAGGGGATGACTTAAAGGTTCGAGTAGCAAAAATGTCAAACTAGAAGTTTTGGCATCTCAATATCTCATGTCACAAGGTCCTCAAAGATCAATCTTCATGATCTAATGCCATCAAGATCACAGGGATCTAGCGACAGATCTTCAGGCTTATAAGGCAACAGGTTCACAAGGATCTAGTTGTAGGTTTTCAACCTCAAATGGCACCAAAATCTCATGATCTAGCCACAGATTGCCAAGCATCCACACCATCAAGCTCTTACCATAGCCCAACATAATGAAACAATTGACATTGTTGGCTCAAAGCGCAATGGGACAATCGCTAACTCTCATCACGACACAATGGGACATTTTAAAAAAAGGTTGGCTCTTGGTGCAATGGGACATTCCAACAACACCATTGCTCCTGGTACAATGGAACATTTCATCATCTAGATATGCTAGAATGGCAAAAGGTTCGCTAATATGGGGACAAGGAAATCTTCTAGACTGGCGAAAGGATAAATTCAATGGTAAATTCGCAACTTTGCTAGATCAGTGAAAGGTCCACTACTTCGGCGAGAAGAAAATACATTGAACTGGTGAAGGGGCTGCTACACCAGGAACAAGGAAATTTGCTATACTAGCGAATTGCTAATCTAGAAAAAGATAAATTAAAAAATCCTCTAGACCGACGAAAGGTCCATTAATCCGGTGAAAGGATAAGAATTTGCTGGTGCTTTGTAGAATGGGACATCATTGGCCACTACCACGATAAAAGTTGACAGACATGAAATCTCAAGACCCTGAGCGGTCAGGTTTTAATTTCTTTGACCTTACTTCACCTCGGCCAAAGTCGGGGCTGTTTATTGATGTCTAAAAATTACATCTTATTTTTTACTACCCAATGACGAAAATCATACCCCAACCTATATACTTGCCAGCCGTAGCAGAGTGGCCCTTAATTCAAGTCTGAAAGGAAAAAAAGCAACAACAAAAGGATGATAGAGCCCAAAAAGCCCAAATAGACCCAAATTGATAATGTTCGGCATCTAGTTGGGATTCACTCTAGAGAGTATAAAATTATTAAGTTTAAATTTCAATATTCTTCACTGAATAAGCTTTCTATTGACATATTATGCCCTAAAATTCAATAAGCAACGGAGAAGATACAAGTGGATTACTACAACATATGCTAAAATTGATCATGTTCACTATTTCACTTATATCTTCTTCCATGATTATCCCAAAATTATGCAATTAGTGTCATTAGAAAGTAGAGTCAATAAGCTTTCAGAAAAAAAAAACTCAAAATAGAGGTCTGATAAAAAAAATTATGACCAAAACAAGGTGTAGCATCAGAATACATCAAAAAATTTGAGAGAGGAGAGTACTAAAATTTAGGCGAGAAATACTTGACACATTGAAGACATAGGGAGAGAGAGAATTAGGTTACATATTAAAAAGATGTCACCCTACTGGGTTCCTAGGTAAATCAGGTGGATTATTAGGAGGGCAAAAACTCAATCTTCACCTAATCTTCTACTCTATTTCTCTTTCTGGTTTTTTATTGTAACTTACCACAGATATAATCTTTACGTAGTTCCCTGCCCACTATGGCTATTGTTCTATTTTTTTAGTTTTTGTTGGACTAATATTGGTACCTCTTGCATGATTTAATATGTTTCGTACTAATCTACTGCATTATTTTGTGTTAATGTGTTAAAAGTTTGATTTTCCATGTTAAATAGCAGAGGCCATCAGTGATGGCATGTGGTGATGTAATTCACCCCATTACATTATCATACCATCACACCAGAATGTAGATCCTCAGTTTGAAGCGTAGAAGTCGAGATGGTCCTCACATTAGGGATTACAAGGGGGCCTTCAAAAAACCTTTTTGAAGTAAAATTAATTGCGCCTTTGGTATCGCTTTAGTTCTTCCTATCAGTATGATTTAACTCGAAAAGTGATATGGTTTGTAAGTTTCCTAAAATTCACCGGTGACTCTACTTAATAATTGAGCAAATAGGTATGCAGTGCTCCAAGGGCAGCGAGTGTAAAAATCGGTTTTCAAAGATTTTCAAGAGTTTTCCTACTGTTAAAATTCCTAACATATTTAGGATTGATTTTCTGATAATATTGTGTTTTAGAAAGAATAATTTCCTAAATAATACTGGTCTCCTAAAGAGATTTTTCAAAAGATTTTATCTTATCTTTTAAGATATGATTTCCCAAAAAGATATTGTTGAGAAATTTAATTCCTATTATCTGCTGAGTTTTTTCACAGTTATTATGGAAATCAAATCCTTGCATTTTGTGGGTATATAAGCACCCGCTTCTCATCTCTTCAAAACGTGTTTTTCAAGGCAAACATCGAGTTTTTTTGTGAGCTTATTCTCTGAGTGAAAAACCTTTAAGGAGTGTGCTAAATTGAGTCATTCTTTCTGGCATAATAGGGTTTGTAAGTGTACCGTACATTTAGGTTGGTTAGAAGCATAAAAGTAAGGTGTTCTTCTATTCTTTTCTGTCATCAGTTAAGTCTAGAGTGTGTCCAAGTCTTAGGAGACTTTGGACATGTTGTGTGACTCATTCTCAGGTGGAGAAGAGTTACGTGTGTGTAACCAGAGTCTCGGGGGAGACTAAGTTATGAGTCTGACGATGTCATGTGTGTTACATAGTGTAACGAACTTGACCCGTGTTAGTGAAAGTGTTTGTTGAAATCCTACTGAGGTAGGTTGTGGTTTTTACACCTCCATTGGGCCAAAGGTCGTTTTTTATGTAAAATTTTGTGTCTCCTTTATATCCGCATTCAAAGTTTTGTTTCTGTCTTACTGTAAACACCTCTCCCAACAGGCCTAATGAGTGTTCTGAAACAAAACGGAAAAAATTGAAAGACACAAGTCACCCCCCTCTTGTGTCCTTGTGTGCCTTAAAACTTAAGAATTGGTATTAGAGCAGGTTCTCATAAATTAGGCTAGCACCTAGAGAATGAGTGCACCACAAGGAATCTTGGAAGGTTAAGATGTGACTAGACCTCCATACTTCAATGGACAACACTACAGTTGGTGGAAAAATCGAATGGAGAACTATATCCAGGCTGAGGATTATGAGCTGTGGATGATCATTGTGAATGGTCCTCACATTCTAGTGAAAGTCACAACTGATGGGAAGACTGTTCCTAAGGAGCCGAAGGAATTTGACTCAGATGATTTTAGAAAGATGGAAAAAAACGCCAAAGCCAAGAAGCTGTTATATTTTGGACTCGGACCTAATGAGTACACTCGCATCTTAGAGTGTGAATCTACAAAAGAAATATGGAATGCCCTTCAAGTAGCTTACGAAGGAACCAATCAAGTCAAGCAATCCAGGATCCAGCTGCTGGTAAGGAAATATGAGCTATTCAAGATAAATGATAAAGAAACAATCACGGACATGTATACTCGATTCACCCATACTACTAATGAGTTAAAATCGTTGGGAAAATCCTTTACCGCTGCAGAGTTGGTCGGGAAGATCGTGCGAATTTTACCCCATTCATAGGAATCAAAGGTCCCTGCAATCCAAGAAGTAAGAAAGATGAATGAGATTTCCTTGGATGAGCTTATTAGGAACTTACAAACATATGAACTAAGGAGAAACTCTCATATGAAAGGGGAAGTGAAGAGATCGTGGGCTTGCACTAAAAGCAAAGGAAAGTGATAGCTCATATTTTGATGAAGAAGGAATGGCCATGATTGCAAGAAAATTCTAGAAATTTTTCAAGAAGACCGAAAGCTTATACAAAAAGGGCAACACCAGCAAGGCTAAAAACAGTGATCGAGATCAGTTCTCAGGATGTTTCAAGTGCGGAAAGCAAGATCATGTAGTGAAGTATGGCCCCTTACTGAAGGAAGAACACAGGTCAGAACAGGTCCAAACCAGAGGCAGAAAAACTCAGTTGACTAATGCTGAAAAACGGTTCACCAAAGCAATGATGGCAGCTTGGGGAGACACCTCAAAAGAAGAAGAAGATTCTCAAGATGAAGAAGCAGTGGCTCACATGGCTCGAAGTGGATCTAACTCAGACTCTAACGGTGAAAGTCTCAGAAAGGAGGTACATAATCTTAACAAGAGAAAACTTGAAAAATTAATTTTATCATTGATGGAGGAATGTGAAGCTCTAAATTCTTAAAATTGCATTGTTAAACGTACCTGCTCAGATTTAGAAAAGGATGTTTAGAGACTAGAAAGAAAAAACAAGAACTTGAACATATGAATGAGGCTCTCATGTATGAGAAGCTCGAAATCAATGAAAAGGCTCTTGCTTTAAGTAAAGAATTAGACATCCTTAAGGACTTGAGTAACAAGAGAGAGGAAGAACTCAACACTAAAATCAGAGAGCTGGAAAGTGAGTCTGCAAACCTAAGGTATAATCTAGAATCCCAGATGAATGACAACAAACAGCTTCGAGAACAAGTCCAGAGAGCTGAAACTGACTTCATTGAAAACAGGAGCTAGAACAGCTCCTCAGAAGCTTCGAACTGGCTTAATACTCATCATAACCGAAACAGAAAAGGTTTAGGTTTTGTGAATAGATGCGTTACTAAGCCAGTAGACAAGAAGTATGTTGGTTTGCCAGAAAATATAATTTGTTATCGTTGTGGAAAAACTAGTCATTATCGATATGCTTGCTCCTTGAGAAAAAGGGTCATGGAAAGAAACTCATTGTATGTTAAACAAATATGGACTAGAAAAGATGAGTTAAATTCTATGACAAAGATAAAGAGTTACGTGTGTGTAACTAGAGTGTCGGGCTGTCATTATCAAAAGCTTATATAAGACTGATTCAACCAATTAAAGAGTTACATGTGTATAACTAAAGTGTTGGGGGAGACTAAGTTACGTGTGTGATGTTGTCACGTGTGCTACATAGTGTAACGAACTTGGCCCGTGTTAGTGAAAGTGTTTGTTGAAATCCTACTGAGGTAGGTCGTAGTTTTTACACCTCCATTGCGCCAGAGGTGGTTATCCATGTAAAATTTTCTGTCTCCTTTTTTTCCGCATTCAAAGTTTTATTTTTGTCTTACTGCAAACACCTCTCCTAACAGGTCTAACAAGTGTTCTGAAACAAAACGAAAAAATTTGAAAGACACAATTCAACCCCCCCCCCCTCTTGTGTCCTTGTGGGCCTTAAAACTTAACAATATCCAAACTCCAAACAACTTCATTAATACATAATTACATAATTCGTATCCAAAACCGAACAGTTTTATTCAAAATTCCATAACTCACTGATTACACCTCCAAAATTCATCAAACTTTGTAGAAAAATCCCAAATATTATAAATAATCTGAAGTAAAAATTTCGGAATTTGTGGACAATCCCATAATTCCAAGAATTTTCGATAGTGAGGAATTCAACAAATGCATGATCTTGAAATCCTAGGTTATGCCACCTTCAAGTTTCCATCCAAATCACCATAAATGGATTTAATAAGATCAACAACAACTTTAAATCTATTTTTCATGCCAAACATCACAACATTAAATTAAAGAACTCAAAGTTCATCATTTTCACATCAAGCTTGCATGATCATGTATGATCTCAGCCCCTGGCATGCTTTCAAGCTTAGCCAACAATTAAAGCATCAAAATAACTCTTATTTATATCAAGATAACATAATCCATAATCAAATCCAACATATCCCAAGAATTAAACAAAGTTGGGTTAAGATTTACCTCACTTGAAGCTTAAATAGAGAGAAATGAAGGTGGTTGAGGAGGTTGTGGTGGCGGCTGGTGGTTGGAGGGGCTGACTGTTGGCGGAGGTGGTGGGCTGGTGGCTGGGCAGTGGTGGCAACAGCAACACATAGTAGCAGCAGCAGGGGTACCATAGGAGGAGGAGAAAGAAGAGGAAGAAAGATGGACATGGCTTTGGCTAGATTTTTTTTCACCTATCTTGGTAAATTGGGCTAATATTTATCCTTTCATAAAGTAAATTTTTGCTAATGATAATTAGACGTAACGATTGTAATCAACTTAATTTAATTGCACTAAAATTTTTGGTCTCAAATTTGAGCACATTAAAATTGGACCATAATTTTAGCCCAATCAATTAAGCCAAAATAAATAAATTTGGGCCCAAGTTTTTATGTAGCCAAAACTTTAAATTTTGTGACGTTATAAAAAATAATTTAACGCTCAATCACAATTATCGAGGCCTACTATCGATTCACCTTATATTTAATCAATCAATGGAACTTGAATTAACAATAAATGAAACTTGAATTGTAAAATGGGACCCAAATAAAACATCCCCCAACTGGGATGCTTAAATATGATAAATGAACGTGGAAAATTTAGATGACATAAAGTAATTCGGTAAATATATAAATTGAGAGTAATTGAATTAATAACCATGATTTGGTTAAACCAATAAGCATGAGTGATTAAATCAATGAATATGATTAATTAAATGAATAAACATGTTTAATTAAATAAATAAATAAATATGATTTAAATAAATAAATATGGGTCAGGGTCGAGTTATTACAAAGAACATGCCTAGGACAGGAGGCTTTCTTTCGCAACCTACATTCTTACTTTTGTTAAATCTAATAAATTCCCACTTAGAACCCTTTTGAGCCTTCAAATAAGCCTATTTCTTTCATAACCACAATTTGACCTAACCAGGGAGTGGGAGTGTGTCACGGGTGGCATCAATATCAAAATCAGCAATCGTAAAAAAGAGAGAAATCAAGAAGAAGAAAAGTTTGGATCAAACGATCCTACCCAAAAAATAAAAAAGAAAAGAAGAAGAGAGGAAAAAAAGAACAAAAGAAGAGTTTGAAAAGAAGAAGGATAAGAAAACAAAGAAATTGCTAATTTACACTAACTTCATCACCCATGCACACTTAGAGATTTCATAAGGGTTGTTTGAACCTTCACACCGATTCCCTTCCTATGACACCATAATCCAAAAGCCTACCTTAAAAAGTTCTCCTAGAGGAATTCCTCCTTTAAGTTGCATGTTCTCACTCTCGAACTATGATTGACATGCATGATTCCGCGTTGGACACGTAGGTAACCCCTTTAAGGCCCGACCACAAAGATTTTTTCCATGAAGAAACATCTAAATTGAATCATTTAGTCTCCAAAATTCAGGACTCTTAGTCTCAACCATGACTATAAATTTAAGAGTGGATACTCTCTTTATATTCTCAACTTTCCTGAACGGGCACTCATCCATTACGTAACACTTAGGCTCTCCTAAATTTTCCTAGATAGTTAGGGCTTCCTTCATGGTAAATATTTCCTCATAAGAAGATAACTTTGTTCTTTGCATCAAGCTAGTGGTTACTTTAGGCAACTTTAGTAACAATATTCCCCAGCATAGGAAGCATCACATTTATTCTATTAGACTGGGGGATACTCCAATTAAAAGTAGCAGAAGCATCTTCAGGTATTGCTATTCTCGCACATCTAAAGCTTATGTCATAGTAAACAGAATTTGGCGCTTCTTCAAAATAGGTGCACTTTAATAAAATATTATAAGTAACTCCTCTATTAAAAAAAGATTTCCAGTTCTGGTTAATTCATACCTTATGACCTAGCCTGACCCAACAGTTACTTAACTTTTTACCCCTCATCTTAACCTATAGAGCTTCACCAACCCTAGCCCATTAGTCATATATACCTTAAGAGGGCCTTATCCAATGGACCCCAAACTTAGCATAAGACCTTAGTTTGCTTACAAACAAGGTTAGGTCATCACATGTCTACACTGTCAGCACAAATAAGTTTGAATAGTCAGCATACATGCATAGTCCAAGCTAGGCTAGCAATTGCACATGCATCAATACATGAGTCTTTGACCTATTTACTAAACCTCCCTCCGCCTTGATCACTTCGGAAACCTGGATTGAAAAAGAGTGTAATCAACCTTCACAGTGACCCAATAGGAAGGGCACACAATGCTTGCTATCCATGAATATACACTAAAGGTTCTCAAGATGACGTCAATAGCTAACATAGAACACATCTATACTTTGGCCCTTCAATCAGGCTTAGTGAAAGAGGGGGCCCCATCCTTAAAGAAGGCTTTACACAAACATCTTTATAGAAAGGACACCAACCTACCTATTGGTTATCAGGTAACAGAGGCCAAGAGGATCTAGCCATAAAGGAAACCTCACCCTTTTTATCTTAAAATAGAAGGATGCCTCAAAATCCAGGACATTTTAGCATTCAACAGTGTCCTATGAGAAGGAGATGACTTCAAAGCCTGAGAGGAAAAAAATGGCCAAACTTGAAGATGTGACATCTTAATGTCTTACATCACAAGGTCTTCAAGGTTTAATCTTCAAGATGAAATGCCAAAAATTTCACTGGGATCTAGCATTAGGTTTTCAGGCTTAAACACTAATAACTACAAATCTTCAGGCTCACGTGCTTACAAGATCATATGGTTGTAGTTAATAGGTCTTCAAGCCTAAATACAACTAAGTTCACAAGGATCTAGCCACGGGTCTTCAGACCCAGATGCCACCAAGTTCTTAGGGATTTGGCCACAAATATTTGGGCATCCACACCACTACGTTTCGCTGCTGGCTCTCACCAAAATGAGACATTTTAACAATGCTGGCTTGGCACAACAAGACATTACACCATCAAAATCTAGTAGGCTAACAAAAGGTCCGCTACTTCAATGATTACGAAATTTGCTATACCAGTAAAAGTTTCTCTAATCCAGTGTCAGGGATAAATTTAAGAGTCTACCAGACCAATGAAAAGTCCGCTCCTCCACTGATAAGGAAACTTCTTAGACCAGTGAAAAATTCGATCCTTAAGCGACAGGAAAGCCACTAAATTGGGGAAAGGTCTGCTAATCCATCATAAGGGTAAGAGCCTGCTAGCTCTAGGCACAATGAAACATCATCATGCCACTGCCAAAATCATCGTACTCCAAATCTCATAACCCTAAGCAAGAAACCCAACCCATGTCCATCACTTATGCTGTATTAGATAAACCCTTGAAACTGAACTCTAGATTCATCAATTTATTACCTAAGTTTCATGGATTAGCTGGAGATGACCCCTATAGACACATTAGTGAATTCCTTATTACCTGTTATGCTATAGTGCCTGAAGGAATTCCTGAGGACCAAATTAGACTAAGGGCCTTTCCCTTTTCTTTGCTTGGTAATGCTAAGGACTGGTTATATTATATGTCTGCTGGATCTTTTTCTACATAGACTGCATTGCATAAATCGTTCCTAGAAGAGTTTTTTTCCAGCATCCCGTATTGGATCTATTAAGAAAGATATATGTGGAATCAAACAAATGAATGAGGAAACTTTTTGTGAGTACTGGGAAAGATTTAATAAATTGTGTGCTAGTTGTCCCCATCATCAAATAATTGAACAACTATTGATTCAATATTTTTATGAGGGTTTGCTTCCTATGGATTGTAATATGGTAGATGTTGCTAGCGGAGGGGCTGTAGTTAATAAAACGCCAGCAGTGGGTACAAATTTATTTAATCTAATGGCCCAAAATACTCAGCAGTTTGGTGCTAGGGAGTCACAAGTCAAAAGGGTCAATGAGATTGGTTCTAGTTCATCTGTAGAGAATCAGTTACCTTATACTACTGCTATGTTAAATAAGATTGTTACTGGGGGTATTGAAAAAGCAGTAATATGTGGTATTTGTTGTCTTGAGGGGCATCCTACTAATGCATGTCCTACTCTACAAGAAGGCAATGTTAATGCTCTTTACTCCAACCAAAATCAAAGGAGCTATGATCCCTATTCGAATACTTATAATGAAGGATGGAGAGACCACCTTAACCTTAGGTATGGCCCTGAGCCTAATCCACCTAGTTTTGACCAACCCTCTCGTCAACCTTCTAGTCAACATAGGACCAATTTCCTCCTAGAACAAGTCCTCAAGAGAATGGATGATAGGTTCCAAATTTTGGAGACAACTCTTAAGCAGGTTCAAGAGAAACAGACTGCAATTGATATCATGGTTAGCAACTTACAGGCCCAAATGCAAAATAGATTACCATCTCAGCCCGACCCTAACCCCAAGGAGAATGTTAGTGCCATACCACTTAGGAGTGGGAAAGAGTTACAAGAGCCTAGGAAGAGTGGAGAGGTTGAGCCTGAGTTAGAGGGTAAGCGGGCTGAACCAGAATTAGATACAGAGTCCAATCAAATTACTAAGGAGTTAGGAGAAAAGAAAAGAGAATCTTACAAACCAATCGCACCTTTCCCTAATAGATTTAGAAGCCCGACGTCTAAGGCAAATGAGGCTAACCAAGAGATTTTAGAGACTTTTAGGAAGGTAGAAATTAATATACCTCTCCTTGATGCCGTTAAACAGGTGTCTCGTTATGTTAAGTTCTTAAAAGAATTATGCACCACCAAGAGGAAGCTCATTGGTAATGAGAAGATAAGTGTAGGGGCAAATGCGTCTGCTATTTTTCAAAGAAAACTTCCCCCTAAGTATCAAGACCCTGGTGTGTTTTCTGTTCCTTGTAAAATAGGAAACCTTTGCTTTGATAAAGCTATGCTTGATTTAGGTGCCCCTATTAATGGTATGCCTAGATCTGTTTATGACAAACTAAACCTAGGCAAATTAAAGAAAACTGGCATAGTAATTCAATTAGCAGATAGGAGCAGCACTTATCATGATGGAGTGTTAGAGGATGTTTTGGTTCAAGTGAATGAACTTGTGTTTCCTGCTGACTTTTATGCCATGAACATGGGTGAAGCATGTCATGATATTCCCATCTTGCTTGGCAGACCTTTTTTTTAAAACATCTAGGACTAAAATTGATGTCCATGAATGAACATTAACCATGGAATTTGATGGTGAAGTAATTAAATTTAATATTTTTGATGCCATGA
>JACYFF010031955.1:47897133-48058645 GCA_017589665.1 Selenicereus undatus | reverse complement strand
GGAATTTGATGGTGAAGTAATTAAATTTAATATTTTTGATGCCATGAGATTCCCTCCTGATATGAGTTACATGTATGCACTTGATGTTACTGCTGAATTGCCCCAAGATATTTATGACTTTTTCAATGAGGATGAATTTTTGACTATGCTTACTAAGAGTCTTGACCATGCTGAGTTTCAAAAATTCCTTGCCAGATTAATGATGAGTTACTGGAAGAGATCCAACTAGAGGATCCAGGAGCATTATGCAGTCGAGCCAACGACAATAAACAAAGGCACTGGTTGGGAGGCAACCCAACGTTTTTAAAGAAGTACCCATTTAATTTCGTTTTTATTTTCCTTATTTCTATCTTTTTGCATGCATTAGGGACTAGTATGAGTTAAGTGTTGGGGGTGCATCCTACATTTAATTCCAACAGTGTTTTATTCTTGAATTTGTTTTTTTGTTTTATTTCATTTTTTCTCTCTTATAAATAAGGCATGATATGAGTTTATGCTAGGCTTGCTTGTTTAGAAAATTTTTTGTTTTATTGCCTATTTTGTAGTTTATTCTTTTATAAGTGAAGGCTTCTAAGCATGATAGTTATCCTTTAGAGAAGTTTTAGTTTATCCTCATTCATCTTTTTAATGAGTAACACTTTTGATTATCCATCTTATTTAGTCATGTAATATATCCGATTCAGATGCAATAAAATGACCTGGCCCATCCCTTAGACTATTGAGTTAGTTGAATAATTCATCAAAGTTGTGATTTTACTTGTCTATTTGTTAGAGTCAAAGTTGGGAATGACAAGTGTCCCTTTGAGAAATGCGCTACTGGGTGCTACCGTTTGAGGCAATACTCCCACTGGAAAGCTTGCTTCCCATACTAGTGAGTCATTAAAATAAATAAAAGTAATGATGTTAACAAAATGTTTGCTCCAGCACCTCTATTCGGGTGAGTGTGAGACAGGGAGTGTTTAATTTCTAAGACCCTGTATGGGCCTCGAATATGTGCGCAAGTGGAGTTTGAATAGAAGAAGAAGAGGAAAATAAATACAAGGCAAGTTTCGGAATCAATTTAATGACGTTATTCTACCTGGTTCAATTGTCTCTATAGCCAGTCCATGCCTAAATTTTTCTATCTTAAATTCTTTTTCGAGCTCTTGATTGGTGTTTGCATAATCAAAAAGTGATAGATAATTATTGATCTTGTTATATCATTATAGAAGTGTTGTGAGGTTGATAAATAAACTTTCTAAGGATAGTTGGATTTTTAGCCGGTATTCACTTATTGAAGGAAAAGCTAAGTAATTTAGTAACACTATTTTTCTAAAGCAAGCCAAGGCTTAGTATGAACAACATAGTTATGCATGTCTTTATAAGAAAGAAAGAGGGTAAGTTTTTAGTTGGAGTCCAAGATTTCTTTGCACGAGGACGTCCAAAGTCTAAGTGTGGGGGAATTTGTTAAGCAAAAAATCATGCATTATTTTTTTAATTATTTCGATTATATTATATATATTATTTCGTCTAATTTGTTTTATTTTATATATTTTTCTGGGTTAGTATTAATTTAATAAAGAGGAGAAGAGAGGACGTAGCAGCTCGAGTTTTACACACTCGGCTATAAAGACGGTCCAAAAATAATAATTATGGAGAATATTATTTTGATAATTATTTAATTGGGCTAGGGTTTCAAGAGTTGGTGAAAAGCTAGAAGTATTGAGGAAGAAGAAGTCTAAGGAAGAAAGGAAGAAGGAAACCCTAAGACACTAACCCTAGCCTCACCATCATCTTTATATATTCATCCCCTTCAGCACGATCATCATCTCATCCCACACATAGATATCCACGGCAGCCCTTTCTTCATCAAACCTTCTTCTACCTCGTCATGGCCAAACCCACCGCAGCCTTCTCCTCCACACCATCTCCGCAGCCATCTTCATTACTAATCCTCACCATCTTCATTACTAATCCTCACCATCTTCTCCTCCACGGCACCCCATCTTCTTCACCATCAACATTATCTTCATACTATCATCACCATCTTTCATTATCAACCACACCATCACCCAAATTCATCATCATCATTTTTTTATTGCCTCCCAGCCGTGATGTACAAGTAGTGCTACCCCATTTTTTTTTAATTTCAATTTTAGTTCCTTTATTGCTTTTTTTTGTTTGTTTAGTTTGTTATTAAACATGAATCCTTTGGTTAATTGTGATGCTATTTTTAATATGAGAGAGTAATTTTTTTATGCTTAGTATAGTCTGTTTGAAACCATGCTAAATTATTTATTTTGAAACAAGTTTTGTGCTTTAATGCCTTGTTGATTTATATTCATGATTCTTTAGCGATTAGCGTTTATCGTTTATCGTTTATGAAATTTGTGTTAAATCGATTAGAATGCATGCTAGTTTATTAAATATAATTTCGATTGATAGTTTAAAAGATTATAATACGTAAAAGTTATAATCTTTTAGGCTTAGGTATCACCCTAATTAATCATCGATGGCTCAAACCCGTCTCTTTTAATTAGGTAATTGCTTTAGATCTTTGTTAAATCGATTTGCTGGTAAATTGGTTACAAAGTATTAAATGATGTTTTTCTAATTCTTAATGCTCTAGTTTGGTTAAAGTTTTGCACTGGTGTAAATATTATCAAATTAGTAGGGTTTATATTAGGGCTGGACCTGAGTAAACTAAAACCTAAGGAAAAACGGGGAAGAACCGCTGGTGGATGTCTTCTACAGTTTAACTCATGAATGAAATTAACTTGTGTGTTGATGATAAATTTTACTTTGCATGGTGGGTTGAGATTATACTAAGTATCCTTCATAAATTTGATAACTTTTAATTATTATTTGTTGCTTAGAGTTAATTTGATTAGTTTGTTGATTTTTGTTCTAGTTTTATTGGCTTCAACATAATTTCAATTGACCCCCCCAAAAGTATAATCTTTTAAGAGTGTCTAGGTAATTTTAGATAGTCCAGATTTTGATTTTTAGAGTCGTTATAATTTTAGATTGATTTGTATTCAGTTTTAGTGTTTAATTGCCGGTTTATTAGAAATTAGACTAAACATAGTATTGTTGTTATTTTTCGATTTTTATTAATTCCTAGAGTTTATATAGTGTCCTATTCTGCCCATATTTAATTTCGTAATTTTTGGAAGTTATTTGATAATTTTTAAGAATTATTTTGTCAAATTGATATGTGCAGGTTTTTAGGTTATTAATTCTGAAAATTTCGACTTTAATTGTTAAATCATGATTATTAGGTATTGTTAAGTCCATAAAATTGTGTCCTAGAATTACTTTAATTTTCTTGACTATTCTTTTATTTATATTTATGCAGATTATTTTATTTTCAGATTTAATATTCTGCATTGATATTTTGTGGTAATTTTCTGATTTGATTTTTCTGAAATTATTTGGATACAATTGAGCAGTTATAAGCATATATACCTGAAGAATAATATTTTATGTTACTGTTTGACATTTTTAATATTTATGTTCTGATTATTATTTGTTGTTTTGATTTTTAATTAGAATTTCAATTACTATTCTGATTTTATTTTTCTAGAGTATTTAGGAAAGCTTTTTACTGTTTTATTTCCACAATATAATCCGCAATATTTAGGAGCATCATTGGGTATTTTTCCATATTTTTATTCATTAGATTTTAATTATTTTAGAATTATTAAGATTAGATTTAATAAATTGGATCAATAAAATTATTCAGGATTAAGCTAGCCTTTTTAAAACAATCTCTCTTCGTGCATCAATCCCGACTTCCCTATGCTATAAAAAGTATTTGATAACCGAAGTAGTGGTTAAATTTGTAGCTCTCGACAACCTTTACAAATTTTGGCGCCGTTGCCGGGGAAGCAAAATTAAATTGCTCTTTTGCTTCTATTTAATTTTACTACTTTTATTGTTTTGTTTTTATTTTAATTTTGTAGATTGCCAGTAAGTCTTAAGTTTAAAGAGGTAAGAATGTCTACTTTTCGAGAACTTACTGCCCCTAAGCTAGAAACTCAACCCATGTCCATTACTTATGCTGTATTAGATAAATCCTTGAAACTGAACTCTGGATTCATCAATTTATTACCTAAGTTTAGTGGATTAGCTGGAGATGACCCCCTATAGACACATTGGTGAATTCCTTATTACTTGTTCTGCTATGGTGCCTGAAGGAATTCCTGATGAGCAAATTAGACTAAGGGCCTTTCCCTTTTCTTTGCTTGGTAATACTAAGGACTGGTTATATTATATGCCTGCTAAATCTTTTTCTACATGGACTGCATTGCATAAATCAGTCCTAGAAAAGTTTTTTCCTGCATCCTGTATTGGATCTATTAGGAAAGATATATGTGGAATCAAACAAATGAATGGGGAAACTTTTTGTGAGTATTGGGAAAAATTTAATAAATTGTGTGCTAGTTGTCCCCATCATCAAATAACTGAACAACTATTGATTCAATATTTTTATGAGGGTTTGCTTCCGATGGATCGTAATATGGTAGATGTTGCTAGCGGAGGGCCTCTGGTTAATAAAACGCCAGCAGAGGCTACAAATTTATTTAATCTAATGGCCCAAAATACTCAACAGTTTGGTGCTAGGGAGTCACAAGTCAAAAGTGTCAATGAGATTGGTTCTAGTTCATCTGTAGAGAATTAGTTATCTTATATTACTGCTGTGTTAAATAAGATTGTTACTAGGGGTATTCAAAAAGCACTAATATGTGGTATTTGTTGTCTAGAGGCGCATCCTCTTGATGCATATCCTACTCTACAAGAAGGTAATGTTAATGCTCTTTACTATAATCAAAATCAAAGGAGCTATGATCCCTATTCGAATACTTGTAGTGAAGGATGGAGAGACCACCCTAACCTTTGGTATGGCCCTAAGCCTAATCGACCTGATTTTGACCAACACTCTCGTCAACCTTCTAGTGAAGATAGGACCAATTTCCTCCTAGAACAAGTCCTCAAGAAAATGGATGATAGGTTCCAAATTTTGGAGACAACTCTTAAGCAGGTTCGAGAGAAACAGACTGCAACTGATATCATAGCTAGCAACTTCCAGGCCCAAATGTAAAATAGATTACCATCACAGCCCTACCCTAACCCTAAGGAGAATGTTAGTGCCATACCACTTAGGAGTGGGAAATAGTTACAAGAGCCTAGCAAGAGTGGAGAGGTTGAGCCTGAGTTAGAGGGCAAGGGGGCTGAACCAAACTTAGATACAGAGTCTAATCAAACTACTAAGGAATTAAGAGAAAAGAAAAGACAACCTTACAAACCAATCCCACCTTTCCCTAGTAGATTTAGAAGCCCGGTGTCTAAGGCAAAGGAGGCTAACCAAGAGATTTTAGAGACTTTTAGGGAGGTAGAAATTAATATACCTCTCCTTGATGCCAATAAACTGGTGCATCGTTATGTTACGTTCTTAAAAGAATTATGCACTACCAAGAGGAAGCTCATTGGTAATGAGAAGATAATTGTGGGGGCAAATGTGTCTCCTATTTTTCAAAGAAATCGTCCCCCTAAGTGTCAAGACCCTGGTGTGTTTTCTGTTCCTTGTAAAATAGGAAACCTTTGCTTTGATAAAGTTATGCTTGATTTAGGTGCCTTTATTAATCTTATGCCTAGATCTGTTTATGACAAACTGAACCCAGGCGAATTAAAGAAAACTGGCATAGTAATTCAATTAGCTGATAGGAGCAACGGTTATCCTGATGGAGTGTTAAAGGATGTTTTGGTTCAAGTGAATTAACTTGTGTTTCCTACTGACTTTTATGTAATGAACATGGGTGAAGCATGTCATGATATTCCCATCTTGCTTGGCAGATCATTTTTTAAAACAGCTAGGACTAAAATTGATGTGCATGAATGAACATGAACCATGGAATTTGATGGTGAAGTAATTAAATTTAATATTTTTGATGCCATGAGATTCCCTGCTGATGTGAGTTACATGTATGCACTTGATGTTGCTGCTGAATTGCCGCAAGATATTTATGACTTTTCCAGTGAGGGTGAATTTTTGGCCATGCTTACTAAGAGTCTTGATCATACTGAGTTTCAAAAAGTTCCTTACCAGATTAACGATGAGCTACGGGAAGAGATCCAACTAAAGGATCCCGGAGCATTATGCAGTCGAGCCAACGACTATAAACAAAGGCACTGGTTGGGAGGCAACCCAACGTTTTTAGAGAAGTACCCATTTAATTTCGGTTTTATTTTCTTTATTTCTATCTTTTTGCATGCATTGGGGACTATGCATGAATTAAGTGTTGGGGGTGCATCCTACATTTAATTCCAACAGTGTTTTATTCTTGAATTTCTTTTTTGTTTTATTTCATTTTTTCTCTCTTATAAATAAGGCATGATATGAGTTTATGCTAGGCTTGCTTGTTTAGGAAATTTTTTGTTTTATTGGCTATTTTGTAGTTTACTCTTTTATAAGTGAAGGCTTCTAAGTATGATAGTTATCCTTTACAGAAGTTTGAGTTGATCCTCATACATCTTTTTAATGAGTAACTCTTTTGATTATCCATCTTATTTAGTCATGTAATATATCCGATTGAGAGGCAATAAAATGACATGGCTCATCTCTTAGACTATTGAATTAGTTGAATAATTCGTTAAAGTTATGATTTTACTTGTCTATTTTTTAGAGTCAAAGTTGGGAATGACAAGTGCCCCTTTGAGACATGGGCTACTGGGTGCTACCCTTTGAGGCAATACTCCCACTGGAAAGCTTGCTTCCAATACTAATGAGCCATTAAAATAAGTAAAAGTAATGATGTTAACAAAATGTTTGCTCC
Organism: Selenicereus undatus; assembly: GCA_017589665.1. Taxonomy (NCBI): domain Eukaryota; kingdom Viridiplantae; phylum Streptophyta; class Magnoliopsida; order Caryophyllales; family Cactaceae; genus Selenicereus; species Selenicereus undatus. The sequence goes on along the minus strand of JACYFF010031955.1, from coordinate 48,051,830 downwards.
AGCACCTCTATTCGGGTGAGTGTGAGATAGGGAGTGTTTAATTTCTAAGACCCTGCATGGGCCTCGAATATGTGCGCAAGTGGAGTTTGAACAGAAGAAGAAGAGGAAAATAAATACAAGGCAAGTTTAGGAATCAATTTAATGAAGTTATTCTACCTAACTCAATTGTCTCTATAGCCAGTCCACGCCTAAATTTTTCTATCTTAAATTCTTTTTTGAGCTCTTGATTGGTGTTTGCATAATCAAAAAGAGATGGATAATTATTGATCTTGTTATATCATTATAGAAGTGTTGTGAGGTTGATAAATAAACTTTCTCAGGATAGTTGGATGTTTAGCAGGTATTCACTTATTGAAAGAAAAACTAAGTAATTTAGTAACACTGTTTTTCTGAAGCAAGCCAAGGCTTAGTATGAACATCATAGTTATGCATGTCTTTATAAGAAAGAAAGAGGATAAGTTTTTATGTCGAGTCCAAGATTTCTTTGCACGAGGACGTCCAAAGTCTAAGTGTGGGGGAATTTGTTAAGCCAAAAATCATACATTATTTTTTTAATTATTTCGATTATATTATATATATTATTTCGTCTAATTTATTTTATTTATTATATTTTTCAGCGTCAGTATTAATTTAATAAAGAGGAGAGGAGATGACGTAGCAGCTCGGGTTTTACACACTTGGCTATAAAGACGATCCAAAAATAATAATTATGGGGAATATTATTTTCGTAATTATTTAATTGGACTAGGGTTTCAAGAGTTGGCGAAAAGCTAGAAGTCTTGAGGAAGAAGAAGTCTAAGGAAGAAAGGAAGAAGGAAACCCTAAGACACTAACCCTAGCCTCACCATCATCATTATATATTCATCCCCTTCATCACCATCATCATCTCATCCCACACATAGATATCCACGGCAACCCTTCCTTCATCAACCCTTCTTTTACCTCTTCACGCCACAACCCACCGCAGCCTTCTTCTCCACACCATCACGCTTAGTCCATCTTCATCACTAATCCTCACCATCTTCTCCTCCACTCCACCCCATCTTCTTCACCATCAACATTATCTTCATACTATCATCACCATCTTTCATCATCAACCACACCATCACCCAACTTCATCATCATAATTTTTTTATTACCTCCCAGCCGTGATGTACAAGTAGTGCTACCCCATTTTTTTTATTTTATTTCAATTTTAGTTCCTTTATTGCTTTTTTTTTGTTTGTTTAGTTTATTATTAAACATGAAGCCTTTGTTTAATTGTGATGTTATTTTTAATATGGGAGCGTAATTTTTTTATGCTTGGTATAGTCTGTTTGAAACCATGCTAAATTATTTATTTTAAAACCAGTTTTGTGCTTTAATGCCTAGTTGGTCTATATTCATGATTCTTTTGCGATTAGCGTTTATCGTTTATCGTTTATGAAATTTGTGTTAAATCGATTAGAATGCATGCTAGTAGATTAAATACAATTTCGATTGATAGTTTAGAAGATTATAATACGTAAACGTTATAGTCTTTTAGGCTTAGATATCACCCTAATTAATCATTGATGGCTCAAACCCATCTCTTTTAATTAGGTAATCGCTTTAGATTTTCGTTAAATCGATTTGCTGGTAAATTGGTTACAAAGTGTTAAATGATGTTTTTCTAATTCATAATACTCTAGTTTGGTTAAATTTTTGCGCTGGTGTAAGGATCATCAAACTAGTAGGGTTTATATTAGGGTTAAACCTAAGTAAACTAGAACCTAAGGAAAAACGGGGAAGAACCGCAGGTGGACGTCTTCTACAGTTTAACTCAAGAATGAAATTATCTTGTGTGTTGATGATAAATATTACTTTGCATGGTGGGTTGAGATTATACTAAGTATCCTTCATAAATTTGATAACTTTTAATTATTATTTGTTGCTTAGAGTTAATTTGATTATTTTGTTGATTTTTGTTCTAGTTTTATTCGCTTCAATATAATTTCAATTGACCCACCCCCCCAAAAGTACAATCTTTTAGGAGTGTCTAGGTAATTTTAGATAGTTTAGATTTTGATTTTTAGAGTGGTTATAATTTTAGATTGATTTGCATTCAGTTTTAGTGTTTAATTACCGGTTTGTTAGAAATTAGACTAAACATAGTTATTCTTGTTCTTTTTCGATTTTTATCAGTTCCTAGAATTTATGTAGTGTCCTAGTCTGCCCATATTTAATTTTGTAATTTTTGGAAGTTATTTGATAATTTTTCAGAATTATTTTGCGAAATTGATATGTGCAGGTTTTTAGGTTATTAATTCTGAAAATTTAGACTTTAATTGTTAAATCGTGATTATTAGGAATTGTTAAGTCCATAAAATTTTGTCCTAGAATGAGGTTAATTTTCTTGACTATTTTTGTATTTATATTTATGTAGATTATTTTGTTTTCAAATTTAATATTCTGCATTGATATTTTGTGGTAATTTTCTGATTTGATTTTTCTGAAATTATTTGGATACAATTGAGGAGTTATAAGCTTATATACTTGAAGAATAATATTTTAGGTTCCTGTTTGACATTTTTAATATTTATTTTCCTATTATTATTTGTTGTTTTGATTTTTAATTAGAATTTCAATTACTATTCTGATTTTATTTTTCTAGATTATTTGGGAAAGCTTTTTGCTGTTTTCTTTCCAGAATATAATTCGAAATATTTATGAGCATCATTGGGTGTTTTCCAGATTTTTATTCATTAGATTTTAATTATTTTAGAATTATGAAGATTAGATTTTATAAATTAGATTAGTAAAATCATTCAGGATTAAGCTAGCCTTTTTAAAACAATCTCTCCTCGTGGATCAATCTCTACCTTCCTATGCTGTAAAATTATTTGATAACCGAAGTAGTGGTTAAATTTGTAGCTCTCGACAAGCTTTATAAATTTTGGCGCCGTTGCCGGGGAAAGAAAATTAAAATGCTAGTTCGCTTCTATTTAATTTTACTACTTTTATTGTTCTGTTTTTATTTTAATTTTTGCAAATTGCCAGTAAATCTTAAGCTTAAAGAGGCGAGAGTGTCTACTTTTCGGGAACTTGCTGCCCCTAAGCTAGAAACTCAACCCATGTCCATTACTTATGCTGTATTAGATAAATCCTTGAAACTGAACTCTGGATTCATCAATTTATTACCTAAGTTTCATGGATTAGCTGGAGATGGCCCCTATAGATACATTAGTGAATTCCTTATTACCTGTTCTGCTATGGTGCCTGAAGGAATTCCTGAGGAGCAAATTAAACTAAGGGTCTTTCCCTTTTCTTTGCTTGGTAATGCTAAGGACTAGTTATATTATATGCCTGCTGGATCTTTTTCTACATGGACTGTATTGCATAAATTGTTCCTAGAAAAGTTTTTTCCTGCATCCCGTATTGGATCTATTAGGAAAGATATATGTGGAATCAAACAAATGAATGAGGAAACTTTTTGTGAGTATTGGGAAAGATTTAATAAATTGTGTGCTAGTTGTCCCCATCATCAAATAACTGAACAACTATTGATTCAATATTTTTATGAGAGTTTGCTTACTATGGATCGTAATATGGTAGATGTTGCAAGTGGAGGGGCTCTAGTTAATAAAACGCCAGCAGAGGCTACAAATTTATTCAATCTAATGGCCCAAAATACTCACCAGTTTGGTGCTAGGGAGTCACAAGTCAAAAGGGTCAATGAGATTGGTTCTAGTTCATCTGTAGAGAATTAGTTATCTTATATTACTGCTGTGTTAAACAAGATTGTTACTTGGGGTATTCAAAAAGCAGTAATATGTGGTATTTGTTGTCTAGAGGGGCATCCTACTGATGCATGTCCTACTCTACAAGAAGGTAATGTTAATGCTCTTTACTCTAACCAAAATCAAAGGAGCTATGATCCCTATTCGAATACTTATAGTGAAGGATGGAGATACCACCCTAACCTTAGGTATGGCCCTAAGCCTAATCCACCAGATTTTGACCAACACTCTCGTCAACCTTCTAGTGAAGATAGGACCAATTTCCTCCTAGAACAAGTCCTCAAGAAAATGGATGATAGGTTCCAAATTTTGGAGACAACTCTTAAGGAGGTTCAAGAGAAACAGACTGCAACTGATATCATAGTTAGCAACTTGCAGGCCCAAATGCAAAATAGATTACCATCTCAGCCCTACCCTAACCCTAAGGAGAATGTTAGTGCCATACCACTTAGGAGTGGGAAAGAGTTACAAGAGCCAAGGAAGAGTTGAGAGGTTGAGCCTGAGTTAGAGGGTAAGGGGGCTGAACCAGAATTAGATACAGAGTCTAATCAAACTACTAAGGAATTAAGAGAAAAGAAAAGAGAATCTTACAAACCAATCCCACCTTTCCCTAGTAGATTTAGAAGCCCGACGTCTAAGGCAATTGAGGCTAACCAAGAGATTTTAGAAACCTTTAGGAAAGTAGAAATTAATATACCTCTCCTTGATGCCAATAAATAGGTGACTCGTTATGTTACGTTCTTAAAAGAATTATGCACTACCAAGAGAAAGCTCATTGGTAATGAGAAGATAAGTGTGGGGGCAATTGTGTCTGCTATTTTTCAAAGAAAACTTCCCCCTAACTGTTAAGACCCTGGTGTGTTTTCTGTTCCTTGTAAAATAGGAAACCCTTGCTTTGATAAGGCTATGCTTGATTTAGGTGCCTCTATTAATGTTATGCCTAGATCTGTTTATGACAAACTTAACCTAGGGAAATTAAAGAAAACTGGCATAGTAATTCAATTAGCTGATAGGCGCAACGCTTATCCTGATGGAGTGTTAGAGGATGTTTTAGTTTAAGTGAATGAACTTGTTTTTCCTGCTGACTTTTATGTAATGAACATGGGTGAAGCATGTCATGATATTCCCATCTTGCTTGGCATACCATTTTTGAAAACAGCTAGGACTAAAATTGATGTGCAAGAAGGAACATTAACCATGGAATTTGATGGTGAAGTAATTAAATTTAATATTTTTGATGCCATGAGATTCCCTACTGATGTGAGTTAGGTGTATGCACTTGATGTTTCTGCTGAATTGCCCCAAAATATTTAAAACTTTTCCAATGAGGATGAATTTTTGACTATGCTTACTAAGAGTCTTGATCATGCTGAGTTTCAAAAGTTCCTTACCAGATTGATGATGAGTTATTGGAAGAGATCCAACTAGAGGATCCCGGAGCTTTATGAAGTCGAGCCAACGACAATTAAGAAAGGCACTAGTTGGGAGGCAACCCGACGTTTTTCGAGAAATACCCATTTAATTTTGTTTTTATTTTCTTTATTTCTATCTTTTTGCATGCATTAGGGACTATGCACGAATTAAGTGTTGGGGGTGCATCCTGCATTTAATTCCTGCAGTGTTTTATTCCTGAATTTTTTTTTATATCATTTTTCCTCTCTTATAAATAAGGCATGATATGAGTTTATGCTAGGCTTACTTGTTTAGGAATTTTTTTATTTTATTAGCAATTTTGTAGTTTATTCTTTTATAAGTGAAGGCTTCTAAGCATGATAGTTATCCTTTAGAGAAGTTTGAGTTGATCCTCATACATCTTTTTAATCAGTAACTCTTTTGATTATCCATCTTATTTAGTCATATAATATATCCGATTTAGAGGCAATAAAATGACCTGGCCCATATCTTAGACTATTGAATTAATTGAATAATTCGTTAAAGTTGTGATTTTACTTGTCTATTTTTTAGAGTCAAAGTTGGGAATGACAAGTGCCCCTTTGAGACATGCGCTACCGGGTGCTACCCTTTGACGCAATACTCCCACTGGAAAGCTTGCTCCCAATACTAATGAGCCATTAAAATAAGTAAAAGTAATGATGTTAACAAAATGTTTGCTCCAGCACCTCTATTCGGGTGAGTGTGAGACAGGGAGTGGTTAATTTCTAATACCCTATATGGGCCTCGAACATGTGCACAAGTGGAGTTTGAACAGAAGAAGAAGAGGAAAATAAATACAACGCAAGTTTAGGAATCAATTTAATGAAGTTATTGTCCCTAGTTTAATTGTCTCTATAGCCAGTCCATGCCTAAATTTTTCTATCTTAGATTCTTTTTCGATCCCTTCGTTGGCGTATGCATAATCAAAAAGAGATGGATAATTGTTGATCATGTTATATCATTATAGAAGTGTTGTGAGGTTGATAAATAAACTTTCTAAGGATAGTTGGATGTTTAGTAGGTATTCACTTATTGAAGGAAAAACTAATTAATTCAGTAACACTGTTTTTCTAAAGCAAGCCAAGACCTAGTATGAACATCATAGTTATGCATATCTTTATAAGAAAGAAAGAGTGTAAGTTTTTAGGTCGAGTCTAAGATTTCTTCGCACGAGGACGTCCAAAGTGTAAGTGTAGGGGAATTTGTTAAGTAAAAAATCATGCATTATTTTTAAAATTATTTCGATTATATTATATATATTATTTCGTCCAGTTTGTTTTATTTTATATATTTTTCAGGGTTAGTATTAATTTAATAAAGAGGAGAAGAGAGGACGTAGTAGCTCGGGTTTTACACACTCGGCTATAAAGACGGTCCAAAAATAATAATCATGGAGAATATTATTTTCATAATTATTTAATTGGGCTAGGGTTTCAAGAGTTGGTGAAAAGCTAGAAGTCTTGAGGAAGAAGAAGTCTAAAGAAGAAAGGAAGAAGGAAACCCTAAGACACTAACCCTAGCGTCACCATCATCATTGTATATTCATCCCCTTCGTCACCATTATCATCTCATCCCACACATAGATATCCACGGCAGCCCTTCCTTCATCAACCCTTCTTTTACCTATTCGCGCCACACCCACCGCAGCCTTCTTCTCCGCACCATAACGCTTAGTCCATCTTCATCACTAATCCTCACCATCTTCTCCTCCACGCCACCCCATCTTCTTCACCATCAACATTATCTTCATACTATCATCACCATCTTTCATCATCAACCACACCATCACCCAACTTCATCATCATAATTTTTTTATTACCTCCCAGCCGTGATGTACAAGTAGTGCTACCCCATTTTTTTAATTTTATTTCAATTTTAGTTCCTTTATTGCTTTTTTTTGTTTGTTTAGTTTATTATTAAACATGAATCCTTTGGTTAGTTATTTTTACTATGAGAGAGTAATTTTTTTATGCTTGGTATAGTCTGTTTGAAACCATGCTAGGTTATTTATTTTGAAACAAGTTTTGTGCTTTAATGTCTAGTTGATTTATATTCATGATTCTTTAGCGATTAGCGTTTATCGTTTATCGTTTATGAAATTTGTGTTAAATCGATTAGAATGCATGCTAGTTGATTAAATACAATTTCGATTGATAGTTTAGAAGATTATAATACGTAAAAGTTATAGTCTTTTAGGCTTAGGTATCACCCTAATTAATCATCGATGGCTCAAACCCATCTCTTTTAATAGGTAATCGCTTTAGATCTTTGTTAAATCGATTTGCTGGTAATTTGATTACAAAGTGTTGAATGATGTTTTTCTAATTCTTAATGCTCTAGTTTGGTTAAAGTTTTGCGTTGGTGCAAAGATTATCAAATTAGTAAGGTTTACATTAGGGTTGAACCTAAGTAAACTACAACCTAAGAAAAAACGGGGAAGAACCGCTGGTGGACGTCTTCTACAGTTTAACTCATGAATGAAATTAACTTGTGTGGTGATGATAAATATTAATTTGCATGGTGGATTGAGATTATACTAAGTATCCTTCATAAATTTGATAACTTTTAATTATTATTTATTTCTTAGAGTTAATTTGATTAGTTTGTTGATTTTTCTTCTAGTTTTATTAGCTTCAATATTATTTCAATTGACCCCCCCCCTAAAGTATAATCTTTTAGGAGTGTCTAGGTAATTTTAGATATTTTAGATTTTGATTTTTAGAGTGGTTATAATTTTAGATTGATTTGGATTCAGTTTTAGTGTTTAATTACCGGTTTGTTAGAAATTAGACTAAACATAGTTATTCTTGTTCTTTTTGGATTTTTATCGGTTCCTAGAATTTATATAGTGTCCTAGTCTGCCCATATTTAATTTTTTAATTTTTGGAAGTTATTTGATAATTTTTCAGAATTATTTTGTGAAATTGATATGTGCAGGTTTTTAGGTTATTAATTCTGAACATTTCGACTTTAATTTTTAATTCATGATTATTAGGAATTGTTAAGTCCATAAAATTGTGTCCTAGAATTAGGTTAATTTTCTTGATTATTGTTTTATTTATATTTATACAGATTAATTTATTTTCAGATTTAATATTCTGCATTGATATTCTGTGGTAATTTTCTAATTTGATTTTTCTGAAATAATTTGGATACAATTGAGGAGTTATAAGCTTATATACCTGAAGAATAACATTTTAGGTTCCCGTTTGACAATTTTAATATTTATGTTCTGATTATTATTTGCTGTTTTGATTTTAATTAAAATTTCAATTACTATTCTGATTTTGTTTTTCTAGATTATTTGGGAAAGCTGCTTGTTGTTTCCTTTTCAGAATATAATCCGAAATATTTAGGAGCATCATTGGGTGTTTTTTCAGATTTTTATTCATTAGATTTTAATTATTTTAGAATTATTAAGATTAGATTTTATAAATTGGATTAGTAAAATTATTTAGGATTAAGCTAGCCTTTTTAAAACAATCTCTCCTCGTGGATCAATCCCTACTTCCCTATCCTACAAAAATTATTTGATAACCAAAGTAGTAGTTAAATTTGTAGCTCTCGACAAGTTTTACAAATTTTGGCGCCGTTGCCGGGGAAGGAAATTAAATTGCTAGTTTGCTTCTATTTAATTTTACTACTTTTATTGTTTTGTTTTTTTTTTATTTTTTGCATATTGCCAGTAAGTGTTAAGCTTAAAGAGGTAAGAATGTCTACTTTTCAGAAACTTGCTGCCCCTAAGCTAGAAACCCAACCCATGTCCATTACTTATGCTGTATTAGATAAATCCTTGAAACTGAACTCTGGATTCATCAATTTATTACCGAAGTTTCATGGATTAGCTGGAGAGGACCCTTATAGACACATTAGTGAATTCCTTATTACCTGTTCTGCTATAGTGCCTGAAGGAATTCCTGACGAACAAATTAGACTAAGGGTCTTTTCCTTTTTTTTTGCTTGGTAATGCTAAGGACTGGTTATATTATATGCCTGCTGGATCTTTTTCTACATGGACTACATTGCATAAATCGTTCCTAGAAAAGTTTTTTCCTGCATCCCGTATTGAATCTATTAGGAAAGATATATGTGGAATCAAACAAATGAACGGGGAAACTTTTTGTAAGTATTGGGAAAGATTTAATAAATTGTGTGCTAGTTGTCCCCATCATCAAATAATTGAACAACTATTGATCCAATATTTTTATGAGGGTTTGCTTCCTATGGATCGTAATATGGTAGATGTTGCTAGCGGAGGGGCTCTAGTTAATAAAACGCCAGCAGAGGCTACAAATTTATTTAATCTAATGGCCAAAAATACTCACCAGTTTGGTGCTAGGGAGTCACAGGTCAAAAGTGTCAATGAGATTGGTTCTAGTTCATTTGTAGAGAATCAGTTATCTTATATTACTGCTGTGTTAAATAAGATTATTACTGGGGGTATTCAAAAAGCAGTAATATGTGGTATTTGTTGTCTAGAGGGGCATCCTACTGATGCATGTCCTACTCTACAAGAAGGTAATGTTAATGCTCTTTCCTCTAACCAAAATCAAAGCACCTATGGTCCCTATTCGAATACTTATAGTATAGGATGGAGAGACCACCCTAACCTTAGGTATGGCCCTAAGCCTAATCCACCAGATTTCGACCAACACTCTCGTCAACCTTCTAGTGAAGATATGACCAATTTCCTCCTAGAACAATTCCTCAAGAAAATGGATGATAGGTTCCAAATTTTGGAGACAACTCTTAAGCAAGTTCAAGAGAAACAGATAGCAACTGATATCATAGTTAGCAACTTGCAAGCCCAAATGCAAAATAGATTACCATCTCAGCCCTACCCTAACCCTAAGGAGAATGTTAGTGCCATACCACTTAGGAGTGGGAAAGAGTTACAAGAGCCTAGGAAGAGTGGAGAGGTAGAGCCTGAGTTAGAGGGCAAGGGGGCTGAACCAAAATTAGATACAGAGTCCAATCAAACTACCAAGGAATTAGGAGAAAACAAAAGAGAATCTTACAAACCAATCCCACCTTTCCCTAGTAAATTTAGAAGCTCGGCATCTAAGACAAATGAGGCTAACAAGGAGATTTTAGAGACTTTTAGGAAGGTAGAAATTAATATACCTCTCCTTAATGCCATTAAATAGGTGCCTCGTAATGTTAAGTTCTTAAAAGAATTATGCACTACCAAGAGGAAGCTCATTGGTAATGAGAAGATAAGTGTGGGGAAAATGTGTCTGCTGTTTTTCAAAGAAACCCTCCCCCTAAGTGTCAAGACCCTGGTGTGTTTTCTGTTCCTTGTAAAATAGGAAACCTTTGCTTTGATAAAGCTATGCTTGATTTAGGTGCCTTTATTAATGTTATGCCTAGATCTGTTTATGACAAACTGAACCGAGCAGAATTAAAGAAAACTGGCATAGTTATTCAACTAGTTGATAGGAGCAGCACTTATCTTGATGGAGTGTTAGAGGATGTTTTTGTTCAAGTGAATGAACTTGTTTTTCTTGCTGACTTTTATGTAATGAACATCGGTGACGCATGTCATGATATTCCCATCTTGCCTGGCAAAGCATTTTTGAAAACAGCTAGGACTAAAATTTATGTGCATAAAGGAACATTAACCATGGAATTTGATGGTAAAGTGATTAAATTTAATATTTTTGATGCCATGAGATTCCCTACTGATGTGAGTTACGTGTATGAACCTGATGTTACTGCTGAATTGCCCCCAGAGATATTTATGACTTTTCCAATGAGGATGAATTTTTGACCGTGCTTACAAAGAGTCTTGACCATGCTGAGTTTCAAAAAGTTCCTTACCAGATTAATGATGAGTTACTGGAGGAGATCCAACTAGAGGATCCAGGAGCTTTATGAGGTCGAGCCAACGACTATAAACAAAGGCACTAGTTGGGAGGCAACCCAACGTTTTTAGAGAAGTACCCATTTAATTTCGTTTTTATTTTCTTTATTTCTATCTTTTTACATGCATTAGGGACTATGCATGAATTAAGTGTGGCGGGTGCATCCTGTATTTAATTCCTGCAATGTTTTATTCTTGAATTTTTATTTTATTTTATTTCATTTTTTCTCTCTTATAAATAAGGCATGATATGAGTTTATGCTAGCCTTGCTTGTTTAGAATTTTTTTGTTTTATTAGCTATTTTGTAGTTTATTCTTTTATAAGCGAAGGCTTCTACGCATGATAGTTATCCTTTAGAGAAGTTTGAGTGGATCCTCATACATCTTTATAATGAGTAACTCTTTTGATTATCCATCTTATTTAGTCATGTAATATATCCGATTAAGAGGCAATAAAATGACCTGGCCCATCTCTTAGACTATTGAATTAGTTGAATAATTCATTAAAGTTGTGATTTTACTTGTCTATTTTTTAGAGTCAAAGTTGGGAATGACAAGTACCCCTTTGGGACACGCGCTACTGGGTGCTACCCTTTGAGGCAATACTGCCACTGGAAAGCTTGCTTCGCATACTAGTGAGGCATTAAAATAAATAAAAGTAATGATGTTAAAAAAATGTTTGCTCCAGCACCTCTATTCAGGTGAGTGTGAGACAGGGAGTGTTTAATTTCTAAGACCCTGTATGGGCTTCGAATATGTGCGCAACTGGAGTTTGAACAGAAGAAGAAGAGGAAAATAAATATAGGGTAAGTTTCGGAATCAATTTAATGAAGTTATTCTACCTAGTTCAATTGTCTCTATAGCCAGTCAACGCCTAAATTTTTCTACCTTAAATTCTTTTTCGACGTCTTGATTGGTGTGTGCATAATCAAGAAGATATGGATAATTATTGATCTTGTTATATCATTATAGAAGTGTTGTGAGGTTGATAAATATACTTTCTAAGGATAGTTGGGTGTTTATCATGTATTCACTTATTAAAGAAAAAACTAATTAATTCAGTAACTAAAGCAGGCCAGAGCCTAGTATGAACATCATAGTTATGTATGTCTTTACAAGAAAGTAAGAAGGTAAGTTTTCAGGTCGAGTCTAAGATTTCTTTGCACGAGGACGTCCAAAGTCTAAGTATGGGGAATTTCTTAAGCCAAAAATCATGCATTATTTTTTTAATTATTTCGATTATATTATATATATTATTTCGTCTAGTTTGTTTTATTTTATATATTTTTCGAGGTTAGTATTAATTTAATAAAGAGGAGAAGAGAAGACATAGCAGCTCGGGTTTTACACACTCGGCTATAAAGACGGTCCAAAAATAATAATCATGGAGAATATTATTTTCATAATTATTTAATTGGGCTAGGGTTTCAAGAGTTGGTGAGAAGCTAGAAGTCTTGAGGAAGAAGAAGTCTAAGGAAGAAAGGAAGAATGAAACCCTGAGACACTAACCCTAGCCTCACCATCATGATTATATATTCATCCCCTTCATCACCATCATCATCTCATCCCACACATAGACAACCACGGCAGCCCTTCCTTCATGAACACTTCTTCTACCCCTACACGCCACAACCTACCGCAACCCTCTTCTCCACACCATCACGCTTAGTCCATCTTCATCACTAATCCTCACCATCTTCCCCTCCACACCACCCCATCTTCTTCACCATCAACATTATCTTCATACTATCATCACCATCTTTCATCATCAACCACACCATCACCCAACTTCATCATCATAATTTTTTTATTACCTCCCAGTCGTGATGTACAAGTAGTGCTACCCCCTTTTTTATTTCAATTTTTGTTCCTTTATTGCTTTTTTTTGTTTGTTTAGTTTATTGTTAAACATGAATCCTTTGGTTAATTGTGATGTTATTTTTAATATGAGAGAGTAATTTTTTTATGCTTAGTATAGTCTGTTTGAAACCGTGCTAAGTTATTTATTTGGAAACGAGTTTTGTGCTTTAATGCCTAGTTGATTCATATTCATGATTCTTTAGCGATTAGCATTTATCGTTTATCGTTTATGAAATTTGTGTTAAATCGATTAGAATGCATGCTAGTTGATTAAATACAATATCGATTGATAGTTTAGAAGATTATAATACGTAAAAGTTATAATATTTTAGGTTTAGGTATACCCTAATTAATTGTCGATGGCTCAAACCCATGTCTTTTAATTAAGTAATCGCTTTAGATCTTTGTTAAATCGATTTGCTGGTAAATTGATTACAAAGTTTTAAATGATATTTTTCTAATTCTTAATGCTCTAGTTTGGTTAAATTTTTGCGCTAGTGTAAAGATTATCAAATTAGTAGGGTTTATATTAGGGTTGAACCTAAGTAAACTAGAACCTAAGGAAAAACGGAGAAGAACCACTGGTGGATGTCCTCTACAGTTTAACTCATGAATGAAATTAACTTGTGTGTTGATGATAAATATTAATTTGCATGGTGGATTGAGATTATACTAAGTGTCCGTCATAAATTTGATAACTTTTAATTATTATTTATTGCTTAGAGTTAATTTGATTAGTTTGTTGATTTTTGTTCTGGTTTTATTAGCTTCAATATAATTTCAATTGACCCCCCCAAGCATAATCTTTTAAGAGTGTCTAGGTAATTTTAGATAGTTTAGATTTTGATTTTTAGGGTGGTTATAATTTTAGATTGATTTGTATTCAGTTTTAGCGTTTAATTACCGGTTTGTTAGAAATTAGACTAAACGTAGTTATTCTTGTTCTTTTTGGATTTTTATTAGTTCCTAGAATTTATATAGTGTCCTAGTCTGCCCATATTTAATTTCGTAATTTTTCGAAGTTATTTGATAATTTTTCAAAATTATTTTGTGAAATTGATATGTGCAGGTTTTTAGGTTATTAATTCTGAAAATTTCGACTTTAATTGTTAAATCACGATTATTAGGTATTGTTAAGTCCATAAAATTGTGTCCTAGAATTAGGTTAATTTTCTTGACTATTTTTGTGTTTATATTTATGCAGATTATTTTATTTTCAGATTTAATATTATGCATTGATATTCTGTGGTAATTTTCTAATTAGATTTTTCTGAAATTATTTGGATACAATTGATGAGTTATAAGCTTATATACCTGAAGAATAATATTTTAGGTTACTGTTTGACATTTTTAATATTTATGTTCTGATTATTATTTGCTGTTTTGATTTTAATTAGAATTTTTGTTACTAGTCTGATTTTATTTTTCTAGATTATTTGCAAAGCTTTTTATTGTTTTCTTTCCATAATATAATCCGAAATATTTAGGAGCATCATTGGGTGTTTTTCCAGATTTTTATTCATTAGATTTTAATTATTTTAGAATTATTAAAATTAGATTTTATAAATTGGATTAGTAAAATTATTTAGGATTAAGGTAGCCTTTTTAAAACAATCTCTCCTCGTGGATCAATCCCTACTTCACTATGCTATAAAAAGTATTTGATAACCGAAGTAGTGGTTAAATTTGTAGCTCTCGATAAGTTTTACAAATTTTGGCGCCGTTGTCGGGGAAGGAAAATCAAATTGCTAGTTTGCTTCTATTTAATTTTACTACTTTTATTGTTTTGTTTTTATTTTAATTTTTGCCTATTGATAGTAAGTCTTAAGCTTTAAGCGGTAAGAATGCCTACTTTTCGGGAACTTGCTTCCCTAAGCTAGGAACCCAACCCATGTCCATTACTTATGCTGTATTAGATAAATCCTTAAAACAAAACTCTATATTCATCAATTTATTACCTAAGTTTTATGGATTAGCTGGAGATAACCCCTATAGACACATTAGTGAATTCCTTATTACCTGTTCTGCTATAATGTCTAAAGGAATTCCTGAGGACCAAATTAGAGTAAGGGCCTTTCCCTTTTCTTTGCTTGGTAATGCTAAGGATTGGTTATATTATATGCCTGCTGGATCTTTTTCAACATGGACTGCATTGCATAAATCGTTCCTAGAAAAGTTTTTTCCTGCATCCCGTATTGGATCTATTAGGAAAGATATATGTGGAATCAAACAAATGAATGGGGAAACTTTTTGTGAGTATTGGGAAAGATTTAATCAATTGTGTGCTAGTTGTCCCCATCATCAAATAACTGAACAACTATTGATTCAATATTTTTATGAGAGTTTGCTTACTATGGATCGTAATATGGTAGATTTTGCTAGGGGAGGGGCTCTAGTTAATAAAACGCCAGCAGAGTCTACAAATTTATTTAATCTAACGAATACTCAGCAGTTTGGTGCTAGGGAGTCACAAGTCAAAAGGGTTAATGAGATTGGTTCTAGTTCATTTGTAGAGAATTAGTTATCTTATATTACTGCTGTGTTAAATAAGATTGTTACTGGGGGTATTCAAAAAGCAATAATATGTGGTATTTGTTATCTAGGGGGGCATCCTATTGATGCATGTCCTACTCTACAAGAAGGTAATGTTATTGCTCTTTACTCTAACCAAAATCAAAGGAGCTATGATCCCTATTCGAATACTTATAGTGAAGGATGGAGAGACCACCCTAACCTTAGGCATGGCCCTAAGCCTAATCCACCAGATTTTGACCAACATTCTCGTCAACCTTCTAGTGAAGATATGACCAATTTCCTCCTAGAACAAGTCCTCAAGAAAATGGATGATAGGTTTCAAATTTTGGAGACAACTCTTAAGCAGGTTCAAGAGAAACAAACTGCAACTGATATCATAGTTAGCAACTTGCAGGCCCAAATGCAAAATAGATTACCATCTCAGCCCTACCCTAACCCTAAGGAGAATGTTAGTGCCATACCACTTAGGAGTGGGAAAGAGTTACAAGAGCCTAGCAAGAGTGGAGAGGTTGAGCCTGAGTTAAAGGGCAAGGGGGCTGAACCAGAATTAGATACAGAGTCCAATCAAACTACTAAGGAATTTGGAGAAAAGAAAAGAGAATCTTACAAACCAATCCCACCTTTCCCTAGTAAATTTAGAAGCCTGGCATCTATGGCAAATGAGGCTAACCAAGAGATTTTAGAGACTTTCAGGAAGGTAGAAATTAATATACCTCTCGTTGATGCCATTAAACAGGTGCCTCGTTATGTTAAGTTCTTAAAAGAATTATGCACTACCAAGAGGAAGCTCATTGGTAACGAGAAGATAAGTGTGGGGGAAAATGTGTCTGCTATTTTTCAAAGAAACCCTCCCCCTAAGTGTCAAGACCCTGGTGTGTTTTCTGTTCCTTGTAAAATAGGAAACCTTTGCTTTGATAAAGCTATGCTTGATTTAGGTGCCTCTATTAATGTTATGCCTAGATCTGTTTATGACAAACTGAACCCAGGCGAATTAAAGAAAACTGGCATAGTAATTCAATTAGCTGATAGGAGCAACGGTTATCCTGATGGAGTGTTAAAGGATGTTTTGGTTCAAGTGAATTAACTTGTGTTTCCTGCTGACTTTTATGTAATGAACATGGATGAAGCATGTCATGATATTCCCATATTGCTTGGCAGACCATTTTTTAAAACAACAACAACACTCCCAGTGTGGGTCCCGCTTACACGGGGTCTGGGGAGATCCAGCTGTAGGCAACCTTACCTCTACCGGTATTCCTACCCATAGAGAGGTTGATTCCACATTTTTTAAAACAGCTAGGACTAAAATTGATGTGCATGAATGAACATTAACCATTGAATTTGATGGTGAAGTAATTAAATTTAATATTTTTGATGCCATGAGATTCCCTGCTGATGTGAGTTATATGTATGCACTTGATGTTACTGCTGAATTGCCCCAAGATATTTATGACTTTTCCAATGAGGATGAATTTTTGAATATGCTTACTAAGAGTCTTGATCATGTTGAGTTTCAAAAAGTTCCTTACCAGATTAATGATGAGTTACTGGAAGAGATCCAACTAGAGGATCCAAGAGCTTTATGCAGTCGAGCCAACGACTATAAACAAAGGCACTGGTTGGGAGGCAACGCAATGTTTTTAGAGAAGTACCCATTTAATTTCGTTTTTATTTTATTTATTTCTATCTTTTTGCATGCATTAGGGACTAGTTGAGCGATTTTTGAGGGGTGGAAAGTTAAACTAAAGAAAAGAGAAAAAGAAAACCTCAGCACCCGATTTTCAGTCGTAGTACTTTGAGGGTCGGTCCACAGGGAAGGCACTTAGATTATGGTCATTTAAAATGAAACAATTAAACTAATTAACTAACCTAAGTGATACCCCCAAATCAACTAAACTCATCTAAATTACTAATTCGATTAATTCAACCAAGATGCTAATCAACTAAAGCTTCGAAAATTAACTAGCAACCTTATTCTAGCAACATCACCTCAAAGGCACAAATGAAAAGCTCAGACTAATACAATTTACCGGATTTGCAAAGCTAACTCAGCTAAAACAATGAAATCTAGCTTGAGCAATCATTCAACCAAATCAAAGTTTACTTATTAAACCAATCTCACAATCATCATCATTAAACTAAATCAAGGTCAGAATAGGGCATATGTATCAAGCCTAAATCTACCCTAACCGGCAATATCAACCAAAACAATAGCAGTCACAACACAATAATCAACAACAATTAACCAAGAACAGTAACCATAGTTGAGGATGAATTCAAACTAACCCAGAGAAACTAACAGCATGATTTCAGTCATTACATATTGAAATGAACAATACCTAAATCAACACACTAAAATTAATCAATCCAAAGCCAAACTGAGAAGACTAAGCAGCAAGGGAGGGGGAAGCAACAGTATCGAAATCAAGCCAAACAGACATGTAAACTGAGGCCAGCCGATCGAAACAGGGGAGGAAGAAAACCAGCTAGTTCAGTCAGATAAACCAAAAATTTGTGCAATTACAACTGAATTCCTTAAATACCATTCGAAAGCCATAACTCAAACCTAGCTACATGAATTTAGATGCTCAAAATAACCGAAATTTGGAACTCAAATTCGAAACCCTAATTTGAAATCGAAGAACAGGAATGAAATTTGAGGCTAAATTTCGAAAATTAAAACTAAACCTAACTTAAGAACAAAATTAAAATCCTAATCCTACTCCTAAAATCTACCTAAATTACCTAGTCCTAAATTACCTAACCTCAACTTCAATGGTGTCTTCCTCCTTTTATACCCAAGCCCTCGATCTCCAACCTTTGATTGGGATGGTGTCGTGGATGGTGACGATGAAGCCAACGAAGGTGTAAACGTGGAGTTTGTAGCGTGAAATGCGGTGGTGGGTTGGGGTTGGACGAAGTGGTGAAACTGTGGGTGGGGTTTCGGGGTTTGGGGATTATGTGGGTTGGGTGGTTTTGGGATGATGTGCTGGAAGAGAGAGAGATGATGAGGTAGAGAGAGAGTGGAGCGAGATGGGCATGGCAGAGAGGGCAGCAGGTGAACTCGGGTTTCTGGGGGTTGAAGATAGTACAACGCGAGGAGGAAGAGAGAGAAGAAGAAGGGGAGGGGGGTTAACTTAAAAGGCTGAACCGGGTTTCGGTGAACCGGGCCGGTCCAATTTTACGCTGGACCGATTCGGTCCTATTTTTGGGTTGATTCATGGTAGTTTGGCCCGGTTTTTGACAATTCAAGGCCGGTTCCTCAATTCTCGACATTTTCCCCATTTTTTCACCATTTTGACCCTTTTTTCACAATTATTAAAAATCTCCAAAATAAAATAAAATCAATTAAAAACCTTAAAAATATTATTAAAACGAGCCTAAAACCGGTGTAAAAGTACCTTAAAAATAGCACATTTTTGGTTCAAACAGGACTACGCATGAATTAAGTGTTGGGGGTGCATCATGCGCTTAATTCCAACAAGTGTTTTATTCTTGAATTTTTTTTTTGTTTTATTTCATTTTTTCTCTCTTATAACTAAGGCATGATATGAGTTTATGCTACGCTTGCTTGTTTAGAAAATTTTTTGTTTTATTGGCTATTTTGTAGTTTATTCTTTTATTAGTGAAGGCTTCTAAGCATGATAGTTGTCATTTAGAGAAGTTTGAGTTGATCCTCATACATCTTTTTAATGAGTAACTCTTTTGATAGTCATGTAATATATCCGATTAAGAGGAAATAAAATGACCTGGCCCATCTCTTAGACTATTGAATTAGTTGAATAATTCATTAAAGTTGTGATTCTACTTGTCTATTTTTTAGAGTCAAAGTTGGGAATGACAAGTGCCCCTTTGAGACATGCGCTACTGAGTGCTACCCTTTGAGGCAATACTACCACTGGAAAGCTTGCTTCCCATACTAGTGAGCCATTAAAATAAATAAAAGTAATGATGTTAACAAAATGTTTGCTCCAGCACCTCTATTCGGGTGAGTGTGAGACAGGGAGTGTTTAATTTCTAAGATCCTATATGGACCTTGAATATGTGCACAAGTTGAGTTTGAACAGAAGAAGAAGGGGAAAATAAATACAAGGCAAGTTTAGGAATCAATTTAATGAAGTTATTCTACCTAGTTCAATTGTCTCTATAGCCACTCCATGCCTAAATTTTTCTATCTTAAATTCTTTTTCGACCTCTTGATTGGTGTATGCATAATCAAAAAGAGATGGATAATTATTGATCATGTTATATCATTATAGAAGTGTTGTGAGGTTGATAAATAAACTTTCTAAGGATAGTTGGATGTTTAGGAGGTATTCACTTATTGAAGGAAAACAAATTAATTCAGTAGTACTGTTTTTCTAAAGCATGCCAAGACCTAGTATGAACATCATAGTTATGCATGTCTTTATAAGAAAGAAAGAGGGTAAGTTTTTAGGTCGAGTCTAAGATTTCTTTGCACGAGGACGTCCAAAGTCTGAGTGTGGGGGAATTTGTTAAGTAAAAAATCATGCATTATTTTTTTAATTATTTCGATTATATTATATATATTATTTCGTCTAATTTGTTTTATTTTATATATTTTTCAGGGTTAGTATTAATTTAATAAAGAGGAGAAGAGAGGACGTAGCAGCTTGGGTTTTACATACTCGGCGATAAAGACGGTCAAAAAATAATAATTATGGAGAATATTATTTTCATAATTCTTTAA
This sequence comes from Selenicereus undatus, assembly GCA_017589665.1. NCBI lineage: Eukaryota > Viridiplantae > Streptophyta > Magnoliopsida > Caryophyllales > Cactaceae > Selenicereus > Selenicereus undatus. The sequence continues at coordinate 48,031,669 of JACYFF010031955.1, read as the reverse complement.
TTGGGTTAGGGTTTCAAGAGTTGGTGAAAATCTAGAAGTCTTGAGGAAGAAGAAGTCTAAGGAAGAAAGGAAGAAGAAAACCCTAAGACACTAACTCTAGCCTCACCATCATCATCTCATCCCACACATAGATATCCACGGCAGCCCTTCCTTCATCAACCCTTCTTCTACCACTTCACGCAACAACCCACCGCATCCTTCTTCTCCACACCATCACGCTTAGTCCATCTTCATCACTAATCCTCACCATCTTCTCCTTCACGCCACCCCATCTTCTTCACCATCAACATTATGTTCATACTATCATCACCATCTTTCATCATCAACCACACCATCACCCAACTTCATCATCATAGTTTTTTTATTGCCTCCCAGTTGTGATGTACAAGTAGTGCTACCCCATTTTTTTTATTTTATTTCCAATTTAGTTCCTTTATTGCTTTTTTTTGTTTGTTTAGTTTATTATTAAACATGAATCCTTTGGTTAATTGTGATGTTATTTTTAATATGAGAGAGTAATTTTTTTATGCTTGGTATAGTCTGCTTGAAACCATGCTAAATTATTTATTTTGAAACAAGTTTTGTGCTTTAATGCCTAGTTGATTTATATTCATGATTCTTTAGCGATTAACGTTTATCGTTTATTGTTTATGAAATTTGTGTTAAATCGATTAAAATGCAGGCTAGTTGACTAAATACAATTTCGATTGATAGTTTAGAAGACTATAATACGTAAAAGTTATAGTCTTTTAGGCCTAGGTATCACCCTAATTAATCAATGATGGCTCAAACCTATCTCTTTTATTTAGATAATCACTTTAGATCTTTGTTAAATCGATTTGCTGGTAAATTGGTTACAAAGTATTAAATGATATTTTTCTACTTCTTAATGCTCTAGTTTGGTTAAATTTTTACGCTGGTGTAAGGATTATCAAATTAGTAGGGTTCATATTAGAGTTGGACCTAAGTAAACTAGAACCTAAGGAAAAACGGAGAAGAACCGCTGGTGGATGTCTTCTACAATTTAACTCATGAATGAAATTAACTTGTGTGTTGATGATAAATATTAATTTGCATGGTGGATTGAGATTATACTAAGTATCCTTCATAAATTTGATAACTTTTAATTATTATTTGTTGCTTAGAGTTAATTTGATTAGTTTGTTGATTTTTGTTCTAGTTTTATTAGCTTCAATACAATTTCAATTGACGCCCCCCCCCAAAGTATACTCTTTTAGGAGTGTCTAGGTAATTTTAGATAGTTAAGATTTATATTTTTAGGGTGGTTATAATTTTAGATTGATTTGTATTCAGTTTTAGTAGTTAATTACCGATTTGTTATTAAATAGACTAAACATAGTTATTCTTGTTCTTTTTCGATTTTTATCAGTTTCTAGAGTTTACATAGTGTCCTAGTCTGCCTATATTGAATTTCGTAATTTTTGGAAGTTATTTGATAATTTTTCAGAATTATTTTGTGAAATTAATATGTGTAGGTTTTTAAGTTATTAATTCTGAAAATTTTAACTTTAATTGTTAAATCAGGATTATTAGGAATTGTTAAGTCCATAAAATTGTGTCCTAGAATTAGGTTAATTTTCTTGACTATTTTTGTATTTATATTTATGTAGATTATTTTATTTTCAGATTTAATATTCTGCATTGATATTCTGTGGTAATTTTCTGATTTGATTTTTCTGAAATTATTTGGATAATATTGAGGAGTTATAAGCTTATATACCTGAAGAATAATATTTTAGGTTCCTGTTTGACATTTTTAATATTTATGTTATGATTATTATTTGTTGTTTTGATTTTTAATTAGAATTTCAATTACTATTCTCAATTTATTTTTTTAGATTATTTGGGAGAGATTTTTACTATTTTCTTTCCATAATATAATCCAAAATATTTAGGAGCATCACTGGGTGTTTTCCATATTTTTATTCATTAGATTTTAATTATTTTAGAATTTTTAAGATTAGATTTTATAAATTGGATTAGTAAAATTATTTAGGATTAAGCTAGCATTTTTAAAGCAATCTCTCCTTGAGGATCAATCCCTACTTCTCTAAGCTATAAAAAGTATTTGATAACCGAAATAGTGGTTAAATTTGCAGCTCTCGACAAGCTTTTCAAATTTTGGTGCCGTTGCCGGGGAAGGAAAATTAAATTGCCATTTTGGTTCTTTTTAATTTTACTACTTTTACTGTTTTGTTTTTATTTTAATTTTGCATATTGCCAGTAAGTGTTAAGCTTAAAGAGGTAACAATGTCTACTTTTCGGGAACTTGCTGCCCCTAAGCTAGAAACCCAACCCATGTCCATTACTTATATTGTATTAGATAAATCATTGAAACTGAACTCTGGATTCATCAATTTATTACCTAAGTTTCATGGATTAGCTGAAGAGGACCCCTATAGACAAATTAGTGAATTCCTTTTTACCTGTTCTCCTATAGTGCCTGAAGGAATTCCTGAGGACCAAATTAGACTAAGGGTCTTTCCCTTTTCTTTGCTTGGTAATGCTAAGGACTGATTATATTATATGCTTGCTGGATCTTTTTCTACATGGACTGCATTGCATAAATTGTTCCTAGAAAAGTTTTTTTCCTGCAACCCGTAGTGGATCTATTAGAAAAGATATATGTGGAATCAAACAAATAAATGGGGAAACTTTTTGTGAGTATTGGGAAAGATTTAATAAATTGTGTGCTAGTTGTCCCCATCATCAAATAACTAAAAAACTATTGATTCAATATTTTTATGAGGGTTTGCTTCCTATGGATCGTAATATGGTAGATGTTGCTAGCAGAGGGGCTCTAGTTAATAAAACGCCAGTAGAGGCTACATATTTATTTAATCTAACGGCCCAAAATACTCAGCAGTTTGGTGCTAGGGAGTCACAAGTCAAAAAGGTCAATGAGATTGGTTCTGGTTCATCTGTAGAGAATCAGTAATCTTATACTACTACTGTGTTAAATAAGATTGTTACTGGGGTATTCAAAAAGCAGTAATATGTGGTATTTGTTGTCTAGAGGGGCATCCTACTGATGCATGTCCTACTGTACAAGAAGGTAATGTTAATGCGCTTTACTCTAACCAAAATCAAAGGAGCTATGATCCCAATTCGAATACTTATAATGAAGGATGGAGAGACCACCCTAGCCTTAGGTATGGCCCTAAGCCTAATCCACCTTGTTTTGATCAACCCTCTCGTCAACCTTCTGGTCAAGATAGGACCAATTTCCTCCTAGAACAAGTCCTCAAGAAAATGGATGATAGGTTCCAAATTTTGGAGACAACTCTTAAGTAGGTTCAAGAGAAACAGACTGCAACTGATATCATAGTTAGCAACTTGCAGGCCCAAACACAAAATAGATTACCTTCTCAGCCCTACCCTAATCCTAAGGAGAATGTTAGTGCCATACCACTTAAGAGTGGGAAAGAGTTACAAGAGCCTAGGAATAGTGGAGAGGTTGAGCCTGAGTTAGAGGGCAAGGGTGCTGAACCAGAATTAGATAAAGAGTCCAATCAAACTACTAAGGAATTAGGAGAAAAGAAAAGAGAATCTTACAAACCAATCCCTCCTTTCCCTAGTAAATTTAGAAGCCCGGCGTCTAAGGCAAATGAGGCTAACCAAGAGATTTTAGAGACTTTTATGAAGGTAGAAATTAATATACCTCTCTTTGATGCCATTAAACAGGTGCTTCGTTATGTTAAGTTCTTAAAAGAATTATGCACTACCAAGAGGAAGCTCATTGGTAATGAAAAGATAAGTGTGGGGGAAAATGTGTCTGCTATTTTTCAAAGAAAACTTCCCCCTAAGTGTCAAGACCCTAGTGTGTTTTCTGTTCCTTGTAAAATAGGAAACCTTTGCTTTGATAAAGCAATGCTTCATTTAGGTTCCTCTATTAATGTTATGCCTAGATCTGTTTATGACAAACTGAACCTAGGAGAATTAAAGAAAACTGGCATACTAATTCAATTAGCTGATAGGAGCAGCACTTATCTTGATGGAGTATTAGAGGATGTTTTGGTTCAAGTGAATGAACTTGTGTTTCCTGCTGACTTTTATGTAATGAACATGGGTGAAGCATGTCATGATATTCCCATCTTGCTTGGAAGAGCATTTTTGAAAACAGCTAAGACTAAAATTGATGTGCGTGAAGGAACATTAACCATGGAATTTGATGGTGAAGCAATTAAATTTAATATTTTTGATGCCATAAGATTCCCTACTGATGTGAGTTACGTATATGCACTTGATGTTACTGCTGAATTGCCCCAAGATGTTTATGACTTATCCAACGAGGATGAATTTTTGACTATGCTTACTAAGAGTCTTGATCATACTGAGTTTCAAAAAGTTCCTTGCCAGATTAATGTTGAGTTACTGGAAGAGATCCAACTAGAGGATCCAGGAGCTTTATGAAGTCAAGCCAACGACTATAAACAAAGGCACTGGTTGGGAGGCAACCCAACGTCTTTAGAGAAGTACCCATTTAATTTCGTTTTTATTTTCTTTATTTCTATCTTTTTGCATGCATTAGGGATTATGCATGAATTAAGAGTGGGGGGTGCATCCTGCATTTAATTCCTGCAGTGTTTTATTGTTGAATTGTTTTTTATTTTATTTCATTTTTTCTCTCTTATAAATAAGGCACGATATGAGTTTATGCTAGGCTTGCTTGTTTCGAAATTTTTTTGCTTTATTAGCTATTTTGTAGTTTATTTTTTATAAGTGAAGGCTTCTAAGCATGATAGTTATTGTTTAGAGAAGTTTGAGTTGATCCTCATACATCTTTTTAATGAGTAACTCTCTTGATTATCCACCTTATTTAGTCATGTAATATATCCGATTCAGAGACAATAAAATGACCTGGTCCATCTCTTAGACTATTGAATTAGTTGAATAATTTATTAAAGTTATGATTTTACTTGTCTATTTTTTAGAGTCAAAGTTGTGAATGACAAGTACCCCTTTGAGGCATGCGCTACTGGGTGCTACCCTTTGAGGCAATATTGCCACTGAAAAGCTTGCTTCCCATACTAGTGAGCCTTTAAAATAAATAAAAGTAATGATGTTAACAAAATGTTTGCTCTAGCACCTCTATTCGGGTGAGTGTGAGACAGGGAGTGTTTAATTTTTAAGACCCTGTATGGGCCTCGAATATGTGCGCAAGTGGAGTTTGAATAGAAGAAGAAGAGGAAAATAAATACAAGGAAAGTTTAGGAATCAATTTAATGAAGTTGTTGTCCCTAGTTTAATTGTCTCTATAGCCAGTCCATGCCTAAATTTTTCTATCTTAGATTCTTTTTCGATTCCTTCGTTGGTGTATGCATAATCAAAAAGAGATGGATAATTATTGATCATGTTATATCATCATAGAAGTGTTGTGAGGTTGATAAACAAACTTTCTAAGGTTAGTTGGATGTTTAGCAGGTATTCACTTATTGAAATAAAAACTAATGAATTCAGTAACACTGTTTTTCTAAAGCAAGCCAAGGCATAGTATGAACATCATAGTTATGCATGTCTTTATAAGAAAGAAATAGGGTAAGTTTTTAGGTCAAGTCTAAGACTTCTTTGCACGAGGACGTCCAAAGTCTAAGTGTGGGGGAATTTGTTAAGCCAAAAATCATGCATTATTTTTTTAATTATTTCGATTATATTATGTATATTATTTCATCTACTTTGTTTTATTTTATATATTTTTGAGAGTTAGTATTAATTTAATAAAGATGAGAAGAGAGGACGTAGAAGCTCGGGTTTTACACACTCGGCTATAAATACGGTCCAAAAATAATAATTATGGAGAATATTATTTTCATAATTATTTAATTGGGCTAGGGTTTCAAGAGTTGGTGAAAAGCTAGAAGTCTTCAGGAAGAAGAAATCTAAGGAAGAAGGAAACCCTAAGACACTAACCCTAGCCTCACCATCATCATTATATATTCATCCCCTTCATCACCATCATCTTCTCATCCCGCACAAAGATATCCACGGCAACCCTTCCTTCGTCAACCCTTCTTCTACCTGTTCACGCCACAACCCACCGCGACCTTCTTCTCCACACCATCACGCTTAGTCCATCTTCATCACTAATCCTCACTGTCTTCTCCTCCGCGCCACCCCATCTTCTTCACCATCAACATTATCTTCATACTATCATCTCCATCTTTCATCACCAACCACGCCATCACCCAACTTCATCATCATAATTTTTTTATTGCCTCCCAGCCGTGATGTACAAGTAGTGCTACCCCATTTTTTTTATTTTATTTCAATTTTAGTTCCTTTATTGCTTTTTTTTGTTTGTTTAGTTTATTATTAAACACGAATCCTTTGGCTAATTGTGATGTTATTTTTACTATGAGAGAGTAATTTTTTTATGCTCAGTATAGTCTGTTTGAAACCATGCTAAATTATTTATTTTGAAACAAGTTTTGTGCTTTAATGCCTAGTTGATTTATATTCATGATTCTTTAGGGATTAGCGTTCATCGTTTATCGTTTAGGAAATTTGTGTTAAATAGATTAGAATGCATGCTAGTTAATTAAATACAATTTCGATTGATAGTTTAGAAGATTATAATACGTAGAAGCTATAGTCTTTTAGGCTTAGGTATCACCCTAATTAATCATCGATGGCTCAAACCCATATCTTTTAATTAGGTAATCGCTTTAGATCTTTGCTAAGTCGATTTGCTGGTAAATTGGTTACAAAGTGTTAAATGATGTTTTTCTAATTCTTAATGCTCTAGTTTGGTTAAATTTTTGCGCTGGTGTAAAGATTATCACATTAGTAGGGTTTATATTAGGGCTGGATCTAACTAAACCAGAACCTAAGGAAAAATAGGGAAGAACTGCTAGTGGATGTCTTCTACAGTTTAACTCATGAATGAAATTAACTTGTGTGTTGATGATAAATATTAATTGGCATGGTGGATTGAGATTATACTAAGTATGCTTCATAAATTTGATAACTTTTAATTATTATTTGTTGCTTAGAGTTAATTTGATTAGTTTGTTGATTTTTGGTTTAGTTTTATTGGCTTCAATATAATTTCAATTGACCCCCCCCAAAGTGTAATCTTTTAGGAGTATCTAGGTAATTTTAGATAGTTTAGATTTTGATTTTTAGAGTGGTTCTAATTTTAGATTGATTTGTATTCAGTTTTAGTATTTAATTACCGGTTTGTTAGAAATTAGACTAAACATAGTTATTCTTATTCTTTTTCGAATTTGATAAGTTCCTAGAGTTTATATAGTGTCCTAGTCTGCCCATATTTAATTTCGTAATTTTTGGAAGTTATTTGATCATTTTTCATAATTATTTTGTGAAATTGATATGTGCAGGTTTTTAGGTTATTAATTCTGAAAATTTTGACTTTAATTTTTAAATCACAATTATTAGGTATTTTTAAGTCCATAAAATTGTGTCGTAGAATTAGTTTAATTTTCTTGACTATTTTTGTATTTATATTTATGTAGATTATTTTATTTTCAGATTTAATATCCTGCACTGATATTCTGTTGTAATTTTCTGATTTGAGTTTTTTTGAAATTATTTGGATACAATTGAGGAGTTATAAGCTTATATACCTAAAGAATAATATTGTAGGTTACTGTTTGACATTTTTAATATTTATGTTCTGATTATTATTCGCTGTTTTGATTTTTAATTAGAATTTCAGTTACTATTCTGATTTTATTTTTCTAGATTATTTAGGAATGCTTTTTACTGTTTTCTTTCCAGAATATAATCCAAAATATTTAGGAGCATCATTGGGTGTTTTTCTAGATTTTTATTCATTAGATTTTAATTATTTTACAATTATTAAGATTAGATTTAGTAAATTGGATTAGTGAAATTATTTAAGATTAAGCTAGCCTTTTTAAAAGAATCTCTCCTTGTGGATCAATCCCTACTTCCCTATGCTATAAAAAGTATTTGATAACCGAAGTAGTGGTCAAATTTGGAGCTCTCGATAAGCTTTACAAATTTTGGCGCCGTTGCCGGGGAAAGAAAATTAAATTGCTAGTTTGCTTCTATTTAATTTTACTACTTTTATTGTTTTGTTTTTAATTTAATTTTTGCAGATTGCCAGTAAGTGTTAAGCTTAAAGAGGTAAGAATATCTACTTTTCGGGAACTTGCTGCCCCTAATCTAGAAACCCAACCCATGTCCATTACTTATGCTGTATTAGATAAATCCTTGAAACTGAACTCTGGATTCATCAATTTATTACCTAAGTTTCATGGATTAGCTGGAGAGGACCCCTATAGACACATTAGTGAATTCCTTATTACCTGTTCTGCTATGGTCCCTGAAGGAATTCCTGAGGACCAAATTAGACTAAGGGCCTTTCCCTTCTCTTTGCTCGGTAATGCTAAGGACTGGTTATATTATATGCCTGTTGGATCTTTTTCTACATGGACTGCATTGCGTAAATCGTTCCTAGAATAGTTTTTTCCTGCATCCCGTATTGGATCTATAAGGAAAGATATATGTGGAATCAACCAAATGAATGAGGAAACTTTTCGTGAGTATTGGGAAAGATTTAATAAATTGTGTGCTAGTTGTCCCTGTCATCAAATAACTGAATAACAATTGATTCAATATTTTTATGAGGGTTTGCTTCCTATGGATCGTAATATGGTAGATGTTGCTAGCATAGGGGCTCTAGTTAATAACACGCCAGCAGAGGCTACAAATTTATTTAATCTAATGGCCCAAAATACTCAACAGTTTGGAGCTAGGGAGTGACAAGTCAAAAGGGTCGATGAGATTGGTTCTAGTTCATCTGTAGAGAATCAGTTATCTTATATTACTGCTATGTTAAATAAGATTGTTACTAGGGGTATTCAAAAAAGCAGTAATATGTGGTATTTGTTGTCTAGAGGGGCATCCTACTGATGTATGTCCTACTCCACAAGAAGGTAGTGTTAATGCCCTTTACTCTAACCAAAATCAAAGGAGCTATGATCCCTATTCGAATACTTGTAATAAAGGATGGAGAGACCACCCTAACCTTAGGTATGGCCCTAAGCCTAATCCACCCGATTTTGGCCAACCCTCTCGTCAACCTTCTGTTCAAGATATGACCAATTTCCTCCTAGAACAAGTTTTCAAGAAAATGGATGATAGGGTCCAAATTTTGAAGACAACTCTTAAGCGGGTTCAAGAGAAACAGACTGCAATTGATATCATGGTTAGCAACTTACAGGCCCAAATGCAAAATAGATTACCATCTCAGCCCTACCCTAACCCTAAGGAGAATGTTAGTGCCATACCACTTACGAGTGGGAAAGAGTTACAAGAGCCTAGGAAGAGTGGAGAGGTTGAGCCTGAGTTAGAGGGCAAGGGGGCTGAACCAGAATTAGATACAAAGTCCAATCAAACTACTAAGGAATTAGGAGAAAAAAAACGAGAATCTTACGAACCAATCTCACCTTTCCCTAGTAGATTTAGAAGCGCGACGTCTAAGGCAAATGAGGCTAACCAAGAGATTTTAGAGACTTTTAAGAAGGTGGAAATCAATATACCTCTCCTTGATGCCATTAAATAGGTGCCTCGTTATGTTAAGTTCTCAAAAGTATTATGCACTACCAAGAGGAAGCTCATTGGTAATGTGAAGATAAGTGTGGGGGAAAATGTGTCTGCTATTTTTCAAAGAAAACTTCCCCCTAAGTGTCAAGACCCTGATGTGTTTTCTGTTGCTTGCAAAATAGGAAACCATTGCTTTGATAAAGCTATGCTTGATTTAGGTGCCTCTATTAATGTTATTCCTAGATCTGTTTATGACAAACTGAACCCAGAAGAATTAAAGAAAACTGGCATACTAATTCAATTGGCTGATAGGAGCAACACTTATCTTGATGGAGTGTTAGAGAATGTTTTGGTTCAAGTGAATGAACTTGTGTTTCGTGCTGACTTTTGTGTAATGAACATGGGTGAAGCATGTCATGATCTTCCCATCTTGCTTGGCAGAGCATTTTTTAAAACAACTAGGACTAAAGTTGATGTGCATGAAGGAACATTAACCATGGAATTTGTTGGTGAAACAATTAAATTTAATATTTTTGATGCCACGAGAGCCCCTGCTGATGTGAGTTACGTGTATGCACTTGATGTTACTGCTGAATTGCCCCAAGATATTTATGACTTATCCAAGTTTCAAAAAGTTCCTTACCAGATTAATGATGAGTTACTAGAAGAGATCCAACTAGAGGATCCAGGAGCTTTATGAAGTCGAGCGAACGACTATAAACAAAAGCACTGGTTGCGAGGCAACCTAACGTTTTTGGAGAAGTACGCATTTAATTTCGTTTTTATTTTCTTTATTTCTATCTTTTTGCTTGCATTAGGGACTATGCATGAATTAAGTGTGGGGGGTGCATTCTGCATTTAACTCCTGCAGTGTTTTATTCTTGAATTTTTATTTTATTTTATTTCATTTTTTCTCTCTTGTAAATAAGGCATCATATGAGTTTATGCTAGGCTTGCTTAGTTAGAAATTTTTTTGTTTTATTAGCTATTTTGTAGTTTATTCTTTTATAAGTGAAGACTTCTAAGCATGATAGTTATCCTTTAGAGAAGTTTGGGTTGATCATCATACATCTTTTTAATGAGTAACTCTTTTGATTATCCATCTTGTTTAGTCATATAATATATCCGATCCAGAGGCAATAAAATGATATAACCCATCTCTTAGACTATTAAATTAGTTGAATAATTCATTAAAGTTGTGATTTTACTTGCCTATTTTTTAGGGTCAAAGTTGGAAATGACAAGTACCCCTTTGAGACATGCGCTACTGGGTGCTACCCTTTGCGGCAATACTCCCACTGGAAAGCTTGCTTCCCATACTAGTGAGCCATTAAAATAAATAAAAGTAATGATGTTAACAAAATGCTTGCTCCAGCACTTCTATTCAGGTGAGTGTGAGATAGGGAGTGCTTAATTTCTAATACCCTGTATGGGCCTTGAATATGTGCGCAACTAGAGTTTGAACAGAAGAAGAAGAGGAAAATAAATACAAGACAAGTTTAGGGATCAATTTAATGAAGTTATTCTACCAAGTTTAATTGTCTCTATAGCCAGTCCATGTCTAAATTTTTCTATCTTAAATTCTTTTTCGACGTCTTCATTGGTGTATGCATAATAAAAAAGAGATGGATAATTATTGATCTTGTTATATCATTATAGAAGTGTTGTGAGGTTGATAAACAAACTTTCTAAGGATATTTGGATGTTTAGCAGGTATTCACTTATTGAAGGAAAAACTAATTAATTCAGTGACACTGTTTTTCTAAAGCAAGCCAAGGCCTAGTATAAACATCATAGTTATGCATGTCTTTATAAGAAAGAAAGCGGGTAAGTTTTTAGGTCGAGTCTAAGATTTCTTTGCACGAGGACGTCCAAAGTCTAAGTGTGGGGGAATTTCTTAAGCCAAAAATCATGCACTATTTTTTTAATTATTTCGATTATATTATATATATTATTTCGTCTAATTTGTTTTATTTTATATATTTTTGAGGGTTAGTATTAATTTAATAAAGAGGAGAAGAGAGGACATAGAAGCTTGAGTTTTACACACTCGGCTATAAAGACGGTCCAAAAATAATAATTATGGAGAATATTATTTTCATATTTATTTAATTGGGCTAGGGTTTCAAGAGTTGGTGAAAAGCTAGAAGCCTTGAGGAAGAAGAAGTCTAAGGAAGAAAGGAAGAAGGAAACCCTAAGACACTAACCCTAGCCTCACCATCATCATTATATATTCATCCCCTTCATCACCATCATCTTCTCATCCCGCACAAAGATATCCACGGCAACCCTTCCTTCGTCAACCCTTCTTCTACCTGTTCACGGCACAACTCACCACAGCCTTCTTCTCCACACCATCACGCTTAGTCCATCTTCATCACTAATCCTCACCATCTTCTCCTCCACGCCACCCCAGCTTCTTCACCATCAACATTATCTTCATACTATCATCACCATGTTTCATCATCAACCACACCATCACCCAACTTCATCGTCATAATTTTTTTATTGCCTCGCAATCGTGATGTACAAGTAGTGCTACCCCATTTTTTTATTTTATTTCAACTTTAGTTCCTTTATTTCTTTTTTTTGTTTGTTTAGTTTATTATTAAACATGAATCCTTTGGTTAATTGTGATGTTATTTTTAATATGAGAGAGTAATTTTTTTATGCTCAGAATAGTCTGTTTGAAACCATGCTAAATTATTTATTTTGAAACAAGTTTTGTGCTTCAATGCCTAGTTGATTTATATTCATGATTCTTTAGCGATTAGTGTTTATTGTTTATCGTTTATGAAATTTGTGTTAAATCGATTGGAATGCATGCTAGTTGATTAAATACAATTTCGATTGATAGTTTAGAATATTATAGTACGTAAAAGCTATAATCTTTTAGGCTTAGGTATCACTCTAACTAATCATCGATGGCTCAAACCCATCTCTTTTAATTAGGTAATCACTTTAGATCTTTGTTAAGTCGATTTGCTGGTAAATTGGTTACGAAGTGTTAAATGATGTTTTTGTAAATCTTAATGCTCTAGTTTGGTTAAATTTTTGCGCTGGTGTAAAGATTATCAAATTAGTAGGGTTTATATTAGGGTTGGACCTAAGTAAACTAGAACCTAAGGAAAAACGGGGAGGAACCGCCGGAGGATGTCTTCTACAGTTTAACTCATGAATGAAATTAACTTGTGTGTTGATGATAAATATCAATTTGCATGGTGGATTGAGATTATACTAAGTATCGTTCATAAATTTGATAACTTTTAATTATTATTTGTTGCTTAGAGTTAATTTGATTAGTTTGTTGGTTTTTGTTCTATTTTTATTAGCATCAATATAATTTCAATTGACACCCCCCCAAAAGTATAATCTTTTAGGAGTGTCTAGGTAATTTTAGATAGTTTAGATTTTGATTTTTTGAGTGGTTATAATTTTAGATTGATTTGTATTCAGTTTTAGCATTTAATTACCGGTTTGTTAGAAATTAGACTAAACATAGTTATTCTTGTTCTTTTTTGATTTTTATCAGTTCCTAGAGTTTATAATGTCCTAGTCTGCTCATATTGAATTTCGTAATTTTTGGAAGTTATTTGATAATTTTTCAGAATTATTTTGTGAAATTGATATGTGCATGTTTTTAGGTTATTAATTTTGAAAATTGCGACTTTTATTGTTAAATCATGATTGTTAGGTATTGTTAAGTCCATAAAATTGTGTCCTAGAATTAGCTTAATTTTCATAATTATTTTCATATTTATATTTATGCAGATTATTTTATTTTCAGATTTAATATTCTGGATTGATATTCTGTGGTAATTTTCTGATTTGATTTTTCTAAAATTATTTGGATACAATTGAGGAGTTATAAGCTTATATACCTAAAGAATAATATTTTAGGTTATTGTTTGACATTTTTAGTATTTATGTTCTAATTATTATTTGCTGTTTTGATTTTTAATTAGAATTTCAGTTACTATTCTGATTTTATTTTACTAGACTATTTAGGAAAGCTTTTTACTGTTTTCTTCCTAGAATATAATCCGAAATATTTAGGAGAATCATTGGGTGTTTTTCCAGATTTTTATTCATTAGATTTTAATTATTTTACAATTATTAAGATCAGATTTAATAAATTGGATTAGTAAAATTATTTAGGATTAAGTTAGCCTTTTTAAAACAATCTCTCCTCGTGGATCAATCCTTACTTCCGTATGCTATAAAAAGTATTTGATAACGGAAGTAGTGGTTAAATTTGTAGCTCTCGACAAGCTTTACAAATTTTGGCGCCGTTGCCGGGGAAGGAAAATTAAATTGCTAGTTTGCTTCTATTTAATTTTACTACTTTTATTGTTTTGTTTTTATTTTAATTTGTGCAGATTGCCAGTAAGTGTTAAGCATAAAGAGGTAAGAATGTCTACTTTTTGGGAACTTGTTGCCCCTAAGCTGGAAACCCAACCCATGCCATTACTTATGCTGTATTAGATAAATCCTTGAAACTGAACTCTGGATTCATCAATTTATTACCTAAGTTTCATGGATTAGCTGGAGAGGACCCTTATAGACACATTAGTGAATTCCTTATTACCTGTTCTGCTATGGTCCCTGAAGGAATTCCTGAGGACCAAATTAGACTAAGGGCCTTTCCCTTCTCTTTGCTCGGTAATGCTAAGGACTGGTTATATTATATGCCTGTTGGATCTTTTTCTACATGGACTGCATTGCGTAAATCGTTCCTAGAATAGTTTTTTCCTGCATCCCGTATTGGATCTATAAGGAAAGATACATGTGGAATCAAACAAATGAATGAGGACACTTTTAGTGAGTATTGGGAAAGATTTAATAAATTGTGTGCTAGTTGTCCCCATCATCAAATAACTGAACAACTATTGATTCAATATTTTTTTGAGGGTTTCCTTTTTATGGATCGTAATATGGTAGATGTTGCTAGCGGAGGGGCTCTACTTAATAAAACGCCAGCAGAGGCTACAAATTTATTTAATCTAATGGCCCAAAATACTCAACAGTTTGGTGCTAGGGAGTGACAAGTCAAAAGGGTCGATGAAATTGGTTCTATTTCATCTGTAAAGAATCAGTTATCTTATATTACTGCTATGTTAAATAAGATTGTTACTGGGGGTATTCAAAAAGCAGTAATATGTGGTATTTGTTGTTTAGAGGGGCATCCAACGAATGCATGTCCTACTCTACAAGAAGGTAATGTTAATGCTCTTTACTCTAACAAAAATAAAAGGAGCTATGATCCCTATTCGAATACTTATAATGAAGGACGGAGAGACCACCCTAACCTTAGGTATGACCCTAAGCCTAATCCACCTGGTTTTGACCAACCCTCTCGTCAACCTTCTGGTCAAGATAGGACCAGTTTCCTCCTAGAACAAGTCCTCAAGAAAATGGATGATAGGTTCCAAATTTTGGAGACAACTCTTAAGCAGGTTCAAGAGAAACAGACTGCAACTGACATCATAGTTAGCAACTTGCAGGCCCAAATGCAAAGTAGATTACCATCTCAGCCCTACCCTAACCCTAAGGATAATGTTAGTGCCATACCACTTACGAGTGGGAAAGAGTTACAATAGCCTAGGAAGAGTAGAGAGGTTGAGCCTGAGTTAGAGGGCAAGGGGGCTGAACGAGAATTAGATACAGAGTGCAATCAAACTACTAAGGAATTTGGAGAAAAGAAAAGAGAATCTTACAAACCAATCCCACCTTTCCCTAGTAAATTTAGAAGCCTGGCATTTAGGGCGAATGAGGCTAACCAAGAGATTTTAGAGACTTTGAGGAAGGTAGAAATTAATATACCTCTCGTTGATGCCATTAAACAGGTGTCTCGTTATGTTAAGTTCTTAAAAGAATTATGCACTACCAAGAGGAAGCTCATTGGTAATGAGAAGATAAGTGTGGGGGAAAATGTGTCTGCTATTTTTCAAAGAAACCTTTCGCCTAAGTGTCAAGACCCTGGTGTGTTTTCTATTCCTTTGAAAATAGGAAACCTTTGCCTTGATAAAGCTACGCTTGATTTAGGTGCCTCTATTAATGTTATGCCTAGATCTGTTTAAGACAAACTGAACCTAGGCGAATTAAATAAAACTGGCATAGTAATTCAATTAGCTGATAGGAGCAACACTTATCCTGATGGTGTGCTAGAGGATGTTTTGGTTCAAGTGAATAAACTAGTGTTTCCTATTGACTTTTATGTAATTAACATGGGTGAAGCATGTCATGATATTCCCATCTTGCTTGGCAGACCATTTTTTAAAACAGCTAGGACTAAAATTGATATGCATGAAGGAACATTAACCAGGGAATTTGATGGTGAAGTGATTAAATTTAATATTTTTGATGCCATGAGATTCCCTACTGGTGTGAGTTACGTGTATTCGCTTGATGTTACTGCTGAATTGCCCCAAGATATTTATGACTTGTCCAATGAGGATGAATTTTTGACCGTGCTTACTAAGAGTCTTGATCATGCTGAGTTTCAAAAAGTTCCTTACCAGATTAATGATGAGTTACTGGAAGAGATCCAACTAGAGGATCCAGGAGCTTTATGAAGTCGAGCCAACGACTATAAACAAAGGCACTTGTTGGGAGGCAACCCAACGTTTTTAGAGAAGTGCCCATTTAATTTAGTTTTTATTTTCTTTATTTCTATTTTTTTGCATGCATTAGGGATTATGCATGAATTAAGTGTGGGGGGTGCATCCTGCATTTAATTCCTACAGTGTTTTATTCTTGAATTGTTTGTTATTTTATTTCATTTTTTCTCTCTTTTAAATAAGGCATGATATGAGTTTATGCTAGGCTTGCTTGTTTAGAAATTGTTTTGTTTTATTAGCTATTTTGTAGTTTATTCTTTTATAAGTGATGGCTTCTAAGCATGATAGTTATCCTTTAGAGAGGTTTGAGTTGATCCTCATACATCTTTTTAATGAGTAACTCTCTTTATTATCCATCTTATTTAGTCATGTAATATATCCGATTCAGAGACAATAAAATGACCTGGCCCATCTCTTATACTATTGAATTAGTTGAATAATTCATTAAAGTTGTGATTTTACTTGTCTATTTTTAGAGTCAAAGTTGGAAATGACAAGTACCCCTTTTGAGGCATGCGCTACCGGGTGCTATCCTTTGAGGCAATATTGCCACTAGAAAGCTTGCTTCCCATACTAGTGAGCCATTAAAATAAATAAAAGTAATGATGTTAACAAAATAATTGCTCCAGCACCTCTATTCGGGTGAGTGTGAGACAGGGAGTGTTTAATTTCTAAGACCCTGTATGGGCCTTGAATATGTGCGGAGGTGGAGTTTGAACAGAAGAAGAAGAGGAAAATAAATACAAGGCAAGTTTAGGAATCAATTTAATGAAGTTATTCTACCTAGTTCAATTGGCTCTATAGCCAGTCCATGTATAAATTTTTCTATCTTAAATTCTTTTTCGACCTCTTGATTGATGTATGCGTAATCAAAAAGAGATGGATAATTATTGATCTTGTTATATCATTATAGAAGTGTTGTGAGGTTGATAAATAAACTTTCTTAGGCTAGTTGGATGTTTAGCAGGTATTCACTCGTTAAAGGAAAAACTAATTAACTCAGTAACACTGTTTTTCTAAAGCAAGCCAAGGCTTAGTATGAACATCATAGTTATGCATGTCTTTATAAGAAAGAAAGAGGGTAAGTTTTTAGGGCGAGTCTAAGATTTCTTTGCACAAGGACGTCCAAAGTCTAAGTGTGGGGGAGTTTGTTAAGCCAAACATCATGCATCATTTTTTTAATTGTTTCGATTATATTGCATATATTATTTCATCTAATTTGTTTTATTTTATATATTTTTTATTGTTAGTAGTAACTTAATAAAGAGGAGAAGAGATGACGTATAAGCTTGGGTTTTACACACTCGGCTATAAAGACGGTCCAAAAATAATAATTGCGGAGAATATTATTTTCATAATTATTTAATTTGATTAGGGTTTCAAGAGTTGGTGAAAAGTTAGAAGTCTTGAGGAAGAAGAAGTCTAAGGAAGAAAGGAAGAAGGAAACCCTAAGACCATAACCCTAGCCTCACCATCATCATTATATATTCATCCCCTTCATCACCACCATCATCTCATCCTACACATAGATATCCACGCCAGCCCTTCCTTCATCAACCCTTCTTCTACCTCTTTACGCCAATACCCACCGCAACCTTCTTCTCCACACCATCACGCTTAGTCCATCTTCGTCACTAATCCTCACCATCTTCCCCTCCACGCCACCCCATCTTCTTCACCATCAACATTATCTTCATACTATCATCACCATGTTTCATCATCAACCACACTATCACCCAACTTTATCATCATAATTTTTTTATTGCCTTCAAGCCGTGATGTACAAGTAGTGCTACCCCATTTTTTTTTATTTCAAATTTTATTCCTTTATTGCTTTTTTATTGTTTATTTTATTATTAAACATGAATCCTTTGGTTAATTGTGAAGTTATTTTAATATGAGAGAGTAATTTTTTTACGCTTAGTATAGTCTCTTTGAAACCATGCTAAATTAATTATTTTGAAACAAGTTTTGTGCTTTAATGCCTAGTTGATTTATATTCATGATTCTTTAGCGATTAGCATTTATCGTTTATCGTTTATGAAATTTGTGTTAAATCGATTAGAATGCATGCTAGTTGATTTAATACAATTTCGATTGATAGTTTAGAAGATTATAATACGTAAAAGTTATAGTCTTTTAGGCTTAGGTATCACCCTAATTAATCATGGATGGTTCAAACCCATCTCTTTTAGTTAGGTAATCGCTTTAGATCTTTGTTAAATCGATTTGTTGGTAAATTGGTTACAAAGTATTAAATGATGCTTTTCTAATTATTAATGCTCTAGTTTGATTAAATTTTTGCGCCGGTGTAAAGATTATCAAATTAGTAGGGTTTATATTAGGGCTGGACCTAAGTAAACTAGAACCTAAGGGAAAATGGGGAAGAACGCTGGTGGATGTCTTTTAATTAGCAGGTTTTAACTCATGAATAAAATTAACTTGTGTGTTGATAATAAATATTAATTTGCATGGTGGATTGAGATTATATTAAGTATCCTTCATAAATTTGATAACTTTTAATTATTATTTGTTGCTTAGAGTTAATTTGATTAGTTTGTTAATTTTTGTTCTATTTTTATTAGCTTCAATATAATTTCAATTGACCCCCCCAAAGTATAATATTTTAGGAGCGTCTAGGTAATTTTAGATAGTTTAGATTTTGATTTTTAGAGTGGTTATAATTTTAGATTGATTTGTATTCAGTTTTAGTATTTAATTACCGGTTTGTTAAAAATTAGACTAAACATAGTTATTCTTGTTCTTTTTTTCATTTTCATCAGTTCCTAGAGTTTATATAGCGTCCTAGTCTGCCCATATTTAATTTTGTAATTTTTGGAAGTTATTTGGTAATTTTACAGAATTATTTTGTGAAATTGATATGTCCAGGTTTTTAGGTTATTAATTCTGAAAATTTCGATTTTAATTGTTAAATCACGATTATTAGGTATTGTTAAGCCCATAAAATTGTGTCCTAGAATTAAGTTAATTTTCTTGATTATTTTCGTATTTATATTTATGCAGATTATTTTATTTTCAGATTTAATATTCTGCATTGATATTCTGTGGTAATTTTCTGATTTGATTTTTCTGAATTTATTTGGACACAATTGAGAAGTTATAAGCTTACATACCTGAAGAAAAATATTTTAGGTTACTGTTTGACATGTTTAATATTTATGTTCTGATTATTATTTGCTGTTTTGATTTTTAATTAGAATTTCAGTTACTATTCTGATTTTATTTTTCTAGATTATTTATGAAAGATTTTTACTATTTTCTTTCCAGAATATAATCCAAAATATTTAGGAGCATCATTGGGTATTTTTCTAGATTTTTATTCATTAGATTTTAATTATTTTACAGTTATTAAGATTAGATTTAATAAATTAAATTAGTAAAATTATTTAGGATTAAGCTAGCCTTTTTAAAACAATCTCTCCTCGTGGATCAATCCCTACTTTCCTATGCTATAAAAAGTATTTGATAACCAAAGTAGTGGTTAAATTTGTAGCTCTCGACAAGCTTTATAAATTTTGGCGCCGTTGCCGAGGAAGGAAAATTAAATTGCTAGTTTGCTTTTATTTAATTTTACTACTTTTATTGTTTTGTTTTTATTTTAATTTTTGCAGATTGCCAATAAGTCTTAAGCTTAAAGAGGTAAGAATGTCTACTTTTCGGGAACTTGCTGCCACTAAGCTAGAAACCCAACCCATGTCCATTACTTATGCTGTATTAGATAAATCCTTGAAACTGAACTCTGGATTCATCAATTTATTACCTAAGTTTCATGGATTAGTTGGAGAGGAACCCTATAGACACATTAGTGAATTCCTTATTACCTATTCTGCTATGGTGCCTGAAGGAATTCCTGAGGACCAAATTAGACTAAGGGCCTTTCCTTTTTCTTTGCTTGGTAATGCTAAGGACTAGTTATATTATATGCTTGCTGGATCTTTTTCTACATGGACTGTATTGCATAAAACGTTCCTAGAAAAGTTTTTTCCTGCATCCCGTATTGGATCTATTAGGAAAGATATATGTGGAATCAAACAAATGAATGGGGAAACTTTTTGTGAGTATTTGGAAAGATTTAATATATTGTGTGCTAGTTGTTCCCATCATCAAATAACTGAACAACTATTGATCCAATATTTTTATGAGGGTTTGCTTCCTATGGATCGTAATATGGTAGATATTGCTAGCGGAGGGGCTCCAGTTAATAAAACGCCAGCAAAGGCTAGAAATTTATTTAATCTAATGGCCCAAAATACTCAGCAGTTTGGTGCTAGGGAGTCACAAGTCAAAAGGGTCAATGAGATTGGTTCTAGTTCATCTATAGAGAATCAGTTATATTATATTACTGCTCAGTGAAATAAGATTGCTACTGGGAGTATTCAAAAAGCAGTAATATGTGGTATTTGTTGTCTAGAGGGGCATCCTACTAATGCATGTCCTACTCTACAACAAGGTAATGTTAATGCTCTTTACTCTAACCAAAATCAAAGGATCTATGATCCCTATTCGAATACTTATAATGAAGGATGGAGAGACCACCCTAACCTTAGGTGTGGCCCTGAGCCTAATCCACCTAGTTGTGACCAACCCTCTCATCAACCTTCTAGTCTAGATAGGACCAATTTCCTCCTAGAACAAGTCCTCAAGAAAATGGATGATAGGTTCAAAATTTTGGAGACAACTGTTAAGCATGTTCAAGAGAAACAGAATGCAACTAATATCATAGTTAGCAACTTGCAGGCTCAAATGAAAAGTAGATTACCATCTCAGCCCTACCCTAACCCTAAGGAGAATGTTAGTGCCGTACCACTTACGAGTGGGAAAGAGTTACAAGAGCCTAGGAAGAGTAGAGAGGTTGAGCCTGAGTTAGAGGGCAAGGGGGCTGAACCAGAATTAGATACAGAGTCCAATCAAACTACTAAGGAATTAGGAAAAAAGAAAAGAGAATCTTACAAACGAATTCCACCTTTCCCTAGTAGATTTAGAAGCCCGCCGTCTAAGGCAAATGAGGCTAACCAAGAGATTTTAGAGACTTTGAGGAAGGTAGAAATTAATATACGTCTCCTTGATGCCATTAAACAAGTGTCTCGTTATGTTAAGTTCTTAAAAGAATTATGCACTACCAAGAGGAAGCTCATTGGTAATGAGAAGATAAGTGTGGGGGAAAATGTGTCTGCTATTTTTCAAAGAAACCTTCCCCCTAAGTGTCAAGACCCTGATGTGTTTTCTGTTCCTTGTAAAATAGGAAACCTTTGCCTTAATAAAGCTATGCTTGATTTAGGTGCCTTTATTAATGTTATGCCTAGATCTGTTTATGACAAACTGAACCTAGGCAAATTAAAGAAAACTGGCATAGTATTTCAATTAGCTGATAGGAGCAACACTTATCCTGATGGAGTGCTAGAGGATGTTTTAGTTCAAGTGAATAAACTAGTGTTTCCTACTGGCTTTTATGCAATGAACATGGGTGAAGCATGTCATGATATTCCCACCTTGCTAGGCAGACCTTTTTTGAAAACAGATAGGACTAAATTTGATATGCATGAAGGAACATTAACTAGGGAATTTGATGGTGAAGTGATTAAATTTAATATTTTTGATGCCATGAGATTCCCTGCTGATGTGAGTTACGTGTATGTACTTGACGTTACTGCTGAATTGCCCCAAGCTATTTATGACTTATCCAATGAGGATGAATTTTTGACCATGCTTACTAAGAGTGTTGATCATGCTGAGTTTCAAAATGTTCCTTACCAGATTAACGTTGAGTTACTGGAAGAGATCCAACTAGAGGATCCAGGAGCTTTATGAAGTCGAGCCAACAACTATAAACAAAGGCATTGGTTGGGAGGCAACCCAACGTTTTTAGCAAAATACCCATTTAATTTCGTTTTTATTTTCTTTATTTCTATCTTTTTGCATGCGTTATGCATGAATTAAGTGTGGGGGGTGCATACTGCATTTAATTCCTGCAGAGTTTTATTCTTGAATTTTTTTTAATTTCATTTTTTCTCTCTTATAAATAAGGCATGATATGAGTTTATGCTAGGCTTGCTTGTTTAGAAAATTTTATTAGCTATTTTGTAGTTTATTCTTTTATAACTGAAGGCTTCTAAGCATGATAGTTATCCTTTAGAGAAGTTTGAGTTGATCCTCATACATCTTTTTAATGAGTAACTCTCTTGATTATCTATCTTATTTGGACATGTAATATATCCGATTCAGAGACAATAAAATGACCTGGCCCATATCTTGGACTATTGAATTAGTTGAATAATTCATTAAAGTTGTGATTTTACTTGTTTATTTTTTAGAGTCAAAGTTGGAAATGACAAGTACCCCTTTGAGGCGTGCGCTACTGGGTGTTACCCTTTGAGGCAATATTGCCACTGGAAAGCTCGCTTCCCATACTAGTGAGCCATTAAAATAAATAAAATTAATGATGTTAACAAAATGTTTGCTCCAGCACCTCTATTCGAGTGAGTGTGAGACAGGCAGTGTTTAATTTCTAAGACCCTATATGGGCCTCGAATATGTGCGCAAGTGGAGTTTGAACAAAAGAAGAAGAGGAAAATAAATACAAGGCACGTTTAGGAATCAATTTAATGAAGTTATTCTACCTAGTTCAATTGTCTCTATAGCCAGTCCATGCCTAAATTTTTCTATCTTAAATTCTTTTTCGACCTCTTGATTGGTGTATGCATAATAAAAAAGAGATGGATAATTATTGATCTTGTTATATCATTATAAAAGTGTTGTGAGGTTGATAAATAAACTTTCTAAGGATAGTTGGATGTTTAGCAGGTATTCACTTATTGAAGGAAAAACTAATTAATTCAGTAACACTGTTTTTCTAAAGCAAGCCAAGGCCTAGTATGAACATCATAGTTATGCATGTCTTTATAAGAAAGAAAGAGGGTAAGTTTTTTGGTCGAGTCTAAGATTTTTTTGCACGAGGACGTCCAAAGTCTAAGTGTGGGGGAATTTGTTAAGCCAAAAATCATGCATTATTTTTTTAATTATTTCGATTATATTATATATATTATTTCATCTAATTTGTTTTATTTTATATATTTTTCAGGTTAGTATTAATTTAATAAAGAGGAGAAGAGAGGATGTAGAAGCTAGGGTTTTACACACTCGACTATAAAGACATTCCAAAAACAATAATTATGGAGAATATTATTTTCATAATTATTTAATTGGGCTAGGGTTTCAAGAGTTGGTGAAATGCTAGAAGTCTTGAGGAAGAAGTCTAAGGAAGAAAGGGAGAAGGAAACCCTAAGACACTAACCCTAGCCTCACCATCATCATTATATATTCATCCCCTTCATCACCATCATCAACTCATCCTACACATAGATATCCACGGCAGCCCTTGCTTCATCAACCCTTCTTCTACCTCTTCACGCCACAACCCACCGCAGCCTTCTTCTCCACACCATCACGTTTAGTCCATCTTCATCACTAATCCTGACCATCTTCTCCTCCATGCCACCCCATCTTCTTCACCATCAACATTATCTTCATACTATCATCACCATCTTTCATCATCAACCACACCATCACCCAACTTCATCAACATAATTTTTTTATTGCCTCCCAGCCGTGATGTACAAGTAGTGCTGGCCCATTTTTTTTTTAATTTCCATTTTTGTTCCTTTATTGCTTTTTTTTGCTTGTTTAGTTTATTATTAAACATGAATCCTTTGGTTAATTGTGATGTTATTTTTAATATGAGAGAGTAATTTTTTTATGCTTAGTATAGTCTGTTTGAAATCATACTAAATTAATTATTTTGAAACAAGTTTTGTCCTTTAATGCCTAGTTGATTTATATTCATGATTCTTTAGCGATTAGCGTTTATCGTTTATCGTTTCTGAAATTTGTGTTAAATTGATTAGAATGCATGCTAGTTGATTAAATACAATTTCGATTGATAGTTTAAAAGATTATAATACGTAAAAGTTATAGTCTTTTAGGCTTAGGGATGACCTTAATTAATCATCGATGGCTCAAACCCATCTCTTTTAATTTGGTAATCGCTTTAGATCTTTGTTAAATCGATTTGCTGGTAAATTGGTTACAAAGTATTAAATGATGTTTTTCTAATTCTTAATGCTCTAGTTTGGTTAAATTTTTGCGCTGGTGTAAAGATTATCAAATTAGTAGGGTTTATATTAGGGCTGGACCTAAGCAAACTAGAACCTAAGGAAAAACGGGGAAGAACCGTTGATGGATGTCTTCTACAGTTTAACTCATGAATGAAATTAACTTGTGTGTTGATGATAAATATTAATTTGCATGGTGGATTGAGATTATATTAAGTATCCTTCATAAATTTGATAACTTTTAATTATTATTTGTTGCTTAGAGTTAATTTGATTAGTTTGTTGATTTTTGCTCTAGTTTTATTAGCTTCAATATAATTGCTGTTGACCCCCCCAAAGTATAATCTTTTAGGAGTGTCTAGGTAATTTTAGATAGTTTAGATTTTGATTTTTAGAATGGTTATAATTTTAGATTGATTTGTATTCAGTTTTAGTATTTAATTACCGGTTTGTTAGAAATTAGACTAAACATAGTTATTCTTGTTCTTTTTCGATTTTTATAAGTTCCTAGAGTTTATATAGTGTCCTAGTCTCCCCATATTTATTTTCGTAGTTTTTGGAAGTTATTTGATAATTTTTCAGAATTATTTTGTGAAATTTATATGTGTAGGTTTTTAGGTTATTAATTCTGAAAATTTCAACTTTAATTTTTAAATCACGATTATTAGGTATTTTTAAGTCAATAAAATTGTGTCCTAGAATTAGGTTAATTTTCTTGATTATTTTTGTATTTATATTCATGCAGATTATTTTATTTTCAGATTCAATATTCTGCATTGATATTCTGTGGTAATTTTCTGATTTGATTTTTCTGAATTTATTTGGACACAATTGAGAAGTTATAAGCTTACATACCTGAAGAAAAATATCTTAGGTTACTGTTTGACATGTTTAATATTTATGTTCTGATTATTATTTGTTGTTTTGATTTTTAGTCAGAATTTCAGTTACTATTCTGATTTTATTTTTCTAGATTATTTATGAAAGATTTTTACTATTTTCTTTCCAGAATATAATCCGAAATATTTAGGAGCATCATTGGGTGTTTTTCTAGATTTTTATTCATTAGATTTTAATTATTTTACAGTTATTAAGATTAGATTTAATAAATTGAATTAGTAAAATTATTTAGGATTAAGCTAGCCTTTTTAAAACAATCTCTCCTCGTGGATCAATCCCTACTTTCCTATACTATAAAAAGTATTTGATAACCAAAGTAGTGGTTAAATTTGTAGCTCTCGATAAGCTTTACAATGTCCTGATCGTCAGTGTACCCTCTTATATTCTACAAAATCAAATCTTTCTCTACCTAATTGATGTCCTTAATGCAATTACGCATTTGCATATCTCACCCTAAAACGAAAACATCCTTTACTCCACCAAAATCTGATGAGGAGTAATTTATGCCTCTAGAACCTTAACATTCAGACCCACCCTTTTGTAGATCGGCTTTTAGGGCCTGTTCTACCCTTAGTTCTACTCCAATGATCTTAAATACATCCTAATATCACATACTCTCGAATCCTTTTTTTTTTGGTACATTTCTATATTTCTAAGAACTCATCAACTTTATCAATGCATATTGGATAGCCCTCGTCTATGGCCCAAGGTTCACAACATCACATAGAACCATTATCCGAATACTTCATCTATTTATTACCAACGTAGTTGCAAATGTGTTTAACATGCAGTATCTTTGATATATTTTCAACTTATAGTAACCTACACAAGTTCACATATTTTGAGATCAGCCAATACTATCACTTCTTTGTAGAGCATCATTTATTCGATCACATGTGATCCATATGATGTAAGCTAGCATGGCCTAATATACTCAACTTATTCATATAATTCGCTAGGGTAAATGATAATTACATGTTGACTATGATAGTACTATAGGCCCTTATGGATCTGCTTCACTGTAATTCTTCTTCACATGTTCAATTTAATATAGTTGTGCCCTATTGCGGTATAACTTGTTACAATGAAAAATCACTTAAGAATCCACAAACTTAACCCTTATAAGGTAGGGTTTATAAGGTTGCCAAATTGGGTCATTAGCACCAAGGGGTACGAGTGTGCTATGAGAATCCTCATTATATACTCATATCATACCCAAACCTCTAACCCAACATCACAATTAACACTCTAACTTGATTGGTAAACACCCTAAAGCTCACAGTGACCTGAAACCTCACCCTGATACCACAACTATACGCTCCAAATCTTATTTACTTAGCTAGTCTTAATTAGCTTTAACTAACTATTAGTAGTTAGTACATTAGAAGCGCTAGGGTTAGGGCATTATTGCCATCCCAAAGAGTATAAGGCCTAGTTAATTCACTTACACAAAACGTGATAATGACTTATAGCTTACGCGTAGTCCAAAGAGATGACTCACGACTTTTTGAAATATCATTGTGAACTTGTTCAACTCCATTGATATTCTGCTCGCTTCTAAGGTATTACCAAGTCAGGACTTCACAAGTCCTATAGTTTAAAGATAGAAAGTCATTTTTTAGTGAGCAATCATATTTCAATTCATTGCAGTTCGAAAACAAGATACAAAGAGAATGTAAATAAAATTACTTTGTCGATTATTATCTACAAGTGGAACGCCTTGTTGATAATTAAGGTGATCATAGAGATAGGTGTACACCTGCCAGGTTGATTGGGCAGCCATAGTTAAGGCCGCGTGGGTGAGCTGAAGGACGTCAACATTGATAATTCATAATTTGTGGGTACACTTAATTATATAGCAAAACAATGCTTGAAAATCATTTATTATATAAATATACATTTTGAGATTTAGGTATTTCTAAAAATATGTGAATTTTCGAAAGTTACAAGCAGTAAATGTATGTGGAAGACATATATCTTTCTTGTGAAAGTAATTGTTTATGGCTTGATGATGATGGAAGTAAGCTTCTTTTTGAATTAGGTGAAAGAAGCAAGAGAGGGGACGAGAAGGACGTTAGGTGACAGCCCCTTCGGCATTGAACAAAAGGCTTGTGGAAAAAGGAAGGGGGTATGGTTTATATACGGCTTGCAACAGTTTAAAAAATCTTAGATATTTTGAAAAACAAAATCCTAGATATTTTCTTTTAAACATCTCATATAATTTCATTTAAATCTTTAGATATTTTGTAAAAAACTCATATATTCTCTATAAAAGTTTTTAAATATTTTGCTTAAAATCTAAGATATTTCCTTTAAAAATCATTAGATATTTTGCTAAAAATATCAAATATTTCCTCCAAAAATTCTTTAGATATTTTGAAAATACAATCTTTAGATGTTTTTAAAAAATCTTTAGATATTTCAATATATTATTTATTTTGATTTTTCCATTCAATTTGCTAAACCAAGCAACTGCTATAAGGCATTGTTAAACCTTGTTTCGAGGGCACACTGTCATCTCGGCATGCAATAGCATAAATGTTTCAAATATTGAATTGAAATGTAGCCAGCCAACTTTAAATTTAAATTAACTAAGGTAATTAGTGTGGATTATATTCGGGCTGTTACACCTACCCTAAACAGTGCTGCTGGAGGCATCCCTTCTTTAAGCCACATGTTATTATCTTTAAACTATGACTGGCTGGATTCCACATAGGATGTGTAGGTAACCCCATTGAGACCTAGCCATGAAGAATCTTTTCCATGAGGAAACATTTGAATTGAATCCTTTAGTCTCTAGAAAGAGAGGGAGCGAAAGAGAGTGAGAGTGAGAGAGAGAGAGAGGATAAAGAGTGTCTGGCCTGAAAACTCGAGAAGGCAGGCCAGGTAAAATGATAATGAAAATAAAAATTTGGCTTTTAGAGGACAAAGAAGCATTGCATTGCCTGCGCTCATTGAGTTCGACTTGGACAAGCCTTTACTTCTGAATCATCATAGCCTCTAATTGTATCTAAGCGATGAACAAAATTCAAGAGCAGAATCTTGCTTTACATTCTCAGTCTCTTTAAGTAGGCACTCGCTCATTATGCAAGATAGTTGGCTCCCCTCCATTTCTATACAAAATTAGGGCTTCCATCACGATAAATATTTTCCGCCAAGAAGATAACCGTATTCTCTATACCAAGATAGAGGCTACTCTGGGCAACACAAACAAAGGCATGTTTGTCTATCACATCCCAACATGGGAGGGATCACATTTACTTTACTAAACTAGGGGCTACTCCAAGTAAAACTAGCAAAAGCAACCTTCACTATCACTATAGGGCTTCAGCTCCAATAAATAGGAATCTTAGGCTTCTTTAGGTCAATAGCTCTTTAATGTAAAATTAGAGGTTACTCATCCATTGAAAGAAAGATTCCTTATCCTGGGTAATTTATGACCTATGAGCTAGTCTAGCCCATTAATCGCTCAACGTTTTACCCCTCATCCAATAATATGTTACAAACTAGGCCATGGAGCATCACTGGGCCTACCCTATTATTCCATAATCTGGCCTTATCCAATAGACCCCAAACTTAGTATGAGACCTTCACCTACATGCACACAAGGTTAGGTCATCACATGTCTACATAGTTAGCACAATTGAGTTTGCATAATCATCATGCATGCATAATCTCACTTAGGCTAGCAAGTGCACTTGCATCAATGTGGCTAGCAAGTGCACTTGCATCAATGTTGGCTTTTACCCTATTTACTAGACCACTATCTGCTTTGATCACTTGGGAGCCCTTGATTATAGAAGAGTGCGTTCAACCTTCACAATGACCCTGTAGAAATGTCATATAACTTTGGTTAGCCATAAATCTACATCAAAGGTTCTCAAGACGATATTAACGAATGTCACAAAAGAGATTTATACTTTGACCCTGGCCTTAATCAAGCTAAGTCAAAGTGGAGGCTCCAACATCAAAGTGGGCTTTACACAAGCATCATGGCCTAAGGCGTCAACCCTATCAGGTACCTAAGTTAAAGAGGAACTAGCCTCACAGAGGACATCTCATCCTTTTTATCTTGACATAGATGGATGCCTTAACGTCCAAGTCATTTTAGATTTCAGTGGATTCCCATCAAAAGGAGATGACTTTAAGGGTCGAGTAGCAAAAATGTCAAACTAGAAGTTTAGGCATCTCAATATCTCATGTCACAAGGTCCTCAAAGATCAATCTTCATGTTCTAATGCCATCAAGATCACAGGGCTCTAGTGATAGATCTTCAGGCTTATAAGGCAACACGTTTACAAGGATCTAGTTGTAGGTTTTCAACCTCAAATGGCACCAAAATATCATGATCTAGCCACAGATTGCTAAGCATCCACACCATCAAGCTCTGACCACAGCCCAACATAATGAAACAATTGACATTGTTGGCTCCCAGCGCAATGGGACAATCGCTAGCTCTCAGCACAACACAATGGGACATTTTAACAAAAGGTTGGCTCCTGGTGCAATGGGACATTCCAACAACACCATTGCTCCTGGTACAATGGAACATTTCATCATCTAGATATGCTAGAATGGCAAAAGGTTCGCTAATATGGAGACAAGGAAATCTTCTAGACTGGCGAAAAGATAAATTCAACGGTAAATTCGCAACTTTACTAGATCAGCGAAAGGTCCACTACTTCGGCGACAAGGAAATACATTGAACTGGTGAAAGGGCTGCTACACCAGGAACAAGGAAATTTGCTATACTAGCGAATTGCTAATCTAGAAAAAGATAAATTAAAAAATCCGCTAGACCGGCGAAAGGTCCGTTAATCCGGTGAAAGGATAAGAATCTGCAAGTGCCTTGTAGAATGGGACATCATTGGCCACTACCATGACAAAAGTTGACAGACATGAAATCTCAAGACCCTGAGCGGTCAGGTTTTAATTTCTTTTACCTTACTTCAGCTCGGCCAAAGTCGGGGCTGTTTATTGATGTCTAAAAATTACATCTTATTTTTTACTACCCAATGACGAAAATCATACTCCAACCTATATACTTGCCAGCTGTAGCAGAGTGGCCCTTAATTCAAGTCTGAAAGGAAAAAAAAAGTAACAACAAAAGGATGATAGAGCCCAAAAAGCCCAAATAGACCCAAATTGATAATGTTCGACATCTAGTTGGGATTCACTCTAGAGAGTATAAAATTATTAAGTTTAAATTTCAATATTATTCACTTAATAAGCTTTTTATTGACATATTATGCCTTAAAATTCGATAAGCAACGGAGAAGATACAAGTTGATTACTACAACATATGCTAAAAATGATCCATGTTCACTATTTCACTTATATCTTCTGCCATGATTATCCCAAAATTATGCAATTAGTGTCATTAGAAAGTAGACTCAATAAGCTTTCAGGAAAAAAAACCTCAAAATAGAGGTCTGATAAAAAAAATTATGACCAAAACAAGTGTAGCCCAACCTGACCTAGAAAATCCAGTAAGGTTTTTGGTCAGGAATTGGGTAGGGTTCCTCAATAGGGAATTGGCCAGGCTCCTTGATTTTCTCACTCTCTGAGTTCTTTTCTTTCTAAAGTGTGTTTAATTAATTAGAATCTACACATATTATTTAGCTCATTTAGATGAACCTTAGTGGGACTAGGATTGGGTCTACTTTCTCTAAACCGATCCGGACTATCCCCTCAACCACTATAAATGGAGGGATGCCTCTAGGAGTCAGAGGCATAAAATCTAATTGGCATCAGAATACATCAAAAAATTAGAGAGAGGAGAGTACCAAAATTTAGGAGAGAAATGCTTTTCACATTGAAGACATAGGGAGAGAGAGAATTAGGTTACATATTAAAAAGACATCACTCTATTGGGTTCCTAGGTAAATCAGGTGGATTATCAGGAGGGCAAAAACTCAATCTTCACCTTATCTTCTACTCTATTTCTCTTTCTGGTTTTTTATTGTAACTTACCAAAGATATAATCTTTACGTAGCTCCCCGCCCACTATGGCTATTATTCTATTTTTTTAGTTTTTGTTAGACTAATATTTGTACCTCTTGCATGATTTAATATGTTTAGTACTAATCTACTGCATTATTTTGTGTTAATGTGTTAAAAGTTTGATTTCCCATGTTGAATAGCAGAGGCCATCAGTGATGGCATACGATGATGTAATTCACCCCATTACATTATCATACCATCACACCAGAATGTAGATCCTTAGTTTGAAGCGTAGAAGTCAAGATGGTCCTCACATTAGGGATTACAAGGGAGCCTTCTAAAAACCTTTTTGAAGCAAAATTAATTGCGTCTTTGGTATCGCTTCAGTTCTTCATATCGGTATGATTTAACTCGAAAAGTGATATGGTTTGTAAGTTTCCTAAAATTCACCGGTGACTCTGCTTAATTGATAATAGCTGTTTTGTCTTTTTATTCCTTTTTATTTATTTTGGCACAACCATTGTGATCCATGAAAGTACACTTGTTTGGGCCCTACTTAAGCCCAGGAGGCCAGCCGCGTTCCTAGATTAGGCAGGTTGCCCTATTCATAGAACAAGAAAGACTACTGCCATGGATCAGGATCAGGTAGTTGAGGTTGATTCTGTTCTAGGAACCCAGCCAGATTCTTGGATCAAGATTAGAATCAGGATCTAGTATCGTGATTCATACCCATAAATCCGCCAATTTCAAATTTCTAAAAAATGATTAACAGTAAGCTTTTTTGAAAATAAAATAAAAATAAAAACCCTAGCAAATGGGAAGTCAGACCACTAGTGGGCGATCATACCCTTAGGGTGCTGGATCTTTCCCTGGGCGAGTTTCGAGAAAAGGTCCACACGAAGAAGATTTTGTATTCACCCCACTTGTTTATCTCTGTTATCTTAATTGTTGATGTACAACACGCATGTTAAATCACTCTACTCCCTCGTTTACCTTCTGTGATAATCATTTAGCCCGTCACTCCTCAAATCATCTCTTACACTCTCAACCTCACAACTCTTTCTCCCTATCTCTATGGTGGTCTTTTTATCTTGTTCTTCTTCCATCTCAAAATGGACTAAAAGGAAGCCGCAACAAAAATGCTTGTTGATTTGGACCTCACTTCAGTTGTGAAAAAACTTGAGCAAGTAAACAAGCTTCACTTAAGGAAGCTAAGAAGGAACTTGGAATAGAGATTTAAAAAATTATATCTGTTGATGATGAATTGGAAAGCATAGGAAACCTTCCAAGGAAAGTCAACTCAATTTCAAGTATCCCCAATGATTGGTCTTAGAAAAGGACTATGTTATTATGAAAACCTAATAGAATAACCTCTAGGACCTTGTGAAAGCGTTTGTGTGGAAATTACGAAAAAAAAATCATTTTTCATTTGTGAATATATTGAGAAACCATACTATGGATGTGGAGGGCTTTAGAACTTGCCTAATGAAGTCTACCCCAAGCTTGTTATGTTGTGGCATAATTATTTAGAGAAAGGTGTCTAAAAATATAGAACCTATTATAAAATAATTGTGAAGTACGTTCAAGATGTATATAACATTACACAGAGAGCACAAGACTGAAGACAATGACATGTACACACACCAAAAAACAAGTTCAGGACACCCAAGTAAGCCGCACCCAGATAGGAAAACAGCGAAAGGGGTAAAGAAGCTAAATTTGGATAGTAATTTGAAATCCCAAATGGGTTAAACTGACCTCGAGTATATCACTTGAGCAATCAATTCAAGATACAAGTATTAGGAGTTTAGATAGGGGATTTGAGCTTCAAAAATTTTCATTCAATTTTTCCAACTACCTTGTAAAATGACAATGTGAGGATTATGTATATCATAAAAAGAACTTTCTTATTATAGCTACATATAGAAAGAATTTTTTTTAAAACACAACTAGAGCATCAAGAATTATAACACCTAGAAAGAAGAGGAAAAAAATACAAAGTTTGTTCATTAATGGATCTTTAACACCTCTTTTAGTAAGGTTGACAAGATAATGAAGTGTCAAGCATAGATGATGTCATTATTTGGAGTAAAATATGCAAGTTACCCTTCTTAAATCCTTGAAAGAACATGGCTGCAGTAATCTGGTTAGGATTGGATAATAACTTGTTTTCTACAAATTTTAGCTACATAGAAAAAGCTAACGTTGGTTCTTTCCCCTAACTTTAGGCAATCCATTTAGTGTCATAAAGTAATGTGAAAATTGTAACGTAAAACTCTATAAAATTTACCCCAAATACTGGCATTTGTTGAACTGAGCTTCATCCTACACTATTGACTTCAATCTTCTTTTCGACTAATCCATTAGATTCTAAAAATGTTATAAATTGATTTATTTTGATAGGTATCATA
This sequence comes from Selenicereus undatus, assembly GCA_017589665.1. Classification (NCBI taxonomy): domain Eukaryota; kingdom Viridiplantae; phylum Streptophyta; class Magnoliopsida; order Caryophyllales; family Cactaceae; genus Selenicereus; species Selenicereus undatus. The sequence goes on along the minus strand of JACYFF010031955.1, from coordinate 47,998,111 downwards.
TAAGACCTTAAGAAAGGGAGATTAATATGTTCCCCCTTAACATCGACTAGAAGTGTAGGTTAGAACCTGGATGAAGGATGCAACAAACTATAAGTGGCTTATAGGGCCTTCCTGACTTTAGTTATGGCTTCTTGATGTCTTAGGAGCTTAGTAGGGTTGATAATTTTTTGACAACTCATGGATGGGATAGAGACCTTGATCCCCACAATCCCCCCTTTTTCAAAGGAGTTTGTCCTCAAACTTATCAGGTGTTCCTCCTTATCAAGACAAGGACTTAAGTCATCAGAATAAAAAGTTGCAAAAACCCCATAGTCTTTGGGAAGATCAATGATGTATGTATTAGGACCAACCCTCTCAAGAATCTTAAAAGGTCCATCTAATCTAGGCAGTAGCTTGAACTTGCTTTTGTAGGGGAACCTCTCCTTTCGCGACTAGATCAACGCAAGACCTACTGGCTGGAAATGACTACCCGTTTTGTGCTTTTGTGCTTATGACTTAGCCTTCTCATTGCTTTTCAATTCAGCATGTTGATCCATTGAGAACAAACTATACATGTAGGAGAAATTCATCACACCCTTTAACATTCTTCTTCACAAGAACTCTAAGTAAAGTGCCTAAAGTTTTTTGTTCACTTTAATCTGACCATTCATTTGAGGGTGATGAGTTGTGCTTAAATTTGATAAGAATTTACATATTTTTCATGTAAATTAAGCCAAGAATTACTAAGAAGCTTGCTAACTTTGTTAAACACTGTACTTTTACGAGTTCAATGTAACTTTACCACTTGTCTAAAGTGCAAATTAGCCATACTGGATGCATTATAAGCATTATGGTGGAGAATGAACTGAGCCATTTTTTAGAATCTATTAACAACAACCATTATAATGTCCTTCTCAAAGAGTTCTATAAAATTTTTATCCACAACATAGTGCTCCTTAAATAGCTCAAAAGCAACAACTTTAGAATGAAAAATGAACAATACGAGATACCTTCCTAATAATGAATTTCTCCCCTTTCTTAATTAGCTGGCATTATGGTTAATCATGAAATGGAAAGACAATAAATACTCAGACCAACTTGGTATTCTTAAGTTAAATTTGTGCTACCCTTATATGCACTTTTGTACCTCATGATTATAGTGCAATATGAATTCTCCTCTCACCAAATAATGCCCCTAGTGCTCTAGTGCCCTCACAACTGCATAAGATTCTGTGTCATGATTAAAGAACTTTCTGTTTGCCCTATTGAGTTTCTCACTAAAAAAGTCTATTAATCTTCCTTCTTGAGAGAACATTACATCAATACCAACTCTGGATGCATCACATTTCACCTCAAAAACCTTTGAGGAGCTTAACAAGGATAACATGAGTGCATTGATGAGCTCATTGATTTATTAAATGATGCATATGCTTGACCAGTGTAACCAAACATCATGCCTTAAAAAACTTTAGTCATAAGAGTCATGAGGGAGACGAATTTCTTTAGAAATCTTTCGTAAAATGAAGCTATGCCATAGAAGCTTTTGACTTGTTACATGAAGGTGGGGGTTGCTCATTCTCTAATGGCTTTGATTTTACATTCATCAACCTATTCGCCCTATGGAAAAAACATAGCCACTATGTATAACTTCCGAAGTGAAAAGGTGACATTTCCTTAAATTATTATAGAAGTTCCCATAGGAAGTAGCTCAAGGACTTGTTGACGGACATGTTCTCTTTTTATCTAGCTATAAACCAAGATTCCTTCAAAGTATACAATCACAAACTTGCCAAGAAGAGGCTTGAGCACATGATTCATGAGCCTCTTAAAAGCAGTAGGTGCATTAATTAGGCTAAATGAAATTAAAAGCCATTCATACAAGCCTCCTTGCATTTGAAAGTTATTTTTCTTCATCCCCTTCATATATACTGATTTAATAATGTCCAGAATTATGACCAATCCTAGGGAAAAGATGGTTTAGTAGTGATTGTGTTCACTACTGTATTGTTAACACACATTCTTATTACTCTCCTACTTCATTGCCATAAGCAAGGTTGGAACTGCACAAGGGCTCATGCTCTATCTGAGCATAACCTTGGCAAAGATATCATTAGCCTCCTTTTGAATCTCATTGTTCTCTTGGGGGTGCAGATGCCTAAAAATGGCTTATTATTTTTAAATGCCCGATGATGAAAATTATACTCCAACTTGTGCACCTGGGGGTGCAGTATAGTAATCCTGGAATTCAAATCCAAAAGGCTAAGGGAGGTTTAGTTGAGGTCCACTTCAGGAGAACAAAATTATTGAGCTTATGTGTCAATATCCTTCATTGAATAAGCTTTCTAGTAGAGCATAGTATGCACAAAAGTCCGACAAGCAATGGAAAGGATATAAGTCGAATATCTTGGGCTTGGGTTAAAAATAGCACATGTTCACTATTTTACTTATAACTTGTTTCATCTAAAATTATGAAATTAGTTTTGTTAGAAACTAGACTCAATATCTTTTATTAAAAAAGAAAATCACTCAAAATGGAGGTCGAATATGAAAGTTATAGCCAAAACAAATTGGGCTATCTGCGCCTAACCCAAGAACCTTGTCGGGTTCCTGGTTAGACCAAGAGCTAGGTCGGGTCCTCCAGTTGTCTCCCTATGCTTTTCTACCTAGATGAGACAGAATAACCATAATTCTAGGAAGATTAGCTTACCGAGACTAATTAGTTAGAATCCTAGTTGAATTTGTGTAGCTATTTAGATTAACCTTAATGAGACTAAGATTGAGTCTCGTTTCTCTAAATTGATTCGAACAATTTTCTTAACCATTATAAATAAGCAGCTGCCCTAGGGGTTTAGAGGCATTAGTTAATTGACATCAATTAGAGGATCAAATCAAATTTGCATCAAAACACATCAAACAAAGTACAGAGAGGAGAACATCAAAACTGAAGAGAGAAATACTCCATATATTGGAGGTAGAGAGAGAGAGAGAGAGAATTGGGTCACCCATTAAAAAGGCATCATTGTACTGGGTTCCTAGGTAAATCAGTGGGTTATCTTGCGGGCAAACCTCTATCTTCCCCTACTCTTCTACTCTATTTCTTTCTTATGATTTTTGATTCTAAATTTCTAAACATATAATCTTTATGTAGTTACCCGCTTGCTGTAACTGTTCTTCTATTTTTGGGTTTTTGTTAGACTAAAGCTTGTACCTTTTGCATGATTTATTATGATTTACACTAATACGCTGTACCATCACCCCGAAATCTGGATCACCGGTTTCAGTTCATGGCGTCAAGATGCTCCCCACACTAAGTATTAATTGAGGACCTTTTGAAAACATTTTTAAAGCAAATCAATGGTCCCTTTCAGTGTCCATTTTAGTTGCCCCTATTGGTTTATGGTTGGCTTCAAAAAGTAAAATTGGTTTGTAAGATTTTCCTAAAACTCACTGGCGACTTGATTAGTTAAAGTTTAATGCTTTTTAAAATTATTTTTACACCTATTTCCTCTTTTTCGCACTTTTGGAATTGGGTCAAGGGATTCATATTCTAGCGTTAGGGCATGTCTAGACTAGAACTCAGGGCTGGAACCGGCATGGGAACCTAAATAAGCCCTGAATCAGTCGTGTACATAGATTCTAGGCCAAACTGAGCTACTGGCCAGGGAACTAGACTTGGCTCTAGCAGAGAACCCCACCAGGTTCCTTGGTTAGGGCCATGGCCTAGTTCCCAAGATCCCGCAACCTACTTCTGTTTCTGTTTTAAAAGTAAATAAAAAAAATTAAATTTGCTTAAAATAAAGGATCCAACAAACAAGCCCAATTATTCGTGGGGGAGTTGGATCTTTATAATGTCGACTCCACTAAGGAAGTTTTTTAAGGAGGGTGTGATTTGAAGTTTAACACGGGTAATTATCTTAATTGCACTTGCATTAGGCATACTTACATTATAAGGCGCTGCCTATTGGGGATCTATAATGCCTCTAGGTCAAGCCCTGCTATTACTCATCGAGAAAGTAATTGGTCACTTAGTGGGTCCGCTAGACTTTTAACTAGGCAGGCATTTACTTCATCGACTCATGACACACTTTTAACTCAACTTTTAACTGGGTAGGCAATTATTTCACCAAAACGTTCTAGTCTTACCATGCAGCCATGGACGACATATGAAGCATTTGGGTTGTCAAGAGTGTTCCAGACCATACCTATTCCTTATAACATAGAACTCTTGCTCAGGTTGGAACTTCTATGCATGCATGATTCTGTGAGTATTTAGAACTCTAACTGACTGTTCGAACTAATCTCTGTATTAATACTTTAGGGTTCATAAAGTCATCATTATGTTTAGGAGCTCAAACTAAGGAAGGTTGAGTATAGTAACTAGATTAGGAACCAAACTGGATCTGGGGCCAATTGAGTCCTAAAAGTACTTTTGACCCAAAATTTGAAAAGGTTCTGATTCTAATTTAGGTCATGGTAATTTTAGTCCAAAGAAGGAGAAACCCAGCGAGGTTCCTGTATAAAAAGGACAAGTCATTAACATGTCAGTATTTGTTGAATCAAATAGGTAAGAATGGGTCCATTTTTAGTGCATTAGATCCTAGCTAGGATTGACAAGTCCACATGCTCACGTTAGGCTTTAAAAAGGAAGAATTGGGAAGTCAAGGTGTCAGTTGTCAAGCTTGCTAGAACCCGGCTAGGATCTAGGTATGATGGTCTCATATAGTTTGTGCCTTTAAGTCCATCACAGGCCTACATTCATTACATGAAGTTCTGATAGGGCCGCAAGAGCACGATGGCATTGTAGCAAACCAAGGTCTATCCCACAAGGACTAGGTTGATCTACTTGGTTATAATCCCTCAACATAGGCAATGTGAATCCAAAATTTGTGAATGAAATTGATTTATGCTACTTGTCTAATCTAATCGATAATGAATCGAAGAATTTAATCAAACCAAGCAATTTTCCAACTCAAGAATTAATCCAGCGCTTCTGTTTAGATGGGTAATTTCAAAATCGATAATCAATTTATCAAACCCCTCTTTGAAGGTGGAATGAAATTCTTAAATCTAATCAACAACCATTTCTAAAGGTTTTTGATTAATTGAAGATCATTCAAAACACGATTATCAAATTTAGGGGTTTCTTAAACGGTGAGTGTTTCTCAAGATCCCACGCACTTAAGTCAAATCTTAATTTTTCGACATCTAGTTTCACCTTGCAGTTCTTCACAAAATGTCTAAAACAAGCAGGATACTGATAAAGTTTTCTACTAGCAAATCAAAGTCTAAGATTCAATAGAATAGACCCAACGATTCGACGCACTTTTAGGTTGAAACAAGAATTGATTCATTCACAAGAATTCAACTCAATGCCAAGATTAACAATCCAAAACTTAACATAAAAATCAATAATAATGTTTAAGCATAAAAATCTAAAGAGAAAAGAGAAGAAAAGGGAGAGGAATTGCTCAGCTGATGCGTGCTTGAACTATCATTGTAAATCCGATCCGGAATCCTTGCAATCTTCACCTTCACTTGCTTTCAACTCTTTCTAAGTCTAAATCCTAATCTAACTAGAATGGAATGGAATATGGAGAAAATGGGATGGATGGGTGTGTTGAAATGAGGTTGCAAGCAGCCTTTTATCGTGAAACTCCTGGAAGCCGAATAGTCGTGGGAAATAATGATACTAAAACTGCCTAGAGGTCAAAAAGCCACAAGAAAACAAAAAGTATCAGGAGAAATGAGGACACCACGGACTGTAGCCATCACCGCAGATCATCAGTGGTGGCCACTGACTCGACTTTCTTCTGTTTATTCTTCCTTCCAAGGGCATCGCAACTCAGGGCATCCGTAGGGAGTCAAAACACACTCAACTAGGATCAAAACAAGGGCAAAAAGGGCCACAAAACTTGCAAAACATAGAAAACAGCCATACCCAACCGCAAAACTAGAAAATGGACATAAATTATAACATAAAGTAAATAATTCTCCCCAAAAATGAAGCAAAATGACCCTAAAATGATATACATTTTAAGCACTTATCAAACTCCCTGTGCTGCTTAAACCGTGGCTTGTCCTCAAGCAAACACTAGAGAAAACCAATAGGGGAAGATGCATCTAAAACTCAAAATTTGATAACCTCCTTAAAGTAAGCAAGTCATAGTGTATCACAAGCAAGAATGCTAATCAACGGCAACCCCAACTAGCATGCAAGATAATTGAAAATTAGGAGGAGGAGAAGGTTTTGAAAAAAGTATATGACTGCAAGTTCGATATCAAACTTGATCACCCCCACAGAACCATAAAGCACGTCATACAAGAGCAGGGAATTGATTAGAGCCAAATGGATGGGTAGAACCTCACTTTTGGGAAATGTGAATCACTCCAACTAATGTGTTTAAAATATAGCATAGGTTCACTTAAGATTCATTCCAAAGATGTAATCTACCATATGCTTGTAAAGACGATTAAATTCTCTACCACTAAAATGCAATGCGCATAAGACAATCAAGAGGGCTTTATATAGGTTGAAATGTGGGCTACAAAGCGTTAAGGGAAAGGGACTGGACAAATGAATTTGGGCAACTTGGAGCTATTCAGCCAAGTGACTAGGGAGCAACCAACAAAACACCAAGCAATTATGAAGTTTACCGATTCTCCAAATGCCAACAATTGAATGAACATATCCCAACAAATGAAATAGGAAATGAGTTGACCAATAAGGAACTCAAGCTATTTACATATCCAATGCCAAACACCTATCCAATGCGCATAAGACAATCAAGAGCGCTTTATATAGGTTGCAATGTGGGCTACAAAGTGTTAAGGGAAAGGGACTGGACAAATGAATTTGGGCAACTTGGAGCTATTGAGCCAAGTGACTAGGGAGCAACCAACAAAGCACCAAGCAATTCTGAAGTTTACCAATTCTCTAAACCCCAACAATTGAATGAACATATCCCAACAAATGAAATAGGAAATAAGTTGACCAATAAGGAACTCAAGCTATTTACATATCCAATGCCAAACACCAATTCATTCTTTTTCCATTGTTTTTTCGTTTTCTTTTTCACCTTTTTTTTTCTTGCTTTTGTTTACATTAGTTTTCCCCCTTTTTTCTTTTTTTCTTCATATTTTGGAAAATAAAATAAGAATTTCAATTATTGAAAGGCATAGGACCACCAATTGTCAATTCACACTTTAATACATATATGTACAACCCAAACAAGAGAAGAATAAATCCAAATGCTCAATAACATCAACCCTTCAACAAACCAACACACCAAAGCCTCCTTAAACTCAATTATCCCCAAAACCACCCACTTCATAGATAAAGTGATGCTCCATATACTTAGCTTAAAGGTAGGAACAAGTATTTGGCCAAGGGCTAAGAAGTGCTCACAACAAAAATAGATATAAGCTCAAAGGGGCTAGCAAAGGGTTAAAACATGTAATACAAGGGTGGGCTATTTGGTCTTCATGGCTATAATGTTCAAAGAAAGAAATGCCCCAATCATGTCATCAACTGTGTGCATGGAATGTGGTTTTGAACAAGAATCTAGGCAAGTTCTAGAGATGTAATATGGAAGAGTCACACACTTGACAGAAACATGAGACTAAGTATAACGAATTAGTCCAAATAAGGCTTAAAATCTCATAGGATATCTACCAATGTCTCATTAAGCTCATAAAATGACTCCCATGTACCAACTAGCGCTAAGAACTTAAAGGGATAACAAACTTCTCAAACAAGACAAGGGTCAAAACAAGAAGTATTTACAAAACCTTCAAAAAATTTTGCTCCAAAAGGGATTACACATGAAAAGCTACTCTAGCTCATGAAAGCTCTTTTGCCCAAAGAAAAGCATAATTGGAGGTTATCTCAAACCAATCCTCACCATTGCTCCATGTAATCCTACATGCAAACCTAAAAATCAACTAAAACCAACACACTAATGCAAACAAAAAAGAAACCTAAAGCTGCATTTTCTAACAAGTATGCAAACTAAAAACCAAAATGAAAAACATGAAGCTACCCTTCCCCCATGCATAGGTAAAGCATTATTATTCAAAGGAAAGAAAAGATGAGAAAGGAAGGGAACACAAAATATAAGGATCTCACCATGCTAGGTGCTAGGTACACCTAAGCTAAGACCTACATGTAAACGGGGCACGTGGAGCATCAGCCACTCCATCACAACTTCAGGACTCGACTCAATAAATCAGACGTCGTCAATGAACGTGGAAGCTTGTCAAACACCCTAGCATGGGGCTCACAAGCTTGGCCACAAGAGAGCATGAAGTGAACGTAACAAAGAAAGTTAGTAGTGCGCTCTTTAATAAACCAAACGCCATAAAAAAATCAAAAGAGAAATCAAAGCGAGTAATCCACATGACTTTTCTAGGTGCATCCACTAAATACATAAAATATGGGTCAAGGGATGTAGTATTCTCACTAAAGTAACCTAGGGACATAAAATTATTAGCATTCCCACCAGGCATACTAAATATGTTATCCTCATAACCTAAAACATTACTAGCATCAAAAGTCATAGGATTATCAGTGGTCTTGTCAATGTAATACTCAAGGGAAGGAGAGGGTTGTGAACAATGAGGGCAAACTTGGGAATGATCAAGAGGATTGGGGAGAACAATTTTATCAAGGCCAAGGCTAGGACAATCCTCATGCATAAACACATCACGTGCCCCCTCATCTAAAATATCTTCTGAGTCAAAACATAAATTAACAACACTAAACCTAGCATCTATCCAAAATCTCACCCACCTCGAGCCCCGTGCACTGAGCTAAGGGAAAGGATGAATTAGGTAAGGTCAAGGCAACATTAGCATTATCCCAAGGTGATATAAAGTTAGGTTGAGCATAACATGCATAATAAGGACATGAATATATATCATGGTCAGATGAATTATACAAGTCACACCAAAAAAAGAGGCGTAATAGGGTCTAGAATAAAATGCATAAGGATCAAAGAATGAATATCTCAAAACACGATTGGCCTTCTCAAACTCAAAATGAATCCCAAGCAACCCATTCAAGCAAATACCATCCCGCATCGACATGTTTACCATGAAACCCCCAATACTTTAAAAGAATATGAATTTTACTATTCACACCCTCATCAACCATGGCTAAAATTTTCATTTACTCACACAATAAGCGTATTGAGCAAGAAAGACATTTGAACGTCCAAAATACCTCCAAAATAATCCATGCTCGAATTGAAGAAAATGGAAAATTGTCCTTTTTTTTCCTTTCAATTTTTTTATTTTTCAACTTTTTAACTTTTTTTTTCAAACAAAAATAATATGTTTAGTCAAACCTATCAAGAAAAATCCAATATTCAGCAATAGTGCCCGGCAACGGCACCAAAAACTTGATAGGGCCACAAGCGCACGGTAGCGTTGTAGCATATCAAGGTAAAATGCACAAGGACTGGGTTGATCTATTGGGTTATAATCCATCAGGATAAGCTAAGCAAATCTAAAATTTAGAAATGAAAGTGATCTATGCAACTTGTCCAATCTAACAGATGATTAATGAGTGAGTTTAATCAAACCAAGCAGTTTTCCAACTCAAAAATTAATCAAGCACCTTTTCTTAAGAAGGGTAATTCTAAAATTGAGAATCGATTCATCAAGCCCCTCTTTGAAGGTTGAATGAAATTCTTAAATCCAATCAACTACCATTTCTTAAGGGTTCCTGACTAATCGAAGATCATTAGGAACACGATTATGAAATCTAGAAGTTTCTTAAACGGTGAATCTTTCTTAAGATACCATGCACTTCAATCGAATCTCAATTTTCCAACATCCAGTTTCACCTTTCAGTTCTTCACAAAATGTCTAAAACAAGCAAAATATTGAACAAGTTTTCTACTACCAAATCAACGTCTAATATTCAATAGAATAGACCCAATAATCGGAAGCACTTTTAGACTGAAACAAGAATTGATTAATTCACAAGAATTCAACTCAATCCCAAGACTAACAATCCAAAACTTATCATAAAAACCAATAATAATGGGAAAGCATAAAAATCTAAAGAGAAAAGAGAATAGAAAGGAGAGGAATTGCTCAGCCAATGTACACTTGAATTGTCGTTACAAATCCAATTCGGAATCCTTGCAAACTTCGCCTTCACTTGTTGTTAACTCTCTCTGAACCTAAATCCTAATCTAACTGAAATGGAATGGAATATGGAGAAAATGGAATGGATGGGTCTGTTGAAATGAGCTTGCAAACAACCTTTTTATCGTAAAACTCCTGGAAGCGGAATAGTCGCGGGAAATAATGACAGTAAAACTACCAGGAACTTGAAAAGCCGGGAGAAAACAAAAAGTGTTGGGAGAAATGAGGACACCACGGACCGTGGCCATCACCGCGGACCATCTGTGATGGCAACTAGCTTGACATTCTTATGTTCTTTCTTCCTTTCAAGGGCATCGCAACTCAAGGTATCCATGGGGAGTCAAAATACACTCAACTAGGGTCAAAACAAGGGCAAAAAAGTCAGCGAAGCTACAAATCATAGAAAAGAACCATACTCAAGCGCCAAAAAGGAAAATGAGTATAAATTATAAAATAAAGTACATAATTATCCCTAAAAATGAAGCAAAATTATCCTAAAATGATATACACTTTAAGTACTTATCAAACTCCCCATGCTTAAAATGTTGCTTGTCCTTAAGCAAGCACTACAGAAAACCAACAGGGGAAGAAGCATCTAAGACTCAAAATGTAATAACCACCTTAAAGTAAGCAAGTAATAACCTATCACAAGCAAGAATGCCAATCCACGGCAACCCCAAGTAGTGTGCAAGATATTTCAAAATCAGGAGGAGGAAAAGGTTTTCAAAAAACTCATATGTCCACAAGCTCGATATCAAACTTGGTCGCCCCCAGATAACCATAAAGCAGACCATAGAAACACAGGGAATTGATTAGAGGCAAATGGACTAGTAGAACCTCACTTTTAAGAAATGTGAATCACTCCAACTAATGTGTTTGAAATATGGAATAGGTTCACTCAAGACTCATTCCAAGAATGCAATGTACCATATGCTTACAAAGACTCTCAAATTCTCTAACACTAAAATGCAATGTGCATAAGATGATCAAGAGGACTTTATATAGGTTGTAATATGGGCTAAAAAGGGTTAAGGAAAAAGAGGTGGACAAATGAATTTGGGCAATGTGGAGCTATTTAGGCAAATGACAAGGAACCAACCAACAAAACACCAAGAAATTATGAAGTTTACCAACTCTCCAAACCCCAAAAAATTCAACGAACATATCCCAACGAATAAAATAGGAAATGGGTTGACTAATAAGGAACTCAAGCTATTCACATATCCAATGACAAACACTTATTCATTCTTTTTCCGTTGTTTTTGTGTTCTTTTTCTCCTCTTTTTTTTCTTGCTTTTGTCTACATGATTCTTCCTTTTTTTTCTTTTTTTCTTCATATTTTGGAAAATAAAATAAAATTTTCAATTATTGAAAGGTATATGACCACCAATTTTCAACTCACACTCTAATATATATGTGCACAACCCAAATAAGAGAGGAATAAATCCAAATGCTCAATAACATTAACCCTTCCACAAACAAACATAGCGAAGCCTCATCAAACTCAATTATCCCAAAAACTACCCACTTCATAGATGAAGTAATGCTCCATATACTTGGCTTAAAGGTAGGAACATGTGTTTGGCCAAGGCCTAAGAAGTGTTCACAACAAAAACAGATGTAAGCTCAAAGGGGCTAACAAAGGGGGAAAACATGTAACACAAGGGTGAGCTATTCGGGTTGTGTGGCTAAAATGTCCAAAGAAAGAGATGCCCCAATCATATCATCAAATATGCACATGGAATGTGGTTTTGAACAAGAATCTAGGCAAGTTCTAGAGATGCAACAAGGAAGAGTCACACACATCACAAAAACATAACACTAAATGTAACGAATTAGTCCAAATAAGGCTTAAAATCTCACAGGATATCTAACAAAGTCTCATTAAGCTCACAAAATGACTCGCATGTACCAAATTAGTGCTAAGGACTCCAAGGGAGAACAAAATTCTCAAAAAAGGCAAGGGTGAAAATATGAAGTATTTATAGAACCTTCAAAAATGTTCGCACCAAAGGGATTACACATCAAAAGCTACTTAAACTCATGAAAGCTATTTTCCTAAAGAAAAGCATCATTGGAGGTTATCTTAAGGCAATCCTTGCCATCGCTCCAAGCAATCCTATATGCAAGTTTAAAAATCAACTAAAACCAACACACTAATGCAAACAAAAAAGAATCCTAAAACTACATTCTCTAATAAGTATGCAAACTAAAAACCAAAATGAAAAACATGAAGCTACTTTCCCCCCATGCATAGGTAGAGCATTATTATTCAAAGGAAAAAATGGAGTAGAAGGGAAGGGAAAACAAAATATAAGGATCTCACCAGGTTAGGTGCTAGGTACACCTAAGCTAAGACCTACATGCAAACGGGGCACATGGACCATCAGCCACTCCATCACGACTTCAAGATTCGATTCATTAAATCAGACGCCATAAACACTCGTGGAAGCTTGTCAAACATCGTAGCATGGGGCTCACAAGCTTGGTTATAAGAGAGCATGAAGATGAACATAAGAAAGAAAGTTAGTGCTCTCTTTAAAGAACCAGTGGCCATAAAAAATTAAAAGACAAATCAAAGAAAGTATTTAACGTGATTTTTTTAGGTGCATCCGCTAAGTGCAGGCAGTATGGGTAAAGGGATGTAGTATTCCCACTAAAGTAACCTAGGGACATAAAATTGTTAGCATTCCCACCAAGCGCACTAAACATGTTATCCTCATAGCCCAAAACATTACAAGTATCGAAAATCATAGGATTATTAGTGGGCGTGTCAATGTAATGCTCAGGGTAAGGAAAGGGTTGTAAACAAAGAGGGGAAGCATGGGAATGATCAAGAGGATTGGGGAGAACAATTTTATCAAGACCAAGGCTAGGAAAGTCCTCATGCATAAACACATCATGTGACCCCTTCAAAGGTGTCTTATTCAGATCGTGAACCTCATCTAAAATATCTTCTGAATCAAGGCATGCATCAGCAACACTAAACCTAGCATCCACCCCAAAAGGCTCACCCACCTTCAGCCCCGTGCACTGAGCTAAAGGAAAGGATGAATCAGGTAAGGTCAAGACAACATCAGTATTCTCCCAAGGTGACACCAAGTTAGGTTGAGCATGGCATGCATAATAAGGACATGAATTTATACCATGGTTAGAAGAATTATACAAGTCACACGAAAAAAAAAGAGGCATAATAAGATCTAGAATAAAATGCATGAGAATCAAAGAATGAACATCTCGAAACACGATTGGCCTTCTCAAACTCAAATGAATTCCAAGCAATCCACTCAAGCAAATACAATCCCTCATCGACAGGTTTACCGTGAAAACCCCAATACTCTAAAAGAATACAAGTTTTACTATTCACACCCTCATAAACAATAGCTAAAATTTTCATTTACCCAAACGATAATCGCATTGAGCAAGAAAGACATTTAAACGTTGAAAATACCTTCAAAATAATTCGTGCTTAAATTGGGAAAAATCAAAAATTGTCATTTGTTTCTTTCCTTTTAGTTTTTTTATTTTTGGGCTTTAAACTTTTTTTCTCAAACAAAGACAATATGCTTAGTCAAACCTATCAAGAAAAACCCAATATTCAACAATAGTGGCCAGCAATGGTGCCAAAAACTTGATAGGGCCACAAGCCCACGATGGTGTTGTAGCAAATCAATGTCGATCCCACAAGGACTGGGTTGATCTATTGGGTTATAATCCCTCAAGATAGGCTAAGCGAATCCAAAAATTTTTGAATGAAACTGATCTATACTACTTGTCCAATCTCATAGATAATTAATTAAAGAATTTAATCAAACCAAGCAATTTTCCAACTCAAGAATTAATCAAGCACATTTTCTTAAAAAGGGTAATTCTAAAACTGATAATCGATTTAGCAAACCCCTCTTTCAAGGTGAAATGAAATTCTTAAATCTAATCAACTACCATTTCTCAAGGGTTCTTGATTAATCGAAGATCATTAAGAACAGGATTATGAAATTTAGGGGTTTCCCAAATGGCGAATCCTTCTTAAGATCCCACGCACATCAGTCGAATCTTAATTTTCCAACATCTAGTTTCAACTTTCAGTTCTTCACAAAATGCCTAAAACAAGAAGGATATTGATCAAGTTTTCTACTAGCAAATCAACATCTAAGATTCAATAGAATAGACCCAACAATCTGAAGCACTTTTACATTGAAACAAGAATTGATTCATTCACAAGAATTCAACTCAGTCCCAAGATTAACGATCCAAAACTTATCATAAAAACCAATAATAATGGGAAAGCATAAAAATCTAAAGAGAAAAGAGAAGAGAAGAGAAGGGAGAGGAATTGCTCAGCAGATATGCGCTAAAACTGTCGTTACAAATCTGATCCAGAATTCTCTCAAACTTCGCCTTCACTTCCTCTCAACTCTCTCTAAATCTAAATCGTAATCTGACTAGAATGGAATGAAATATGGAGAAAATTGAATGGATGGGTGTGTTAAAGTGAGGTTGCAAACAACCTTTTTATCGTGAAACTCCTGGAAGCCGAACAGTCGCGGGAAATAATGACACTAAAATTGCCTGGAAGTCGAAAAGCTGCTAGAAAACAAAAAGTCTCTGCAGAAATGAGGACACCATGGATAGTGGGCATCATAACGGAACATTCATGGTGGCCACTAGCTCGACATTCTTCTATTCTTTCTTCCTTCCAAGGGCATCGCAACTTAGGGCATCCATGGGGAGTCAAAATACACTAAACTAGGGTGTCAAAACAAGGGCAAAAGGGTCCAAGAAGTTGCAAAACATAGAAAAGAACCATACTCTAGCGTAAAATGACAAAATGAGTATAAATTATAACATAAAGTACATAATTCTTCCTAAAAATGAAACAAAATGATCCTCAAATGATATACCAACAAGGGAAGATGTATCTAAGACTCAAAATGTAATAACCTCCTTAAAGTAATCTAGTCATAGGATATCACAAGCAAGAATGCCAATCCACCGCAACCCCAAGTAGCGCGCAAGATATTTCAAAATTAGGAGGAGGAGAAGGTTTTCAAAAAAAAGTATATGTCCACAAGCTCGATATCAAACTTGTTCGCCCCAAGAGAACCATAAAGCACACCATGCAAGCACAGGGAATTGATTAGAGCCAAATCGACTAGTAGAACCTCACTTTTGTGAAATGTGAATCACTCCAACTAGTGTGTTTGAAATATAGCATAGGTTCACTCAAGACTCATTCCAGGAATGCAATGTACCTTATGCTTGTAAAGACTCCCAACTTCTCTAACACTAAACTGCAATGCGCATAAGACGATCAAGAAGACTTTATATAGGTTGTAATATGGGCTAAAAAGGGTTAAGGAAAAGGTGGTAGACAAATGAATTTGGGTAATGTGGAGCTATTTAGCCAAGTATCTAGGAAGCAACCAACAAAACACCAATAATTTATGACTCCAAACCCCAACAAATTCAATGAACATATCCCAACGAATAAAATAGGAAATGAGTTGACCAATAAGGAACTCAAGCTATTTACATATCCAATGCCGAACACTTATTTAGTCTTCTTCTTCTTTTTTTTCTTTTCTTTTTCTCCTCTTTTTTTTCTTCCTTTTGTTTACATGATTTTTTCTCTTTGTTTTCCTTTTTCTTTGATATTTTGGAAAATAAAATAAGGATTTCAATTCTTGAAAGGCATAGGACCACCAATTGTCAACTCACACTCTAATACATATATAGGCAACCCAAACAAGAAAGGAATATATCCAAATGCTCAATAACATTAACCCTTCAACAAACCAACATACCAAAGCCTCCTTAAACTCAATTATCCACAAAACAACCCACTTCATAGATGAAGTGATGCTCCATATACTTGGCTTAAAGGTAGGAACATGTGTTTGGCTAAGGGCTAAAAAGTGCTCATAACAAAAACAGATATAAGCTCAAAGGGGCTAGCAAAGGGGAAAATATGTTATACAAGGGTAGGCTATTTGGTCTTTGAGGCTAAACTGTTCAAAGAAAGAAATGCCTTAATCACATCATCAAATATGCACTTGGAATGTGGTTTTGAACAAAAATCTAGCCAAGTTCTAGAGATGCAACATGGAAGAGTCACACACATGATAGAAACATAAGACTGAATATAGCGAATTAGTCCAAATAAGGCTTAAAATCTCACGGGATATCTACCAAAGTCTCATTGAGCTCATAAAATGACCCCCAAGTACCAAATTACTGCTAAGGCCTCCAAGGGAGAACAAAATTCCCAAACATGAGAAGGGTCAAAATAGGAAATATTTATAGAACCTTCAAAAATTCTCGCACCAAAAGCGATTACACCTCAAAAGCTACTCAAGCTCATGAAAGCTATTTTGCCTAAAGAAACGCATCATTGGAGGTTTTCTTAAACCAATCCTCACCATCGCTCCATCCAATCCTATATGCAAGTCTAAAAATCAACAAAAACCAACACACTAATGCAAACAAAAAAGAAACCTAAAACAACATTCTCTAACAAGTATGCAAACTAAAAACCAAAATGAAAAACATGAAGCTACTCTTCCCCCATGCATAGGTAAAGCATTATTATTCAAAGGAAAGAATGGAGGAGAAGGGAAGGGAAAACAAAATATAAGGATCTCACCAGGTTAGGTGCTAGGTACACCTAAGCTAAGACCTACATGCAAACGGAGCACACAGAGCCTCAGCCACTCCATCACAACTTCAAGACTCGACTCATCGAATCAGACGCCGATAATGCATGTGGAAGCTTGTCCAGCATCGCATTATGGGGTTCACAAGCTTGGCTATAAGAGAGCATGAAGATGAACATAACAAAAAAATTTAGTGCTATCTTTAATAGACCAAACACCATTGAAAAATCAAAAGAGAATTCAAACATTATTTTTCCAGGTGCATCCACTAGGTACATGAAATATGGGTCAAGGGATGTAGTATACCCGCTAAAGTAACCCAGGGACATAAAATTATTAGCATTCCCACCGAGCATACTAAACATGTTATCCTCATGGCCCAAAACATTATTAGCATAAAAAATCATAGGATTATCAGTGGGCGTGTCAATGTAATACTCAGGGGAAGGAGAGGGTTGTAAACAAAGAGGGGAAACTTGGGAATGATCAAGTGGATTAGGGAGAACAATAGTATCAAGACCAAGGCTAAAAAAAGTCCTCACGCGTGAACATATCACGTGACCCCTTCAAAGGAGCCTTATCCAGATCATGAACCTCATATAAAATGTCTTCTGAGTCAAGACATGCATCAACAACACTAAACCTAGCATCAACGCCTAAAGGTTCACCCACCTCGAGCACTGTGCACTGAGCTAAAGGAAAGGATGAATCAGGTAAGGTCAAGACAACATCAATATTCTCCCAAGCTAATACAAAGTCAGGTTAAGCATAGCATGCATAATAGGGACATGAATTTATATCATGGTTAGAAGAATTATACAAATCACACCGAATAAAGAGGCATAATAAGATCTAGAGTGAAATGCATAATAATCAAAGAATAAATATCTCGAAACACGACTAGCCTTCTCAAACGGAAATGAATCAAAAGCAATCCACTCAAGCAAATACCATGCCTTATCGGCATGTCTACCTTGAAAACCCCAATACTGTAAAAGAATACGACTTTTACTATTCACATCCTCGTCAACAATATATGAGATTTTTCATTTGCTAACACATTAATCATATTGAACAAGAAAGACATTTAAACGTTTAAAATACCTCCAAAATAATTCATGCTAGAATTGGGGAAATAGAAAATTATCATTTTTTTTCCATTAAATTTTTTAATTTTTTAATTTTCAATTTTTTTAATTTTCAAGCTTTTTACTTTTTTTCAACAAAAACAATATGGTGAGTGAAACCTATCAAGAAAAACCCAATATTCAACAATAGTCCCCGGCAACAGCACCAAAAACGTAATAGAGCCACAAGTGCACGGTGGCATTGTAGCAAATCAATGTCGATCCCACAAGGACTAGGTTGATCTATTGGGTTATGATCCCTCATAATAGGCTAAGCAAATCCAAAATTTGTGAATGAAATTGATCTATGGCCCTTGTCCAATCTAATGGATAATTAATCAAAGAATTTAATTAAACCAACCAATTTTCCAACTCAAGAATTAATCAAGCACCTTTCCTCAGGATGGGTAATTCCAAAACTGGTAATCGATTTATCAAACCCCCCTTTAAGGTGGAAAGAAATTCTTAAATCTAATCAACTACCATTTCTCAAGGGTTCTTGATTAATCGAACATCATTAACAACACGATTATCAATTTTAGAGGTTTCTTAAACGGTGAGTTTTTCTGAAGATCCCACGCACTTAAGTCAAATCTTAATTTTCCGACATCTAGTTTCACTTTCAGTTCTTCACAAAATGTCTGAGACAAGCAAGATATTGATAAAGTTTTCTACTAGCAAATCAACGTCTATGATTCAATAGAATAGACCCAACAATCCAAAGCACTTTTAGATTGAAGCAAGAATTGATTTCTTCACAAGAATTCAACTCAGTCCCAAGATTACCAATCCAAAACTTAGCATAAAAATCAATGATAATGTGAAAGCATAAAAATCTAAATACAAAAGAGAAGAGATGGGAGAGGAATTGCTCAACCAATGCGTGCTTGAACTGTCGTTGCAAATCCGATCTGGAGTCCTTGCAATCTTCACCTTCACTTGCTCTCAACTCTCTCTAAATCTAAATCCTAATCTAACTAAAATGGAATTGAATATAGAGAAAATGGAATGGATACGTGTGTTGAAATGAGGTTGTAAACAACCTTTTCATTGTGAAACTCCCGGAAGCCGAACAGTCGCGGGAAATAATGACAGTAAAACTACCTGGAAGTCGAAAAGCCACGTGAAAACAAAAAGTCTCGGGAGAAATGAGGATACCACAGACCATCCGTGATGGCCATTGGCTTGACATTCTTATGTTCTTTCTTCCTTCCAAGGGCATCGCTACTCAGGGCATCTGTGGGGAGTCAAAATACACTCAACTATGGTCAAACTAGGGGTAAAAAGTTCCAAAAACATGCAAAACTTAGAAAAGTAACCATACTCAGGCGTAAAACAGGAAAATGAGTATAAATTATAACATAAAGTACATAATTCTTGCTAAAAGTGCAGCAAAAAGACTAAAATGATATACACTTTAAGCACTTATCAAGTTCATAATATGAGCTCTAAATGTTTGATTTCAGTTCAAAGATGCATCATTTGGTCTCATTATGCATAATCTATGAGTCCATCGTGGCCAAAGTCTAAATGTAGCCCATTAACCCCTTAATGTCCTAGCTTATTTTAAATCGCATCCAATCATGCATTTCATGCTCGATCCATGTGCTATTCCAAGGTACAAGTGTCATATGTCCACTCCCTAGTATAAGATCTTTGCATGAATCCACTAAACCCACCCATGTCTCGAAACTAGCCCATTTTAGGCAAGCCAAACCACAGTCATACTTAGGTCAGTATACGCCTATGATTCGCCTAAGAAAGACTTGAGTCCAACTTAGGCTCATAAGTCATCTCTTTATGTCCAACTTAGGACCTAATCTTGGATAAGATCCAATTTTAGTCTAAAACCCACATTTTAACCTAAACCTTGAAACCCATTAAGCCACCGTCTCTTTCTCTTTCATTTACATGTCATTGATCATTTCCTTTAGAACATATCCATCAGCGTTGACCACTCATAACATTCCACCTTTCAAAATTATTACCCTATTGTTCAAGATAGGGAGGCCTAAGAAGGTATGAGCAGAGTCTACAAACTGGGAGACTTCTATCTCAAGAAGAGCCCAAGGGAACTCCACTAGTTTAGTTTAAGTCAAAATCCAAGTCAAAGTCCAAAACTTCACCAATCCTAATGGTAGGAGGTAATGAGCTGACTCAACTCATGAATATGATGAAAAAATGCAAACTAAACTGGATGAGACTGAGAATAAGATAGAACTTATGACCACTACACTCCAAACTCTTGTTTAGAATATCGCAAAGAAAAAAAGGTGAGAAAACTCATAGTGGAGGAAGGGAAGAAGATAAAAAGAAGGAAGAAAAAAGGGAAAAGAGCACTTCTTCAACCGATCCATGAGTAGATTGAATAGAACAACTACTTAAGGAATCCTCTATGTTCAACAATTCCTTTAATGACTACGTGGGATTTACTTTAATACCTAAAGGGAAACTTTCCCCCAAAATTCACTATGCTAAACATTAGGTTCCATGAATCTAAAAATCCTCACCATCGTGTGAGGAATTTTCTTAAAGCAATGACTTTAGACAGAATTTACAATGAGGAATTCAACATCATATTTCCTTAGACATTTGACAAGGATATGATGAGGTGGCACAATATTGTAGGCCCACGCTCACAAACTGGGATAATCTTTAGACAGAGTTCCTACATCATTTTCCATACAATGCTGACCTACCACTTACACTCAGAGACGTAGAGTCAATTAAGTAAGAGAAAAGGAAAGTGTTTCTAACTTCCTTGCTTGATGGAGGGTAAAAGTCGTTCATGTGGTGAACTGACCCTTAGAGATTGATCAAGTATGGTTCCTAATCAGGAATCTACAACCCATATACAGGTAACATGTTTTGAAAACTTCATGAAGTTAAAGAATATCAACATGCTTTTGGAAGAATAATCTTCACAAAAAAAAGGCTCGAAACCGACCCAATTTACTGGAACATATTGATAATTAGTTTCTCGTCAGGTCTTGAGTCTTGAAATTTCTTTTTCTTTTAAATCCAAAGTCTATGTTTCATGTAACCTTGATCGTTAACAAAATATCTTCTTCCATACACTCCTTTTTTTAAAACGTTTCTGTTCTATGATGAATCCAGGGTTAAAAAAAAAAGACAAAAAGAGGGTCTAGGTTGAAAACCTAACAAGGTGAGCTAGGGAAAAGGAAAGGGATTTAGAGAAATAAAAAAGAGACTAAGGATTTCAGTTTGTCATCTGAAAAAAGAAACAAAAATAAGAAATTTCTTTACAATAAGTCATGCAGCTTTAAGAATGTAACGCCCCCAAAATGCTAATGACATGATCTACGGAAAACTACAGCGGAAGAGTTAATAATAGAAGGCGCTACCGTCGTCCTGATAAGGACAAGGCTTACTGAAACCATTTAATCTTGCAACTTATGTTCACAATCACAAAATCTATTAAACTAAAATACTTTAAGACCAAAGTCCATACTAGTTCAACTTCAATACCATTGACTTAATCATACCATGTGCTAACTCGTACTCCACACTACACAAGTATATTGAACATAGACCCAACTTGACCCTGAGATCGATCCCAACATTCATGCTATGCTGAATCCACTGTGAGCATCGGATGACTTCCCAAAAGGGCTTGATAAATGGGGAAACATGTGCTACTTCATCACCTAAAATGGAAAACATCAAAACAATTCAAAAATATGAGCAAAAACTCAGTACATACATTCCTGTATTGTAAAGTGAGCATAGAAACACTATTGATGGGTACCTGCCTTTGCAATTCATTTAGTTGGCAATAATAATGAAAATGAAAGTAATATGAAGCTGAATTGATGTGAACCACTTGCAATGATATGATCTATACATAGGTGTACACCTGCTAATCCGATCAAGAGTTGGCCTAAAGCCACGTGGATAAATGACGAGCGGATGCCCTGTAGATGATAACTGACGGGGTCACAAGCTAAACAACAAATCACTGTATAAAATGATTCATTAATAAACTCATTAAGAGTTGTAACTTAATAAACATGTTCTGCTTTCTGAAGATACAGGCAATGAACGTACCTTGAGTCTTTAAAAATGTCAACTGACTTGATAAAAGTCACCTGTTTCATAAATGCCATCTAACTTGAAAAATATGTTCTGAGTTGATAACACTTATGTATAAAGGGGAATGATAACTAGTCCTCGACTCTGTTTCATAAATGTCATTGTAAGTATATGTAGTCAGTAAATGATCTTTACTCACATAATTGAGTAAGTAAAAGTATGTGTAACAGAACTTGAGTGATTAAATGGTATACATAACTTGGGTGTTTTAATATAACTTCAAAATTGAATTGGTGAAAGTAATTAAATTTGATATACAGTAAATGAAAGTAAAATAGACCACAGTGAGATAAATGAGATTACAAAAGAAAAGGCCTTGATGGTGACAAATGAGGGAGTGGTTATGGCCTTTTCTGAGATAGGTTGCTGATACGGGTTTAAGGCTCGTTGATGTATAACTTGATTCAAGATAACAACGAGTACACTAGATTTTCTTGATAACTACATTTAATACATTCTGAATTGAGTAAGTAATAAATGTTTGAGGCCAAGAGAGATATATCTTGGCTCAAATTAACACAAACTGCAATAACTTGGTCTGATAAATATGGTTTCTGAGTCAAAACTCTTCCCACTACTCCAATTTCTCTGCTCATGTCAGACCACTTAGTTTTCCCAACCAAATAGGCTTCTAAGCAAAATCAAAGTTGTTACCGATTCAAGGTCCACTTAGAAAATTCATTACTTTCATCATTGACCTCAAATGGAGACTTCAGGCCCCAATATGGAAAGATTAATAAGTCCCGAAAAACTTTCAATCACAGCACAAAATATGATTCTGTAACACCCCTACTACCTATTAGGGATGTCACACCGCCAGGATCCCCCGAGGGAGACCCCTAAGGCTCTTAATCTAATTACTAACTTCAGAAATTTTACCTAACTTTAATTTAGTTAGGGAATTCTGGAGCGAAACTGCAAGTGTTCCGCCTGTAATTGCGACATTTCCAAAATTTACACTTGGTACCTGCAACATTACAACCAAACCCAAAGAGAACTAGGAGGTTCTAGCGAGTCACACACTCGCAGACGAGGCTTAAGCCTTTACAAACAACTATTTACAAGGATTTACAACAGTCTTGTACTACTAGAGCCACTACATGCCCCATCTCATGCACTTGTCAAGCAAAACATCATTCAGGTAGCTTCCACATCATAACTTTCACACGCACTAGCTGGTACAACTCCATTTATTCATCACCTGGGGGGAAAGGAAAAAGGGGAAAAGGATTGGAGTGAGCTACCACATGCTCAGTGAGTGTCCCTCCGCTCCTTAAAACAAAACCTTGCAAGCAATAATACTCATAGCATTCACTTATCAAGCATTTAGTTAATACTAACATAATATTACGAGACATATTAGAAGACATAGGTTATATGACATGAACATCTGGCAAGCCACGACTTATGTATGCACCAGGCACATATGCATATCATTACATGATTCATTTAACATATCGCAATTCTAATTGAAGACACAATCAATATATGTAAGAACATTTCCTTTAAATCAGCAATGAAACTTTCTTTGAACATTTGAAAGCATTTCATAACCTTGAGGTTCTTATTCTTTTGAAAGCGTTTACATCTCGTATATGTCGTAAAACGACTCTTATAAACTTTTCATACTCATTCCATATGACCTCTTTTGGCCCGTAAGACATTCATTTCCTTAAAACCTTAAAACATAATGAATGGCAAAAGCCAATTGCTTTTCTTATCTTTATACAAAGTACTTCTGGCATAAGATCATTACAGGGTGCTGATTAGGTGAGAACTATTCTCGACCTCATAGTGAGACCTAACGCTCACGCTTAAGCTCTTATTCCCGGGATGGCTACATATAACATATCGGACCTTTACATCAACCCTCGTCAGGGCCTCTAGGGTTTATCCGGACTTATCCCCTAGGTAACATTATTCATATCATTTCATATTGTCCGCAGCACATTATCTTAGCCACTTAAAGCGTATCGGCCATAACGGCTATAACTTTGCGTTTCAAATCGTAAAATCATTTAACGTATAACTCACACCTTTATAAAACTCTTTAGGGATTCCCCCGTTCAAGCGAGTTCACTCCCAAAACTGTTTTCATTTAATTAAAATAGGCCATCATGCATTAATAGTTATGGCTACTATCTTTTCAAAACATGAAATCTTTCTTTGGGAAAAACTCACTCTTATGCATATAAAGCAATTTAAGCATTTAAGCACATACATCACCTATATCACATTTTAGCACTTCAAAACAATCACATCAGTTCAACACAATAAGCCACACAAGGCCTCGCAATCCACACGATTGCGGTAAGTCACAACCCAGTCTCCCTCCTCACTTTCACCATACACACAAGACCTCAAACGCTCATGATGTTATCCTCGAACCAATCAACTACTAACTCGTTTCATCAATTTATTTTCCATAACATGTTATCACAAGGGCTTATTAAAAAGGAGGAGGATTAGGCTCTTACCTGTGCAAACAGCACCTTTCAGCCACATATACATATACATCCATATTGCCTTAACTTGAAATAACGCTTAACTAGCCTACTAAACATGCCATTATCAAGGCGTATTAAGTCAACTAAACATGTCATTACCATAACCAACATGCCGTTTTCAGAACATAACAAATTAACTAAACATGTCATTTTCAAGCATAACTATTCAGCTAACCATGTATCGATTAAAAACATTCTTAGGTTATTTCATGAATCGCTAATTATTCGAATCAAGGCTAAACATGTCAAAACAACTTCATTTTCGATTCTTTTAAAACCATAGCTTGCTTTAGTCATATTCTAACTAATTACACCTTTATAACTTTAAAAGTAATCCATTTTCAAGAATCGCTAATTACTCGAATCAACACTAAATATATCAAATCAACTTCGTTTTCGATTCTTTTAAAACCATAGCTTAATTTAATCGTATTCAAGCTAACTACGCCTTTATATTCTCAAAATTAATCCATCTTCATACATGATTCCCTTTTACACGCACATAAATTACATCGAATTATAAACTTAAGCATGAACTATCACAATAATTCGAATTCAAACATGCACAACCATTTCTTGACATTTCTAGCAAGTCTAGCTAGCCCTAAATCGACATGCAACATCAATCTGCTGAAAATTCATTTCGAAAATAGTAATAACTTAGGAGGAAGAAACACTCACACGAAATTGCTTAATAATCCACTCAATTTAGCAGCAAATCGCGCCCCCAAACCCTTCGAACTCGAACCCAAGTCGTTCCTTCAAGAACCCGAAACCCTAGCCTTCGATTTGACGATGATTGTGGCGAATTGGGCTCGGTTTTGGCTCGATTTTTATAGGGAAGGTTGGAAGGGAGGTGGGTTGTCGATTTCCGACAGGTGGACGGCCGGTTCTGGGCGGCTAGACGCGTGGGTGTGAGGCTGTGCGACGTGGAGGGAATTTGACGGTCGAAAGGGCGGTGGTGACGCGTGGTGGGGGGACCGTTCGTCCCTTTCTCTCGCCGGTGACGCGTGGTCGGCGGCAGCGCCAGGTGGCGTCGCCGGTGAGAGAGAGAGCGAGGCAGAGAGGGAGACACGGGAGTGAGAGAGAGCGAGAGTTAGAGAGAGGGAGAGGGTCGGGGCTCCTTTCGGGTGCCTAAGCCCGAGAGCCCCCCCCCCCTTTTTTGTTCTAATTTCCTTTTCCTTTTTTTTTTTGTTTCAAACTAACATCATTCAACTGATTCCCGTTCCCGTGCTCGTTAATGGTTAGGCTAAACTCGGGTTGAAACGACTCACGACGAACATTTCAGTTTAAGCGTTGGAAATCGATTTAGTAAAATGGAAAATGATTTTATAAACTCGGTTTAGCGTCGATTCAACCATTTTTATAAATAAGCAACGTCAATAGTAATATTATGCCAATAATCGTTCTTTTAGTAAAACTAATAGTTAAAAGCTCACACACAATTGACTAAATATTTTTATCGAACAACAATTCAAGGCAATTTATAAATTTAGCAACTAGAACAACTGATCGGCAATAAAACAATAGTGTGGCCCTAACAGATTCCCACAATAAGGTTCCCAAAATAAGGATAGAACACAAGTGTGCCAGTTTTTTACGAACCTGCGCAGTCCTAGAAAAATGGCTATAACTTTTTTCACAAAACCCAAATTAAGGCGATTCAAAAAGTATTTGAAAGCTAATACAATGGGCTATCTACCCACCAAAAATCATAATTTTTGGCTAGGCCGATCATTACCAGTTTATTAGCGAAGGTTCTCCTGTTTTCTGCCATTTTTCAGCCACACTATCATTGCTTTCTCGATGCTTTCTCTCATAAATAGAGTTGAAAATCCCAATAAAATCCGTGAATATTTATTTCCCACTTATAATAGCCTTAATTTAGCTAGAATGCTCAAAAACCACTCCATGATAGACCTTACAAGATTTTCAATATGATTCTTTACATCAATATTCACAACCTCCCAATAAATTCATTTAGTTACATAATTAGTCCAACGAACCTCTCTTGGTCACAAATGGGACTTTCCATGATTCACCAATTTAGCCAAAAATTTATATAACATCCATTTTTGAAGCCATTAACATATCTGTTAAGTTTTAAGGCATATAAGGACACAAGAGGGGGGTGAATTGTGTCTTTTAATTTTTTTCATTTTGTTCCAGAACACTCATTAGACCTGTTGGGAGAGGTGTTTGCAGTAAGACAGAAACAAAACTCTGAATGCGAAAATAAAGTAGACACAAGATTTTATGTGGACAACCACCTCTGGCCTAATGGAGGTGTAAAACTCACGACCTACCTTAGCAGGATTTCAACAAACACTTTCACTAACACGGGACAAGTTCGTTACACTATGTAACACACGTGACAACGTCACACACGTAACTTAGTCTCCCCCGAGACTCTAGTTACACACACGTAACTCTTTAATTTGTTGAACCAATCTTATATAAGGTTTTGATGATGACAACCCAAATGTGCTAATTATACTTGGCTTGAGTTGAGTGCTAGAATCATGTGATAAGACAAATTGCAAACATCCTAGAGATCAGTTCGAAATATCACGCTTGAAGCTATGTGATAAAATTGTATGTTGAAAGCGACAGAAGTTGCAAATACCCTGAAGAACAGGTCGAAGAAGTTGAAATCATCAAAGTGGATATATGTGCACATCATCAGCAAACTACAAGAGTCTTTAGAGTCTTAGGGCTAAGTACTGGTTATATTTGTCTAGATTCTTGGCAATATGCCAAAGAAGAACTTGACTTAACACTCACCTTGAAAGAACTATTTAAGCTGACTCAGAACACTGCTCGGACACAATTGAGCAAACAGGTCTACAGTGCTCTGAGGGCAGCGAGTGCAAAAATTGATTTTCAAAGATTTTCAAGAGTTTTCCTACTTGCAAAATTCCTAACATGTTTAGGATCGATTTTCTAATAATATTGTGTTTTAGAAAGAATAATTTCCCAAATAATATTGGTCTCCTAAAGAGATTTTTAAAAAGATTTTATCTTATCTTTTAAGACCTGATTTCCTAAAAAGATATTGTTGAGAAATTTAATTCCTATTATCTGCTGAGTATTTTCACAGTTATTATGTAAATCAAATCCTTGGGTTTTGTGGGTATATAAGCACTCGCTTCTCATCTCTTCAAAAAGCGTTTTTCAAGGCAAACATCGAGTTTTTTTGTGAGCTTATTCTCTGAGTGAAAAACCTTTAAGAAGTGTGCTAAATTAAGTCGTTCTTTCTGGTATAATAGGGTTTGTAAGTGTACCTTACATTTAGCTTGGTTAGAAGCATAAAAGTAAGGTGTTCTTCTATTGTTTTCTGTCATCAGTTAAGTCTAGAGTGTGTCCAACTCTTGGGAGAGTTTGGACGTATTGTGTGACTCATTCTCAAGTGGAGAAGAGTTACGTGTGTGTAACTAGAGTCTCGGGGGAGACTAAGTTACGTGTGTGACGTTATCACGTGTGTTACATAGTGTAACGAACTTAGTGTGTGACGTTGTCACGTGTGTTACATAGTGTAACGAACTTGGCCCGTGTTAGTGAAAGTGTTTGTTGAAATCTTACTGAGGTAGGTCGTGGTTTTTACGCCTCCATTGGGCCAGAGGTGGTTGTCCACATAAAATCTTATGTCTCCTTTATTTCCGCATTCAAAGTTTTGTTTGTCTTACTGCAAACACCTCTCTCAACAGGTCTAACGAGTGTTCTGAAACAAAACGAAAAAAATTGAAAGACACAAGTCATCCCCCTTCTTTTGTCCTTGTGTGCCTTAAAACTTAAGAATTAGTATCAGAGCAGGTTCTCATAAATTAGGCTAACACCTAGAGAGATCTTGTAAGAATGAGTGCACCACAAGGAATCTTGGAAGGTCAATATGCGACCAGACCTCTATACTTCAATGGACAACACTACAGTTTGTGGAAAAATCGAATTGAGAACTATATCCAAGCTGAGGATTATGAGTTGTGGATGCTCATTGTGAATGGTTCTTACATTCCAGTGAAAGTCACAATTTGTGGGAAGACTGTTCCTAATGAGCCGAAGGAATTTGACTCAGATGATTTTAGAAAGATGGAGAAAAACACCAAAGCCAAGAAGCTACTATATTTTGGATTCGGACCTGACGAGTACACTCGCATCTCAGAGTGTGAATCTGCAAAATAAATATGGAATGCCCTTCAAGTAACTCACGAAGGAACCAATCAAGTCAAGCAATCCAGTATCGAGTTGCTGGTAAGGAAATATGAGCAATTTGAGATGAATGACAAAGAAACAATCACGGACATGTATACTTGATTCACCCATATTACTAATGAGTTAAAATCGTTGGGAAAATCCTTTACCACTAAAGAGTTGGTTAGGAAGATCCTACGAATTTTACCCCATTCGTGGGAATCAAAGGTCACTGCAATCCAAGAAGTAAAAAAGTTGAATGAGATTTCCTTGGATGAGCTTATTAGGAACTTACAAACATATGAACTAAGGAGAAACACTCAGATGAAGGGGAAGTGATGAAAGATTGTGGGCTTGCACTAAAGGCAAGGGAAAGTGATAGCTCAGATTTTGATGAAGAAGGAATGGCCATGATTGCACGAAAATTCAAGAAATTTTTCAAGAAGACCGAAAGCTTATACAAAAAGGGCAACACCAGCAAGGCTAAAAACAGTGATCGAGATCAGTTCTTAGGATGTTTCAAGTGCGAAAGGCAAGATCGTGTAGTGAAGTATTGCCCCTTGTTGAAGGAAGAACAGGGGTTAGAATAGGTCTGAACCAGAGGTAGAAAAACTCAGTTGACTAATGCTGAAAAACGACTCACCAAAGCAATGATGGCAGCTTGGGGAGACACCTCAGAAGAAGAAGAAGAAGAAGTCTCTCGGGCTCTCATGGCTCGAAGTGGATCTGACCCAGACTCTGACGGTGAGAGTCTCAAAAAGGAGGCACGTAATCTTAACAAGAAAAAACTTGAAAAATTAATTTTTTCATTGATGGAGGAATGTGAAGCTCTAACTTCTGAAAATTGCATGCTTAAAAGTACCTGCTCAGATTTAGAAAAGGATGCTAAGAGACTAGAAAGAGAAAGGCAAGAACTTGGACATATGAATGAGGCTCTCATGTATGAGAAGCTTGAAATTAATGAAAAGGCTCTTGCTTTAAGTAAAGAATTAGACATCCTGAAGGACCTGAGTGACAAGAGAGAGGAAGAACTCAACACCAAAATCAGAGAGCTAGAAAGTGAGTCTACAAAGCTAAGGCATAATCTAGAATCCCAGATGAATGACAACAAACAGCTTCGAGAACAGGTCCAGAGAGTTGAAACTGACTTCACTAAAAACAGGCGCTGGAACAGCTCCTCAAAAGCTCTGAACTGGCTTAATACTCATCATAACCGAAACAGAAAAAGTTTAGGTTTTGTGAATAGATGTGCTACTAAGCCAGTAGACAAGAAGTATGTTGGTTTGCCGGAATATATAATTTGTTATCGTTGTGGAAAACTGGTCATTATCGATATGCTTGCTCCTTAAGAAAAGGGGCCATGGAAAGAAACTCATTGTATGTTAAACAAATATGGATTAGAAAAGATGAGTTAAATTCCATGACAAAGAAAAGAATGGGACCCAAGTGGATCTGGGTTCCCAAGACTAAAAACTAGTTGTTTTGCAGGTTAAAGTGAGAGGAGGCAACCAACCGTGGTATTTGGATAGTGGTTGCTCGAGGCATATGACTGGAGATAAATCAAGTTTTCTCTAACTTACAGCCTTCGATGGGGGGGAGAGTGGCATTTGGAAACGGCAAATCTGGTGTAATTGTTGGTGTAGGTAAGATAGGTAAATCACTCTCTCACTCAATTGACAACGCGTACTTAGTTGATGGGTTACAACACAATTTGCTAAGTGTGTCCTAATTGTGTGATAAAGGTAATTATATTGGGTTTAATTCTAATCAATGTTTGATTACCAATATCAAATCTGGAGAGGTTGTGCTGAGGGGGAAGCGACACAACAATGTTTATAAAACATGTGTTCTTGAACTTCCCCAAAATCATTTGACTTGCTTGAGTGTTCTTGATGATGATATTATGCTTTGGCATAAGAGGCTAGGTCGTGCTAGTCTTTCCTTGATAAACAAACCTGTGTCTAAAGGTTTAGTTGTTGGCTTACCTTCCATGAAATACAATGATGACAAGGTATGCGATGCTTGTGCTAAAGGAAAGTATACTAGAATTGCATTCAAGTCAAAGAAGTATGTTAGTACTTCTCGACCCCTTGAGCTATTACATGTTGGTTTGTGTCGTCCCATGAGGATCACAAGTAGGGCGGCAAGAGGTATGTGTTTGTTATAGTAGATTATTACTCTCGTTTCACTTGAACTTTATTCCTAGCATCTAAAGACGAATCTTTTGAAGCATTCGTTATATTTCTCAAGAAAACTGAAAAGAGAATAGGACACTCATTGATAAGTCTTAGATCTAATCATGGAAAGGAATTTCAAAATTCAAGCTTTATTGATTATTGTAATGAACATCGCATTGATCATAATTTTTCAGCCCCAACAACACCCCAACAGAATGGGGTGGTAGAGCGAAAAAATCGGACTCTAGAAGACATGACTAGAACCATGCTTATTGCTAGTGGTCTTCCTAGAAATTTTTGGGCAGAAGCATTGAACATAGCTTGTTACATTATTAATAGATGCATGATCAGACCCATTCACAATAAGACTCCTTATGAACTTTTCAAGGGGCGAAAACCCAATATTATGCACCTAAGAGTCATTGGTTGCAAATGTTATGTGCACAATAATGGGAAGGAGCCCTTAGGAAAGTTTGACCCTAGGAGTGATAAGGTAATTTTCTTAGGATACTCTTCATATAGGAAAACGTACAAAGTATTCAACAAAAGGACTATATGTGTTGAGGAGAGTGAGCATGTATTATTTGATGAAACTAACTCCTTGATTGAGAATGATGTATATAGGATGAAGATTTTGATCTTGGACTTGCAAGAAAAGACAATGGTAAGATGCTTGAAAATAAACCACTCACTGAAGTTAATGGTAAGGAAAGTGGGCAGGAACTAGACCAATCAGGGGGAAGCCTGACTGACCCTGATATAGACCGAAACCATCCTACTCAATCCTAGACATCTTTGACTGATCTGGGAAGAGGCTTCCGACGTAATTCCACACCTGTTCCTGCAAACAGCCAGGAGAAAGTGAAAAGTGGATCTATGGATCCTTTCACTTCATGACCCTAGAAACACCAAAGCTCACACCCCTTTGACCAAATTATTTATGATATTAATACAGGGGTGCAGACCGAATCTAAGCTCATAAATTTTTGTGCCTTCTATGCCTTTTTATCTCACATCGAGCCTAAGAATGTTCATGAAGCTCTTGCAGATTCTAACTGGGTTATAGCCATGTAAGAAGAGCTTCATCAGTTTGAAAGGAACAAGGTCTGGCACCTTGAGCCACAGCCTAAGGACAAAACAATTATTGGATCCAAGTGGTTGTTCAAAAAAAAGTTGGATGAGTTGGGAACAGTCACTAGGAACAAGGCCTGACTGGTGGTCAAAGGTTACAATCAAGAAGAAGGGATTGACTATGAAGAAACGTTTGCACCTGTAGCAAAGTTAGAGGTTATTCGAATCCTGGTAACCTTTGCAGCCCACATGGAGATCAAGTTGTACCAAATGGATGTCAAGAGTGCCTTCCTCAATGGATATCTTAAAGAAGAGGTATATGTAAAACAGCCCCCTGGTTTTGAAAGTGCTGATTTTCCTAACCATGTTTTCAAACTTGATAAAGGACTTTATGGTCTAAAACAAGCTCCTAGAGCTTGGTATGAACGATTGTCAAGTTTCTTAATTGAGAATGATTTTCAAAGAGGCGAGATAGATAATACCTTGTTTCTCAAATCTAAGGGGGAACATTTGTTAATTGTCCAAGTATATGTCGATGACATTATATTTGGTGCAACCAACAGTGATTTATGTGATGAATTTTCAAAATTGATGAGGAGTGAGTTTGAGATAAGCATGATGGGCGAGCTTAATTTTTTCCAAGGCTTGCAAATTAAACAAACCTCAAACAAAACTATGATCCATCAATAAAAATATGTCAATGAACTACTTAAGCGGTTTGGGATAGAATCGGCTAAGCCCATGGACACTCCTATCTCTCCTTCCACCAGATTGGTGATGGATGATAGAAGTCCTTCAGTTAATGAAAAATCATATAGGGGCATGATAGGGTCACTCCTATACCTAACCGCTAGTAGACCTAACATTATTTTCAGTGTTGTTCTGTGTGCCCGTTTTCAGTCAAATCCAAAAGAAACACACTTGAATGCTACAAAAAGAATTTTTAGATATTTGAAAAACACCTCTGATCTGGCACTATGGTACCCATGTGGATGCAACTTTGAACTCATTGGGTACGCTGATGCTGACTATGCTGGATTTCTAGTTGACAGAAAAAGCACCTCAGGTATTGCTACTTTTCTTGGGCCCTGTTTGGTCTCTTGGTGTACAAAGAAACAACACTCAGTTGCCATGTCCATAGCAGAAGCCGAGTATGTAGCAGCTGCTTCTTATTGTGCTCAATTGTTGTGGATAAGGCAACAACTCAAGGATTTTGGTGTTGACACGGGATGCAATCCCATATTTTGTGATAATACAAGTGCAATTAACATTGCCAAAAATCTATTTCAACATAAAAGGACTAAGCATATTGATGTTCGCCATCACTTCTTAAGAGATAATGTAGAAAAGGGCTTGATTTTAATGAATTTTTGTGCCACTAATAAACAAATTGTTGATATTTTTACCAAGGCGCTAAGTAGAGATCAGTTTGAAAGGAATAGGCTTGAATTGGGTTTGATTAAAAGAACTTAAACGAACTTCATCAACCCCCAATGATTGACTAGTAAGGTCTCAGGCCAAATAAATTAATTCAATGGATGCATTCAACTTGTTGTGCAGTTAATTGCATATGTGGGGAATCTGATATGGCTGACAGTCGTTGAGGTCAAATGATACAACCCCTATTGTCCTTTGGTACCGAGTATATAACAGTCAAGAACAGGCACCAAGAACAGGTCAGACCACTGGTTGTATCATATGTTATCAAGATACCATATTCTTACGTGTGTGGGAATTGGATTTTTCTTTTATTACACCTCCTCTAGAAGCTGCAGCTCTTCCCAATGTGTAATGATTACTTAGCATGCAAATTTCTTCTCTCTCTCTAAAACCGGCGACCGAAAAAAGAGGAGTTTTTTTTTGTCAAGTCTTTTCATATCACTTTCCATTTCCCCAACCATCTTCCCTCCTTCCCTCAAGAACCCGACCTTCCTCTTCCTCCTACAACTCACTAAACCCTAAACGTCCTCCTCTACTAGCTCTCCAAATGGCACACACCCATGGCAGCGGCACATCCTCCGGTTGCAAGACACGTCACCCATGCTCACTTTAAGCTAAGAAATCAAGAAAAAGGGAAGGACAATTACTCGACATACTCAAGGCGCCACCACCATCGCCGATGGCGGATACCCTGGTGCCCACTTATGGTATTCCTCCCTTTGTCTTTCAATTTCTAAAGAGTGTTGATTTGAGGCCCGTAGGAATTGAACTTGAGGCCATACCCCCTGTTAAGTCGGTCTTGGGATGGGATTTGGTGTTGTATGAACCACATATGACTGGGCCAAAACTTTCTGAAAACGGTGGAGAATTTGTGATTATGGAATATTGGGTTGAAGAGCCAAACTTAAATGATGATCATGTGTGTGATCTTGAAGAGGATGAGCCTCTTATTCGGCTCAAACACAAAATGAAATCAACCCCAAAAACAACTCCTCAAATAGCGCCCAAACCACCCACTCACCGAGTCAAAACCACCACCAAACCCAATGTGCCTCTCACCCTTACCCTGCGTCGGCCTCGTACTTAAAGTGTGGGTCCTGCCATCGCATTGGACCTACCCGAGGACAAAGTTGCTCGACCTTCAAAGAAACCTAAGTCCACTTCCAAAACTCTGTCCAAATCAACTGTGTAAACAGCCTCCCAAACGCCTACCCTATCTGTGCCTTCGAAGAAACGTGCCCAGAAACGGGGTTCTCCATAACAGGGGTCTGACCTGGGTGAGAGAAGTAAGGAACCCTCGAAAAAGAAATCAAAAAAGTCGATGACCCAAGGAGAAAGGTCTAGACATTTCCTGCAGAAAGCCGTGGTGCGAGGGAAGATAGTGCAGGTTTTATACTTCCAAGAACAGGGCTTAGAGGTGTTCTTGGACAAATTGCAAGCACAGGGTTGGCTAGATACATTTACCAATACTAAGAGGGGCTGCTCAATACCTGAATTAGCAGAATTTTATGCCAATTGTGAGGCCACTAATGGGATAGTGACTAGCATTGTTCACGGTCGGGAACTTTGTTTTGATGATGATAATCTGGGGGATTGGCTTGGGATACCCTCTAAAGGGTTTGATGTGTATGTCAAGGAGGATAAAACTGTGTTGAGTAATGACCAATTATTGGATCTCATTAGAAAACTAGCCCAACAACCTAACCTAAGTGCACCTCGGTCTATAAGAAAGGGGGAAATATAGCCTTTACATTGGTTGTTATTCTGGTTTGTCATTAAGAATGTGATACCTTGGGGGCAGGGGCGCAATCTTGCGAACTCTATGGACATGTACCTTACTGACCTCCTCAATCGGGGAGAGCCTATTAATCTGCCTGCTATCATGATTAGTCACACTGGACGGATTGCCAACAATTCCAAAAGCCATGATCTGGGCTGTGGTTTTCTTTTGACTTCGGTATTTGAGGCTCTAGGGATCCCTTTGCAAAAGAGAATGGGCTTTCAGGTAACAAATGAAATAGGGAGCAATACTTTACTTGGGTGTGGGTTGCTGATTAAGAAGAGTGATGGAACTGTGTTAGAACAAGGACCCAAAACACCCTTTGGCTCTGGTCCCCGTCCTGGTTCTAATACGACAACATCGTCCAACACTATCACGGTTGCGACTCTCATCCAGGATCAGCTTCATCTGAAGGAGGAAATTGCTGAAGTAAAGCAAGCACTGACTAAAGAAAAGGCCTTGAATGCGCAACGCCATGAGGATATTCTTCATACCCTCTTTTCCCTCACGGCTAAACTTGCTCCATCCTCCTCTTCTCCCTGATTCATCTAGGTTTTTCTTTGCCCTGTTTCCATTAACACTGTTCGTTTTTCTGTTTGGTTAATCTTGATTCTGCATGTGATTGACAGTGGTTATATCTGTTTTTAGTTTGGTTTGGCTATGCCATGCCATTGCTTACCATTGTTGTTGTGTATTTGTGTGTAACTGGGATGGCCAATACCATTATGTACCGTATACTTGACTATATAGTGGATTATTTTCCCTCATTACCGGTGGTGGTGAGTGCATTCCCACTGAATTTATGCATGTTGCCTCCTAGACCTCTTTCGATGATATCAAAAGGGGGAAGATAGTATGACCATGTTCCAATTAAATCAGCCTGTTTAAGTTGACCTCCTATTCTTATGTATCTCTCCTGTGTGATCTAGATACTTTGAACTAAGTTTCGCACTAATGTTTTTTCCCTCTGCTGTGTCTCACCTTTGATGGTCATTTGGTTTGTCATCATCAAAAAGGGGGAATTTGTTGAATCAATCTTATATAAGGTTTTGATGATGACAACCCAAATGTGCTAATTATGCTTGGCTTGAGTTAAGTGCTAGAATCCGGTGATAAGACAGAATGCATACATCCTGGAGATTAGTTCGAAATATCATGCTTGAAGCTATGTGATAAAATTGTATGTTGATAGCGACAGAAGTTGCAAACACCCTGAAGAACAGGTCAAAGAAGCTGAAATCATCAAAGTGGATATATGTGCACATCATCAGCAGACTACAAGAGTCTTTAGAGTCTTAGGGCTAAGTACTGGTTATATTTGTCTAGATTCTTGTCAATATGCCAAAGAAGAACTAGACTTAACACTCACCTTGAAGGAATTATTTAAGCTGACTCAGAACACTACTCAGAACAATTGAGCAAACAGGTATGCAGTGCTTCGAGGGCAGCGAGTGTAAAAATCGGTTTTCAAAGATGTTCAAGAGCTTTCCTACTGGCAAAATTCCTAACATATTTAGGATAGATTTTCTGATAATATTGTGTTTTAGAAAGAATAATTTCCTAAATAATATTGGTCTCCTAAAGAGATTTTTCAAAAGATTTTATCTTATCTTTTAAGATATGATTTCCTAAAAAGATATTGTTGAGAAATTTAATTCCTATTATCTGCTGAGTATTTTCACAGTTATTATGGAAATCAAATCCTTATATTTTGTTGGTATATAAGCACTCACTTCTCATCTCTTGAAAACATGTTTTTCAAGGCAAACATCGAGTTGTTTTGTCAGCTTATTGTCTGAGTGAAAAACCATTAAGGAGTGTGCTAAATTGAGTTATTTTTTTGGCATAATAGGGTTTGTAAGTGTACCTTACATTCAGGTTGGTTAGAAGCATAAAAGTAAGGTGTTCTTCTATACTTTTCTGTCATCAGTTAAGTCTAGAGTGTGTCCAAGTCTTGGGAGACTTTGGACATGTTGTGTGATTCATTCTCAGGTGGAGAAGAGTTACGTGTGTGCAACTAGAGTATCGGGGGAGACTAAGCTACGAGTGTGATGATGTCACGTGTGTTACAAAGTGTAACGAACTTGACCCGTGTTAGTGAAAGTGTTTGTTGAAATCCTACTGAGGTAGGTCGTGGTTTTTACACCTCCATTGGGCCAAAGGTGGTTGTCTATGTAAAATCTTGTGTCTCCTTTATATCAGCATTCAAAGTTTTGTTTCTGTCTTACTGCAAACACCTCTCCCAACAGGTCTAACGAGTGTTCTGAAACAAAACGAAAAGAATTGAAAGACACAAGTCACCCCGCCCCCCTCTTGTGTCCTTGTGTGCCTTAAAACTTAAGAATTGGTATTAGAGCAGGTTCTCATAAATTAGGCTAACACCTAGAGAGATCCTGTAAGAATGAGTGCACCACAAGGAATCTTGGAAGGTCAAGATTTGACTAGACCTCCATACTTCAATGGACAACACTACAGTTGGTGGAAAAATCGAATGGAGAACTATATCCAAGCTGAGGATTATGAGCTGTGGATGCTCACTGTGAATGGTCCTCACATTCCAGTGAAAGTCACAACTGATTGGAAGACTGTTCCTAAGGAGCCGAAGGAATTTGACTCAGATGATTTTAGAAAATTGGAGAAAAATGCCAAAGCCAAGAAGCTGCTATATTTTGGACTCGAACCTGACGAGTACACTCGCATCTCAGAGTGTGAATCCGCAAAAGAAATATAGAATGCCCTCCAAGTAGCTCACGAAGGAACCAATCAAGTCAAGCAATCCAGGATCGAGCTACTGGTAAGGAAATATGAGCTATTCGAGATGAATGATAAAGAAACAATCACGGACATGTATACTCGATTCACCCATATTACTAGTGAGTTAAAATCGTTGGGAAAATCCTTTACCACTGAAGAGTTGGTCAGGAAGATTGTACGAATTTTACCCCATTCATGGGAATCAAAGGTCCCTGCAATCCAAGAAGTAAAAAAGATGAATGAGATTTCCTTGGATGAGCTTATTAGGAACTTACAAACACATGAACTAAGGAGAAACTCTCAGATGAAAAGGGGAGTGAAGAAAGATCGTGGGCTTGCACTAAAGGCAAGGGAAAGTGATAGCGAAAATTTTGATGAAGAAGGAATGGCTATGATTGCAAGAAAATTCTAGAAATTTTTCAAGAAGACCGAAAGCTTATACAAAAAGGGCAACACCAGCAAGGCTAAAACCAATGATTGAGATCAGTTCTTAGGATGTTTCAAGTGCGGAAGGCAAGATCATGTAGTGAAGTATGGCCCCTTGTTGAGGGAAGAACAGGGGTCAAAATAGGTTCGAACCAGAGGCAGAAAAACTCAATTGACTAATGCTGAAAAATGGTTCACCAAAGCAATGATGACAGCTTGGGGAGACACCTTAAAAGAAGAAGAAGATTCTCAGGATGAAGAAGAAGCAGTGGCTCACATGGCTCGAAGTGGATCTAACTCAGACTCTAACGGTGAAAGTCTCAAAAAGGAGGTACATAATCTTAACAAGAAAAAACTTGAAAAATTAATTTTTTTCATTGATGGAGGAATGCGAAGCTCTAAATTCTTAAAATTGCATTCTCAAAAGTACCTGCTCAGATTTAGAAAAGGATGTTAAGAGACTAGAAAGAAAAGGGCAAGAACTTGAACATATGAATGAGGCTCTCATGCATGAGAAGCTTGAAATTAATGAAAAGGCTCTTGCTTTAAGTAAAGAATTAGACATCCTTAAGGACTTGAGTGACAAGAGAGAGGAAGAACTCAACACTAAAATCAGAGAGCTGGAAAGTGAGTCTACAAAGCTAAAGCATAATCTAAAATCCAAGATGAATGACAACAAACAGCTTCGAGAACAAGTCCAGAGAGCTGAAACTGACTTCATTGAAAACAGGAGCTAGAACAGCTCCTTAGAAGCTCTGAACTGGCTTAATACTCATCATAACCGAAATAGAAAAGGTTTAGGTTTTGTTAATAGATGTGTTACTAAGCCAGTAGACAAGAAGTACGTTGGTTTGCTAGAAAATATAATTTGTTATCATTGTGGAAAAACTAGTCATTATCGACATGCTTGCTCCTTGAGAAAAAGGGTCATGGAAAGAAAATCATTGTATGTTAAACAAATATGGATTAGAAAAGATGAGTTAAATTCCATGACAAAGATAAAGAGTTATGTGTGTGTAACTAGAGTCTCGGGTTATCATTATCAAAACCTTATATAAGACTGATTCAACAAATTAAAGAGTTACATGTGTGTAACTAGAGTCTCGAGGGAGACTAAGTTACGTGTGTGATGTTGTCACGTGTGCTACATAGTGTAACGAACTTGGCCTGTATTAGTGAAAGTGTTTGTTGAAATCCTACTGAGGTAGGTTGTGGTTTTTACACCTCCATTGGGCCAGAGGTGGTTGTCCATGTAAAATTTTGTGTCTCCTCTATTTCCGTATTCAAAGTTTTGTTTCTGTTTTACTGCAAACACCTCTCCCAACTGGTCTAATTAGTGTTCTGAAACAAAACGAAAAAATTTGAAAGACACAATTCACCCCCCCCCCTCTTGTGTCCTTGTGGGCCGTAAAACTTAACAATATCCAAACTCCAAACAACTTCATTAATGCATAATTACATAATCCATATCCAAAACAGGGCAGTTTTATTCAAAATTCCATAACTCACTGATTACACATCCAAAATTCATCAAACTTTGTAGAAAAATCCCAAATATTATAAATAATCCGAAGTAAAAATTTCGGAATTTTTGGACAATCCCATAATTCCCAGAATTGTCGACAGTGAGCAATTCAGCAAATGCATGATCTTGAAATCCTAGGTTATGCCACCTTCAAGTGTCGATCCAAATCACCATAAATGGATTTAATAAGATCAACAACAACTTTAAATCTATTTTTCATGCCAAAGATCACAACATTAAATTAAAGAACTCAAAGTTCATCATTTTCACATCAAGCTTGCATGATCATGTATGATCTCAACCCTTGGCATGCTTTCAAGCTTAGCCAACAATTAAAGTATCAAAATAACTCTTATTTATATCAAGATAACAAGATCCATAATCAAATCCAACATAACCCAAGAATTAAACAAAGTTGGGTTAAGATTTACCTCACTTGAAGCTTAAATAGAGAGAGATGAAGGTGGTTGAGGAGGTTGTGGTGGTGGCTGGTGGTTGGAGGGGCTGACTGGTGGCTGAGGTGGTGGGCTGGTGGCCGACTGGTGGCTGGGCAGTGGCGACAACAGTAGCACACAGCAGCAGCAACAGGAGTACCATAGGAGGAGGAGAGAGAAGAGGAAGAAAGATGGACATGGCTTTGGCTAGATTTTTTTTCACCTATCTTGGTAAATTTGGCTTATATTTATCCTTTCATAAAGTAAATTTTTGCTAATGATAATTAGACGTAATGATTGTAATCAACTTAATTTAATTGCACTAAAATTTTTGGTCCAAAATTTGAGCCCATTGAAATTGTACCATAATTTTAGCCCAATAAATTAAGCCAAAATAAATAAATTTGGGCCCAACTTTTTATGTAGCTAAAACTTTAAATTTTGTGACATTATGAAAAATAATTTAACGCTCAATCATAATTATCGAGGCCTACTATCGATTCACCTGAGATTTAATCAATCTATGGAACTTGAATTAACAATCAATGAAACTTGAATTGCAAAATGGGACCCAAATAAAATATCCCCCAACTAGGACGCTTAAATATGATAAATGAACGTGGAAAATTTAGATGACATAAGGTAATTCGGTAAATATATAAATTGAGTGTAATTGAATTATGTTGAATTAGTGAGTATTCTACCACAAGAGGGGGGGTGAATTGTGGTGTCTGATTTTTGCGTTGTAAATAACAAACACCCCTATGCTTGTTTGCAGAGGGTGTTCTCAGATATACCAAATGCGAAAATCACCAAGATAAATGCGGAAAAATAAAGCACACACAATTTTTACGTGGAAAACACCTCTAGCCCAACTGAGGTGTGAAAAACCACGACCTGCCTCGTGTAGGATTTAACCACTTCACTAAACTGGGCTTAACTCATTACAATTGTAACACACCTTGTTACAACCTTGCAACCACGTAATCTCCTTCTCTAAGGCAGATTACACCACGTCCAAATCTCACCAGATAGGACACGTCCAAAGTCCACACGACTAGGACACACTCTTTCACTATTGACTGATCTGAGATCAAGGTCAACAAACACCTTACTGGGGTGCTTCTTACTAAGCAGATGTAAGGTACAATGAAGATCCTATTATGCCAATATATCGAAAGCTTGGTTTAAACACAACTTGAGTTGGTTTTTCTTTTCTCAAGAATACTTCAAAAACTCTTCTAGAAAAACCTCTTTTTGAAATTTCCTATATGTTGTGTGTTTCCAGGTTTTCACTCTTTGCTTTCTTTTCTTTCCTTTTCTCTCAATGTCTCAGTGTATGTGTAGGCGAAAGGGCTGAGCTTTTTATGTAAAAAACCCAACGGTCAAAAACCAAGGAGAAGAGAAGAATTCAGCTAAGTTTGGAAAAGGATTTTCAAGAGAGATATTCCCAACGGCTAGTGGCAAGTTTTTCCAAGTTATAAGGGATTTCTTATCTCAAGAGATAACCCTTGTCTTTTCATAGCCGTGAAGAAGATTCAAAAGCAACTAGAAATCTTCCGTTTTGGGATTTTTTATCAAATCCGAAAATATGGGCAAAGGAAAATATTTAGATTTGGCAAATTCCCCAA
This sequence comes from Selenicereus undatus, assembly GCA_017589665.1. NCBI lineage: Eukaryota > Viridiplantae > Streptophyta > Magnoliopsida > Caryophyllales > Cactaceae > Selenicereus > Selenicereus undatus. The sequence continues at coordinate 47,956,154 of JACYFF010031955.1, read as the reverse complement.
AAACTATTTTCGCAAATCTCCCATAATATATTCAAGGAATATCCTTTCCAGAAAGATAGCAATCTTGGGGTTTAAGAAAAGTATACTGGAGATTTTGGCCAACCGAAATGAATTTTCAAAGATAACCGGGTATGGCCACTTCAGTTCAGAACCACCCTAGGCACCCTGTTTGCAGGGTTGTTCGCAACTGGTGTTCTGAAGTACTTAGTGCGAATACCGATTCAAGAGGTGTTTAAAAAGCGTTTTCAATATTGGCATATTAACAAGAGTCTAAATAAATAAAACCTATATACCCAAGACTTCTTGTTTTGAACCAGTCATCTTGTCCAAGATTTGTAGAGCTGCTGTGAACACCAAGGTCACCTTGTTTGCTGGGGTTGTTCTTTGCATTGCTAGAGTTTCGGAACCACATGCTTTACATCGAGCTGATCTTGCTAGAGTCTAGGAACAACGTGCTTTTACAATCGAGTTGTTCTTAATATAGAACCACCAAGTAGAACCTGTTTTAAAGACTTGTTCTCACATGCAGCAAACCAGTTAATTCAAAAAAGAAAACACCAGTTAGGCCTGTTTGGATATTGTGTTTGGAGCAACATTACTTGGACAAATTTTTACACTTGGATTTGTTATCATCAAAACTTAATCAAAATAACTCAACAAATTCCCCCTTTTTGATGATGACAAACCAAGTGACCATATTGACAAAACAACACAAAAAAAATTGAATGCTGATAGTGATCCACGTAAGTCATTTTCACTCTCCTTCATTCTCATATTCAATCAAAAGGTTTTTGTCAATTGGTTTCTCACTCTGCTTCCCCCTTTTGGCATCATAAAAAGCAAGAACAACATAAGGTAAAGCGTATAAAGCTTAAGAAACAACAAGCAAGAAAGACTGCAAGCAGATATTTCATTAATAATCAATGCAGTACCATTGCAACAAACCACAAAAACAGAGAACAAGCTTGACAATCAGGGGGCAGAGGGTGGTTTCGTTTGCAAAGGAGGAATGCTAGGGGCAAGAGTGGAGAGAAGAGCAAGCAAGTCGTCATGACGCTTGGCAGAGAGAGCTTGTCCCTCAGCAAGAACAGCCTTGACAGCTGAGAGCTCATCCTTGAGGCGAGCATTATCCTCAAGAACAGCCTCAAGCTTGATGGTAGGTTGCCCAGAAACAGGTGGCCGAGGTGGTCGACGACCCTGTTTGGAGACTGACCCTTCACCAACGTCATAGCCACACCCTAGCAGGGTGTCAATCCCAATCTCATCAATGATTTGGGCCGCCACTCTTCATGTGAGCACTATCCCAAGGTGCTCAAACACCCTTGTCAGCAGAAACCCATACCCGAGATCATGAGTCCGGGTGGTCTTCACAATTCGCCCAATGTGGCGAATCATGATTCCCGGAAGATTGATGGGTTCCTCCCTATCCAATAAGTCGATCAGGCACTGATCGAAAAGGTCTGCTGAGTTTCTCCCTTGACCCCTTGGAATCACGTTCTTAATGATGAACATGAAAAGGAGTTGGTGGAGAGGAATCAGATCGCCCTTTTGGACAGAAAAGGGTGTTCTCAGACCCTGTTTGTGACTGAGGCGTTTTGACACCTCAAGGAGCCTGGCTGGTTCCAGGGCTGTTTTGTCCTCCCTCACATACACATCAAAGCCTTGTGAGGGCACTCCCAAAATGTTTCCAAGTGTGGGCGCATCAAGCTGGATGCTTTGCTCACTTACTGAACTTTTCACCATCCCGTCGGTGACTCTGCAGTTAGCGTAAAACTCAGCCAACTCAGGCACAGAACACCCCAACTGGGTGTTCGCAAACAAGTCAAGCCAGCCTTGGGTGTGAAGCTTGGTCAAGAACATCCCCAAACCTTGTTCCGCAAAGAAATTAACAGATACTACCTTCCCCCTGACGACATTGCTCTTAAACAACTGCGCATGTCTGTCAGACATGGGAGAGGGAGTGAACTGTTTTGGGCGTTTGGAGGCAGGAACAGAGGTGGTAGTTTCTGGTAGGGGGGCTGTTCTGGGCTTTCGCTTGAGGGGTGTTTTCGCAGGAGAGGTCTTCACAGCAGGTTTAGTGGCTGGTTTAGGAGGTTGATCATCAGAGGACTCCGAAAACACCGGTGTCCCCTGTTTGAAGGTGGAGTCTTCAGAGTCAGAACTCGAGACCCCTGAGGAAATGTCCTCGATGATGGGAACAGAGAGTTTGGAGGATCTTGGCGTCGATCTGGAACCAATTCTCGCAGATTTGCGAGAAGGTTGAGAAGGAGGAGAAGAGGGAGTTAGAAAGGGGCGAGACCTTGGTTGTGGTCTTGTTCTTGGCGTTCGGGTACGCCTAGCCACCGTCTTTACCCTTTTCCTCTTCTCTCCAGTTCTAGAGACTGGAGGAACGGAGTCATCCTTTTGGACAGGATTTTCTCTTGATTTCTCATCAGAGTCCTCCTTCAGATCGAAGAACAGATCATCAAAGAACACATCCCCTGTTCTTTGAGTTGTTTCCAGGGGTGAAGAAGAACAGGGTTCAAAATCCCCATCAAATGTTTCTGAGTTTGTCAAGAATTGTTCTTGAAACCCCAGAGAACCAACACCTGCTGCAGAAGAGATGGGACAAGGGATTGTCCCCACATACAGCACTAACTCCCAACCAAAGGAGTAGGGAATATCGCACAAATCAAGCCCAATATTTTTGAGGTTTATCTGAGTGATATACCCGAAGGTTGTGTGGGTAATTGGGCGAGGAGGAGCCGAATTTGCAAGTATAATCATGCTATTGTTCTCAGAGAGGAGTGAGGAATCGGTTTTGGAAGCCATTAAAGCAGGAGAGATTTTTGGGTTTTGAGGGTTTTGCTAGGGTTTTGAAGTTAAGAACAGGGTTGAGAGAGAGAGCAAGACAGGGAAGACGCACGCATGAGGGCTTTTAAACTCCCTGCCCGTTAAAAAGGGCCATCTAGGGAATACCTAGAAGTTGAGCAAGCCGCAAGCATTAAACACAATCAATGCGTACCTGATCTAGCCGCTTGTTCTTGAGTATGCTTCTCTCTTTCCAAGATATGTCATGATTACTCTTTCTCCATATCCCAAGACAGCAGTATATCGTCACATTGGCACACAAGACTACACATATTCTTTAATCAAAAGCCACTGAAATAAGAACACTTTCAAACAAGAATATGGAACAGGTATTAAGGGGTGTTTTTGTCAGCTTTGGTCAACCTCTGAGAACAGGTGTTCTCAGGGTGTTTTTACTAACCCCAACTCTAGCCTGTTACTCTCGAATTGATCCCGAGCTAGAGCCTTAGTGAATATATCAGCAATTTGATTATCCGTTGAGCAGAAATTCATAGAAATTAAACCTTTTTCAACATTATCTCTCAAAAAATGATGTCAAATGTCAATATGTTTTGTCCTTTTGTGTTGACATGGGTTTTTGGCAATGTTAATAGCACTAGTATTGTCACAAAAAATAGGAATGCATCCAGTGTCAACACAAAAATCCTTAAGCTGTTGTCTTATCCACAACAGTTGAGCACAACATGAAGCTGGTGCAACATATTCAGCTTCTGCTGTGGACATGGCAACAGAATGTTGCTTCTTGGTAGCCCAAGATACCAAACAAGGTCCAAGAAAATGAGCCATACCTGAGGTACTCTTTCTATCAACTAGGAAACCTGCATAGTCAGCATCAGCATATCCAACAAGATCAAGATTGCAACCTCTAGGATACCATAGAGCTAAATCAGGTGTATGCTTTAAATATCTTAGTATCCGTTTAACAGCCTTAAGATGAGTCTCTTTAGGACTAGACTGAAAACGGGCACATAAACCAACACTAAAAACGATATCCGGTCTACTAGCAGTTAGGTATAGGAGTGACCCAATCATGCCCCTATGGAGTTTCTCCTCAACTGAGGGACTACCATCATCCACAACCAACTTAGTTGAAGGAGAAATAGGAGTGTCTATGGGTTTGGCTGACTCCATCCTAAAACGCTTATGTAGCTCCTTGATATACTTTTGTTGATGGATCATGGTGCCGTTTGGAGTTTGCTTGATTTGTAAGCCTAAGAAAAAATTAAGTTCACCCATCATGCTCATCTCAAACTCACTCCTCATCATATTTGAAAATTCATTGCATAAATCATGATGAGTCGCACCAAATATAATATCATCTACATATATTTGGACAATCAGTAGATGTTCCCCCTTAGATTTCAGAAACAAGGTATTGTCTACCTTGCCTCTTCTAAAATCATTTTCAAGTAAAAAGCTTGACAACTGTTCATACCAAGCTCTTGGAGCTTGTTTTAAACCATAAAGTGCTTTGTCAAGTTTAAAAACATGATTTGGGAAATCACCATTTTCAAAACCAGGGGGTTGTTTGACATACACCTCTTCTTTAAGGTATCCGTTTAGGAATGCACTTTTCACGTCCATTTGATATAACTTGATTTCCATATGAGCAGCAAAGGCTATTAAGATTCGAATAGCCTCAATTCTAGCAACTGGTGCAAAGGTTTCTTCGTAATCAATCCCTTCTTCTTGGTTGTACCCTTGAACCACCAGCCGTGCCTTGTTCCTAGTAACTGTACCTAACTCATCTAGCTTATTTCGGAACACCCACTTGGTTCCAATGATTGTTCTCTCTGCAGGTTTAGGTACAAGGTGCCACACTTTGTTTCTTTCAAATTGATGAAGTTCTTCTTGCATAGCCGTGATCCAATCTGAATCTGCAAGAGCTTCATTCACACTTTTTGGCTCAATGTTAGAAAGAAGAGCATAGAAAGCACAAAAATTCTTAAGTTTAGATCTAGTTTGCACTCCAGTATTAATATCTGACAAGATTTGATCAAGAGGGTGTGAACTATGGTGCTTCCATGGTCTTGGATTAATTGGATCCACATACACATGTTTTGTTCTAACTGAAGTGTGTCTAGGATCAGGCTCAAGAACACCTCCTGATCCTGTTTCTGCACCTGTTTGCAAATTGGTACCTGAAGAACATGGTTCCGAACAGGGTTCAACGGTGTTTCCCCCTGTTTGAAGTTCACCTTGCCTGTCGCTTTGAGGAACAGCTTCTGTACCTGTTTCCTTCAGGGTGTTCTCACCTTGTTTTTCTTGATTCAACAGCTCCTTTTGGACAAGACCTAATTCAAACTCTTCATCCTGTGCATTACTCTCATTCAAGGAGTTAGATTCATCAAAAAACACATGCACACTTTCCTCAACACACAAGGTTCTTTCGTTAAAGACTTTGTATGCCTTACTGTGAGAGGAATAACCAAGAAATATTGCCTCATCACTCCTAGGATCAAACTTTCCTAAGGCATTCTTCCTGTTGTTATGCACGAAACATCTACAACCAAATGTTCTTAGATGTATAATGTTGGGTTTTCTGCCTTTAAGAAGTTCATAAGGAGTTTTGTTCAAAATGGGTCTAATCATGCATCTGTTTATAATGTAACATGATGTGTTCAAAGCTTCTGCCCAAAAGTTCTTAGGAAGACCACTAGCAATAAGCATTGTTCTAGTCATGTCTTCTAAGGTACGATTTTTTCGTTCAACCACCCCATTCTGCTGGGGTGTTCTTGGGGCTGAGAAGTTTTGATCAACACCATGTTCATTACAAAATTTTGTAAAGCTTGCATTTTCAAATTCAGTACCATGATCAGACCTCAAGCTAACCAATGAGTGTCCTACTCTCTTTTCAATCTTTTTGAGAAGGACAATAAAATTCTCAAAAGTTTCATCCTTGGAGGCCAAGAACAGGGTCCAAGTAAATCGAGAGTAATCATCCACTATTACAAGCACATACCTTTTCCCTCCTCTACTAGCTATCCTCATGGGACCACATAAATCAATATGCAATAACTCAAGAGGTCGGGTAGTGCTTACACACTTTTTAGATTTTAAAGAAGATCTGACTTGTTTTCCTTTTGCACAAGCTTCACATACCTTGTCATCATTATACTTGATGGAAGGTAGTCCAATAACCAAATCCTTGGAAACAAGTTTATTTAACAAGGACAGGCTTGCATGACCTAGTCTCTTGTGCCATAGCATTATATCATCATTTAATGCATTTAAACAAGTCAGATTATTTTGGGGAAGAGTGGAAATACTAACTTTATAAACATTTTGACATCGCTTCCCCCTCAACACAACATCTCCTGTGTCGTCATTCACAACCAAGCAACGTGTTTTTGAAAACAGTGCTAGGTTGTTCTTGTCACACAGTTGGGACACACTTAGCAAATTGTGCTTTAACCCCTCAACTAAGTGCACATTATCAATTGAGTGGGAGAGAGTTTTACCAATATTACCTATACCAACAATTGTCCCAGACTTGCCGTTTCCAAATGCTACACTCCCACCATTCAAAGCTGTAAGTGAGAGAAAATTTGATTTTTCACCAGTCATGTGCCGTGAACACCCACTATCAACAAACCACAACTGCCTGTTTTTAAGGGTGTTGGTGGGGTTGTTCGTAAGGTTGTTCTCTCTCACTTCAGCCTTGTTCTTGAGATCTGAGAGGCTGATTGTTGATTCATCATTTGAATCTGAATCACTTTGTGCCATCAGTGCTACACCCTCTTCTTCAGCTTCAGATTCTCCTTCATCCTCAGAGGAATCTCCCCAAGCAGCCAGCATAGCTCTCGAGAAACGCTTGCCCAGATTGTTTACAGGGTGTTTTTGACCCTGTTTTCGAGGTTGTTCGGGCATTTGATCTTCTCGAAGCAGAGGACAATTTTTGATTAAATGATTTGGTTTGCCGCACTTGAAACACCCTGTGAGCTGTTCTTTAGGGGTGTTTCTGGACTTACTGAAGTCTTTTCTTTTGTTGCTTTCCTTGACCTTTTTGAAGAATTTCTTGAATTTTCTGGTCCTTAGGGCCATGTCTTCATTTTCAAGGTCAGAGTCAGTGTCCTCATGTGCTTTCAAGGCAAGCCCACGATCCTTCTTCTGCTCCTCTTTTTGTTGTGAGTTCTTTCTGAGTTCATAGGTTTGAAGATTACCAATCAACTCGTCGAGGGTGATCTTGTTCATGTCTTTAGCCTCTTGGATGGCTGTCACTTTGGCCTCCCACATACGAGGTAAAATTCTGAGGATTTTCCTCACCAACTCTTCAGTGGTGAAAGACTTTCCCAGAGATTTTAATTCGTTTGTGATGTGGGTAAACCGTGTGCACATATCCATCACAGTTTCACGATCACCCATATCAAACAACTCATATTATCGCATAAGTAGCTCAATTCTAGATTGTTTAACTTGACTCGTACCTTCATGAGCAACTTGCAGGGCATTCCAGATAGCTTGGGCTGATTCACACTCAGAGATGCGAGTGTATTCATCTGGACCTAGGCCGAAATATAATAGCTTCTTGGCCTTAGCATTCTTTTCCATTTTCTTATAATCTTCAGCATCAAACTCTTTGGGTTCCTTGGGAATCATCTTGCCATCTTCAAGCACCTTGGTGGGAACAAGGGGCCCGTTCTTGATGAGCATCCATAACTCATAATCTTCTGCCTGAATATAGTTCTCCATCCTATTCTTCCACCAACTATAATGTTGGCCGTTGAAATAGGGTGGACGAGTAATGGATTGCCCTTCAAGAATTCCTTGTGGTGTACTCATCTTCAGAATCTCTCAAGGTGTTAGCCTTTTGAAGGAGAACCTGCTCTGATACCACTTGTTGAATTAGTGAGTATTCTACCACAAGAGGGGGTGAATTGAGGTGCCTGATTTTCGCGTTGTAAATAACAAACACCCCTATGACTTGTTTGCAGAGGGTGTTCTCAGATATACCAAATGCGAAAATCACCAAGATAAATGCGGAAAAATAAAGCACACACAATTTTTACGTGGAAAACACCTCTAGCCCAACTGAGGTGTGAAAAACCACGACCTACCTCGTGTAGGATTTAACCACTTCACTAAACCGGGCTTAACTCGTTGCAATTGTAACACACCTTGTCACAACCTTGCAACCACGTAATCTCCTTCTCTAAGGCAGATTACACCACGTCCAACTCTCACCAGATAGGACACGTCCAAAGTCCACACGACTAGGACACACTCTTTCACTATTGACTGATCTGAGATCAAGGTCAACAAACACCTTACTGGGGTGCTTCTTACTAAGCAGATGTAAGGTACAATGAAGATCCTATTATGCCAATATATCGAAAGCTTGGTTTAAACACAACTTGAGTTGGTTTTTATTTTCTCAAGAATACTTCAAAAACTCTTCTAGAAAAACCTCTTTTTGAAATTTCCTATATGTTGTGTGTTTCCAGGTTTTCACTCTTTGCTTTCTTTTCTTTCCTTTTCTCTCAATGTCTCAGTGTATGTGTAGGCGAAAGGGCTGAGCTTTTTATGTAAAAAACCCAACGGTCAAAAACCAAGGAGAAGAGAAGAATTCAGCTAAGTTTGGAAAAGGATTTTCAAGAGAGATATTCCCAACGGCTAGTGGCAAGTTTTTCCAAGTTATAAGGGATTTGTTATCTCAAGAGATAACCCTTGTCTTTTCATAGCCGTGAAGAAGATTCAAAAGCAACCAGAAATCTTCCGTTTTGGGATTTTTTATCAAATCCGAAAATATGGGCAAAGGAAAATATTTAGATTTGGCAAATTCCCCAAAAACTATTTTCGCAAATCTCCCATAATATATTCAAGGAATATCCTTTCCAGAAAGATAGCAATCTTGGGGTTTAAGAAAAGTATACTGGAGATTTTGGCCAACCGAAATGAATTTTCAAAGATAACCGGGTATGACCACTTCAGTTCAGAACCACCCTAGGCACCCTGTTTGCAGGGTTGTTCGCAACTGGTGTTCTGAAGTACTTAGTGCGAATACCGATTCAAGAGGTGTTTAAAAAGCGTTTTCAATATTGGCATATTAACAAGAGTCTAAATAAATAAAACCTATATACCCAAGACTTCTTGTTTTGAACCAGTCATCTTGTCCAAGATTTGTAGAGCTGCTGTGAACACCAAGGCCACCTTGTTTGCTGGGGTTGTTCTTTGCATTGCTAGAGCTTTGGAACCACATGCTTTACATCGAGCTGATCTTGCTAGAGTCCAGGAACAATATGCTTTTACAATCGAGTTGTTCTTAATATAGAACCACCAAGTAGAACCTGTTTTAAAGACTTATTCTCACATGTAGCAAACCAGTTAATTCAAAAAAGAAAACACCAGTTAGGCCTGTTTGGAGATCGTGTTTGGAGCAACATTACTTGGACAAATTTTTACACTTGCATTTGTTATCATCAAAACTTAATCAAAATAACTCAACAAATTAATAACTATGATTTGGTTAAACCAATAAGCATGAGTGATTAAATCAATAAATATGATTAACTAAATGAATAAACATGTTTAATTAAACAAATAAATATGATTTAAATAAATAAATATGGGTCAGGGTCGGGTTATTACAAAGAGCATGCCTAGGACAGGAGGCTTTCTTTCGCAACCTACATTCTCACTTTTGTTACATCTAATGAATTCCCACTTAGAACCCTTTTGGGCCTTCAAATAAGCCTATTTCTTTCATAACCACAATTTGACCTAACCAGGGAGTGGGAGTGTGTCATGGGTGGCATCAATATCAAAATCAGCAATCATAAAAATGAGAGAAATCAAGAAGAAGAAAAGTTTGGATCAAACGATCCTACCCAAAAAATAAAAAAGAAAAGAAGAAGAGAGGGAAAAAAGAACAAAAGAAGAGTTTGAAAAGAAGAAGGATAAGAAAACAAAGAAATTGCTAATTTACACTAACTTCATCACCCATGCACACTTAGAGATTTCATAAGGGTTGTTTAAACCTTCACACCGATTCCCTTCCTATGACACCATAATCCAAAATCCTACCTTAAAAATTTCTCCTAGAGGAATTCCTCCTTTAAGTCGCATGTTCTCACTCTCGAACTATGATTGACATGCATGATTCCGTATTGGACATGTAGGTAACCCCTTTAAGGCCCGACCACAAAGATTTTTTCCATGAAGAAACATCTAAATTGAATCATTTAGTCTCCAAAAAAAAATATGGACAAGAAAGAGCGGCTGGCCCAAAAACCTGAAAAGGTAGACCAGGCAAAAGGAGAGTGAAAATAGAACTGTGGTTTCTAGAGGACAAGGAACATTCCATTGCCTGCACTCATCGAATTACACTTGGATAAACCATTCACCTACTTTACTACCTCCACTCAATCATCATAGCCTCTAATCTCACTTTTATTCCAAAATTCAGGACTCTTAGTCTCAACCATGACTATAAATTTAAGTGTGGATACTCTCTTTATATTCCCAACTTTCCTGAACGGGCACTCATCCATTACGTAACACTTGGGCTCTCCTAAATTTACCTAGATAGTTAGGGCTTCCTTCATGGTAAATATTTCCTCATAAGAAGATAACTTTGTTCTTTGCATCAAGCTAGTGGTTACTTTAGGCAACATTAGTAACAATATTCCCCAACATAGGAAGCATCACATTTATTCTATTAGACTGGGGGATACTCCAATTAAAAGTAGCAGAAACATCTTCAGCTATTGCTATTCTCGCATATCTAAAGCTTATGTCATAGTGAACAGAATTTGGCGCTTCTTCAAAATAGGTGCACTTTAATAAAATATTATAAGTAATTCCTCTATTAAAAAAAAGATTTCCAGTTCTGGGTAATTCATACCCTATGACCTAGCCTGACCCAACAGTTACTTAACTTTTTACCCCTCATCTTAACCTATAGAGCTTCACCAACCCTAGCCCATTAGTCATATATACCTTAAGAGGGCCTTATCCAACGGACCCCAAACTTAACATAAGACCTTAGTCTGCTTACAAACAAGGTTAGGTCATCACATGTCTACACTGTCAGCACAAATAAGTTTGAATAGTCAGCATACATGCATAGTCCAAGCTAGGCTAGCAATTGCACATGCATCAATACATGAGTCCTCCACCTTGATCACTTCGGAAACCTGGATTGAAAAAGAGTGTAATCAACCTTCACAGTGACCCTGTAGGAAGGGCACACAATGCTTGCTATCCATGAATATACACTAAAGGTTCTCAAGATGACATCAATAGCTAACATAGAACACATCTATACTTTGGCCCTTCGATCAGGCTCAGTGAAAGAGGGGGGCCCATCCTCAAAGAAGGCTTTACACAAACATCTTTATGGAAAGGACACCAACCTACCTATTGGTTATCAGGTAACAGAGGCCAAGAGGATCTAGCCATAAAGGAAACCTCATCCTTTTTATCTAAAAATAGAAGGACGCCTCAAAATCCAGCTAATAGTCTCCTATCAGAAGGAGATGAATTCAAAGCCTGAGAGGAAAAAAATGGCCAAACTTGAAGATGTGACATCTCAATGTCTTACATCACAAGGTCTTCACGGTTTAATCTTCAAGATGAAATGCCAAAAATTTCACAGGGATCTAGCATTAGGTTTTCAGGCTTAAACACCAATAACTACAAATCTTCAAGCTCACGTGCTTACAAGATCATATGGTTGTAGTTAATTGGTCTTCAAGCCTAAATACAACTAAGTTCACAAGGATCTAGCTACGGGTCTTCAGACCCAGATGCCACCAAGTTCTGAGGGATTTGGCAATAAATATTTGGGCATCCACACCACTAAGGTTCGCTGCTGGCTCTCGCCAAAATGAGACATTTTAACAATGCTAGCTTGGCACAATGAGACGTTTCACCATCAAAATCTGGTATGCTAACAAAAGGTCCGCTACTTCGATGATCATGAAATTTGCTATACCAATAAAAGTTCCTCTAATCTAGTGTCAGGGATAAATTCAACAGTCTACTAGACCAATGAAAAGTTTGCTCCTCCACTAATAAGGAAACTTCTTGGACCAGTGAAAAATTCGCTCCTCAAGCGACAGGAAAGCCACTAAATTAGGGAAAGGTCTGCTAATCCCTCATAAGGGTAAGAGCCTGCTAGCTCTAGGCACAATGAAACATCATCATGCCACTGCCAAAACCATCGTACTCCAAATCTCATGACCCTCAGCAGCTAGGTTTGGATTTCTAACATCGGCCACTGTCACTACGAAAGTCAGTGGGCGCCAAGTCTTAAGACCCTTACCGGTCAGGCTTGGACTTCTAACATTGGCCACCATCACGGCAAAAGTTGGAGGGTAAAAAGTCTCTAGACCCTCAGCGACCATGCTTGGATTCTACATCGTTGACCACTGCCACAACAAAAGTTTGCGGGTGCCAAGTCTTAGTACCCTCAGCGACCAGGGTTGGATTTCTAACATTGGCCGCCACCACGATGAAAATTGGCTGGTGCCAAGTCTCACGACCCTCAGTGGCCAGGCTTGAATTCTATGTTGTCGGCCATGGTTACAATGAAAGTTGGCAGGCGCCAAGTCTCAGGACCTTAGCAGCTAAGCTTGGATTTCTAACATCGACCACCATTATGGCGAAAGTTGGCAGACACCAAGTCTCAAGACCCTCAGCAGCCAGGCTTGGTTTCTACATCATCAGTCGTTGTCACGACGAAAGTTGGCAGGACCATCAGTGCCCAGGCTTAGATCTTTAACATCGGGCACCATCACGGCGAAAGTTGATGAGCGCCAAGTCTCAGGACCCTCAATGGCCAAACTTGGATTCTACATCATCACAGCTAGACAGACTACTACATGTAAATACTACTACTTTAACCTTGACCTTATCCAAGCTCAGCCAAAGTTGGGGCTAACTATAGACGCTTGAAAATGGCATATTATTTTTAAGTGCCTGATGAAGCAAATTATGCCCCAACTTGTGTACTTGAGAGCAAAGTAGAGTAATCCTTAAATTCAAGTCTAAATGGCTAATGGAGCCCACAACGCTCAAATTGGCCCATAATTGACTGTGCTGATGCCCAGTTAAGGTCTACATTAGGAGCATAAAACTATTGAGCTTATGTAGCAATATGTTTCAATGGGTAAGCTTTCTAATGACATATTATGCACTAAAGTGCAATAAACAGTGGAAAAAATACAAGTTAAATACTTGGGCTTGGGCTGATGATGACACCTATTCACTACTTTTGCTTATATCTTGTTCTACACTTATCTAAATATTATGAAATTAGTTTTACTTAAAATTAGACTCAATAAGCTTTTAGGGAAAAAATGAGTCACTTAAAACGAAGGTTGGATGTTAAAGCTATGCCAAAACAAATTGGGCTCTCCACGGCCCAGACCAAGAACCGATATGACTTGACCAAACCAACAGTCGGGCCAGGTCCTCTGGCTGGGAATTCGGCTGGGCTCCATAATTTTCTCCCTCTCATCGAGTTCTTTTCTACCTAAATGGAATTAATTAACTAGAATTCTAGGCTGATTAGTTTATCAAGATTCATTAGTCAGAATCCTAGTTGAATCAGTGTACCTATTTAGACTGACCTTAATGAGGCTAGAATTAGGTCTCCTTTCTTTAAACCAATTTGAACTATTCCCTAACCACTATAAATAGGGGTTGTGCCTAGGAGGTTAGAAGCATCTGGCAATTGGCATCAATTAGAGGATAAAATTAAATTGGCATCAAAACACATCATAAAAGCTGCAGAAAAGAGAGCATCAAAATTTAAGACAGAAATACTCCACAAATCGAGGTTCGAGAGAGAGAAAGAGAGAGAGAGAGAGTTGGGTCACCCACTAAAAAGGCATCACTGTACTGGATTCCAAGATAAATCAGGTGGGTTATGCTGACACAAAAACTATGTCTTCCCTACTCTCTACTATATTTCTCTTTTATTGTTTTTGATTCTAAATTACCAAGCTTTTAATCTTTAGGTAGTTCCCCGCCTGCTATAGTTGTTAGCCTATTTTTTGGGTCTTTGTTAGGCAAATGTTTGTACATTTTGTATGATTAAATAAGATTTACACTAATATGTTGTAGAAGTGTGTGTTAGTATAATTATGCTTTGATTTCTTGTGTTGATTAGTAGAGGCTGTCAGTGATGATGGGCAGTGATATGATGCACTCCGTCATATCCCCATACCATCAGCCCCAAATCTAGATCCTTGATTTCAATTGTATAGTTAAGATGGTTGCCACACAAGGATTAATTGGGGGGCTCTCGAAAATCTTTTTGAAGTGAATCTGCAGTACCCTTCAGTGTCCCTTTTGTTTCTCCCTATAGGTTTATGGTTCACTTCAAAAAGCGAAATTGGTTTGTAAGTTTTTCCTAAAATTCACTAGCAACTCTATTAGTTAAAGTTTAATGCTTTTTTTAAAATTATTTCACCTATTTCCTCTTTGCTATAGTTTTGGAATTGGTTTAAGGGATTCATCTCTTAATAGTAGGGCATGTCTGTGTCAGAATTTAGGGCTAAAAATGGCCTGGGAATCCGACCATGTTCTTGTATTAGTCTTACGCCTAGATTTTGGGTAAGACTGAGTTATTGGTGGAGACTAGGCTAGGTAACTGGACTTGGCTCTAATCAAGCAGCTCAACTGGGTTCCTTAGTTAAGGCCAAGGCCCAGTTCCTTATGATCCTATAACTCAACTTTGTTTCTGTTTTAAAAATAAAAAATTTAAATCTACTTCTAAAAACATAAAGCACCTAGCAAACATGTCCGACCATTCTTGGGGGATCGCCCCCTCGGGGAGGTGGATGCTTATACGAGCTTTATCCCATAAGCCACTTTATTAGGCAAATAAAACCTAGGACAAGGTAAATCTTGTACTAAATAGAAATTTTGGGGGTAGGTCTGAAGGGATTTTTGTAGAAAAAACATATTGGTACTCAAGAAAAAGAGGTTACAATAGAGGATACAGAGCAGTAAAGGTTTCAATAGGTCCTAGGCTAAGATTACCTCCCTTAAGGGCTCAAGATCATGATAATGAGATTTAAGGAATGTGGTTAGGAGGACAACAATTTGGGCACCCTCTTTGGGTGTATGTGTTTTAGAAGGCTTGAGAGTAAAGATGATTTTGTTATAGTCTTGAGAGAAGGAATAGGTATACATCCAACAAGAATACATTACTCTTCCATTAGACAACCACGTTCTCCCAATAGAATGTTATAATCATCCATAGGAATCACGTAGGACCAAATTTCGTCATCATAATTCTTGTCGATTAATAAAGAAAATAATTAATGTTAAGGAATTTGGATGCCTTTCCTTTAGTTCAACCACTTAATGGTGAATAGTGAGGGTTGTGGGATGGTTAGGAGCTTGAGCTCATCCACTAAACTCTTGGTAGGCACATTGATGAATCCACCTATTAGTGAAGAGGGAACATGCTTTTTCTCGTATTGCACATGTAAGTCAAAGATTGATTCACTTTGCTCTTTCTTTTCTTGAGTAGCTAAACCACATAGTGCCCTTCTCGCTATAAGCATTTTACCTTCAATAGGGTCTTCCTCAGCTTCTTCCATAATATTATTCAAATACAACTTCATGCTTTTGACCTCTAACTCTTCATAGACTACTTATACCTAACCAAAGTCACTACTCTTTTATTGGGACATTTAGAGGAAATATGGTGTAATTTGTAACATCTGAGTACCTTTTAGTCTTTGCTAGTTTTGGTCCAAATGGGGTCCTTAGAGCAGTAGACGGGTTAGACATGCCTTGTAGGGTGAAAAATAAGTTTAAAGGGTTGTAAGGTGGTCTTCGGTTGGTGTTAGACTTCAATGCCTCCTCTTTCTCGTTAACTTTCCTCTATAACTCTACCTTGTTATCTAAAGTACTTAGCTCATCAAGGGCTGTATAGGGGGTGAAGCTCCATAACACTGGCATCTTCTTATCTAATCTAGCCAAATATATACCTCACAAAGGTTTGTGGCTCTTTCTCCCTCTTATCACACTTTGACAGAAGTTGTTAGAAGTCATTAGTGTTCTCCTTCATACTTTTAGAACCTTTCTTAAGGTTAGTATACTTTAAGATCGTTATTTTAGAGGTATTAGTCAGATAAGAACTTAGCCTGAAGTTTTCCCGTCATTTTTCTCCATGATTTTATCTTTTCTTTCTTTTTGCGGCCCTTTTAACCGAAACTATAAAACACCAAATAGAGGTATATTTTATCAACTTTAATGCAACAAGTTTAACCTTACCATCATTAGCCACATGATTATATTGAAAGACTCTTTCAACAGTTTGCAACTATTCTAAGAAAAAATCCGTATCAAGCTTACCTTCAAACTTGAGGACATTAACCTTAAAGTCATTGTCACCTCTATTTTATCCCCTATGATGCCTTCTGCTTTTAAATATCAAGGTTTTTTTAATAGAACAAGCAAAGGGATTGTAGTCTTCATCTTCTAGATCAGAACTAGAGACACTAGGGCTACCAATACAATTCAAGTTTGTCTACCTTTCTCTCATGAATTGTCCAAGCGGGGTCTACAAGTACTTGACCCTAGTTTTAAGTTCTACCTTCTCTCTTAAGGTTTGTTCAGCTATGTGCACAAGAGTAAGATACATGATACTGTTCTTTATGGATAAAGGTTGTGTTTAGGTTAAAAGCTAAAGCTAAGGAGGGTAGTCAAAGCTCTAATATCGTTTGATGTTGTAGGCACCTAAAAAATGACACTATGTTTTAATAAGCTCGATGTTGAAATTAATAATGAAGTTTAAATGTTTAGGGGCCCAATAGATTTATAGTCAGGAAATAAATAGAAAGGAAATAGAAACGAGCCAAGGATGCGGCCCCTATGGGCCAGTTTCTATGTGAACTCGATCGGGTTCTTAAGAGCAGGAGTCCACCCTTGTTCCCTCCTTCTTTGGCGGAAACCTTTTTCTACTAGCCTGAGTTAGATAGAATTTAATGCCAACTAGAATGTTGGGCCTGGGAAGTTTTTTCTAATTAATTGGAGTTCTAGTCTACCAAGAAAGTCTGAAAACATAACCAGAATACGATTAGGTCTCCTTCCCAATGTCCGATTCACAGAGCCTCTTCAACAACTATAAAGAGGAGCTGACCCCTGGGGTTGAGGGATGTTGAAAAACTATTGAGAGTGGCATAAAGCTAGAAAAAGAGAGAGTTGTAATCCCTTTGCTAAAAGAGAGAGATAGTGTTAAGAGAGGGAAAATAGATCAATGTCATAAACCTTTTGTTGGGTTCCTAAAATATTCAGATACAGTTATCCAAAGGGTGCATTTTATTAATGAAATTTAGTTGATTGAAGTTTGGCAAAGATGTAATATATTAAGACACTTTCATCCCCGTACTCTGTAACAATTTAAACAATTTTATCTTTTTTGCTCATTTTGGATGTCAATGTGCCTTGATTATATGAATAACTATAATTTGTTGCACAGATGTGTGTCAGTATGATTGAGCTTTAGTTTCCTGTATTGATTAGTACAGGTTGTCAATGATATGAGCGGCGATAGAATGCACTCTGTCACATTATTGTACCTTTGCCCCCAAATACAGAAGCTCGGCTCTAAATCAAGGACTCAAGATGGTCTCTATGTTAGGGATTGCTCAGGGGCCTTCCGTTTAGTGTCCATTCGCTGTCCCTACCTGTATGATCTACTTCGAAAGATCTCATGGTTTGTGAGTTTTCCTGAAACACATAAGCGATTATATTTAGTTAAAGATTAACAATTTTTTCTTTTTCATTGGATATCTGTTCCTGCATTGATAGACTTAGGAAAACATATTCAAACCAAGGCTGTGGAATATACCTACACCAAAATCAGGCGGTCTGATCTGAATAAAGAATCTACCCTGGTTCCTAGGTCAAACTTGCACCTAGATTATGGGTCATACTGTAGAAGTTACCACCCAATCACAGGGGATTAGACCTGGCCTTTCCCAAGGATCCTGGCTAGGTTCCCTGGTTAGGCCTAAGGCCTAACTCCATGTGTCTTTGTAGGCCCAGTTTTTCCTAACTTACAATCAAAAAAATAAAATAAAAAAGTAGTAAATCAATTTTCTAGCAAAATGTAAAAGTACCTAGCATACAATCTTGACCATTCGTGGGGGATCGTACCGTTGGGGAAGTGGGTCCTTACAGTGGCAACTCCACTAGGGATTTTTTTAAAGAGGGAATGATTTGAACCTAAATATGGGAACTTATTTTAATTGTACTTGCATTCGGCATATTTGCATTATAAAATGCTGCCTATCAGGGATCAATAGCATCTCTAGGCCAAACCCTAATTCTACCCCCTCGAGAAAGTGGATGCTCACTCCATGGGTCCATTTAGACTTCCAACTAAGTAGGCAGTTGCTTCTTTCAGTCACAACATGCTTTCCCAGTCCCTATGACTTAAGAAAGGATCTAAAATGTTTCAATCATACCATGTACCCCATGGGAGACATACATAGTTTTGGGTCACAAGAGGATGCTCTAAACCTGACATGAAACCCATGTAACATAAATTTTTGTTTGGGTTGGAGCTTATGTGTATGATTTTGAGATACAATGTGACCTTGTACAATTTAACTTCTTTATCCTGAAGGACTATGCATTGATACTGTGAGTGTTAGAAGAGCTAAAATTAGGAAAAACTTATTATAGGAAGTGGATTAGGAACCAAAATGATTTTTGGGCCAATTAAGTCATAATAGAACCCTTGATCTAGAATCCAAAGAGATTTTAACTTCAGTTTAGAAGTACCAGTGTTCTGGCTAAGGGAAAAAGAATCATGACTGGGATTATCAAAGGGAAAAAAACAAATGAATTGGTAGTATGAGTCTGGGGACAAAATAGAGTCTATGTCAAGCATAAAACCCAGCGGGGATCCATTAGGGTGCAGTTGGCAGAGTTTGTCAGTTCGCATGTATAAAAGTTTGGTAGAGAGTGAGAATAAAAAAATGGTAAAAATTGGGCCTGGTTAGAACCCAGCTAGGATCTAATTAGGAGGTTGGGTCAAGTTTACATCCCTTAAGGTCTACATTCATGACATAAGACGATATTCTGGGCTTTCAATGCTAGAGTTAGGTCCATAGTCAACATAGTTTGTTTAGGCTCTCAGCGCATCTGTTGTAGGATACTTGAGGTCAAAAACTTATGAGGCCTTATCACGCACAGTCCATGAGTCTATCTAGGCCCAAGGTAGATAATATGGCCCACTAGACCTTTAGAACACTAGTCCACTCTACGTTGCATCCAATCGTACATTATATTCATAATGCATAAGTCTAAGTAAGTCCTAGATATCTTACCGATACATAAGTCCATAGTTCACACATCATATTCCCTAGATCTAGGGCCCCTATATGAATCCACAAGATCCACCCAAGCGCTAAAATTAGCCCATTTAGACAAACCAAACCACAGTCACACTTATGTTAGAATAGGCCTATGATTCACCTAAGAAAGAGTTGAGTCTGAATCAGGCTCATAAATCAACTATCTAAGCCCAACTTTGGGCCTAATCTAAGATAAGGCTCAATCGCAACCTAAAAGCCCACATATTGGCCTCATTTCTACCTAACCCTTTAAGCCATTCATGCCATTGTCTCTTTCTCTTCAAATTACAAGCCCTTAACCATTTTATTTAGCCCATATTTAGCATGGTCGACCACTCAAAACATTCCACCTCTCTAAACCCTCACTTTATTGCTAAGGATAGAGAAGACAAAGAACGTGCATGAGTGGAGTCCATAAACTAGCAGACTTCTATTTTAACAAGAGTCCAAGGGAACTCCACTAGCTGGGCCAAAGTCAAAATCCAAGTCAAAGTTCAATGCCTTACTAATCCTGATGACATGAGGTAACAAATTGGCTTAGCTCGTAAAGATGGAAAAAAAGCGCAAAAACTAGACTAGACAAGAGTAAGAAGAAGATAGAATTGATGGCCAATACACTTCAAACTCGTATCAAAAATGCCCCAAAGGAAAAAGGAGAGAAACCTCACAACGGCAAATGGGAAGATGATAAGAAGAAGGAAGAAAAGGAAAAAAGAGCACTCCTCAAATGATCCACGAGTAGACCGAATTGAATAACTACTTAAGAAATCTTCCCTGTCCAGTAATTACTTTAATGACTATGCATGATTCACCTCTATCCCAAAAGGGAAATTACCTCCAAAATTTACAATGCCAAACATCAGGTTCCATGGAACTGAAAATCGTCACTATCAAGTAATGAATTTTCTAAGTGCAATGGCACTAATAGGAATAGATAAGGACATCTTCTACATCATATTTCCTTAGACGATTGACACAAATGTTATGAGGTGGTGTAATACTATAGACCCACAAAAGGTCATAATTGGGATGATCTTCATAGAGAATTTCTACATCAGTATTCATAAAATGCTAACCTATGATTGACACAAATCTTTTCTAACTTCATCGCTTGATGGAGGGCAAAAGTTGCTTATAATAATGGCTAACTGACCCGTATAGCCTGATCAAATAATTTGTTCATCAGGAACCCCCAGCCCACATATAGGCATTTTCACGCCATTTGAAAACTTCATTGCACTAAGGATTATAGGTTTGCTGTTGGAGGAAGAATTAGCTAGGGAGACACCTACTGAGATTGGAAGCAACTAAATGGGTAACTATCCGAATATGAATAACAAGGATAATGGCTCCACAAGTAAAAGGGTGCATGTCTGCGTAGCTAACCGAATACAATCCTATTGGAACTACCCATTCTCTACTACCCAACAAGGGCAGCAGCCAGCTTGGTTTGGATAATAGCATTTTAGCCATTTTAGACTGCCAAAAAGAAGAAAGGGGTTCGTCTATCTGCATAGCATGTATTGGTCGATCCAAATCTAAGGTCCATGCACCCCTATGGGTCCATGAGGCAAGTTAAAGGAAAGCTTCCACACAAGAAGCCTTGAGTTCCATTGAATTTAGAAGATGTTATCTTCCCTAAACTCGTAGTCATGTGTTGAGTTGTATAATCACTCGCTTCCCTATCTGTTGTAAATCTAGTCTCATGTGGCCTTGATTTACCAATCAAATCATCTCTTGTATTAGTTCTTTTGCATATTCTCATATCCTTGTTTTGTGGAATGTTTCGATCGTATGATGAATCCAAGGTGATAGAAAAGATAAAATAGAGGAAAAAAAGGGTGAAAAAGAAAAGAAAAGAAAAGAAAAGAAAAAGAGGGGCTAGCTTAAAAACCTAATAAGGCAAACTAGGCAAAAGGAGAGGGAGAGAAATAAAAAAGTGATTAAGGAGTTCAATCCATCATCTGGGACAAAGGAAAAGATCAAAATTTTGTTTCTAGTAAGTCATCTAGTTTTAAGGAAATGCGAGGGATAAGAGGCCTCTTTTGGTAACCCATATTAATACCTTTATTAAACCTGCTAAATTATCACTTGAACCTCTTTGAGCCATTAAATAAGCTTTTTTTTTTTGGAAACCACATTTGACCTAACCAAGGAGTAAGAATGTCCTATTGGTGGTATCAATATCAAAATCAGCAAAAAAAACGAGAAAAAAATAAGAAAAGTCCGGACCAAACAGTCCTGTCCAAAGAAGAAGAAGAAAAAGAAAGAGAGAAAAAAAGAGGAAGAGTATGAAAACAAGAAGGATAATAAAGGAATGAAATTGCTAATTTACACTAACTTCATCATTCACGCACACTTGGGCATTTCATAAGGATTGTTTCAACCTTAACACCGATCCCTTTTCTTTGGCACCTTAACCCTTAAGTTGGCCTTAAAAAGACCTCCTGGAGTCATCCCTCCTTTACGTTGTATGTTCTTACTCTCAAACTATGACTGGCCTGATTCTACATTGGATAAGTAGGTAACCCCTTTGAGGCCCAGCCACAAATATTCTTTTCCATGAAGAAACATCAGAATTGAGTCATTTATTCTCTATAAAAGAGAAAGAATAAAGAGTGGTTGATTCAAAAACCTGAAACGGCGGACCAGACAAAAGGAGAGTGAATGTAAAACCTTGGTTTTTGAGGACAAAGAAGCATTCCATTAACTACTCCCATAGAATCTGACTTGGATAAACCATTCACCCACTTCACTGCATCCCCTCAATCATTGTAGCCTCTAATCTCACCTCTATTCCAAAATTCAAGGCTCATGGTGTTAACCATGATAACAAATTCAAAAGTGAATACTCACTTTGTATTCTCAACTTTCCTAAATGGGCACTCACCCATTATGTAAAATTGGGGGCTCTCTTATATTTGCCTAGGAAGTTAGGGCTCCGCCTATGGTAAACATTTCCCGACAGGGAGATAACCACATTCTTAACACCAAATAGCGGCTACTCTAGACACCACTAGCAAAAGCATCTTCACAACAAAGGAAGAATCACATTTACTATACTGGACTGGGGACCAGTCCAACCCAAACTAGCAAAGCAGTTTTGGCTATCATTATTCTCACACATCTAGGGTTTCAGTTACAATAAACAGTAATTGGGGGTTCTTCAAAATAACAACACTTTAACGCAAAATTAAGTGATATTCTTCCCTGAATAGAAAGATTTTCTATCCTTGGAAGATTACACCCATGACCAGTCCCAAGCCAGTAGTCACCTCACTTTTTAACCCTCATCCTAAACCATAAAACACCTCCACGCCTAACTTGGCATCTTCTATAACTTAATCGAGGCACTATCGAATGTACCCTCAACTTGGTATGAGACCTGCATGCATGTGTGGCTAGGTCTTCATATGCCTACATAGTCACCATAATCATGTCTATATAGTCAGCATAATTATGTCTACATAATCAAGACAATCAACTCTGCACAGTGATTATGTCTGCATAATCTCACATAGGCTAGCAAGTGCACCTATATCAATGCATATATCTTTAGCCTATTTATTATACGACCATTCGCTCTAATCACATGGGAACCCCATATTGAAGAAGAGTGCAATTAGCCTTCACACAACCCTATAGAAAGGGCATACAACCCTAGCCACCCATTAATATACATCAAAGTTCAAGACGGAATCAATAGTTATCACAAAAGACATTTATACCTTGACTATTACCTTAATCAGGCTCAGTCAAAGTGGGGGCTCTATCCTCCAACAAGGCTTTACACAAGCATCATTGCCTAAGATACACATCCTATTAGGTACTCAAGAACAAGAGAATCTAGCCATAGGGACAGTCAACAAAAAATGATGCTCAATGCCAATAACATCTTAGCATTTAGCAGTATCTTATCAGAATGAGATGACTTCAAAGCCTTTGCGGAAAAGAAAAAAAAGAATTTCAGAACCAGAAGGTTTGAATTCTTAATATCTCATGCCATGAAGTCCTCAAAGATCAATCATTAGGTGCCCCCATCACAAAGAGGCAAACACACAAGCAAAAAGAAGAAAAACAAGCAAAAAAGACAAGCCATATGGACACAACCGGGGTCTCTATGATCATGAGAACTCCCAACCATAAAAAGAACACAAGCATGCAAACAGAGAGGCAAGAGCAAAAGCAAGAAAGGTGGTCAATGAACCCTGTCAGGACCCACCTTTGCATAGTAGTGTTTCTTAAACATTACAAAAGATGAAGAAGATAAAGCAAAGCGGAAAGGATGGATAATCTACATCCAGGAGCATCCAAAGCATACATGTAGAAGAGAATAGAATGCATATAAAGGTATTCATCAATGTGAGAAGTAAAACTGATAGTTTTGACACATTATCTATGAAATTTGTTTCATTGGCAAAAAGATCTGTTGCTCTAGGGATACAAAGGAAATAAGAAAAGTCACAAGTTTACTTCATTGACAAGGAGGTCTACCACTTCGGTGACATGGAAATCTGCTTGACTAGTAAGGAGGTTCGATACTCCAACGAAATAAGCAATTCACAAATATGCTCTACCGGCAAGGAGGTCCGTTACTTTAGTGACATAGAAATCTACTCAACCGGTAAGGAAGACCGCTACTCCAGTGACATGGAAATACGCTCGATCGGCAAGGAGATTTGTTAGTCCAATGAAATGGGCAATTTACAAATATGCTCGCCCGACAAGAAGGTCCATAACTCCAGCAAAATGGGGAATTCACAAATTTCCTCGATCAACAAGGAGGTACGTTACTCGTGCGACATTGAAATCTACTAGAGCAGTAAGGAGGTTCGCTACTACAGTGATATAGAGAAATCACAAGTTTGCTTGACCAGAAACTAGCAAGAACATCCGCTTCCAGCGACTGACAAGGAAGTCCGCTACTCCAGCGAAACAGGGAATTCACAAATTTGCTTGACCAGCAGGGAGGTTCGCTACTCCAATGGCATGGGGAACTCACAAATTTGCTCGATCAGCGAGGAGGATCGCTACTCAAGTGATATGGAAGTCTCCCCGATCAGCAAGGAGGTCCGATACGCCATCAAAACAGGGAATTCAGAAGTTTGCTTGAATGACAAGGAGGTCCGCTACTCTGGCAGCAAGGAAGTCCACTCATCCGCAAAGTCAAGGATACAATGTGCCATATACCTCAACAATCAAACGAGGATTCTACATCATTACAGCCAAACAGATAATTGCTTAAAGCAACTATTTACTTTGACATTTGTTGTACCCTGACTTGGCCAAACTGAGGCCCAATTGTAGATGCCTAAAAATGGCATTCTATATTAACAACCTTGATGACGAAATCAATAATCTAGTTTGAAAGTTTAAAGGCCAGTAGATTGACAGTTAGAAAAATAAATAGAGAGGAAACAGAAATGAGCCATGGACATGGAAAAAACTGGCTTGATGGGCCAGTTTCGATGTGAACCCAATTGGGATCTCAAGAGCAGGAGCCCACCCAGGTTGCTTCCTTCTTTTGGCCAAACCTATCCTTCTTAGCTAAGTCAAATAGAATCTAATGCCGACTAGAATGTCAGGCGTAATTAAATTAGTTTCTACTAATTAATTGGGGTTCTAGTCTACAAGACAGTCTGAAACTTAACCAGAATAGGATTATGTCCCTTCGCCTAGTCTAATTCACTAAACCACTTCAACAGCTATAAAAAGGGGGGTGACCCCCTATGGTGGGTGATGTCAAAAAACCACTGAAAGTGACATAGCACTAGAGAAAAGAAAGAGTTATAATCTATTTTCTAAAAGAGAGAGATAATGTTTGGAGAGGGAAATCACATCAGTGTCATAGACCGTCTTGTGCTGGATTCCTAAAGGATTCACGCAAGGTTATCCTGAAAGCGCATTTTATAACCTTCTATCCATTTCTCTTTACTGTTTTTTAATTAAATTTAGCTGGTTGCAATTTAGCAAAGATCTAATCATTTAAGAGAGTTTCATCCCCACCCGCAATAACAATTTAAGCAATTTTACCTTTTTTGCTTATTTTAGATAACATTGTGCCTTGATTATATGAACAGTTCTAATTCATTGCACAGATGTGTGTCAGTATGATTGAGCTTCAGTTTCCCATATTGATTAGTAGAGGCCGGTATTGATTACAAATGATGAAAAGATGCACTTCATCACATCACCGTACCTTCACCCCCAATTCTAGAGCCTTGGTTCCAAAACAAGTAGTCATGATAGTCTCCATACCAAGGATTTCTTAGGGGCCTTTTCAAAACCCTTTTGAAGTAGCTTAAATTTGCTCCTGTGGTGTCCCTTTAGCATCCTTATCAATATGATCTACTTTGGAAGGTGTCAAGGTTTGTAAGTTTTCCTAAAACTTACCAATGTCTCTATTTAGTTGAAGATTAACAATTTTTACTATTTCAATCAGTGTCTGTTCCTAAATTTATAAACTTAGGAAAACAGATTTGGACCAAGGCAGTGGAATCTACTGGAACAAAATCAAGGGGTCTTATTTGAATCAGGAATCCTCCGAGTTCCTGGATCATAACTGCAACCAGATTCTGGATCAGGCTGAAGAAGCTGCCCTGACCCTATCATAGGGGATTGGAACTGGTCATGCCCAAGGGAACCCAATTGTTCTCTAGTCAGGCCCAAGCCCCAACTCTATGCGTCTCTATTGGCCCAGTTATGCCTGCCTTGTGACAACAAAAATAAAATAAAATAAAATAATCTATTTTCTAAACATAAATGTAAAAGTACCTAGCGCATGCGCCCAACCATTTGTGGGGGATCGCACCCCTAGGGAGGTGAATCCTTACAAATGTATCTAGGCTTATAAAGAGAATGCAAACGCAAAGACAATAACATGTACACACCAAACATAAAGTGAAGGACACTCTAGAATGTCACAAGTATACAGGAAAAAGGCAAGAGAAATAAAGAAGCTAAAGTAGGATACTCAAGTAAGAACATGATACAACAAGGTCACACTTGGATGCACTCTAGCCACCACTTTACAACATCTAGAAAACAAATGCACCACCTAAATGAGCTAAAATGACCTGTAGTATCACCACTTAAGCAGCGAACACAAGATAGAACCACTAGGAATTTAGAGATGGGAGATAAGTTTGAACCTTAGTGTTCATTCAATTTAATAAGTTGTGTTCCAACATGAGAGTATGAGGATTATATATCCTGTAACAAACACTCTCTCATAATGGCTACATATAGAAAAAGGGGTTGTCAACTCATCTAAAACATCAATAGCATCAACAAAAAAAGAAAAAGAGAAAATACAAAGTTTAATAGCCAATGTATCTTTGGCACCTCATTTGGAGAAGGATGCCAAGCTAATAAGGTGTCAAGAACACAAAACATCATTCTAATACCATATTTGGAGCAAAATATGTAGGCTCGCTCTTCTTAAGCTCCCCAAGAAGCACAATTGCAGCAATGTAGCTAGGACTAGATCATAGTCTGTTTTCAATAAACCTTAGCTGGATAAAAGCAATATATACAAGTACTTTCTCCTTACTTTAAGCCATCATTTCGATAAAAATTTAGATGCATTTTAGTAGGCTACAGTCAGGTGAAAAATGTAGACTTAAAGCTACACAAAACTTCCCAATTCTAGACAGGTACCGAACCGAGCTTCATCCTACACTAATATATCTTTTCTTTGACTGATACATTGGACTCCGAAAATGTTTCAAATTTATTTAGTCGATAGAAGACATATTACACTTTAAGGAAAGGAGGTTAGTATGATCCCTCCTTAGACAATCCTTGTACATTTTGTACCAAATTCCTAGGCTAGAACTTAGATAAAGGATGCACCAATCTCGCAGTAGCTTAATGAGTAATTTTGATGCCAGCTATAGTGTAAGGGCCTAGATTTATTAAATAGGCAAATTGTAAGGGCTAAACCAATTTAGTTAAATGGAATTGTTGACTAAGTGGATATTCAGAATCAGAATATCTTGTGTGAACTTATCTATTATCATGTATTGGGAGAGATGCAGTAACAAAAATATTCCCAAGACCTATTTAGGTTGCCTTGCCTAAGCACTCTCCAATTCCTCTCTAATTTTGGTTAGGAAAAAAAAAAAAAGGGACGAAGAGTTAAGGAATTTAACCCCTTGTGCCGTGGCAAGTGAAAAGAAGAACAAAGGGGAGGGGGTGATTACTTTGTGGGTTAATGAATAAAGTGGACAAAAAAAGGGGCCAAGCCTTCTCTGGGAAAGAAACCCATGTACATAGACACATTCTTTTTAGGGAGAGAAAGAGAAGAAGAAAGAAAGGGGGGAAGAGGAGGAAACAAAGAAGAAGAAGAGCGGTAGCAGACCAAAAGAAGAATAAAGGAAGGGGAATGAGACTCATTCTGATCTAGACCACTTCAATGTAATCTAGTACTTTGTCCCAAATCTTATTTTCGAATGGGTGGTCTTTTAGTCTCTGTAAACTACTTTGACATATTCGAATGCTTTCGTTGAAAATTGCATGTTAAATACATTATTTCAGTTCCTGGAATTTCACCTATTTCTCACTTGTTATGTCATATTCATTGATTTGTGTTTAGGAGATGTAATTGAAGATAGAAAGTTGAGTAAAGTATGTCTTGTGATTTGTTTTTCAGAGTTGGTCGATGAAGAGTTGAATGTTCTATTTATGAGAAATATGATAATTGTTAGTGGAAAAATCGGTGGGTTTGAATATATGTGATGTTGCTGATATTGGGGATAGATTATTTGTGTACTATGCTGGAAATTAGAAAGAAACCAAAAAAAAAAAAAAATCAGTTAAGCAATTTGAAGCCGGCTCTGTGGGTTGCTATTGATGCTGATGTCTCATAGCGTCAGCTCCATGGTGCTGCTACAATAATAGCGCTAGCAACAGCTGCTGTCGAACAGCAGCGGGGACGTTACTGCACAGCCTCAATATGTTTTGATGATATTGATCTGAGACTTATTAAAAGGAGATTAAGCTAGGAAGTCTAAGAACTGGATGATATGTATAGCTTGGTTGATGTGTGAATGTCTGAATTTTAGAAATAATTTGAGAAGTTTACATCTTGTTCAACAAGTGCATAGGGGCAATTGGTAGATGAGTAAGGCGGATGAAACTAGTTGTAAAATTATTAAAATTATTATTATTATTATTATTATTATTATTATTATTATTATTATTATTATTATTATCATTATTATTATTGTTATTATTATTATTGTTATTGTGATTGTGATTATTATTATTGTTGTTGTTATTATTATTATTATTATTATTATTATTATTATTATTATTATTATTATTATTATTATTATTATTATTATTATTATTATTAATAAAAGGGCAATGGAATAGCTTGGGACTTTGGCAAATAGATACATAACGAGGTAATTTGGTATGACTGGGGCTTGCGTGTAGGCATGAATAATGTATAACACATCTTAATTCCCGAATATTGCTTTGAAATGCAAGTTTTAGAAAGGTTTTAGTCATTTATGTTTAATGACTAGTGAGTGTGACTTCCTTATGTATGCATTGTAGTTTAAATGGCATTTTGGATTAGAAATGAAACTCTAATTGAAACCCGTATTGAGTTTATTTAAAATTATGTTTGGAATAAGCATTTTGAGTTAGTGAACTTGTTTAACATGATTTCGGGCTAAGATCATTTCGTCCTCTGGAATGACTATGTGTAGCATATCAGACGTAGGATCCTAGCGTATCAGGTTGATACTATCCTACGGGAAGGTAGGAAGTCTTCCATAGTTTAGTTAGGCCCCTGAAACCTAGGAGTTATTGGGTAATGTATTGCCCAAAATTGAACATTTGTGCATGAGATGAGTCTAAATCCTAAGAAAGTTGCTTGGATTTTTTTTCCAAATGGGTTATTTTGATCTCAATAAGTTGACTTTCTATGTCAAGCCTCCGCAGTTTATGGAAATGAATATCACCCTACCAGGTCGGTACGCTGATAAGTTGTAAGTTGGGTAGGCTTCAAAGTGTAAAGTTCAAAGTGTGCTAAACTTTCATTGTTTCGGATTGATAGCAAACTTTAAAGTAATTACAGTTTTAAACTAATGAAAGCATTTTTTTGAAGCATACTTATCTTATTATTGTGTTACTATTTCCAGCTATTAAAGTACCCATGTTGTGTGAAATTATTCTTGTTTTTAAGGACACTAGATTATTCACTGAGCAGATTGGTGCTCACCCCCCACTTATTTGAGTTATTTCTGTTTTCCTGGTAAAAGGAACACCCTAAGCTAGTTTTCACCACCGCTTGATGTGCTTTTTGGATGATATGCTTTTACTGCTAATTGTTGGATGACGGAAGCTGGATAACATGTGTATCTTGGGTTCTTGACTGGCTTGCAAATATTAGTTGTTTAATGTGTTCATAAGCAATGGTTGCACGGTTATTTGGCTATGTATATATCTAGACGTATGCAATCCTTTACTATAAGAATCATGTGTAGTAGCTCTGATAAGCTAGGCTTTTGCCATGGCTTTTATTGACAAGGAAGTTAGTTACACTCGTTAAGTAGGAGCGAGATAGTAGTGACCTCAGCGTCCCAGGTAGTAAGCTCGATGTTCATAAAATGTTGGGTTTTTTTTTTTTTTTTGTATAGACTGCGAGTCCGAGATTTATAGAATATAGGTGTTTGTGGCATGTTAAGCTACAAGTCTTACTAAAATAGGCCAATTAACAGCCGAGCTATAGCTCGTTCGGCTATTGAACTCACTATGCACATAGTCTGAAGGGCTCACTATTGGGCCTTGGCGATGTAACTACCCCTATAGGGCGAGATGTTACATCTAGAATTATCAAAGCATTAGGATCACCCCAGTTAAGTGTCAAACATGTTTATATGTCTTAAAATGCTTCTATTGTGTGTGCTATGTGTGACTATGTTTTTCATGTCCGAAAATATATGTGATTGCTTCATTTATTTGTCATTTACTTAGCCATGTTTTATTATGGGAATATTCAAGTTTAAAACGTTACTTAGGCCCTGTTCTTTTCGTTGGAAAATTGCAGGTGTGGGATGGGTAAGAGTGGAAAAGGGGAGGGAAAGAGTGAGTGGAAGTGGGTAGGAGTGGTATTTATTTTTAAGAGTGGTATTTATTTTTAACTGTGGGAAAGGGGTGGAAGGAGTGGGAAGGTGGGAAGAAGTGGGAAGGAGTTGGATGAAGTAGGAGAGTTGATGTAAGTTACGTATTTTATTTTTTTTAATGTAATCTTTTATTTGTGATAGTAATTACCAATGGAAAAAAAAAATTAGACTAAAAAAAAATATTTTTCTGTGTTGACTCAGGTACGAAATATTGTTTCGTAGCTGTTGTTACCGCAAAAAAGTTGTATTTTTCATTATTCGTAAAACAAATTATGGATATACTTTTTTCATATATTAACCAAATATGAATAATGAAAAAAACACGCATATGTTCAGTCCTTGTTCTTTTCATTGGTAAATTCAAATTTAACAATCTCAACCCACATCAGTCCACTTCACGAACATCAACAAAAAAAATATCAACTTTAAACCATTTCAACTCACTTCAGCCAACTTCAACCTATTTTTCATTATTTTAACCAACTTCCACCCATCATAAAAAAAAAACAAAAAACAATTCAACCAACTTCAACGAACTTCAACCCACTTCAACAAAAAAAATACCCATTTCAACCTACTTCAACTCCTTTCAACCCACTTCAACAAAAAAATACCCACTTCAACCTACTTCAATGAACTTCAATCCACTTCAGTTCACTTCAACCAACATCAACATATTTTCCACTATTTTAACCAACTTCTATCCATCATACAAAAAAAAAAAATTCAACCAACTTCAAGTCACTTCAACCCACTTCAACTCACTTCAACAAAAAAATGTCCACTTCAACCTACTTCAACTCCTTTCAGCCCATTTCAATAAAAAAAAATACCACTTCAACACATTTCTCACTATTTTAACCAACTTATACCCATCATCCAAAAAAAATCTTCAACCAACTTCAACCCACTTCAATAAAAAAATACCCACTTCAACCTACTTCAACCCACTTCAACTCACTTCAACAAAAAAGTACTCACTTCAACCTATTTCAACAAAAAAATACACACTTCAACCTACTTTAACTTATTTCTACCAGTCTTAACCAACTTCACCCATTTACCAGCACATATTTTCCAACGAAAAGAACAAGCCCTCAGCACACGAAAAACAATCATCTGCAATTTGTGTGAAGAACTTCCAATATTTGTTCTTAACGCACACAGAAAAAATATCCGCTCAAAATACACATATAATATATGTGCACTTACTGTCACGAATTATAAACAACGCCAAAAAAATTTATACATTCCTTCATTATGCCGAAAAAAAATGTGCAAATTTCGCCCCAACTTACGATGAACGAAAAATAAATCTGCTACACATACAGCAACAATCATCCACACTTTGATGACATATAACAAATATTTCGTAACCAATGCAAAAAAACAAAAATTTAGGCAACTATTTCATATACAGAATCAAACCCAAAAATATCTACCTGTCATTAAAAACTAACCAAAATATCTACCAGACCAGTCATAAAAAACTAATATTTTCTTAACAAAGCAGAAAAAAATTATTTCTTCAATATATATAACAAAAATTTCGTCATCTAAAATTTCTGACGCGACTAACAAATATTTCCATAACATCTGAAAAATAAATAAAACTTTTCATAATTATTATCAGAGTATTCATGTACACAATTACATAAATTATAAAAGTTTTCAAAATATGAAAAATAATAATTATATGTAGGAGTGAGAAGGAGTAGGTGAGAGTGGGTGAGAGTGGGAAGAAGTTGTATTTTTTTTTAAAGTGTGGGAAGATGGGGAAAAGGGGAAGGAGTGAGTGAGAGTGAGAATGAGTGGGTCGGGTCCATTAAATTACAAAAAGAACAGGGTCTTAGATGCCTAGCACTGGCAATTCTACTTTTGATGACTTCAAATACCTCCACAAAGGTATCCACCTCTGCCTCCGCCTCCACATTTTCCTTCTCCTCAACCAATCACAATGGACATGATATGTCAATTATGGAAATTAAAGGCTCCTAAGTTTACACAAGGAAAAGATCCACTTATGTATGAAGAGTGGCCGATGATAATAGAGAATCTCTTTGAGGTAATAGAGCACCCGGAGAATTTTAAAGTACGACTAGCCGCCCATTATTTTGAGCGTGAAGCTCGATTTTGGTGGAGACAATAAAGCCTTGTAAGGGGAATATGCGACAACTTGGCTGCAACTTAAGGCATTGTTGGATACTAAATATTACCCCAACGATGTTAAATGGGCTAAGGAGTCGGAGTTCCTCCACCTAAAGCAAAAGAAGGTTATAGGTGTGGTGGAGTACGTTGCTACGTTTAATGAACTCAATTGATTTGAAACCCATCGTGTAGCAACCGAAGGGACAAGAATAGATAGATTAGAGCATGGTTTAAAGCCAAAGCTGAAAACAAAGTACCTGGACATGTTTTTGCCAATCTCCTGGAAATATATCGAAGGGCTCCTCAAATATAAAAGGTGGTGAATGAAAGTCAGGCTGAGAACAGGGATCAAGTTCAAGTAAAAAGGAAGTTTAGATATGGATGCCAAAGTTTCGGGTTCGACCATGCCTCTAAGAGGTTTAACCAAAAGAAATCATTTCGAGTTTAAAAACTAGCTAAGGATGAGGAATGTAGGTTCTGTGATACATGGAGTCATCATCATGCAGGACCACGTGCAAGAAATAGGGGACCATGCTATGGTTGCGAAGAGTGTGGGCACCTTATAGCCAACTGTCCTAAAGGTGCACAGACCATCAAAAATGCTGCTCTAGGCTAGGGATATACACCTTGACCTCCCATGCAGCTAGGTCTACCCTCAGCACGCAACAAGAAGAAGGGTAGTAGGCCATAAGCAGGAGGAAGGGTCTTCTGTCTCGACGAATAAGAAAAGGATAACCCTAATGATGTGGTGATAAGTACTACACTTCTAAACAACCTACATGCTTGCGTTTTATTTGATTCAGGAGATACTCATTCTTTTGTGAACCCTGAATTTACTAAGAGGACATCATGTAAACCTATTAAAATGGATTGGAATTGTGTGTGTCAATTCTGAAGAGTCAAATCCCCCTAGAGGGGGGTGAATAGGGAGATTTATGAAATGTTAAACAAAACTTTAAAACCAGAAATGAAAATGCGAGAATTAAAAACACAAAGCACACAACGATGTTTTAACGAGGTTGGGCCTCAATCAGGCTTAAGTCCCCGCCTAGAGTTATCCAACTCTAGGATTCAACACTTGACTTTCTATTAAAATGAACACTTCACAATCTTTCAGAGCACCACACCCTAAAGATCCCTAGTACTTTAAATCAATCGATTTGATTAAAGTATGGGAAGAGTTGAAAGACCTCACTACAACTCCTTATGTTCACTCCTTAATAATTTCCTCAAAAATAATCACAATATTTTTGGTCACCAAGAATATGTAGCAATAGTAATTCAGAGCTTTCTTTTTCTCGTTCACTTCTCAGATAGTCTCAATTGCTTCTGTTTACTCACTATTTATAAGCCAGCTTCCTTCAATTAAGGAAAGTCGCAGGATGACTTGATATGATATTTCAGGCCCTTGATTTTCGTCAGTTTCTGCTGTCTTGAGATCCTTTCCTTTTGTGCCACAATTTTCGTGTTGATTTATGCTACATAAGATCTTTTTGAAAATATGGCAGAATAATAATCCAGAATCTCAGGGAGAATAATTCTTTGTAATATCACTCATAAACTAATTAAGGCAAGTATCATGTGGGAGAGAATATCTTAATATTTTTCCCTTTATGCTATTTGATTTTTAATTAGTAATTGGCTGATTGGTTAGATTGCATATCAATCTAATCGATTCTTCTTGTTATTGCCCCATATTGAGTGCCTTCTTTTTATTTCGTTCAACCAATTAATCATTTTAGTCCTTTTAGATAATTATGGTATTTCATCAAAACATTGGTGGCTACTAATGAATACAACAATCTCCCCCTTTTTTATGAAAGCCAAAATTAGCTTGAGTAGATTTAATTGATTAAAGCGGGATAATGCGACATAGTACATTCAATATAATAGGTTACATTGAAATGGAGATATTATCAGAATGCATAAGGATATAATATCATAACTTATTGAAATATCATAAAGTAGCATAAGATAGCATAGTGTTTACTGTCTAATCATAGCATAACATAGTATATCTAAGCATAAGATAACATAACATATCTGTCTCCCCCTCTTTCATCAAAAAGATGTGAGCAAAAAAGGGTATCTCTGAGCAGAACAACAGAACAAACCAGGGGGGAAGAGGAAAAGCAGGGTCAAGGTGAGGATGGCTTGCTGGCAGATTTGATGATGCGAGTGGCGGAGTTGGAGCACCGGACCTGTTCGGCAGTAGAGAGTGGGATACCTTTAAGAGCGCAATGGTGAGTAACACTGGTGAGGCGAAGAAGATCATCCACCTTGTGATGCAGAGAAGCAAGGGACGCCTGGACGCTAGTGAGAGTGTTGCTGAGAGTGGCCTGATTGTGGGTAAGGCCATCTAGACTGTCAGTGTGCTGGACAAGGATGTAGTCGAGGTGTTCTATAGAGTCTTGAAGCTCATAGACTTGCTCGTCGATAGACAGGATGTGATCGAGGAGGGATGGTGGAACAGCAGTGGAGGGAGGTGTGTGACGAGGCTTAATGTGTTTGGTAAAGTGAAGGGAGACAAGCTGTTTTTCTTCTGGAGTCATATCCTTAATGAATTTCCAGCTTCCTGAAGGGGTCTGAAAGAACTGAATGTTTTTCAGGGATAAGGGAGTGATGACAGGAACAGGCTGAGACGCACAGATTTCAGTTTCAAAGGAGACACCAAAGTGTTGGAAAACCATGGTCAGGAGGTTTGAGTAGGCTAGAGGGGCAGGACGCATGATAGACCCAATTTTGGCCATGTGACTGAGGATGTAGCGAGCATAATTGACGGGTTTACCGGTCAACAGAAGATAAAGGATTTCAAGGGTCTTATTATTGAGGCTGTCAGTGGAGATGGGTTTGGCTAAAATAGTGCGAATGATAACATAGTATAGCAGGCGAGGGTCACGGTGAAGGATCAAGTATGAGAGGTTTTTGCCATGGGATGAGGGCGGGGGAGTGGCAAATTCAGCGAGGCAGTGACGTCTAACATCAGTAATGGACAAGTGGGGTTGGGTGACAGTGGGGAGGCCTAGAATCTGATTGAGGTCAGATTCGGTGAGGGTAAAACGGGTATACTTTACTTGGCATTCAAGAGTGACACTGGGCCGAACCTTAGCAACCCGAAGATTTGCATAAAACATGCGGACAAGTTGGGGGTAATAGTCATTACCCAAAGTGAGCAACTGGCCACAAGAACTATTTAGCAAAAAGTCAATAAAACCCAAATTGGCAGCTTTGAAGGATGCAATATCAACTCTTTCACAGGCATGGACAGATCGATTGACAAATCGAGAAAGAAATTTGTCTCTAGCAATAGTAGAATGAAACCAAGAGGAAGGGAGAACCTCATCAGTAGAAGGAGGAGAGTGAGGCGGACGGTGGGGGGGTGTGACCGTGGGGGAGCGTCGAACAACTGAGGGTGGGGGGGAGGCGGTGGTAAAGCTGTCGGCGGCCCGGCGAATGCTGGAGGTGATGGGTGACACCGGGGGCGAGGGTGGTGGCCGTGCGTCGTCTGAGCTGGCATCGGAGATGGTGAGTGTGGCACCATCGGTCAGCAGGGGGTGGGTCTCGGGCGGACGGAAATCCGGGCACTCCGGCGAGGGGGCCCAGTTTTGGCGACGGTCTTGTGGGCTTGGGGAGTGTGAGAGCCACTTTTGGGGGCTTTGCGTGGGGGTGCCATGGCTGGGGTTAGTGGTGGTAGGCAGTTGGTGGATGGGAAGGGAAGGGGATGAAGGAGGAATTTTATATGGAGCAAAGGGGCTTGATTTGGGAAATCAACTTGGGGCAACGATTGGAAGGAATGAAGGTGTGGGGAAGGGGAATTTGGAAAGTGAGGGTTTCTTGAGATTTTGGAAGGAGGAAGAAGAAGATTTGGAGGGGTGGGGTGTTCGGGTGTCACAGCCGAGGGGAAGAGAAAGAGAGGAGGGTGGAAAGAGGAAAGTAAGAGAGAGAAGGAGGAGAGTTTTCGGTTCCTTGAGATTTTTTTATTTTTTATTTTTTTTTGTGGTGAGTCAAAAAAAAATAAAAAAAAATTGAGTATTGGTTTTGATTCTTGGGGGAACACAGGTTTAATTTTTGCCTTATTTGTTTATGACAGATGCGCAGGCAATGGGTTTTGGACAGGGACGCCGAAGACGCTGTGGCCTGATGAGGTAATGTAATGGAAGATCTGATTAAGTCCTGTTGGTATCCGACAAGAGAAAAATTATTGATTAATTTTGCTCGAGTCGAATTTGCTCAAGTTGGTTTATTCTAGACTCATTTAATGGCAGTGAAACTGATTTTCAAGCCTGAATGGTGGAGTCTAGTGATACATAAGAGCGTACCTTTGTGGTAGTGATTGGCGCTGTAGTGAGCTTCTTGTTTGTGTGGGAAAATTACGAATGTCTGTAGAGCACTTGACAACTTGAGTTAGTCACAAGAGAGGGCTCCCCCTCAATTTATGCATCTGTATTTATCATTCCTAGTTCGTGATGAATAAAGTTAAATCTTTCCTCATTTAGGGATTTGGTAAAAATATCAGCTAATTGAAATTCCGTGGGTACAAATTCCAAGGTAACATTGCCTTTTTCAACATGATCACGAATAAAATGGTGTCGTACCTCAATGTGTTTAGTGCAGGAGTGTTGAACTGGATTTTTAGTAATATGGATGGCACTTTGATTATCACATTTGATAGGTACCTCTTTGAGATTGATGCCGAGATCCCGTAACTGCTGTTTAATCCACAGTAGCTGAGCACAGCAGGCACCTGCTGCGATGTATTCTGCTTCAGCTGTGGAAAGAGCAACGGAAGTCTGCTTCTTGGAGTGCCAGGAGATTAGGCTGGGGCCAAGGAACTGACATGTTCCCGAGGTACTTTTTCGGTCAACCTTATATCCTACATAGTCAGCATCAGTGTATCCAACAAGAAACAAGTCTCCCCCTCGAGGGTACCAGAGTCCCAAATTTTTTGTGCCAGCTAGGTATCTAAAAATTCGTTTTACACATTTTAAATCGGATTCTTTAGGAGAGGCTTGAAACCTAGCACATAGACACACACTGAACATAATGTCGGGACGACTAGCAGTAAGATAGAGGAGTGAACCGATCATGCCTCGATAAAGCTTTTCACAAACAGATTTGTCATCTTTGGCAAGATCTAATTTTTCATTAGAGGCCATTGGTGTTTTGGCATGCTTGGCTTGATCCATTTTGTATTTCTTTAAGAGTTCATTGATGTATTTACGCTGATTAATAAATATGCCATCTTTG
This sequence comes from Selenicereus undatus, assembly GCA_017589665.1. NCBI lineage: Eukaryota > Viridiplantae > Streptophyta > Magnoliopsida > Caryophyllales > Cactaceae > Selenicereus > Selenicereus undatus. The sequence goes on along the minus strand of JACYFF010031955.1, from coordinate 47,918,443 downwards.
CTTTGTTTAAGCTAAAGCCCTAAGAAGAATGTCAACTCTCCCATCATGCTCATTTCAAACTCTTTGCTCATGAGATTTGAAAATTCTTCACATAAGGAGTCATTAGTGGCTCCAAATAATATATCGTCAACATAAATTTGAATTATTAAAAAATCCTTTCCTTTTGTTTTAGTAAACAGGGTTTTATCAATGTGTCCTCTTGTAAAACCATGATCTAAAAGAAACTTGCTTAGTCGCTCATACCGTGCCCTAGGAGCTTGTTTTAGCCCATAAAGGGCCTTTTGGAGTTTATAAACATGGGCAGGAAAGTGAGGATCTTCAAAGCCAGGAGGTTGTTCGACATAGACTTCTTCTTGTAGGTATCCATTGAGAAAAGCACATTTTACATCCATTTGATAAAGTTTGATGTTCATGTGAGATGCAAATGCTAGTAGGATGCATATAGCTTCTAATCTAGCAACAGGGGCAAATGTTTCATCAAAGTCTATGCCTTCTTCTTGATTATAGCCTTTCGCTACTAGTCGGGCTTTATTCCTTATGACGGTCCCAGTTTCATCCAGTTTATTTCTAAAGACCCATTTTGGGCCAATTACGGGATAGTTTTTTGGTCGTGTTGAGAGTGTCCATACTTGATTCCGTTCAGATTGATTTAATTCTTCTTGCATGGCGTTTATCCAATTTGAATCGTTAAGAGCCTCTAAATGATTTTTTGGTTCTATGTGGGATACGAAAGCAGAGAATGCACAGAAATTACGTAGAGATGAGCGAGTTCGTATACCTGTGGAGATATCTATTAAGAGATTGTCCATGGGGTGAGATGACTTATACTTGAAGTTTTTTTGAGTTACCTTTTGCGGTGGAGAATTCTCTTCATTTGGGAGCTCTTCTTCTTCCTGGGGTGAGGATTCTTGTAGTTCGTGTGGCTGTTTATTTGCAGAGTCTACTTTTTCTCTTGCTTCTTCTTCATCGTCACCATACGTGTTAAAATGGAGGTCCTGTACTATAGATCCACTCAGCACACCATCATTAGATTCATCAAAAATTACATGAATGCTTTCCTCGATGGTTTTGGTGCGTTTATTGTAAATTCTATAGGCTTTGCTATGCATGGAGTATCCCACAAATATTCCTTCGTCACTTCTAGCATCAAATTTTCCTAGATTATTTTTTCCATTGTTATGAACAAAGCATTTGCATCCAAACGGTTTAAAATATGAAATGTTGGGTCGTTTTCCTTTGAATAATTCGTAGGGCGTTCTTTTTAAAATTGATCGAATTAAGCAACGATTTAGTACATAATTAGCAGTATTGACTGCTTCGGCCCAAAGGTGTTGAGAGACATTACTTTCGCACATCATTGTGCGAGCCATATCTTCTAATGTGCGGTTTTTCCTTTCTACTACACCATTTTGCTGAGGTGTACGTGGTGCAGAAAAATTGTGAGTAATTCCATGTTTATTACAGAATTCAGTAAACTCTTTTTGATCAAATTCTCTACCATGATCACTCCTTATAGAAATAATTTGTGAATTTGTTTGAACTTGCAATTGTTTACAAAGCTTAGTAAATTCTTTAAAAGTTTCGTTTTTTTCTTTTAAAAAGAAGACCCATGTGAATCGTGAATAATCATCTACAATTACAAAGATGTACTTGTTGTGTCCTAAGCTTTGTATGGGAATTGGTCCACATAAATCCATATGAAGTAATTCTAGTGGTTTAGATGTACTGATGCTATTTTTTGACTTGAAAGAACTACGTACTTGTTTACCTTTAACACAGGCATCGCATATGTGATCATATTCAAAATTGCATGAGGGCAGTCCTCGTACTAATTCCCTTTTTGCTAATTTCTTAAGGGTATGCATGCTAGCATGACCTAGTCTTCTATGTCGTAGCCATTTTTCCTCATTGTATGAAGCTTTGAAGCATGACAAGTTTTGAGATGGTACATTATTAATGTCTATTGCATAGACATTATCTATTCTAGGTCCATAAAGAGAAATTTTCTCAGAAATTTTGTTTTTAACAATGCAGTGTGTTGAATCAAAGGTGACTAAGTTTCCTTTATCACATAGTTGTGATATGCTTAATAGATTAAATTTTAATCCGTCGACTAAGTAAACATTTTCAATAGAATTGGCAGGATCTTTACCTATTTTACCGACACCCATTATTTTACCTATGCTTTTGTCGCCGAAGGTGACACTTCCATGTTTTTTCTTTTTGATCTCAATGAATAAGGATGCATTGCCACTCATGTGCCTTGAACATCCACTATCAAGGTACCACAAGTCTTGTCCGGATTTCAAGCATTCCTGCAAAACAAGAAATCAACCTTTCCTTCTACTTTTGGCATTAAATTTGGATTCAAAATCATAAGTCACTAAGTTAGGTGGTCTTGTTCCTTTAGGGACCCATATTTGAATAATTTTAGGAGTGGATTTTCTGAGTGGGTGTGAATAGGTGATATGACCATCTTTTGAGTAATAGTTATTCATCTCATGCAACGTGGGTTTAACAAAGAAGTTTCTATAGTTTTTCTTCTTGTTAAAGTGATCATACCCAATCCCTTCTTTATTGAAGGAGGCTCTTTGTGTGCTCAGCAGTCGGTCTAAGTTTTCTTGTCCTTGAGTAAATTTAAGAATTGTTTTGTGCTTAGCATCACACTTGGTTGATAATTCCAGATTTTTTGTTTCTAGGTCTTTAATTTTTTTATGAAGCTTATTATTTAACTGTTCAAGGTTTGTGTTTTTTTGATTCAGATCTTTTGTCTCCTTTTTGAGGTTTTTATATTTAGACATGTATTTTTGTTCCAGATTCGCAAAGCTAATTAAAGCATCAATTAGTTCATCCTTAGAACATTCATATAGGCCAGATATGTCTACCTCATCTGTACTTTCGTGTTCAGAATGTTCTTCATCCCTGGCCATGAGACAAGTATTATTTGTATGTTCTTCGTCGCTTTCACTGTCACTTGCTTCGCTATCGCTCTAGGCGGCGATCATAGCTCTCTTATTTTCTTTTTTCTTGAATCTCCTTTTTTTCTCCCATTTTTTGAAGTAATGGGCAGTCCTTTAACAGATGACCTGGCATGCCACAACCATAGCAAGAGCTAATGTTAGCATTTTCTTTATTGACAAATTTACCTTTGGCGTATTTCTCATTCCTTTTTGACGTTGATCCTTTGTTGTTGAGTCCTCGTTGGTTGAATCTTTTCTTCATTCCCATTTTGTTGAGGCCTCGCACAATGAGGGAGAAGGCCTCATCATCATTGCTATCGGGATCTTCATCTTCCGATGGGTAGTTTTCTTTTGCGGCCTTGAGAGCAATTCCTTTCTTGGAATTTTCTCCATCTTCCTCTATGAGATGTATCTCATGGGTTAGGAGTTTTCCAAGGAGGTCATCAAGCTCTAATTTTTTTAGATCCTGAGCTTCCTCAATTGCAGTGACCTTTGGTCCCCATTTATTTTTTGGAAGACACCGAAGTATCTTTCTTACCATCTCTTCATTTGAGTAGTTCTTACCAAGTGATTTTAGATTGTTAGTAATATCAGTGAACCGAGTGAACATGTCCTTTATTGATTCGTCAGCCTGCATTTTAAACAGCTCATATTGATGAACAAACATATTCATCTTAGTTTCACGTACTTGGCTCGTTCCCTCATATGTGACAATCAGTTTATTCCATATTTGTTTTGCAGTTTCACAAGCAAAAATTCTATTATACTCATTTGCATCTAAACCACAATAGAGGATATGTTTGGCTCTAGAGTTTTTGGTAAGTTTTTCCCAATCGGTGCTTGTGTATTGATCTTTTGGTTTATCGACAATTTCCCCTTTGTCATCTTTGATCTTAGGCACAGTATACGGTCCACTATTCACAATTTCCCATAGTTCCATGTCTGTTGATTCAATAAAAATTTGCATGGCATTTTTCCAGTAAGAAAAATTTGTTCCTCTGAATAAAGGGGGTCTAACAGTAGAATGTCCTTCAATATTGACATCTCCAGTAAAGGCCATGATTGTCACCCACTCGACTGTTAGGTCAAAGAGTGTGGGACTGGCTCTGATACCAATTGAAGAGTCAAATCGCCCTAGAGGGGGGTAAATAGGGAGATTTATGAAATGTTAAACAAAACTTTAAAACCAGAAATGAAAATGCGAGAATTAAAAACACAAAGCACACAACGATGTTTTAATGAGGTTGGGCCTCAATCAGGCTTAAGTCCCCGCCTAGAGTTATCCAACTCTAGGATTCAACACTCGACTTTTTATTAAAATGAACACTTCACAATCTTTCAGAGCACCACACCCTAAAGATCCCTAGTACTTTAAATCAATCGATTTGATTAAAGTATGGGAAGAGTTGAAAGACCTCACTACAACTCCTTATGTTCACTCCTTAATAATTTCCTCAAAAATAATCACAATATTTTTGGTCACCAAGAATATGTAGCAATAGTAATTCAGAGCTTTCTTTTTCTCGTTCACTTCTCAGATAGTCTCAATTGCTTCTGTTTACTCACTATTTATAAGTCAGCTTCCTTCAATTAAGGAAAGTCGCAGGATGACTTGATATGATATTTCAGGCCCTTGATTTTCGTCAGTTTCTGCTGTCTTGAGATCCTTTCCTTTTGTGCCACAATTTTTGTGCTGATTTATGCTACATAAGATCTTTTTGAAAATATGGTAGAATAATAATCCAGAATCTCAGGGAGAATAATTCTTTGTAATATCACTCATAAATTAATTAAGGCAAGTATCATGTGGGAGAGAATATCTTAATATTTTTCCCTTTATGCTATTTGATTTTTAATTAGTAATTGGCTGATTTATTAGATTGCATATCAATCTAATCGATTCTTCTTGTTATTGCCCCATATTGAGTGCCTTCTTTTTATTTCGTTTAACCAATTAATCATTTTAGTCCTTTTAGATAATTATGGTATTTCATCAAAACATTGGTGGCTACTAATGAATACAACAAATTCCAGCAGGGATAATATTTCAAACAGATGTAATATTTTGGGCTTATCCACTAGACATAAATGAGAAGACTCTCCCTGGCCTGCTAACCTTATACAGTTACCAATGCAAGACTTTGAAAATATCTTGGGATGAGTTGGTTTTCAAAGTATAAAGCGGTTATTGATTGTAGGAAGACATTAGTTTTTATGATAACTCCCAAGGGAGAAAAGCTTGAATTTAGCGGAAGTAGCATTAACAAAACCATTCCTATCGTGTCCGTAATATGAGCTTGCAAAATGATCAGAAAGGGATGCTAAGGACGTTTGTGTGCAGTTGAAGCAATTGCATCAAAAGAAATCAATACGAATGATATTGTAGTAGTGAATAAAATTCCAAAAGCACACAAGAAAGTACTAGGGCTACCTCTAGACCAAGAAATTGAGTTTGCCATAGATCTAATGTGAGTAACATCTCCTATATCTAAGGCACCATATAGAATGGCTTGAGCCAAGTTGGTAGAGCTAAGGTTAGGCTACAAGAACTATTGGATAAGGGGCTAAATTGACTTACTGTTTCACCTTGGGGGGCTCCAGTACCTTTCATGAAAAAAAAAGATGGGAGTCTGAGATTATGCATAGATTGTAGGGAGTTAGACAAAGTCAACATTAAGAACGCGTACCCTCCTCCAAGAATAGATTATTTGTTTGACCAATTGGGAAGCTCCACTGCGTTTTCAAATATCAACTTATTGCCAGGCTATCACCAATTGAAAATTAAGAAAGAGGATGTACCAAAAACTACTTTTAGGACCCGACATGATCACTTTCCTAGTTCTACAATTTGGAGCTGCTAATGCTCCTACCTTCTTCGTGGATTTCATAAACAAGATGTTCAAGCCTTTCCTCAACAAATTTGTGGTGGTATTTATAGATGACATCCTAATTTATTCTAAAGATACGGAGGGCCATAAGCTCTATGCCAAACTCAAGGAATGTGAGTTTTGGTTAGAAAAGTCCATTTTTTTAGGGCATACAGTGTTAAAGAAGGCATCTATGTGGATTTGGCTAAGGTAGAGGCTATAGTGAATTGCATAAGGCCTATAAATGTATCTAAAGTGAGGAGTGTCTTATATATGGCTGGTTATTACAGAAGATTCATCGAACGCTTCTCTTGGATTTCTCTCCCTATCACTAAACTGGTACACAAAAGTAATAAATTTGAGTGGACTGGGGAGATTGAGGATAGTTTTCAGTAGCTAAAGAAAATATTGGTATCATCCCCAATATTAGCAGTTCCTAATGGGAATGTAGGATTCGTCATTTGTAATGATGCTTTTAGAAAGGGTCTCAGATGAGTTCTCCTATAGATGGGAAAGGCTATTGTATATGCTATAAGAGGTAACAGCTATCATCTTCGCACGAAAGATTTAGAAATATTATCTTTGTGATGCAAAGTGTGAAATCTATACAGATCTTACATGTCTAAATTATATTTTCAGTTAGAAGGAGCTAAACATGAGGCATAGAAGATGGCTAGAACTCCTAAAGGACTATGATATGGAAATCAAGTATCACCCAGGGAAAGCGAACACAGTAGCAAATGCCATGAGAAGAAAAGGGGTAGGATCTAGTGCTTGCTTGTCTACTAGTGAAATAACAATATTGAAGGAGCTAGAAGACCTTCAGCTAGAGGTGGCGCTACCTGGCGATCAATCTTATTTAGTTGCCACATTATTAAATTGTTGTTAATTGATAGAATCAAACAACTCCAGCCTTCAAACCTTGAGTTAATGAAGATTAAGAAAGGTGTGGAGGAGAATAGGGTTAAAGAATTTACCTTTGAGGATAGGATACCTTGGTATAAAGGAATACTATGTGTACCCAACATCCAAGAACTCAAGAATGAGATAATGAAAGAAAACCATAACCCAGTTTTCACAAATCAACCTATGTGTACAAAAATGTACCATGATTTGAAAGGTAATTTCTGGTCGATATGGATGAAAAGAGATGTGGAAAAATTTGTAGCTCAATGTCTCACCTGTTAAAAGGTCAAAATGGAGCATTACAAACCAGGAGTGTTAATTCAACCCCTACCAATCCTAGTACGGAAATGTGAGCATGTCACCATAGACTTTAGAACAGGATTTCCTAAGACTGCAAGGTAGCATGATAGCATATGGGTGATTACGTCATTTTTTTGTAATTAAGGTTTATTTCACATCCCAACAGCTAACTAACTTACATATAATGAAAATCGTTAGACTACATGGTGTGCCCCTAAGCATAGTCTTAGATCGGGACATTTCCACGTCTTGACATGGATTTCAGGAAGCTATGCAGACAAGCTTGCATTTGAGTGTAGCTTTCCATCCCCAATTCAATGGCCAAATAGAACGGAGCATTCAAACCCTAAAGTATGTGCTAAGAGCCTGTGCATTAGATATCAAAGGCAATTGGGATCACAACCTACCTCCAATAGAATTTGCCTATAATAATGGCTTCCATTCAAGCATCAATATGGCTCCATTCAAGGCATTATATGGTCAACATTGTTGAATACTTGTATGTTAGGATGAAGTGGGAGAAACAATCTTTCTAGGGTTGAATTGATAGACCAAAATGTTGAAGCAGTTAAGGTGATATAGAAAAGACTTCAAGCTTCTTAAAATTGACAAAAGAGCTATGCAAATGCAAGGCAAAGACCCTTAGAGTTCGATGTGGGAGATCATGTCTTCTTAGAAGTATCACTGCTCAAGGGAAGTGTAAGATTTTGTCATAAAGGAAAGTTCAACCCTAGGTTTAGCGCACCATTTGAGATCCTCCAAAGAGTTAGATTTGTAGCTTACAAATGAGCTCTTCTTAAGGTATCCATGAGGCTTTTCATGTATCTAGTCTTCGCGAATATGTGCCAAACCTGGATCATGTGATTGAATATGAGCCTCTGGAAGTTGGGATAACCTCACTTTTATTGAAGAACCAGTTCCCATCCTGGAAAGACATGAACAGAGGTTAAGAACTAGGACTATCCCGTATGACAAAGTGTCATGGAAACACTATAAAACGGCTAAAGCAACATGGGAGCTAGAAAAAGTGATACGAGGGAACTATCCATCTCTTTTTACGTAGATACATATACTTCAAGGATGAAATTTCTTAAGGGAAGGAGAGTGCAAGGACCTAGCTTTATTTAGGTAGGTGGATTGTAAGGGTTAATCCAATTTAGTAAAATGAAATTGTCGGCTAAGTGGATATTTGAATTAGAATACTTGTGTGCATTTATCTATTATCATGCCCATGTAAGAGTTATATTAGGAGAGATGGAGTATCAAAAATATTCACAAGACCCATTTAGGTCATCTAGCCTAACCCACTCCCCAAGTCCTCTTTAATGTTTGTTAGAAAAAAAAAAGGAAGAATTAAGAATTTAATCCTTGTGCTGTGGCAGGTGAACAAAAGAAGGAGGGGTGGGTTACTTAGTGGGTTAATGAATAAAGTGGACAAAAAAAGAGGGGGCAAGCCTTCTTTGGGAAAGAAACCCACACACATGGACACATTGTTTTTAGAGACAGAAAGAGAGGGAGGAGGATGAAATGAAGATGAAGAAGAAGAGGGGCAGGAGGCCATAAGAAGAAGAAAGGAAATGGAAGGAGGCCCAATCTGGTCCAAACTCCTTCAATTTCATCCAATACTTTGTCACAAATCTCAATTTGCCAAGGGATTAGGGTGGGTGGTTTTTTACTCTCTATAAACAACTTAGAGAAATTCAAATTATTTAACTAATAATTGCATGCTAAATCCATTGTTTCAATTCTTAAAATTTCGCCTAATTTGAAGTTGTTATGTTCTATTCATATTTGTGTTTAGGAGATATAGTTGAAGATAGAAAGTTGAGTAAAGTATGTCTTGTGATTTGTTTTTGAGAATTGGTTAATGAGGAGTTGAATGTTCAGTTTATGAGAAATGTGAAAATTGCTATATGGAAAAATTAGTGGGGTTAAATGTATGTGATATTGCTAATTTTGGGGTTGGAGTATTTGTGCATTACGCAGGAAATTAGAAGGAAACAGAAAAAAATTCAGCGAGGGGTTGGAAAGGGGCACTACGGGCTGCCATTGTTGTAGCTATCTCGTAGCATGGTGATCCATGGGTGACTAAATAAAGGCTTAAGATTGTGGAAGAAAGCCTAAGAGCTTGAAGAATATCAAGCAAATGCTCACAAACCCCCAAAACAACAATGATAATCCAGCACAATCACAACCCTGAGCTAAGATCAACCATCAAGCAAGAGAGATTTTTTTGTGGATTTTGTTTAAGTAAGCTAGTAACAACAATAATCAAAAGATACATCTAGGATAAAGGTTAAACCACCACCTAGAATAAATTCAAGCCACCAATCAATCTCTTTTAAAGCCTACACACCCAAGATTGATTTAAAGGGTAGATTCAATCTCACCACACTACTTAGAGATATAAAGATAATCTAGATTTTTGAAGAGATAGCTAAGCAATAAGCTATCATAATTCATCATCCAAATCTATGAAAATTACAAGATATTCTAGCCGTTATATAGTATTTGGTATCCCTTCACTAAGCTAGGTACTATCCAATAGGATTACAAGTAAATTAACCAATGAAATCCTAGTTAGTGGGTAATCAAGGTAGACTAATAGGATTTAATGCTAAGTTGGGATTGGCTGCACTTGCACAGTCTTGGTGGCATCATTATCTAATTCCAATGAAGGAATTTGATGATGATCTTTTGTGGAAAATCTTCTAGATGGCCCCTCCAGTTGTTCATAAAATCTCACCTCCTAATTCAACCATTTGCTAGCCCCATTAATCCCATAATTAAAGCCTTGCATTTTTTTAGTCGTGCACTGACTCTTCCTAAGTTCATAGCCTATAACTTTCTCAATACTTTGCGTTTTAATGTGATTAAAGGCGTGTTGAAAAATCGACATCCAGTGCTATCTATCCATGGATAATTTACAAAAATTTGAGCCTACTTTCCTTGTCAAAACTGAGATAAAATCATAGGATACATTTTGCTTAGAACCGAGAAATTGACAAAAGGAGTAGCAATGAAGAAGAAATGGCTAATCTCCTTATTTAAGTCTAATAATTTGCATAGCCACCCTTTTCCTAGCTTACTTGTGATCTCTAAGCCCTAAATTCAATAATGACCTTAGAGTTTCAAGACTTTGAGTCCTACTTCCAAAGGTCATCATTGTTCCCATTTGGACCATTGTTTTAGCTTGGAAGAAAAACCGATCTTCGTGGTTTGCGTTGCAACACGTTAGCTCCATGTTCTCGGTGAAATAGTAGCACTAGCAGCAGATCCTACCCAATAGCTCCTACCCAGCAGAAATAGGGCTATTATTGCCCAGCCCGAACGTGTTTTCGTTTCATTGACCTGAGACCTATTAAAAAACGAAGATTAAGTTAGGAAGTCCAAGAACTCAGTGATATGTATAGTATGGGTGATGTGTGAATGTCAAAATTCTGGAAAGGTCACTTTGGTAAAGGTTGAGTTTACTTCATGTTCGATGAGTGCATAGGGGTAATTAGTAAATGAGTAAGGCTGGCAAAACTGGGTGTAAAATCATTATTATTGTTTTTGTTGCTGTTACTACTATTTTTTATTTTTTTTTAGGAAAAAAGAGCTATGGAATAGTTTAGTTAGGTCTCAGGAACCTAAGAGTTGTTAAGTAATGTATCACCCAAAATTGCACATTCGTGCCAGAGATGAATCTGAAACCCAAGAAAGTTGATTGAATTTTTTTCCAAATGAGTTATTTTGATCTTAGGAAGTTGACTATGCTTGCTAAATTACCAAAGTTTATAGAAATGTATCTCACCCTCCCAGGCTAGTACTTTGCTAGGTTGCAAGTTGGTATAAGGATCCACCTCCCTAGGGTGCGCAATACAAATGGTCAGACTTGTTTCCTATGTACTTTATTTTTTTATCTTTTTGAAGAAAATTTATATTTTTATTATATATATTTTTTTACAAAACAGTAGACGAAACTAGGCTATAGGGTTTTGGGAAACTAGGCCTTAGCCTTGGCTAGGTCCAATTTACTAGCTTGGGCTTCGTTAGATGCTTCGCCCTAACCCAGAATTCAGGTACAGGTATGACCTAGGGATCCTATTGGTGCCTAGACTAGTTCTGAACCTATATTCTGGTCTAGGCAAATTCTATGATCAAGATCTGAACCTACCCACCCGATTTGAATAGTGCAGAAAAAGGAAATAGATGAAATAACAAAAAAAGCAACAAACTTTGAACAATGGAGTCTCCAGTGAGTTTTACGAAAAACTTACAAATCGTATAACTTGTTAAAGCAAATCATAGCAATGGGGACAATTGAAGGGACACTGAAGGGATAAACTAATTTTGCTTCAAAAAGGTTTTCGAAAAGCCCCAAGCAAATTGCTATTATGGGGACTATCTTGACTCTTTAATCTTAAATCGAGGATCTAGATTAGTGGGTGACGGTACAGTGATGTAATGGGGTTCATCTCATCACCGTCCATCATCACTGACAACCTCTACTAATTAACACGACAAATAAAAATTTAATCACACTAACACACAATTATGCAGCGGGGTAGAATCATTTATTCATATAAAAATCAAAGCACAACGTTTACCCAAAAGAAGGCAAAAAGGCATGCCAGTCAAGCTATTACAACGGCAGGAACGAAACTAATTAAGGGTTAGATATTTACCAAACTGTAATAAATTAAATGAAAAGAAATAAAGAGAAAGAGAAAAGGGTTGTAAAATGCGTCTTCAAGATAACCCCCGGAATCTTCTAAGAACCAAATAGACTAACTCTCTCTTAAACCGATGACGGATTTCCCTCTCTAAACACTAACTCCTTCTGGTAGAAAAGGAATCCTAAAGCTCTCCTCTATCGTTTATCTCATCTTATTTGTAGCTTTCAATGATTTTAGGGCAATGTGTCGCTTTAAAGATTTATGTCTTTCCGATCCAAAGGGTCAGCCGCTTTTTTATAGTGGATGAGGAGATTATGTGAATCAACCTTGGAAAAGTAGACGTAGTCCTGCTCTGTTAGGCTTTCTCCAAATAAGTTGACCTAATCAACTAAAATTGTTATTAATTAATCAAAATGAATCCAATTAGAACTCCAGTCACGGAAAGGTAATTTTAGCGGGGGTCTGTTTAACTAGGGTCTGTTTAACTAGCCTAATAGTAACATGTCTCAGTAAAGCAGAAAATAGGGGATTTTTACTAAGAGCCTGATCAGGTTCACTCTGTGAGGAACCCGCATGGGTTCTCTGTGAGACTTGTCATTAGGCCAATTTCGCCTATGGACTATTTTGTGTATTTGATTTACTTTTTTCTTTTTGAGACTATAACCCTGCTGAGCCCCCACGAACACAAATTGTGATATTAATTTCGTCATTGAGCTACTAAAATAAGATGTCATTTTTAAGCGGCTATACTTAGCCCCTACTTTGGTCAAGTTGGGATACGATGAAGGTCAAAATAATGGACGCTACTTGTAGTTGTCTGTTAAGTTGTGATAATGTAGAATTCAAGCCTGACCATTGAGGGTACCGAGACTTGGCGCTTGACAACTTTCTCCATGACGGTGGCCGATGTTAGAATTCCAAGCATGGTGGCTCAGGGTTCTAAGACTTAGTGCCTGCCTAGCTGCTTAGGGTCCTAACACTTGACGCCTGCCCACTTTCACCGTCATGGTGGCCAATGTTAGTAAACCAAGCCCAACTGTTAAAGGTCTTAAAACTTGGTGCCTGCCAACTTTCGGTGTGATAGCAGTCGATGGTACAGAATCCAAGCCTGGCCACTAAGGGCGTAGAGACTTGGCGCCTATCAACTTTCACCGTGATGGTGGCTGATGATGTGGAATTACGGGTGTGCAAAAAAATCAAAACTGAAAAAACCGAACAGAAAAACCGAAAAAATTCAACCGAAAAACTGGTTAATCAAACAAATTTTCAAAAAAGTCAGTTCAGTTAACCAAAACGAAAATGTTTTTCAGTTTTTGGTTTGGTTATGGTTAATCAAACAAATTTTTCAAAACCGAAAAAACTAAACCAAAAAACCGGTTAATCGAACAAATTTTTCAAAAAAATCGGTTTGGTTAACTGAAACGAAAAAAAATTTCAGTTTTCGCTTTGGTTTCGGTTTGGACTATTTGAAAATTTGGTTAACCGGCGGTTAACTGAACCCAAAATAATTTTATTTTTTAAAAAAATTATAAGTAAAAAATAAAAAATTTAGGTAAGAAAGTGCACTTTTTTATTATTTACAAATGGTAACCAAAGTTTAATTTTTATAAAAAGAATTTAAATATAAAAAAATGAAAAATTTAGGTAACAAAGTATAAATTTTTTATTATTTGTAAACGGTTAACCGGTAACCGAACCGAAAAATCGGTTAACTAAAATTTTTGGTTCGGCTACGGTTTGGATTTTGGACGAAACGAAATTTTCGGTTAACCGAAAAACGGCTAACCGAAATTTTCGGTTCAGTTACAGTTCGGAATTTTTTTGAACCAAGGAATCGGTTAATCAATTTTCAATTAATCGAAACTCCGATTAATTGGCTTTACATACCCCTATGTGGAATCCAAGTCTGGCCGCTAAGGGACCAAAGACTTAGCCTGCCAACTTTCGCCATGACCGTGGGCGGTGACGTAAAATCCAAGCCTAGTCGCTGAGGGTCCTGAGATTTGGCATTAGCCAACTTTCATCGTGACAGTGGCTGATGATGTCACATTGTGCAGAGAGCTAATGGGTTCTTATCGTTTCGATGAATCAGCCAATTTTTTTATGAGTTGTCCCATTGCGCCGGGAGCCATCAGTTTTAGATTATGCCTTTTGGGATACCTTCACAATTGTATGCATTTTCTTTCATTTCTTCCCTTAGGATTAATTGTATTAATTATTTCTCTGGATGCTTATGGATGTATGTAATCCTTCCGTAGATGCTCAATTGGACCTTTTACTTCTTCATCTTTTGCATTTTTTAAGAGAAACATAAACACATGGTGGTTGGGAACCCGACCAAGTCCCAATGAATGTCATATTTTCATAGAATTTTGTGAGTGTTTGGGAGTCATTTTAAGGGATTAATACGCTTAATTTGTATTATTTGTGCCCCTATTTCTACTATTACGTTTAATTTCGCTTGTTTTGAAAGTGTTTGCAAATTTTCATTTTTTGAGCTCAACCAGGATGATATAATGAAGATTCTGAGGTTTTATAGATCAAAAAAAGTTGCAAAAGAGGCCCAAAGACACCCAGCATGGACAAACTGTGGCCAGAACCATGGTCTAGGAGGTTACAAAAAGAAGCAGCATAATGAACACGTGATAACAACCTAGGCAGTAGCCACCATGGTCTATCTGTGGTGGTGCCCATAGAACGTGGTGGTCCCCATGGAATGCATGTCGACATCCTTGCTCCTCGAATCAGCTTGATTTCTTCGCGACTACTTGTTTGCTAAGGGATAGTAACATTTGACAGCTTTCATTGCCATGATAAAAGCCAGCTTCTAGCCTCATTTTCCAGGAATTACATCCACTTTGAGATTCTTCCATCAAGTTAAGATTTAGATTTAGATTAGAGAGAGTTGAGAACAAGTAGAAGAGGGAGACTCGCATGGAAGCGGGATTGGGGTTGCAATTGACAGACTCAAGCGTCATTTGACTGAGCATTTCTCTTCTCTTCTCTTCTCTTCTCTTTTCTCATTTTAGGATTATGTTTTGTAATTTTGATTATCCTTTGTTGTTTACATCTTGGGTTTATTTAAATACTTGTTAATTTTCCCAATTTTGTGTTTATCTCCTCAGTATTTTGGAATACATTAACTTGTTCCACTGAATCTTAGATGTTTATTGTCTTATAAAAAATTTGATCACTTTCTTGCATATCTTGGGTGCTGGTTGAAGAACTGAAAGGTGAAATTCAATACTTGAATCCTAAGATTTGACTTGATTGTGTGAAGGCTTGAGAATGTCACACCAATTGAGAATCCACAATTCGACACTTGCATACTTAATGAACCTAAACAAATCGAGAGCCCTTAAGAAATGGTAATTGGTAAGATTTAGGAATTTCATTTCACCCTGAAAAGGGGTGTGATACTTCAATTGTCGGTTTTAAAACAATTAATTGAGGAAAAAGTGCTTCATTGATGCATGGATCGAGTGGTTGCTTGATTTGCGTAATTCCATTATTATTTATTCGTTAGATTAGATAGCTAAATAGTTTAATTTCAAATATGAAACTTTTATTCACTTAGCCTATCTTAAGGAGATAAGCCTAGTAGATCAACTTAGTACTTGTGAGAGACGACCTTAATTTGCTATAATGTCACCGTATGCTTGCGGCACTATCAAGTTTTTGGCGCCATTGCTAGGGACTAGTGTCGAATATTGGGTTTTTCTTGATAGGTTTGACTAATTATTTTGTGTTTCTTTGAAAAAAGAAAACCCAAAAAAATTAAAAATTTAAATTATAAAAATTTTTGATAAAAAAAAGATGGCAATTTTCCATTTTCCCCAATTCAAGCATGAATTATTTTGGAGGTATTTTAAGCATTTGCATGTTTTTCATGCTCAATGTGATTATTGTGTAGGTAAATGGAAAATTTTGGACAATGTAGATGAGGGTGTGAATAGTAAAATCGAAGTGCTTTTAGAGTACAGGGTTTTCATGGTAAAAATGTTGATGAGGAATGGTACTTGCTTGAGTGGAATGTTTAGGATTCATTTGAGTTTGAGAAGGCAAGTTATGTTTCTAGATAATAATTTATGATCCTTATGCATTCTATACTAGATCTTATTATGTCCCTTTTTGGTGTGACTTTTGTAATTCCTCTAACCATGCTATATTTTCATGTCCTTATTATGCATGTTATGCTGAACTTGACTTTGCATCACATGTGGATAATACTACTGTTGTTGGCCTTACATGATTCATCCTTCCGTTTAGCTCAGTGAACGAGGCTTGAGGCGGGTGGGCCTTTTGGGGTAGTTGTTAGGTTTAGTGTTGTTAATGCATGTTTTAAGTCGGTGGATACTTTAAATGAGGTGCATAATCTAGCTACGACTTTATTGGAGGGGTCATGTGATGTGTTTGTGCATGAGGGTCTCCTAGCCTTGGTTGCACTAGTGTTCTCCCCAATCCCCTTGATCACTCACATGCTTCCCCTCTATGTTCATTAGCCTCTCCTTCCCCCAAGTATTACATTGATGCACCCATTGATGATCTCATGATTTATGATGCTCCTATGGATTTGGGCAATGAGGATGGCATCTTTGATATGTTGGTGGGAATGTTGATAATATTGTGTCCCTAGGTTACTTTAGTGGGTATAATGCCTCTCTTGAGCTACATTGCATGTACCTAGTGGAAGCGCCTAGAAAAATCATGTGGAATACTTTCTTCGATTTCTCTTTTGATTTTTCTATGCCTTTTCATTTGCTTAATAGAGCATTGCCTTTTTTTATTGTGATTTTCTTGATGCTCTCTTACTACCGTGCTTGCGAATCCCATGATGTGGCATTGGACACGCTTCCATGTGCATTGACAGCATCTGTTTTGATTCCGAGTCTTGAAGTTGTGATGGAGTGGATGATGCTCCATTTGCTCGTGTGAGGAAGCCTTAGCTTAGGTGTATACAGCACCTAACCTGGTCAGATCATTATGTTTTGTTCCCTTTTCCTTCTCTTACTTTCTTTACTTTGAATAATAATGCTTTATCTAAGCATGGGGGAAGGGCAGTTTCGTGTTTCCCATTTTGGTTTTTAGTTTACATACTAGTTAGAGCATGTAGGCTTAGGTTTCCTTTCTTTTGCAATGGTGTGTTGTGTTTTACGTTTGCATATCGGATTTTATGTAGGGATGGTGTGGATTGGTTTGAGATGCCCTTAAATGATGTTTTTGCTAGGAATAATGGCAAAAGCATGATGGTCATCATGAGCTTGAGTAACTTTTGATGTTTAATTCCTTTTGGTGTTAAAATTTGTGAAGGTCTTGTGAATGTTTCTTATCTTAACCCTTGCCTTGATAAGGACTTTGTTATCCCTTGGAGTTTTAAGTACTAATGTTGGTACATGATAATCATTTTATGAGCTAATTGAGACTGTGGTAGATATCCCATGAGACTTTAGGCCTTTTTTGGACTAATTCATTATATTTAGTCTCATATTCTTTCACGTGTGTCACTCATCCATGTTGCATTTGTAGAACTTTCATATACTCTTGTGCAAAACCACATTCGCATATTCATAGTTGATAATATAATAGAGGCATTCTTTCCTTAGTCATTTCAGCCATATAGCCAAATAGTCTACCATTGTGTTACATGTTTATTTCCTTTGCCAGCCCCTTTGGGCTATGATATTTTTCTTGTTGTGATCACTTCATATTAACCCTTGACCAAGCACATATTCCTAACCTTTAAGGCAAGTATATGGAACAACACTTCATCTATGTCGTGGGTAGTTTTGGGGGCATTTGAGTTTAAGGTGACTTTGATATGTTGCTTTGTTGAGGGATTGATGACATTGAACATTTGGTTTCATTGCCCCTCTTGTTCGAGTTGTATATATATGACTTGTGTTGTGAATTGATAATTCATGACCTTATGACTCTTAATAATTGATATTTTCATCTCATTTTGAAAAAAAAAAAGAAGAAAAAAAAATCATGTTGAACAAAAAGAAACCAAAAAAAAAAGAAAATTACCAAAAAAAACTCAATGATTGGCATTGGGCATGTAAATAGCTTGAGTTCTTTTCTTTGTCAACACATTTCCTACATGATTAATTGGGAATGTTCAATGTATTGTTGGAGTTTAGAGTGTTGGTGCACTTCATGGTTTCTTGGTACCTTGATGGTTGCTCCTTAGTCACTTAGCTAATGGCTCCACACTACCCAAATTCTTTAATCCACTTCTTTCCCTTAACCCTTCTAGCCCACACTACAGCCCATGTAAAGCCCTCTTGATTTCTATGTGCACATTTCATTTTTTGTGGTAGAGAATTTGAGAGTCCTGGCAAGCACTTGGTAGATTGCATTGGAATGAGTCTTGAGTGAACCCTTGCTATAATTTAAACACATGAGTGAGAGTGATTTATATTTCCCAAAAGTGAGTTTCTACCGGTCCATTTGGCTCTAATCAACTTCATGTGCTTATATGAAGTGCTTTGTGGCTTTGCGGGGGTGATCAAGTTTGATACCTGCCTTGTGGTCGTATATTTCTTTAACAACATCTACCTTCTCCTGATTTTGAAATATCTTTTACACTATTTAGGGTTGTTGTCGATTTATGTACTTGCTTGTGATGTGTTGTGAGTTGCCTAGCCTAAGGAGTTTATTAACCGTTTTGAGTCCTAGATGCATCTCGCCTTCTTGGTTTTATTTAGTGTTTACTTGAGGACAAGCAAGGTTTAAGCATGGGGGAGTGATGAATCTCATATTTGCATAGGATTTCATGATTGTTTGGGAGTCATTTAAGGGATTAATACGCATAATTGTATGATTTAGGCCCCTATTCTGCTATTATACTTATTTTCGCTTATTTTTCATTATTTGCATATTTTGATTTTGTGAGCCAAAGCATGATGGTATAATGAAGATTTTGAGGCCTTATAGATCAAGAAGGTAGCAAAAGAGGCCCAAAGACACCTAACATGAACAAACCGTGGCTAGAACCACTATCTAGGAGGTTCCAGGAAGAAGCAGCAGAAGGAGCAAGTGAGAACCACTTAGGTAGTGGTCACCATGGTCTGTCTGTGGTGATGTACACGGACCACAGTGGTCCCCCATGGACTGCACGTGGTCATCCCTGCTCCCTGAATCAGTTTGATTTCTTCGCAGATGTTTGTTTTCCAAGCGATGGTAACGTTTGATAGCTTTCATTGTCGCGATAAAAGCCTACTTCCAGGCTCATTTAGTAGTTATAGTCCCCTCATTCACCATTTTTCCCTTAAAAAAAATTGAGGTTGCTCTTTTTCAATGGTATGAAGCAGCTTGTAGACCATACATGAGGCGTTTGGGCGAGCGAGCAAAATACGGGTCAAGTTCGGGTAAAATATCGTTCGGTTGTATTTCAGTTTTGGATAAAATATAGGCAAGTGCATTTCGATTTTACAAGTTTCAAATCGACCCAACGGGTTTGAAGTGCCTTTTTTGTGAGTTATTTTTCTTTTTCCAAAAGTCAATAATTCGCATTATTTATTACTCGAAATTATGAGTATTTAATGAAAACCACAGTAATTATAATTTCTCAAAAAAATATTAAACATATTTAAATTTTTCATTATGATTATGAATGTCTTGTATGGGCTTGCAAAGAGTCTAGCCCCTTTGGGTTGGGCGGGTTGACCCATGCATTGAATTAATGTCAATAGCGGGTCAGGTCCTTCATAGGCTAGTCCATTTAGAGCATGTTACCGGGTTGGAGCAGTTTGACAAGCTAATAACCCATTTAATGATTCGATATTTTTGTTAACTAACCTACCGATATTCAATCATGTATACTTTATTAATGGACCAACACTAACACGGATACAGTTGGCCCATTTCGTAATACTTGCATCATAGTTCAAGACAAGTTAGATTAAAGACCCAATAAAACGAAATTAGACCAGTACAAGATATTATCTAAGTTAAAACATTTTAGATAATTATAAAGTAATTTATTTAAAATATGATTAGACATGTTTGTTTTACTAAATATATAATTGTACAATTTATGCATCTTTAACATTTGTCTTCTTCTAAATTGACTTTTCTGAATATTAGATGGTCATTTCATGCAATTTACTGTCCATTTTTGTAAGGTATTTCCGTTTATAAGTTGTATACGATCTTTTTCTAAATGAATGGAGTAGGGGAATAAATGGTACTATTTTTTAATGTGTCAAAGGATACAATAGGAATATAATGCATCTTTAAACCATTCGATATAATGAATAACATTAATGTTAAGAGGGATAAATTAGAGAAAAATAAAAAAAAAAGAATATAATTTCGGGTCAAGTGGGCAAATATGGGTTTGGGGTCGGATTTGACTCGCTAGTTTACAGGTTTTTCAGGCTCAATTTATTTCGGGTTCGAATCGAGAAAATCGTGCTCAAAATCCAAAATTTTCTATGGGGGTTCGAGTCGAGTCATTTTTCCCAGGTCTAAAGTATTTATTGATGGCTATTACTAAATTTGCTGAAACATACTTAATTATGCTAAAACATAATGGATCATACTAAATTATGTTGAATCATGTTGAAACATACTAAATCGTGCGAAATGAATTTATGTCTAACTGTAATTATAAAGTTGTTTAAGTGTGCATGCACCCAATATGAGCTATTGTAAATGTATATTTATCTATGAATAGCTTCTTTAATTGATATGTAGAACATACAAATAATTTGTGAATATACCGACTATTTGAAGTTGTTCCTGTTAACACAAAAATTTTCTTGCATCGTAAGATATAATGGATTACTTTATTGGTTCAATGTTCAAAATAATTATTATTTCAACTAATGAGGATGTGCATTCTAGTAGTCGTTAGAACATAATTAGTCGAAACTATTAATTTAGGATAGAGCATTTGGAGCACTACGTGCCATGACTTTGTAGCAAGCCCCCATTTGGAGGTGGAAGTTGTTACTAAATTATTAATTTTTTATTAGAAATTTATTAGGTTATTAAAATAATTATATAATTTTAGAAAATTAACGATAAATTTATGTAATTAAATAACAAATTATTTCTTCAAAGTAATACTAGTGTGTATTTCTTGCTTCGCACCGGCATGTGTTGAAGTTTTGGGGTGTTATCATCATTTTTAGTGTATTCATAGCCTAATCATAGTAAGACTGGTATATTTTTAAGTTAGAACAAATCTTATGTTTCATATATGGTTTGGATTTACATGTATATAAAATAATTGTGAATTATTTTGTTGTTGTTAATATGTTGTGCATTTTTGCCTTTTTATTTTCATTAGCTAAATTATTGTCGTTGTTATAAATAATAATTTACATTGACTTTGTGACTATTGTTGTCTGTATGAAATGTTCGCAACCACTAAATACTTGCATTAAACATTAATATTGTCATTCTTATTTTATTATATAGCAAATTCATTTTCAACTTCTCAAATCCTATAAATAATGTAGTTTGTGTAAATCTACAACTATTACTAAATTTAATTGTAAAACCATTTTTTTATTTTTAAGACTTGTTTGAATAAAAGTGAACATTAAATGCTCATAATAATAATAATAATAATAATAATAATAATAATAATAATAATAATAATAGT
>JACYFF010031955.1:47845828-47897033 GCA_017589665.1 Selenicereus undatus | reverse complement strand
TATTATTATTATTATTATTATTATTATTATTATTATTATTCTAATTTAGAACTAACAATTAATAATTCGATAACTTAGAATCAATTGAAAAAAGCCAATGGTGATGTAACATTTGCCAATTTTACATCAATCTATTCAGTTTTATATTATATATATGATATTTGATGTATTGTACGACTACAATAATGTACATGTTTAAGCTACTTGTAAAATATGTCCAATTATGTAACATTTTCCAAAAAAGGCCCAATTATTGATAAACAATTAGGTGATTTGGGCTTAATCACAATTTAATCTACAAGTACTTTTCATAAGTGTTGAATTATGCTGAATTGTATTGAATTATGCTGAATTGTATTGAATGATGCTAAATTGGTGTTTAATAGGCACTTACCACAAATAGACAAGAACATGCCCTTAAAGGTTTGGACTTGGGCAACCATTTTCTTTTCTTTTTTTATTTAACTATGCAAAGTACATGACTTTTAAGCTTTTAAAGTCGTTTAAGCCTCTGGCAAATGAATTGCTCAGCTTCTTTGCTTTCCTTTTTCTTAATTTTGTTTCTGTCTCTATTACATTTTGCTTAGATTTCTTTTTTTCGGCTTTTGAAGCTAACATGCTTAAATTAGAAATGGTAGTAAAATTTTCAAATATAGCTCTTACGTTAAGACCCAATCAGATTTCCTACCGTCCATTACATTAAGGTCAAAATATACCCACTTAGTACTTTTTTTACAAACAATAAAAAAGCTTATATGCAAATGGTCAAAATACTTATATGCATTCAAAATAAATGCTTATCAACTTAAATAAATCAGTTACAATAAGAACAATTAAAATGCTCATTTACAAGCAAACAAATTGCTTATATTCATATACATTTATAAATTAGCTATGATACTTATCTCAATCATAAACGAATGCTTTTTTTTAAGGAATGGAATGCTTGCCAAGTAGGCTAGCTTGGCGGCTTTGGACTTATCCTGAATCCTTGGTGGGCCAGCCCCTCAGGGCCGGTTATTTTCGTCGGGGAAACCTGTTGCAGGACACGCGAGGCTTTCGACTAAACTTTACTTGGCATAGTATTTCTGGCAACCCACATTTGATTAGAATGCAGGGGGTTCTCTTTGCTCTTGAAATGGTCAAAAATGCCACCAGTTGTGTGATTGAGGGGGATACCAAAGCTGTGTTTCGCACCTCATGGATCGAATGATATCTCTGCTGTTGGAATTAGTAGAACTCACCTTGATGTTGATCCCGGATCTTGCCTGAATTAGGTGGCTACTAGAGTCACCAGCAATGTCACACTCCAAGCCTAGACCTTGTAGATCGCCAGGTTGTGAGAGGGGGAGGGAAGAGAGATTGATTCGTATAGAGGATGTTTCTGATCTAGGTTATCTCTCTTCTTGATCTATTTTCCCTCTTTTATAATAGCACATAGCATATAATAGAATTACGGAATTAATTGCTGAATTAATCTTCTTATAACTGCCCAATCAACGTTGATTATGCTATAATAATGTGACTGTTTCTTCTCTGCTCAACAGCTTCCCCTATGTCACATAAATCACAAATCTCATATCTCTCTATCAACGAATCTCCTCACGTTTCATACTGGGATTGGAGCGTGAGACTAAAAATAAACCAGTAGTGTTATATCAAGTCACCATCTAACTAACATAAATGCTAAGTTAATCCTACATGTACTCAATAGTGGGATAGCTTTCAATACCCCCACCATATCGTCATTCATGCAATGCAACATAGTATAGCATGATGATCGATCCATTCTCAAATCATTTTAGGTATGCCTTTAGGTCTTCAGGATACTACTCACTAGCAGTACCATCTTTGTCATACTAGGATACCTAGAACCCATCAAGTGTTCTAATACTTCACACTTGCTCAGAAGAAACTGAATCTTCTTACACTTTGTGTCATGGTTAATGCTATCCATCTTTTCATTGGTAAACAAATCACCAATCATATTTTAATTGCCATATCTAGAAGTATATATTTAAAAGATGGACATTAGGCATATTTTTAAATAATTAAATCATCAAAAACTCAATCATTCACGTCATAATATCAAAAATTTCACTAAGCTCATAATCATCACTTACAAACATGAATTAGAGTTTTCTATAATTTAATTACCATATTTTTCCATAAAACAAAATTTATGGAGACCATTATGGTTAAACCAATTAACACTTTAGAAATAAAACAAAGATATTCAATTTAATCATGTAAACCAAATTTAGATGAAGTTATATCATTACATAAAACAAATTTATATAACTACTAATATGTCATTTAAAACTCTATCAATGGCATATCAACCATAAACTTCAGAATATTATATAAAATGTATTTATATAATAAAATGAATCTATATTGCGAAACATATTTGAATAATAACATGTTAAAAAAGAAGTTCATTAAAACCCAAAGAACATTATGTAAAACCCAAAGAACATTATATAAAACCCATTTATATAATTATAGATAACGTGAAACTTATTCAGATCTTACTCGCAAATTATAAAACACATTCATAATTTTATGAATTTAGATTTTATGAAATGAATTTATAAAATACTATTAAATTACATAAATAGTAGGAAACATGAAACGAATTCATATTCATTAATTTGGAAAAGGAAAAAATGCTAAGAATTAGCAAGTTTACAACAATTCATGTAGTTTGTATATGCATATAAAACGCATTTATATAACACTACTAATTGATGATTGACATGAAACATATTCACGCAATCGAATAACATATAATTTGTAACATGAAACATCTTTATTAACTAGAGTAATGGTAGAACAATTAACTGATTCAAAAC
Organism: Selenicereus undatus; assembly: GCA_017589665.1. Lineage (NCBI taxonomy): Eukaryota > Viridiplantae > Streptophyta > Magnoliopsida > Caryophyllales > Cactaceae > Selenicereus > Selenicereus undatus. The sequence goes on along the minus strand of JACYFF010031955.1, from coordinate 47,894,178 downwards.
TTCTCATGTATTTGCATAAAATGTATTTATATAAAATTATTAAATAAATAGATTATCATGAAACATATTCATGTAACTGAACATTACATGAAACATATTTATATAATATAACTTACAACTTATGAAACATCTTCATTTATAAACAAAGGGTGATCATTAATCTAAATATCAAATACATATTTACTGAATACAAGTAAAATAAATTTACAAAATAAATACTAATTTTGTACATGAAACAAATTCATATAACTTCAATCCAAGTGATTATTTACAAGCCACTCGGCATGAAAATTTCAAGTTGATGAATATATAAAATGAATTTATATGCGACATTAAACATATTAATGTTTTTATAACGAGCCCATGCATTCTGAATTAAAACTAATTGCAAATTTTAATTCAACTAATGAACTAATTGCATGCACCATATCAACTTGTACACAATCATAATTCAACTAGAAATCATGTCATGATCACTAATAATCTTGATAATTGTGTTAAAGGAAAACCAAAATCATAAAAAAATTGAATAAAAGCCTTATACAAACCTAAGAGCCCCACTTTTTATTTCCACTCGACCTTCCTTCATTTAATCGGGGCAAGCTCTCAAAACCTCATACTCTCTCTAGATCCCTCGATGAATCTCTCTCTCTAAAATCAAGAGCTCTCGATGCCTCTATCTAACTCTCTAACCTCGGTTATTTTTTAACCCACAGCTGAGACAACCACCACACCATGGCCCTCTTCCAGTGTCACCTCCAACACGGCCCACCGCGGTTGCTTGAAAAACACCGCTAAATCAACCCATGACCACTGGCAATCCCTTCTACACCAAGCCTATGGCCTTCATCTACTCACCTTCCGACATAACCACAACCAGCAACATGTAGATTGGTCGCCGACAAATCCCCAATGGCCATCCACTTGCGCAATGCACCACCTCCATGGCAGTGCGTGACATACACTTGCAGCTTCATGGGTGGGTCCCGTGCCAAGGATGAGTAGATCGGCAGCGTTCAAGGGCTTATGGAGGGAAAAAACGACCAAAAAATGTTTTTGTTGGTGGCGCATGACTCACACGCACCACCCCTCCTAGCGGTTCTGATGGATTTAGGTAAGAGACCTTATCCTTTTTTTCTTATAGTTCATGGTCTTGACTGGACTGGTGGTTACAGGTCGTGCATACCGAGTCCTTCAGGGTTTTGAAGGGTTGGGTTATTTTCATATTGAAACAACAAAAAAATATATATATATATTTTGCTCCATATAACTGCCTTGGCAAATAAGCATAAAATCATTGTAATTTAAGCATGATTTCACAAGGCATACTCACAAATGATCTTGGTTTCTCATTATTATTTTTTTAATAATTAAAAACCGAACATAATATCATCGCATATAAACACTGAATCATGTGATCTTGATACAGAATCAGAATGATAATATGAGGCATATTATTTTTTAGCACATGAGCATTGACTTCTATTTTGCATAATTTCATATCACCAAGAATGTTAGCATGAAACATAAAACATGTAATTTTTATTCTTGCTTAATCTTGGTAATTTCATATCAAACAGAATAGGAGTATATTTCACTATCACACATATTAATTGATTAAACTCATTAATCTCATATTTAGCCAAACATAAATTAGTCAAGGCTAACAACAATCAGATAATGCTCTGATACCACTGTTGGAATCAGTAGGACTCACCTTGATGATTATCCCATATCTTGTCTGTTGAACGCTACCCACGAATTAAGTGGCTACTAGAGTCACCTGGAATATCACACTCCAAGCCCGGATATCGTAGATCGCTAGGTTGTGAGAGGGAGGCGAGTATGGGGGATGTTTCCAATCTAGGGTATCGCTCTTCCTAATATGTTTTCCTTCTTTTATAATAGCACACAACATATAACAAAATCAGAGAATTAATTACCGAATTATTCTTCTTGTAACTGCCCAATCAATGTTGATTATGCTGTAATAATATGACCCTTACTTCTCTTGTCACCATGAGCTTTAATAGGTGATATCCAAGTAAAGAAGGAGAGATGGACGCGAAGAGTAGTGAATGAGCTAGATAGCACATCTTGTACTGCAAAGTGAGGGTTTAGCTATTCACAAATTCTTTGTTTGGGATGATACCTCTCCTTCGCTTAATGATTATTTATTAAGAAGAACTAATTGATTCATTAATGAATAAAAGTTTCTTCAATTGCCAAAACCAAAAAAAAAAAACAATTTTTTTTTAAAATCCCCCATTTCATTGGAGTCAAGTTATTGTTGATTCAATAAGAAGTAGAACTCTCTCATTATAAATTTTCTCAATTTACAAGACTCGAATCCAAGATCTTGCTTAAAGGGAACAAATGTCAAACCACTTGAACCAACCTGTATTAGTAAAAAAACGAATGTTTTTGTAGAGGTGTTGGGGTGACTAATGAGTAATGATTCATTTAAGGACTTTTTTTATTTTCTTTTTTTAACTAACTTTAGTTTACTTTTTCTACACCTTTTTTTTGGCAAAGCATATTTTTTCCCCATACATTTTTTATAGTTCGTTCTTTCTTGTTTAAGATATACGGCCGTTTTTTCCTTTTATGTTACTCAGTACATGATTCTAATTGATTAATATTTAGATTTAATTTCAGCATTCTTATTTTAATTAATGGCGTATGTTAGTAGCCAACCATATTTCTTATCATTTACTAAATTAAGTGTCAAAGTAGGCCAATTTTATGTTTTTCTTACGAACAATCAAAATGCTTATAAATACTCAAAATGCGTATTTAATTGTATACGAAGTAAATGCTTAACAACGTATTAACCATTTATGATATTAAAAATCACAAATCTTACCTACGAGCGATGAATTGCTTCTATACACATCAAATAAATGCCTATACACATTTATAAATTCACAATAACAGTTATCTCAACACTTAACAAAATGCTTACATAAAAATGTTAGGGTGACTAATAATTCATTTTAACGTAATTTCTTAACGTAGATGACTAATACCATTTAAGGGTTTTTTTTTTTTTTCTTTTCCGACCATCTTTGGTTTACTTTTCCATGCCTTCCTTTTATCCCCCTCCAAATAAATTTTTGAGAGTTCAATCTTCCTTGTTTAAGATATATGCATATTTTTTATGTTAACCAGCACATAATTCAAATTGATTAATATTTACATTTAATTTTAACCTTCTTATTTTAATACTTACATTAAAAGCCAACTAAATTTCTTAGCCTTGACTACATTAAGAGTCAAAATACACCAACTTAATACTTTTTTGCAAACAATCAAAATGTTTATATGTAAATAGCCGAAATGCTTTACATACAAAATAAATGCTTGCCATCTTAAATAAGCCATCTATAGTGCAAACAGTCAAAATGCTTACCCACAAGCGAATGAGTTACTTATATACACATTAAATAAATTCTTGTATACATTTTTCATTAAATATTATACTTATGGCAATACTAAACAAATGCTATTGTAAAGGTGTTGGGGTGACTAATGACTCATTTTAACATAACTTCCTAAGACGGGTGATTAATGATTCATTTGAGTGTAACTTCGTTTTTCATTTTCCTTTTCCAGCCAACTTTAATTTACTTTTTTAGGCGCCTTTTTTTTTGTGGCAAAGCATATTTTTTTCCTTAATTTGATGGTTTATTCTTTGTTGTTTGAGATATCTGTATTTTCTTTTCTTTTAAGTTAAGTAAATGATTCTAATCGATTAATATTTAGATTTAGTTTTAACCTTCTTATTTGATGCAGAGCAAACTCCATGCTTGGACTTACTCTCACAAGCAAGGGTTTTGAACCAAGGAGTCACAATGATGACTTTGTATCAAGGACTAGGTCCTCCTAGGTCAATGTTGACTTGGGACTCTTGAGAGCTCCAAGTAAGCTTAGGAAAGGTGTTTGAGCAATTAGTAGCCTTAAGTAAGCAGCTTGGCTACTTTACCCTCCAAAACCATCTCTTGAGCTCATTTTCAGTTTTATGGGCGAAACACCTCATCTCACCTCTAGCCTAGTTTTGGAAGGGCAAACAGTCTCTAATTTGGACGAGTTATATATGTATTGATAGCCCCCGATGTCTAGTTGCCATTAAACAATAGAACGAATCCAAATTCCAAGTACCAAGGAAGACATGCAACAAAAACCTAGCAAGGGTAAGTGCAGCTAGAATTGCATGTTTTTTACTAAGGGGTTAATTGGGCCAGCAAATGGATGAATTAAAGGCTAATATTTCTTGAACAGTTGGTGGACTCCTCTAGGAGCCGCCCATAGGAAAGTTCCCCATGACTCATCTAATTGAAGTAGTTGATGATTTATCCAATCTAGCACTAATGTAGCCAAACTCTAACTCACCTATATTCTAAATAACCCCTTTAAAATTGCACCACTTGTTAGGATTTCACTTGCTAATTTCCTTGTAATCCTATTGGTTAGTCATAACTTAGGGAAGGGGCTACTCTCTTATTTATTTGCTTGATCCTTGTAATATTTCTCAAACTTAGATTAATGATATGAGAGCTTGATGATTAGTATTTTCTCAAAATTTTAAATTTCTTTATCTCTCTAAGGGTGGTGAAATTGAGTTCATCCCTTTAATGTAATCCTTGGTGTCTTAACTTTAGAAGATTAAAGGGTGGGGTGATTTATCTCTTTTGTTCAATTATTCTCAAGTTTGAATCAATCACTAGTAGATTTGGGATCTTTTTTTTCTCTCTCTCTTGGGTTTTCTTGGGGGAGATTGATCTTCATCCACATTTAGGGTTCACCATCAAGGGTTTGTACCTTTATTTGGCCAATGGATTTCACCATGGTTCATTTGGTATCAGAGCAAAAAGCTTCTTCATCCTAGTAAGCATCAAATCCATCAATCTTGCGTTGTGATTTGCTTAGATTGTATTATTTTCTACCATATTTTTGCCTTTAGTTCTCCCTCCCGAAATCTCTTATTTTTTCCACAAAGTACCCTAAATCACATTCCAAACAAAAATCCCTAACCAAAACACATTCCTAAAACTCCACAAAATGTCCATCAAAAATCACCCGGGCAGAAATGTGGCACAGCATACCTGTGCTGCTGGGCACGCCCACGATCGTACTTGCCCCCCTGCGCACACAAAAAAAAATTCAAAGATTTAGCACGGCCACCTCGTGCCCTCAGGCACGACCATGCCACCCCCTAGTTTCTCAGTTTCTTATCTGTACCATCCCTACCACACTCGTGCTTCCCCTATTTTTATTCTTTACCCTCTTTTCACCTACAAACTACTACTAACCATGGCCGATGAGGGAGATACTTCTCACTCTAAGGGTGTTCTTCCTAAGCAAGCCCATGAGATGAGGAGATAGGGTCATTATTGAGCTTAAAAAACAAGCAAGGAAGCTCACTAAAGAGCATGAACAAGTGAGGGGATTTGCACAACGAAACCCTTACTGTCAAGGCTATGATGTTAATCCTATTGACATTGCATACTCTTCCTCTGATGAAGACTTTGATTATGAGGAAAGAGGGCCTAGAAGAAGAAGGCATTGAAGGGATGACCTCAGGGATTTCAAGGTTAAGGCTCCTGAATTTGATGGCAACCTTAACCTAAAGGACTATCTTGATTGGGTGCAAGCCATTGAAAGGATCTTTGAAGTCAAAGAGTATAATGATGAAAAGTTTTTCAAGTTGGTCATTCTTAAACTGAAGGGGGATGCTTCACTATGGTATGAGAACTTGACAAAGAGTAGAGCTAAAGAAGTCAAATCCAAAATCAAAACTTGGTCCAAGCTCAAAAAGCATATGGACAAGAGATTCTTAGCCCTCTCTTATAAGCAAGAACTCTACCTCAAGATTACCTATCTGAACCAAGAAAATCTAATGGTAAAAGAGTACATTAGGGAGTTTGAGCAACTCCAAATGAGGGTTGGCTTGGATGAAAAACTCGAGCTCAAGATTGCTAGGTTCGTTAAAGGATTACTAACTAGCATTGTCAATAAGGTAGATCTTTAACTTTACGTATCCTTTGATGATGTATGCCACCTAGCTATCAAAGTCGAGAAGCAACTTAAGGGTTGTAAACCCTGTCAAATGACTTCCTCTGTTCATCTTCAAAGTACCCCTAAGGGCTACTCCTTCCACAAGGTTGACACTATCCATATACCCACTAAAGCCCTTGACAAGGGTAAAGCGATTGCCAGTGAGCCACCAAAGAGGTTAGACGGGAAGAAGTGCTTCAAATCCGATGGTTATGGGTACTTCCAAGTGGATTCTCCCAACCAGAGAACTTTCACCATTAGAGAAGTGGAAGAAACCTAAGCTATTGGAAGCAACTAGTGAGGAGGAAATTAAAAATGAGAATCCAACTTTGATCACTCTGGATATGGGTGAACTCTTAGTAATTCCAAAAGCAATTCATATCTAAGAGGCTTCTTGTAAACTAAGCCAAAGGGAGCAAGTCTTTCATACCCAATGCATGATTGCAAGCAAGGTGTGTGAGCTCATTATTGATGGAGAGAGTTGCACCAATGTCGCATCCATAACACTCATTGACAAGCTTCAATTACCCACTAAGATGCATCCCACCGCTTATTATCTTTCATGGCTCAAGTAAGAAGTGAGGTAAACGTTTCCAAGCAAGGAAACATATCATGGTGAGGTATTATGTGATGTCCTTCCAATGTATGCGTGTTACTTGTTACTTAGTAGACCTTGATTGTTTGATGATCATGTGATTCTTGATGGGCATGCTGATACATATGCATTCAAACACAAGAGTCGTAGCCTTACTTTGAACCCATCACCCCCACATAAACCCCTTAAATTTAAATAGGGGAAGGAAAGTAAGAAAAGCTTATTTATAAGTGAAGTACGAGTGGAGAGAGTCATTCGTAAGAGCAAGCATTTATTTGCCTTACTTATGGTACAATTAAACACATATGTTAGGAAGTGAAATCCATGCATCCTCTAACTCAATCACTCTTGAGAGAGTTTGTGGATGTATTTTCCAATGATTTATCCCTAGGGCACCCTTCTTTGAGAGGAATTGAGCACAAAATTGGTCTCCTATCAGATGCTCCCTTGCTAAATAAGCCGGCATATGGGCGCAATCCTAATTAGTCAATAGCGCTTCAATGACATGTCCAAGAATTGTTTGACCATGGTTATATTATGGAAAGCTTGATTCAATGTTCGTTTCTTATCCTTTTGGTACCTAAGAAGGATAGAACTTGGCGAATGTGTTTCATTCTAGGGTCATAAACAACATCACCATCAACTATCGGCTTCCTATTTCTTGATTGGATTATATGCTTGATGAATTACATGCATCTAAGGTCTTTTCCAAAATTGACCTTAGGAGTGACTATCACCAAATTATGATGAAAGAATGAGATGAACGGAAGACCACTTTTAAGACCAAGTATATGTTGTATGAGTGGCTTGTGATACCTTGTGGTTTATCTAATGCTCCTAGTACCTTCATGAGGCTCATGAATGAGGTCCTAAGACCATTCATTGGGAAATTTATGGGGGTGTATTTTGATGATATCTTAGTGTATAGTCGTTATGAGGTATCTCATGTGGAACACCTCTCTCAAGTGTTCCAAGCCTCGAGGCAACAAAAACTATACGCCAATATTGAGAAGTGTGAACTATTCACTCCTCAAGTTTTCTTTCTTGGTTATGTTGTGCTTGGTGAGGGAATTCAAATTGATGAATCTAAGATTGAGGCTATCAAGAGTTGGCCTATTCCCACCTCCATCACGGATGTTCGAAACTTCTATGGGTTGGCCTCTTTTTACTGCTGGTTCATCAAAGACTTTAGCTCCATTATGACTCCCTTAACCGAATGCATGACGAAAGGAAGCTTTGAGTGGATAAAAACCACCTGAGTAGCCTTTGAAACAATGAAGGATAGGCTATGTTTAGCTCCTATCTTGGCTCTTCCCAACTTCGATCTCCTTTTTGAAATTGAGTGTAATGCTAGTGGCGTTAGAATTGGCGCAGTTCTCACTCAAGCTGAGTGCCCTATGACCTTTTTAAATGAGAAATTAAATGGTTCAGGACTCAACCACTTCACTTATGACAGGGAATTCCATGTCATTATTAGAGCCTTGGAACAGTTGGAGTCATTACATCAAGCTCAAGCCCTTCGTGCTCCATTCAGACCACAAGGTATTGTCCTACATCAATGGTCAACAAAAATTGAACACAAGACATGCCAAGTGGGTTGAGTTCCTTCAATCTTTCACCTTCTCTTGTACGCACAAAAGTGGAAAAGAGAATGTTGTGGCTGATGTATTATCGAGGAGGTATGCTTTCCTGTCAGTTCTTGAGGCCAATGTCCTTAGATTCTGATCTATCAAAGCTCTATACAAAGATAGTAAAGACTTCAAGAAAGTGGTTGAGGATTCCTCTACCTTTGACTCTTTCACTGTACAAGATGATTTCGTCTTCAAACAAAACAAGCTTCGCATCCCCAAAAGTCCTCTAAGGGACTTAATTATCAAGAAGGCTCATACAGGAGCCTTAGGCAGTCACTTTGACATTAACAAGGCCCTTGAGATACTCAAGAACCATTTTTACTAGTCCAAGATGGGTGGGGATGTTCATAAGGTGATCACAAGAAGTAAAATTTATTTCATGGCTAAGAGTCACTTTCATCAAGGCCTCTACTTTTCTCTTTGAGTTCCTACAAGGCCTTGGGATGACATTGGCATGGACTTTATTGTGGCCCTCCCTAGGACACCATGAGGAAGAGATGTTATCATGGCAGTAGTGGATTGATTCTCTAAGATAACTCACTTCATTACTTGCCACAAAAGTGATGATGCTAACTACATTGCAGACCTCTTCTTCCAAGAAATTGTGGGGCTCCATGGTATTCTAAGAACTATCGTCTCGGATAGGGATACTAAATTTCTATCTCACTTTTAGAGATCCCTATGGAGACTAGTGGAAATAAGTTACTCTTTAGCACGACTTGCTACCCTCAAACCGATGGACAAGTGGACGTGACAAATAGAACTCTCACAACCTTACTAAGGGGTATAGTGAGCAAGAGTTTGAGGGATTGGGATATCAAGCTTGCTCATGCTGAATTCGCTTACAAGCGGGCTCCCTCCTATGCTACCTTTCATTCTCCCTTTGAGGTGTGCTATGCCCTTAATCGTCTTAATCTTATTGATATTATTCCCATTCCTAAAGAATCAAATGTGTGTTTTGCGGCCGTAGCAAGAGTTAAGGAGATTAAGAGACTATATGAGCAAGTGAGGGCACAAATTGAGAAAGTGAATGAGCAATACAAGCTTAAGGCTAACAAGAATTGCACTCATATTGAGTTCAAACTAGGACATCTTATGTGGTTGCACTCGAGAAAAGAAAGATTCCCATCAAGGAGGAAGAACAAGCTTGTGGCCAAAGGAGATGATTGATGTAAGTGGGTACAAAAGGTGGGAGAAAATGCCTACAAAATAGAGCTTCTATGAGACATGCACATATCCACCACCTTTAATTTTGGGATCTTACTCTATACCTTGAGGATGATGGAAAACACAATGAAGATTTAAGGGAAAATCCTCTTCAAGGTAGAAAGGGTGATGCAGAGCAAACTCTAAGCTTGGACTTACTCTCACAAGCAACGATCTTGAACGAAGTAGGCTCAATGATGACTTTGCCTCAAGGACTAGGTCCTCCTATCTCAATGTTGACTTGGGATCCTTGAGGAGATCCAAGTAAGCTAAGGAAAGGTGGTTGGGCAATTAGTAGCCCTAAATAAGGAGCTTAGCTACTTTATCCTCCAAAACCACCTCATTAGCTCATTTTCAATTTTCAAGGTAGAACACATCATCTCACTTCTAGCTTAGTTTGGAAAGGGTAAACAGGCTCCAATTTGGACAAGTTATATATGTACTGATAACCCCGAATGTCTAGTTTCCATCAACCCATAAAAATCTCCAAATTCCAAGTATCGAGATGATATAGGGCGAAAACCCAACAAGAGTCAATAAAGAGTCTGGAATTGCACATTTTTTATTAAGGAATTAATTGGGCTAGAAAATGGATGAATTAAGTGCTAATACTTCTCGGACAACTTATGGACTCCTCTAGAAGTCAGGCACAGGAAAATCTCCCCATGACGCATCCAATTGAGGTAGTGGATGATTTATCCAATCTAGCACTAATGCAACCAAATTCCAGTTCACCTATATTCCAGATAACCTGTTTACAATTGCACCACTAGCTAGTTAGGATTTCATTGGTTAACTTTCTTGTAATCCTATTGTTTAGTGTATAATTTGGAGAAGGGGTGACTCTCCTATTTGTTTGCTTGATCCTTGTAATATTTTTCATATTTGGATTGATGATATGAGAGCTCGATGCTTAGTATTTTCTCAAAATCTAAATTTTTTTTTTATCTATCTAAGGATGGTTGAGTTCATCTCTTTAATTTAATCCTTAATGCCTTGACTTTAGAGGATTAAAGGATGGGGTGCTTTATATCTCTTGTTCAATTATTCTCAAGTTTGAATCAATCACTAGACGATTTGGAGTTTTTGTCTCTCTTGGGTTTTCTTGGGGGAGATTGATCTTCATCCACATTTGGGGCTTGTCATAAAAGGTTTATACCTTTATTTGGCCAATGGATTTCACCATAGTTTATTATTTTAATGCTTGCATTAAGAGCTAACTAGATTTCATATCCTACCCTATATTAAGAGTCAAAATACAGTAACCTAATACTTTTGTACAAACAATCAAAATTGCTTATATGCAAAGAGTCCAAATGCTTATTTGTCCACAAAATAAATTTGAATCAACTTGAATAAACCATGTCTAATATTAACAACAAAATGCTTATCAACAGTCAAATGAATTATGCACATCAAATAAATGCTCATATACATTTATGAACTAACTATAATACTCATCTCGATACTAAAAGAATGGTTGTGTAGGTTTATTGGGGGTGACTAATAACTCATTTTAACGTAACTTCTTAATATGGATGCCTAATGGTTCATTCAAGGGTAACGTGTTTTTCAATTTTCATTTTCCAACCAAGTTTGATTTTTTTATGCCTTTTTTGTGGCAAATTAAGCACATTTTTGCCCTTAATTTTTTGATAGTTCAGTTTTTTTTTGTTTAGGACATGTGCATATTTCTTTTCTTTTATGTTAAATAGTACATGACTCTAATTTATCAATATTTTTTTAGGGGTGTTTCATCCTACATGTCACTAGATCAAGCTATGTTAGCCCAATAAAGGGAGCTCTTAGCCCAATAAAGGGAGCTCTCCTATCATAATTTTTTTCTATTCTCAAATGCAAATCCTAAATTTTTTTTAAAGAAAACAAGTATCAAACCATTTGGACCAATCTATGTTGGTAAATTGATCAATATTTAGATTTAACTTCAACCTTCTTATTTTTAATGCTCACACACACTAACTCAATGCTTATCGTTAGATAGTGAAAATGGTGATCTATATTCATATATTTGCTCATCGCAATCTATAGATAAACTATTATACTAATAATTAAAATGCTTCTTTGCCAATATCAAAAGTATTTATCGCTACACTAATGAGGAAAAACCTTATATGTGCCATATATAAATATCTGATGTTCATTTTTTTAATTAAATTAAAAATTATTTTAAAAATAAAGAAAAAATTAAAAGTTTGAAGGAAAATAAGTAAATTACCAAGGCTACAATTTGGGCTCTCCATTTTCATCCTTTTCACTAAAAGAAAACTAAAAAAAAAAAGGAAAAGGTCTGAACAAGTTTCAACCGCAGAAACACCCCCCCCCCACCAAAAAAAAACCCCAAAAAATGGTTTTAGATGTGCTAAGTGCAAACCTGAACATCATTGTCCTCGCCCAGGTGCTTGAACATCCACATATTTAGCTTCCATGTTTCCCAGTGACCAATCCTCCCTGCAGTCGCTTCCTCTCTCTCTCTCTCTCTTTCTCGCTCTCGGACCTCCCTCATCGTTTTCCCGGCCAGCCACTGACTATTTGCAACAGTAGACGACGCGCTGAATGGGGAGAGATAGAGAGACAAGAGAGAGAGTGTTAGGAGAATCCATCGCCGCAAGGATAAGGTCGACATCTATGGGGGATTAGGGCTTGGAGACTTGGCCAGAGAAAATGGTGGACAGGTATGCATGTGTGCAACAATGGAAGCATTTTGAGGTTTGAACTTGTCTTTGACTTTTTAATGTTTTAGTTTTCTTTTCAGGCCATGTTTTGTTAGAGGGAAAATGGTTTCCCGGAAAAAAAATAATTTTCTAATTTTTTATCATTTGGCATAATGAGAGGTAGAAAATTGTTTTATAAGGAAAATCCCCCCGGTCAAGGAGAAGAATGATTTCCATTTTTAGAAGAAAAAAAAGTAAATTTTCTTCCTTTAACTCTTGAGGTCAGCCAGAATTTAAGTCAAAATCTAACTTCAATGCTTGAATCGGAATTTGAATATTCGATGGAAAACATTAAAATAAGCTAAAATTCATATTTTGATAGCCCAAGTTTCCTTCATTGGGTAAATATTTATTTCCACAACGACAATTCAATCAACATTTTTCACTACCTAAACAATTCAATCGACCTTTTTTGTTACCGAAACAATTCAGCCAATATTTTTCGTTACTAAAATAATTTCAACGGTTTAAATCGAAACGTAATGATTAGATAGGAAAGATCAAAATAAACTCAAATACAAATTTTAAGCTTAATATTTTTATTTGCTCAACGTTTTTATCCACCATGACAATTTATTTGACATTTTCCGTCACTTGAACAATTTAATCGATATTTTTCGCTATTAAAATAATTTCAATAATTTGGATTGAAACTTGATCATTGGATACGATAGATTAGAACAAGCTCAAACTCAGATGTTTAAGCTAGATATTCCTTTATTTAGTTAATATTTCTCCACCACAACAATTCAATTGAAAATTTTCGCATTTGAACAATTTAGTCAATGTTTTTCACCACTAAAATAATTTCTGTGATTTAGATCGAAACTTGAATTTTCAATAGTAAATATTAAAAGAAACTCAAATCTAAATTTTAAACTGAACATTCCTTCATCTAGTCAGTATTATCTCCACAGCAATTCAATCAGATTTTTAACCACATGAAACAATTCAGTTAATATTTTCTTTTTTTCCCCCTCACGGAAAATGATTTATCTTCCACCAAATAGCAGAAAATGTGAAATGAAAATCCACTTTCCTTGTAAAAACATTTTCATTGAAAATGATTTTCCATAAAGACCATCTTCTTCCACCCAAACACTAGCTTAGTGTAAGGGAAGGGCAAGGAGGTCCTAAGGTAATGGATCCATATGACTAGGAGGAGGCAAACAATCCCTAAGTATAATTATTTTTTCTTTAAAACTTGTGCATATAATTTGTTTATTTTTAATACCTCACTTAAGTGTAGAACAAATTAAAAGGTGGATGACATATTTATGGTTAGAATTATTTTAATTGTCGTGGCTGTCACGCACTATTTGCAAACAATTAAATAATTTATTTACGCATCAAATAAATGCTCATCAATATGACACACTTCATCAATAGGAACATTTCATTATGCTACCTCTAATTAAATAAGTACTCAACTAAACTTCAAACAGATGCTAATCTAAAACAGCAATAGTAATAGTAATAGTAATAAGATAAGTTCCCTTTAAGAAAAAAAAAAGAGAGAAGTTAGTAAAAATTGGAAAAAAAATAAAAAAAAATTATTATATGAGATCATAATACATTTTCTTACTTGACCTAACCTATTTATTGGACCACTTCAATAGTACAAGCACTTTTTGTTGGTTCTTTAATGCCTAATATTTTCTTTAGTTGTTGCCATCTCACCCACTAATTTTTCTTTTAAAAAAGATATTGGATTTAAGTAACATGAGATTGGGGTATTTGGTTGCTAATAACACTAACTTACTAAAAATCCTTCAAGACTGTGAACTTTGGACATATTTATTCTTAGTTATCTATCCTTTTAAAACCAAAAAAAAAAAAAACAAAAAACTATATAGTGAGTCAAACTAATGCAATGAATTTCAACGGATAATAAGTGAGGAAAAAGAATGTTCATGAAAGTAAACAATAATAAGCTGAAAAAATTGAATAAGAAACCAAGGCCAAATGTGATAGATTTTAACTTTAAAAATTTTTAAAATGTCCAAAATTCACGGTGCGGTAGGATTTTGTTGGTGATTGGGTGGCTGAACGAACGTATTCATATATGATATACTGTACGGAATCAGGCCCAAACCGGGGCCCATGGTAAAATTTTACGAAAGAAACAAGAACTATTACTACTTGTATACCTTCTTCGGCCATGCTTTTGTAAGGCGAACGCGCTACTATAAACGGACATGGGCATTCAAGCTTTCTAATCCACTGTTGTCTGTTACTAATTAGTATGTCGATGGCACATTACGTAATTTGTGTCTCCCGCAAAGATTCTCATAGCCCATTTTCAGATTTTCTCATAGATATATCCTTTTGAACTGAACTCGAAACGAGAAAAGGTAAAAGCAGCAGCGAAGAATGCAGTTCGGGTGCAAATTATAAGAACACGAATCATCATACCCTCATGAGGCAAAGGTTCATAACAAATTTCCCAGTTCATGGTGAGACTAAATACACGTTGAAACTCAAAGAATAGAATGGAAAGAATAAAACAGAGCCACCAAAGTGGGTATAGTTACAGAATACGCTACAGAAGAAGCACTACATTAATGGTCAATCTCCACCAATGATAAATTTCCCTTGAACAAATTGTTTAAGTACAGTTTCCACAAGCAGAGATCTTGCAAACAATGGGGTCAGTTCACTGGACCGTGTGGAAACACCTTCAATGGCCAATGACTTGTTTCTTGATGGTTAAAGGGTGAATAATGATTTGAGAATAATAAGACATGCCATCTGCGACTGGGTTCAGAAGTCGATTGGCTTCCATAAAAGCACTTTAGAAGCTAGGAGAACACCAAACAGGCAAATGTAGTTGTAATTACAAGCAAGGCTGCATTTTGTCTTCTAACTTCTGAAGTTGGAGTGCAAATCCAAAATTTCCAAGTCCCTCCTCACCACAATTCAAAACTTTGAGGATCCATCCATTATAATCTTAAGTCTCCATCTTAGTTACAAGCTAGTCCCGGTTCAAACTCTTGGAATTAAGGGGAACCTCTTTGCAACATGCGTTGGAGATCTTGCACGACTTCAGACATCAGTGGCCTGAATTCTGGCTCAGACTGCAAAAATTTACCCTTCCAATTAGTGCCGTGCAAGACGCGACTGCATTCATAACTTGCAAAGGATGGACATTAAACCAAAAAATAATGTTGACCAAGCAAAGATGCCAAGCGACATGAATGATCTCCTCTATCAAGATTAAAGCAAAGCAAAAGGATTAGAATTATGCATCCAGGACAGTAATAAGGCAGGTAGAGAATTTGGAAAACTGGTAAGTGTGACTCAGGTTACTAGTGATTCTCGCTCTATAATGTAAATGCAGTATGCATGTTCCTGATTTTATGCGTCCTCGATTCTATAGATACTATAAATTATATAATCCAGTCTTTGTTTCCTATCAACAGACATAACGAACCCATAAACTCCTCGCAATTAAACCCTAATCTCTCTCCACTCTTCTGTCAAAAAACCCTGAGTTCTTCTTTGTTTCTTAGGAGCTACCATTGGTAACCATTGGCTTTTTGCCAATAGTACGCATCTCTTATTTATTCATGTTTGTTCCAGTACTTCATCTACCAATAAATCGTTTCTCTGTTTGTGAGTCTCTTCGTACCCACTTCTATGGGTGGGGTTGTCTCTTGCTCTCAAACAATTCTGCAGTTTCTTTTCATTGCAATTTGCTTTATGGGATTGAATCATGCATTGACTGCAAGATCGAATTGCAATGGACATCAATTCTTTGAACTCGAACTACTATGGCAAATAAATCTCTTCGATGGAAAGCCCATATAAGATTTACAAATTTTCCTGTTAGAGATGGTATAATGGAACAGATTGAGTAGAAGAGGAGAATTCTAAAGAGTTTCAATTTGTTTTCCTCATCGAAAGGTTTATTTTGTTTTTTTTTTAGCCATGAATTTGGTTCGGTTTAATGTTTATCATAGAGTTCATACGGCCTACGATTAATAAATTCATCGTTTATGTTCAAACACCCCCCCCCCACCCCCACCCACGCCCCTGAACTAGAGTTCCCCGTAGATGGAGTGTGCAAGGTTCAATGTATAAAACCTTCCTCAATAGCAAAGTTGTGTCCTTCCTCTTTGTGCTCTTGATGGGATATTTGACCAGAAGCTTACGGTCCTATGCTTGACAAAAAGGTTCAGATTTCACCCCTTGTGCAAAAGCATGAAAATGGTCAATCTCTGTTTTGCAGATGATCTGATGGTTTTTTATAAGGAGATATGCATTCTGTGGAGCTTTTGAGGAGGGGTTTTGAACAATTTTTGAGGGTTACAAGACTTGTAGCTGCTCATGGATAATCACAAATTTACATCATATAGCCTGCATGCTGAGGTGAAAGATATGATCATTCACAGAACTGGGTTTGGTTTGGGGACCTTTCCTATTAGATACCTTGGTATGCCACTCTCCCCAACAAAGTGGACTAGGGTACATTGTCCGGCGCCGGTGGAAAAAGTGCAAGCTAGGCTCCACACTTTTACCAACAGATAATTACTCATGCTGCAAAAGTGCACATTATAAACTCTCCTCTATTATCTAAGCTTACTTATTGGTCTTTCATGTTTGTCCTACCACAAAAAACCATCAAACTAATTAAGAAGCATTGCCGGAGATTTTTATGGGGGGATGGTGAGAGAAAGTTCTTTTCTCTTGTAGCATGGTCAAGTGTTTGTAAACCAAAAAAGCAGGGTGGACTTAACATTGTGTTATACAACCTCAAATGCAGCTGCAATGGGTAAGCTTATTTGGGCAGTCTCCAATAAAACAGACTCATGAGATCATGGATTCAAAATGTGACCGTTTGACAAAATGGCCGCATCGGAAAGGTTTTTGAGGTGGGCAATCGGCATTTTTACCCAGTGACAACTGCGATATGGAGCGCGATTGCCGCATTAGAGCGATTTTTCATACCATGACAGAAACCGCAATCGCCACCAAACCGCGTTTTAAATCCTTGCATAAGATATCTTAAAGGATGCAATTTTTGGGAGTACAAACCGTCCGGTGGTACTAGCTGGTATTGGAGAAAGTTAAACAAGATGAAAGAGAAGTTCCAAGAGGGTTATGAGCAGTGGGGAACTACAGGTGTGCAAATATATACAATCAGAATTGGTTATGGTTGGCTTATAGGGCAGAAAGATATCTTTGGTCTCCTTCTGCAGTGCCTAAGCACAATCTTTTGGTTGATGCTGCAAGGTAGACTCCTTACTAGGGAGAGGCTTGTACACTTCAGCATGCAGGTATCTGACATAAATTGTAGTTTATGCCTATCTGAGGCTGAAAATCAGTTCTTTCAATGCTCAGTTAGCCAGCAGACCCTTCAAGAGATGTACCAGTGGATTGGTATGCAGATTTCAGGGGACAATGTGGGGTCAATAGTGCATAAGATCAGAGGGACTAAGTTCAGAAAGAAAGGGCTATATCCCATCTTCTCTGCTAGTGTGTACCATCTCAGGACTGAGAGATGCACCAGGATTTTTACTAGGAAAACTGGACAGGTGCAGAGTATATATCAACAGATTCGGAGTGAAATCAAGGGTAGAGTTGCAATGTTTTTGAAGAAGAAGCTGAAGGAAATTGATAGATGCTCAAGAATGTTCTAAATGAGGACAACTGATCCTAGAATGCAAGTCTGGCAACCAATCCTAGATGGTGGGTCATACTTGTATTCTGGGCCTCTGAATGTATTTAAACTTGATGTATAGTTCTGTTGTTTATGATGAATGCAAATATATTCATTCTGATTACCAAAAAAAAAAAAGGTTTTGTCCATTGTAAGTTTGTAACCTAGATTCAAAAACACTGACTGCCTATTAACCTGCGACAACGGAAGTACAGCACAGAATGGCAAGGAATTTTGTTTTAGTGCACTTAAATCTAGAGCTAATGGTGAAATTTTTCAGCTGCCTGAAAAGTGGGCCTATCCTATTATAGATCTGCTTTCTCATATTTTCCTTGAAAGTTCTCTCCTAGAATATGTTCCAGAAAGCTGGTGGACTGTCACAACTCACAATGGATCATCTAAACCATTAAGAAAGTACGATTGTCTGCAGCTCTATCATGCATGCACGAGCAAGTAGAGATATCACAACCCACTCAACCTCAGGTTTTCCTTCCGAAATAGATTCAGGCCACACAGCCTCTTCTTTCCACTCTTTGCTTGGGTCCTTTTCATTTTGACCACTTATGTAATGGGTTTTAGCCTTTAGGGAAGGGAGAGTTTCTGATATCCAATGCCGCAAATTCAGCCAAGCCACATGCCCACATCCTTGGTCCTTGCCAAGATATATGTTAGAGATCAACAAATAGAACACAGTGACCTAGTCGATTCATTCATAGTTAATGGAGGAATGTTGACTTTTCAACGTAAGTATCAATCTATAATAAAAATATTGCAGCAGAATTTGACATTTTATTTGGGTCAGGGTCGCAAATTATTCATGATACTCCAACACTCATCCCTCCTTTCTGCGCATAGGGGGGGGGGGGGCCAGGGCACATCCTTTAGGATATATTCATTCCTGCCCTAGTTGATCATAAGTAGAAATATTCTTGATTATGACAATCAGTCAATCTGATAAAACCTTCCCCAGAAAGGAATCATAGACTACACATATCCAAAGGCCTTCACCATAATTAATGAATAAAAGTCCTCATCGCAGGTTCGAAAACGGCTTCTTTATCAGGGACACACTCATTTCTTTCAGCGGCCTATCAGCAAGCCAATTCTCACAGCACAATGTAAGTAACTTTAAATAGTCAAATATGAAACATGAGTAGCAAATTCTTATTACTACAGAAAGTTCATCACAGGTACAACAAATTAGGCTAGAAAGGCTTGATGGAATGTTCAAGTTGGTTCAGACCATACCCAGTATGCTTGGTCTATAAGCATGCCAAGTAATATACAATTAATGCTGGTATGAAAATTTCTAGTCTGTTCGGTTTTTGTGTTATATAATAAGTTCCAAGTCAGCCATATGGTAAACTTGGTTCTAATCAGGTTTTCTTCAGTTCCAGTTCGATGTCATTTAGGCGAGGTAATCAGTATGTTGCAAGTACCATGCAAAACAATCAAAGAGACCATAATTACAAGATACAATTGTCAGTTATTAGGATTACAACATGAAGTGAATAGAGAGAACAGTAGAATGACTTACCTGAACACATCTTGAAATAATGTCAGCGAAGTTTGACAATGATTTTGTTGGATATTCTCCATTGAGGGAAGGATCAACCATTCTTTGTAAAGCATCGATGTCATGAAGTTGAGGAACAGCCCATCTCACCAAAAACTGCTCCCCTCTAATCCGCGTCCTGAGGATCATTTCAATCAGACCAAAATCTCAGGGAATAAATAAGGAAATGTGAAAATTTGGCATAACCTACCTGTCATACGACATTCGACCTGTCAAGAGCTCCAACATAACCACTCCAAAGCTGTAAACATCGCTCTGAGAAGTATAGATTCCTGACTCAAATTCTGGAGCACCGTAGCCATAAGCTGACAGAAGATGTCCCGACAACTGCAAATGAACACCACCACTTCATCAGAAGACCAAAAATGTTTTGCACGTTTCATGACCAAGTTTGTCATTGTTTCTTGCAACTGCCCATATGTAATGTTGGATGGAGACCTAAAGTCATGCTTATGCATATTTATCAAGTTGGTAAAAATAGGAAAGTTAAACACAATTCCGTTGTACTTCAATCAAAGCTAATACGTCATCAGAAAAGGCAAAATTTTATTCCAGCTGAGCAGGTCAACTCACACTTTTATCAAAGAAAAAACACAAGAGTTGAAACCCCTTCCTCCCTAGTGGCCACCAGCAGTAAATGCTATGAATCTGAATAGGGGATATATGAAAGGATGAGCCCTTCTCATAGACTTATGAGGGGCCAAGCAACATCATCAAACTAGGAGATGCTGTGCAGGTTATTACCACTGCATAATTCAAAGAACAAAAATAAAAGTAATAGGCTTTCCACAGTTACAGTTATGAGGGAGAGGGGGCACATGCCAGGGGACAGCAGTATGGGCAAGTATTTAGCATTCCCCTAGGAATAATTTCCAATAGCATAATAGCTGTTACTCTGCAAGGCTTAGCCAATGAAGCATCCACAATCAGGGAAAAAAAAACACCACGCGACCCATAACAATGCATGCCTCCATTCCAGACATACGCTCACGATTAGGCTGGCAAAGCAGATACTGCATTCTCCATATACACAACTTCTCCATAGTCAAAGGCTGTGCATGATGCGGATGAAGAAGAAAGAGAATCTGTCTAATATCAGGAATCTAGGATTTATTTTAATATTTGGAAACTTATCATATTTTGATATTTTTATGTAATTTTCGTAGGTTTATTTATAGGCTATATTAGATAAGTTAAAATAAAGATATTTAGGAGTAGTTATATAATATTGAGTTTCCTATTCTATATAGGTTTGGTTTAAGTAGTTTCCTAATAGTATTCTAAAGTCTATAGACTATTATAAATAGATGTTTTGTCTTAGGTGATTATTATCTATCATACACTATTGAATATTTGAGCACAGAGATGCCATTCCCTCTCTTCCCTCTTTCTCTCTAATTTTCTCCCTTTCTTCCCTTTTTCTCTACCCAATCTCTATCAGTGCGAATCTGAAAGTCCTCCCATCCAGCCCATGCCAGGAAGAAACCTCATGGAATGCATTTAGAAAGCGGTAAATGGTAATTTGTGTAGGAATGAGGCTCGCGGTGGACAAGCAATTCAAAATAATGTCTTCTTCTCAAAATATATGAATTGTTGATGACTTGGGAGTCTTTGGAGGTGAAGGAAGAATACTTTCATCTCGTGAAGATTAACATAGTGACAGCGCTACTAAAATCTACAAATGGCGCAAACTTATTTCTCGTACCTGGCTAACAGCGCCAGATGCTATCAAAGACGCCAACCCACAATCAGATACACGAACGTTGAGTTCATCATCAAGGAGAATATTAGCAGATTTGAAGTTTCTGTGCACAACAGGTGGCTCACAGACCTCGTGTAGGTATCTGTTTTGAATATCAATGAGAATACATAATCAGAAACCAAACACAGAATATTTCCCAGTAATGTCAAACAGTGGATAAGACAAAGATTTTTGTTCTTTTTGGGAGGGGGGAGGGGGAGGGGAAGGGGATTCAAAAAGAAGTCCGGGGGAGGCTGGTGAATCATCATCATGAATAAAATGAAACATAGGCATTCCTAATCACATTTTCATACAGGTAACAGCAGTGTCCTATGCAGAGGAAAATGCAGCTAGACATATCTTAGACCAAATTTAAAGTCTAAACTTGCTATCAATAAAAGCCAATTAGGGCTCGAGGACAACTACTCTTAGCCAACTACCAAGAGAGATTCACTCACTCTAGGGCTCGTGCAGCTCCAAATGCCATTCGCATACGTCTATTCCAAGATAGCTTCTTCTTGTATTCATCATCTGAGTGCAGTGCATCCTGTAAAGTTCCATTACTACAGTACTCATAGATCAAGAGACGCTGCCCGTGCTCTGCGCTGTATCCCACCAGCTCCACAATGTCCACATGCCGAATTCTATCAATATTATTCACAAGCTCAATAAAATCATGATCTTTCTGCCGGCTGGCTATGCCTTTGTCAAGTTTCTTGACTGCCAAGAGCTGTGCAAAACACACAGATTATGTGAGATCCAGCAAAAGAGCTAAATTTTCAGACGAACTGACCAAAACCCACCTAAACATCTCACAAACATACATGACCCCTCCCCCGGCTCCAACAAAAGGGAAAATAGTAATTAGAAAAACAACAGAAAACATCAACAGAGATTACTGCATAAATTTAGAGACCATAAATGCAAAACCCATGTTCAAAAAAAATTTCGAATATGGAAATGGAGAGAAGAAAGCTTTCCTCTCTGCAATCTTAAAGAAAGAGGAGTGGCTCTATGATGTTGATTGCCCCAAGAGCTTAATTGAATGGTTCTTAGCTAGAGGTATGCATGTGGTGTACTAGAATGCAAGTGCAATGCATATGCGCACAGCCACACCCACATGCATATTATTTTTAGGTGATTCATAGGCGCCTCTCAGCACTGGAGCTAGCTAATTACTAAAACGTATGCAATTTATTAATAAGATTTCAGGTTATTTCAACAAATAAGTTTGTCTCACTTTATGGATAGAGCGGGTTAATTCTGATATATGGGCTAATACTAAATCTAACTCATGTTAGACAACACAGGAACTAAGCTAACCACATACTTACAAGTCAACATACTATTCTATTTCCTTGTAATGTATGGACTATGGACAGTCAGTCCTCTAGGCGCCCTTGCACCCTCTAATTTTGGTATTCATACATTAATGGATCATGCAATGGCATCAGGCAAACCAAATATGAAGCATAGACCAAGGATTCAAAATGCGGTTTCGGTCGTGATTTCGGTTTCAGGAGCGGTATGGTAAAATCGCTCTAATACGGCAATTGCGTTCCATATCGCGGCTATTGCGGCATGAAAACGCGGTTCGCCCAACTTCAAAACCTATCCAATGCAGCCGTTTCGTTGCGGTTCAGCCACATTTTGAATCCATGGCATAGACACTAATGGACTTCATAAGCAAATAATTGCTCATAGTCATGTGAAGTTATAACCGGGTTTATTTGTCACAGTGCAACATCAATAGAGGTCCTCCACATTCTACGTTGGCAGTAACAGTGAGTCATTAAATTAGCTACTCCTACTGAAATCAACTTCTAAACAACCCAGAGCTATGTGAGAGAGTTAATTGCATGTGAGGTCGTCAATGCTTGCACAAGAACAACAGAAGGCTTCTTTATTGACAAGCCAGCTGAAATTCAAGTTGAAATATCAAAGGAATGACTGGCTCATAATAAAAACTCATACCTTTCCATCTGGCAGCTCAGCCCGATAAACAGTTCCGAGCATGCCACTTCCAATAAGGTTCTCTTGAGAAAAGCTATTAGTGTACTGCTGCAGAGAGGCAATTGTGAAAGACTTCACTGATGTCAAAGGTAGATTTCTAGACGACGCCTTTGCAGCTACAGCTTCTGCAGATGCAATTGGCCTCACAATCACCTTCTGATCAGCACGAAAAGGAGGTGGTGGTGGCGGTGGAGGCGGCGGTGGTGGCGGAACCATCAAGTCAATGTCACTAAGGCTCAATTCACTATCAAGCTTCCTTAAAGGCACTGTTGATCTTTGTGAATAAAGATCCGATTCATTTTGTTGTCTTGGAATAGCAGCAATTCTCCTAGCATCAGCTTCAGGCTCATCTTTTATCCCAATAACAGTATCTTTTTGAGCTGGGTATAGAATTTCAGACTTTTTGTTATGACAAACTTAACTGGAGCCTTAATAAAATATCACATCCTCAATTCTTTAATGAGAACAAATAAGACATTGAAAGAGTAGCAACCAACCTTTTTCAATCTGTTTATTGGGTTGATTAAATGACCCATTCCTGAAAGGATTCTCTCTAGCGCCCATATATGGACCAACTTCCTGTCTCTTGGTATCTTGGTAATATTTTCTGCTTCTGCTAAAACACCATGGCATGCACAGAAGAAGTGCTAAGATCAAGATTATGAACCCCAACACAGAGGCAATTGATATCCCAACTATTCTTTTCGTTTTTGAAGACTGTGTCTTCCTCTCAGTATTGGGTTCCGGCTGTGCAGTTGGTGAGTCTGTCTGCTTGCCAGGTTTCTGTCCCGAGGAAGGTGTGCCAGAACGGGGGGGTGCTGACTGATTTGCCATTGGTGAACCTTGAGAAGGTGGTGAAGGCCGCAGTGAGGGGGGTGATGGTGAAGGCACTGGAGCAGCGGATGTGTTGAAAGGATTCCCATCACTCCTGCATGGAAAGGATCATCCAGGCATGAGCCAAATGTATAGTCCTGACTAGATATTTGATAAGAGGGTAGAACACTGGTGATCCTGGTAAACAGATATAACCACTGGAAATAAATGACTGAAGCAGAGTGATGCTAACTAGAGAAAGTATAGAATATATTGTGACAATCATCTGCATATGGCAGCCATTCACACACAGGTTCCTATATACATGGCACTATTGGGGCACAAAGGGGGAAAAAAAATACAAGTTTGCTGAAACATTCTTTCTAGGCAACTACTTTTGAGATCATACTTCAAATGGGAAAAGGGAAAATTCTACACGGTAGCACCTGTACATAAATCAAGATTCTGGTGTACAATAACCTGGCCATGTCCTGTTGTCTGAGATACAGAAGCTGAACGCACCCACTTTCTATCAAAATTTTGGTTCAATTTTCAAGGTGGCCCTCAATTTGGGGGGGGGGGGCGCCAAAAGCCTGACAACACCCTTCAAATTGAACGCAAGGGGGGAAAAAAAAAAGCCGAAGTCTTGCTCTAGCTAGCCCTCCTCCCTCAAATTGCCAACTGCTGATAACAGTAGTTGGTGACTGCCTCTGGCAGGCCTCCTGACCACTGTTACTTCATCATTTATAGTTGTGAGACCTAGGTCTGAACATCATGCAAAATAGATGAAGAAGAGATCAGTGTGCTTGCCAAAAAATGAAAGATGGAGGTGCATAGAGGAGTGATCAAGGACAGAGAGTGCACAAAAAAGCACAAGGATCTGGAGAGGGGAGAAAACAAAGCCATCAGAAACTGCACATTCGGATCAGATGCCCTGCTGGTCCAAGCGGGGATATACATCAACTATAAGCCACCACCGACCACCAATCAGCAAAACTGGCAACAAGAGGAGAGGGGCTGCCATGGCAATATTCAACTATTGGATGTTCTTTTTTATCTTTAGTTTGTGTTATTTTCATTTTTCATATACACACATGCTCAGTGGGGGCAAGCTGATCGATTAGCAACAACAGTATTAATGCAGGGTAAAGTATGCACACATCTACAGGATGCCTCCCAACTACAAGTGAAAGTAAACCAAATAAGTGGACACCACAGAGACTTGAGTTACAGCCAGTAATGTTGAGAACACCCCCCCCCCCTGGCGAGTAAAAAGGGGACAAGAAAAGGGTGTCAACACAAGTCTCAAGTACAATGGCCATCTCCACATCCTACATTAGATATAGACAACAATAGCAGAATAGCATTTTATAAATGAAATAAATATCCAATGGGCCAAAAGGGGCTAAAAGGATGAAGATGAAGAAGTACAGAAGAACCGAAAACCCAGAACCAGAGCACCCACTTGAAGTTTGGAATATTCAGCAGCTTATCTGGTACAGGTCCAGAGAACTGGTTATTTTCAATGTTCCTATTCAAAAAAAAAGAAAAATGTGTCGGGTTAGCCTGGAAAAGTAAGAGAAAGCAAAGATGATGAATTATTCATGTACAAAGATGATAGAAGAATACAAATCTTGCAAAGGAAGGTCCTGTAAAACATCAAGGGTCCCAGACAGCTGATTGTTCTGCAAATGACTACCCAAAAAAAAAAAATTATTTGCTAATAAAGAAAGCATTAGAATGCCAGACAGTTTTTCTTGGGTGCCCCCGGGGGGGGGGGGGGGGGGTATTGAATCACATCAACTTCAGAAGAGCAACTCACAGGCTTGC
Organism: Selenicereus undatus; assembly: GCA_017589665.1. Classification (NCBI taxonomy): domain Eukaryota; kingdom Viridiplantae; phylum Streptophyta; class Magnoliopsida; order Caryophyllales; family Cactaceae; genus Selenicereus; species Selenicereus undatus. The sequence goes on along the minus strand of JACYFF010031955.1, from coordinate 47,868,322 downwards.
GAGAGAAGACAAATTCTCGATTGAAGCTGGCAGTTCTCCACTCAAGCTATTACTGGCCAAATCTCTGAAGATGAAAGCACGGCAATTTTGAGTTACAAATGGCAAAGTAGGATAAAAAGATGACAGGATGAGATGAAAACTTACATGCTTGATAATGATGAAAGAGACTGGAAAGCATCTGGAAGCTCCCCAGTAAGATGATTGTCATTCAGCTTCCTATAAAGCATAATGTTAATGCTTAAGCAAAGATACAACATGTCAACATCACAGCCAGGAGAGACCAAAATAATAAAAGCAACTTACAATGCTGTGAGATTGGTAAGAGAGGATATTGCGCTTGGGATGCTTCCCGTCAAATTGTTATCTGAAAGAAAACTGCGCATAGTAAAGACTATCATATGTTTTGGATCGAAAGATATGCAACTTAATTAGATGTGGCAAATATTGAACACATCTGAATGCACGTCTCTCTAACAGTTCCCGTGGACTTACAAAGTCTGCAAGGAAGCTGGTAAGCTTGATGGAATACTCCCACCAATACGGTTATTGCTAAGATCACTGAAAGATCAATGTATCACATAAGATGATGGGATCGTATAAGGAAAAATACCACTCATGTATGGCTATATGAACGCAAATTACTACTTTTGACGTTGTCAATATGCAAAGTGTACATTGCAAACTTGGGAAGTCTCTGGTCAATTTTGCTTAACCATTGAGAGAAAAAGTAAAAGAATTAAAAATTAACAAATGCTAATAGAAACAGATGTTCATTCCGGCATCTACCAAATATTGAAAGAACAAACTTTACATGAACTGTCCAGAGACAAAATGACAAAGAGGCAATGACTGAGTCAAGCTACAGGTTTACATTCAAATAAAGGGAGAAAACAGATGAGAGGAGCTCTTACATTGATTTAATTGATTTGAATGATCCTAGGTTGTCGCCGAGATTGCCACCCAAATTGGCACCGATAAGGACTCTGTAAAGTAAATCCAAATGAGAACCATAATCCGCTAGGAGATGATAATCCAATAAGAAATCGTGAACAAGGAAAGAAATGGATGTTCATACATTGAGATGATGTTATTTGAAGCATCACATTGTACACCTTGCCACGCTTCACCACAGGGATCTCCCGCACTGGCAACCCATCCGGGGAGTGTGGGAGAACCAAATGCAGCATATAAGCTGTTAATTGCAGCAACTATGTCGAAACAACGAATTCAGACTTCTAGTTGGCCAAATGCACATTCATTTACATTTACATCTATCCAGCATTCAAAATTAATCACAATACCAATTGGGGCTTACCATCATCTGAATTAGTCATTCCATCCGCAAAATGTACCAGAAATATGAAGAAAAGGAGAACAAGTCCCTCTGCCCAGATCTTCCAACCCATTCATCCAAAGCTCAACTTCTCTGTTAACTCACTTCTGTCCTCTTCTTAAATCTCAAATCTCAGCCAACTATCCAATTACCCAATCGAGGCATAGAGTTAAAGCACCAGCTGAACAATAATTACACTAAAATAAAATCAACTTTACTATTATTGTCACCATTAGTATTTCTCAGTCAAAATTGGAACAGAAAATCCACCCTAATTGTCACTGATAACCAGCTCCCCAAACCAGAAAATTGGAAATTTAGCAGATTGCATCCAAGAAAGCAAGCCCAGAGCGGATGTCAGCTAGCTTAGCCATTAAGTCTATATCCCTTTTTACCTCCTTGGAATACCCACCCACAACCCCAAAAGGGGCAAAAAGAAAAAGGAAAATCCCAAAGATCACCACTTCATTGATCTAAGTTAAAAATCCCAAAGATCACCACTTCATTGATCTAAGTTAAAGGTGCACCGACCCAACATCCCTCTTAAAAATGCAGAAGTAAGCAAGCAACCAACAGAGATGCATACGAGCCATAAAAAGAAAGGAAAGCCCGCATCAATCAGAATGGAAAAAAAAAAAGCAAAAAATTCAAAATAAATAAAATTGAATGCTCCATTGATCTGAAGGTGACGAGTATTGGGGAAAACATAAGCAGATTTGTAAACAAAAAATTAAAAAAATAAATTTTTTGAGGACCAAGAGCACATAAATACGTGTACATACCAAATTGACAGGAGAAAAATGCAGATGCTAAGCAATCAGGTCACATTTGAAGTCCCAAAGGGTAAATCAGAAAAACCCAGTTGAGAAAGGAAGCAGAGCACCACCAACCTGGGTAGAGGGCAACTGGGCAAGGGAGGTAAGGATGAGAGAGAAATAAAGAGAGAAATGACTGACCTTAGAAAGAGCTGGAAAGACGAAAAGGGGGTAGAAAGTTAGAGAGAGAAAGAGAGTCTGTCTGACAGTCTGAGGAGCAGGCAAAGCCAAGGCAAATTCACTTACTATCTCTCTCTTCTCTTCTCAACCCTTGCTTTGTTTTCTATCTCTGTTTCTCTCTTCGCTGTCTGTGTGCTGCCGTTTCCCATTTGCTGATGCCAAATTTGTTTCTTTTCTTTTGAGTTTAAAAAAGTGGGAAAAATGACTCAAGTTCTATAACTTCACTTGTTACAAGATGATGATGATGATGATGGCAGTGGAGATCAAATTAACTGTGAACGCAAAGAAAGTCACCACATTCATAATACCTTATTACAGTTGACATTGCGTACACACCATGTTTCGTTCGGAGAATTTAAGGTCTACTCTCAGCAGCTCTTGGAGCGCGTGTAGTAGTCCTCATTGGTTACTGATTACCACTCTTTCTGAACTCGGCTTCATTTTGCATCTTTTTATGAGTGTTTTCAAGAGAGCAATTGGCAATCATTGAATCTATCCCCCCCCCCGGGAGATTTCCCTACCCCACTGTATTAGTCTGCCAGCGTATGAGTGGACAAATCTAGTAGATGGTTTTTACAAGGTAGATCTTAGGCTATTTTTATTTTTTGATTTGAGGCAATTTAGTGTTTAGTAATTTATAATTTAGAATTGAAGCATTTCTCTAAAATTTGAGTTTTTTTTTTGCACCACAAAGAAAGAGGGGAAAAAACCTTTGGTATGAGCACACCATATATACATTTTCCATGACATAATAGCAATACATCATAACTTGTCCAGTACTAATAAGCATTCTAATTCACCACTGGCGGATCCACACTATACTTAGGGGTGTTCATGGACAATCCTAATCCCAAAAAAAAAATTTATTTTAAAGTAGGTTAATTTAGTAACGATGTTGGTTTATGGACACCCCTAGAAAAAATAAAATAGTGTATATTAGTAACGATATTAATTTATAAACACCTCTATCCTAAATGTCTGGATCCGCCACTGTAATTCACCATAGTACTCTCTAATGTAGCGCATGGGTTTTAGAATTATTTTTTTTGTCAATACGTTGACTAATGACAAACTTTACTATTAGTTTGTTACCAAATTAGCGATATGTTGGAATCTCCCACCTTAATTAAATGTCATAGTCAAGATAGAAACCTTAGGCTCCATGATTAATAGATGTTTTGAATGAAAGACAAACTTAAATACGCATGCTTATGATGAAGACCACCTATATAGTCTCAGATATTATAATATACACATGTCCATAACTCTACTATAATTCTTTTGTGTAAGAATAAATTAAGAGTTATCTAAAGTGTTGACTCTAAGAGTCACATGTTGTGTTAAAAATGTACCGCAAGTGCATGGTGCCAGTTGTAGCCAACAAAGGCAAGTACGGGTCGTATCCGCAGGGAACTTTGTTTCAATCACCGAATCAACCTTTAGCGCTTAATCTAGGCTTAAGTCTAATGGAGTGAGTTTTACTGATTCTATTGAGTCTAAATCAATTATGAAGAGAATCCTGAATTGGGGTTCACCACACTATGATGTTCCTTGGAAAACAAACTAGATTATGTAAATTTGCCCGCACGATAATTGAAATGGAATGATTACCAATTAAAGGCATCTACGCCTTCTTTCAAAGGTCATTAGACTGATCAAGTTATCCTAATTATCTACTTTCGTGAAACTAGAATCTCAAGACCACAAGATCATGTAATTTTAATTCCCAATTGCATCCCCAACTACTTTCGTGTTAGGTAATTCAATCGCTCACAAAGCCACTCTAAGTAAAGGACCTAACTTTCGTTAGTCTCTATACCCTAATTAAGAACATGAATTTAACCCTCTCAGGCAATTCATCGAACACCTGCATGCTAGTGAGAATTCAATTATACTTTTGGGCATAGATTCACAAAAACCTAGATCAATAATCTAATTCACATCATAGGGGCTACACCCAATCCAAGATTAAGAATTTAGCCGCAAAACATGATTCTAAATGCAATTACAATCAAGCAGGCGAACATGTTCAAAGGTATCAACCTTGAATTAAAAACGCAAAGGTAAAGGTAAAGAATTGTACTCTGTGCAATTAGCGTCAACAATCTGCTGAAAAACCTCCAATGCTATCAATCCAATGCCTTGAATACAATCACAATCAATCCTAATTCTCCAAACCCTAATCGCGTTTTTCGAGAGAGAAAAAGTAGAGAAAAAAACTGAAAACGAAAAACTCCTTAATTACAATGCGAAAACACGACTTAGCGAAGATGACTAAAGTGGCACGGTCGTGCCACTTGCCATGGTGTGACCGTGCCACGCTACGACAAGGTGCTATGGAAATCAATTTTGGCACGGTCGTGCCACGTGGCACGGTGTGACCGTGCCACTTTGCTGTCCCCGCGAGCTCCAGTTTTCTTATGTGGCACGGTCAACCTGCATGGCATGGTGACACCGTGCCACCCTCTTTTGGCCTGAAATCCTCCCTTTTAGCTCCTGTTTGGCGCAACATTAGCTTGTTTTCCCCATTTCTTCCAGTGTAATCCCTGAAAACATAAAAACACACTTTTAAGTAGATTTTAGGTGAAGAATGACTAATCAACCTCTAAACTCTAGGGATTTTACTAGAAAACGCCAAGATGAGAGGCAAAAATCAAGCCTAAAAGTGTGTAAAATAGAGGTTTATCAACTCCCCCATGCTTATCTCTTGCTTGTCCTCAAGCAAGACTAAAACATGAATGAACAGAAAGAGGGGTCGATAACCTCTAGCAAACCGCCATCCTCAGGCAAGGCCAAAGGGATCAGTTGAATTGAGTATAGGAGCGCATAGCTAGCGGAATGGTTTGAGGCACAAACACAATTTCCAAACTCATTTCAAATCATTGGGAAGACCACATGTTCAAATTAGCATACCGTGAAACCATATCACCCCCCTCCCAATCAAGACGCATCCAAATAAGTAGTGGGCGAGAAAGTTTGGCAATGACTCTCCTAGGGGGAACAAAGTACTACGCTCCCTCACATGTGTTTAAGATATAAGAAGGTTCACTCAACTCTCTTCCATTCGAACAAACTGCCATAGGCTTGGTCGGATTCTCAATTCTCCACCGCGAAGATGCAGTATGCAAAACAAAAATCAAGAGGACTTCCCAGGGCTGTAACGGGGCTAAAGGCATAGGCAGGAGGGGGACAAACAATTTGGGAAGTGAGGAGCTGACAACCAAAGCCAAGGAGCAACTGATAACTGAACCAATTACCCCGCACACTTCTCTAAAGCACAATAAGAATACTCCCTTAACCAAATGGATCATCGGGAATGAATTATTATAACATGCCAAAGAGACTTATTCATCACTTCCTTTCTCTCTTTTCTCCTTTTTTTTGTTCCTTTTTTTTTTGAAAAAGGAAGTGAACGATTGGCATGCGCAATAATTATACATTCAATCCCCAATGATACCCATGATACATCCATGCATATACCAACACAAACCACAAATTTTGCACAACGTCCAAAACTACCCACAAAGTAACGAGGTGTTGCCCCACTGGCTTTGGCTTAAAGGTATGAGATGTGTTTAGGCCAAGTAGCTGATAGTGAAGGGTTCACAACAAAAACGGGCAAGGCTCAAAGGGGTAGCAAGGAGTCAAAACATTCAACCATGGGTGGCATATTTGGCTATGTAGCTCAGAAAAACAAATGAATGCCTCTATCACATTATCATAATGCACCTGCTGAATGCAATTTCGAAGAGAATCAAACCAAGTTCTAGAGATGTAGTCATGGAAGAGACACACAAGAAAGAAAATGTGAGACTAAATTGATGAATTAGTCTATAGGCTCAAACTCTCACAGGTCACACTACCAAACAATGCAACTAACCCCAAGGATGTCCTACTTAAAAGGACTAATCAATCATGACGAGGGGGGTTTCAAGGGCACCACGAATGCGAACCAAACAATGTGGTCAAAACATTTTCAAAATCATCAATCCAACACATTTCGCCACGAAGAACCCACAAGTATACACAACCATGTCAATCAACTGATTCACAATGCCTGGACCATCATAATAGGAAGGGTTTTCAAAACCTCTTTTTTTCTTTTTCTATTTTTGGTTTTTTTCATGGGCGAAACGACGAAAGCAATAAATCACCTTAAGCAGCCAAGGAGTAAATAAATGAAGAGTAGAGTTGAAAGAATTACCTCGCAGTCTTGTGAAGCTCCACTCAACGAATGTCCACTTTTAGGCCAATAGGTTAGAAAATAAAATATATACAGTGCATTACCTATCTATATGCGCTATCCTACATGCTTTGCTAAATGGATGAATAAAAAGAAAACTAATGCACCCTAAGCATGCTGCTAAACTACCTAAAGTGTCAAATGCAAGGAAATATATACAATGTATACAGTGCACCCCACTAAATAGAATCCCCCCATGCTTAGACCCTTCATTGTCCTCAATGAAAATATGATGCGCAAAAAGAGAAGGGGAAGGGGGAAAACACGAATAGTCATTGGGTGTCGTCGGGCCCTGGAGGGGGCCAGAAGTGCGGGGGAAATGGGTGGAATGTGGAGGGATCATAGGATGGGAAGGATGAGGAGCTACCCTGATCGCCCTGAAAGGAGCGTAAATGCTCCTCCATCCGTCGAATAGACTCCGACTGGCGCCAGAGTAGCTCGTTCATCCTCTGACGTTCCTCATACTCGCGGGCCTCCCTGATGGCCCGTTCCTCCTCTCTCTGAATCCGGCGCTGCTCCCTCTCCTCCTGGCGGTCAACGAAACCGCGGAAATAGGAGACTCCCTCCTCAATGGAGTCCATGCGCCCAGAAATGCGCCCTATGTCGGCACGCATGCCGGTAAAACCCTCCCGAAGCCCAGAAACCTCCATTTGGAGGGTGGAGAATGACTGGAGAAAGGCGGGATCGAGCGGCATGTAGGCCGCTGAGGAAGAAGTCCCGCCCATCTCATGTGGGAATGGTGGGTGAAGGGGGTGGTGGTGGCGGCGGAATAGTCGCCTCCGTACCAGGGTGGTCCTCGGGCTCTCCTTGGCCCGCATCAATATCGCCCCCCTCCTCCTCCTCATCAGACTCCTCATCATCATCCTCATCGTCACCCTCATCGACCTCAAGGTCCTCATCAGCTGCCAACTGTTCTGCCCGAGGGAGAACAGTGGCCCTAATAATCCTCCGGTCGCAGTTCCAATTTCTTTTATTGGCGACCGTGGTCCGCTCAATAGTGGGAATGGTGAAAAGGATGGTTCTATGGTGGGGGTAACGAATGGTGTCACCTCGAGTTTCAATAATGTGCATGTGATGAAGTGTAACAAGGTCGAGGTGACCACCTAGAAAATGGGGCTTGAGAGTAGAGAGTCTCGAGCTGTAGCCTAAGGCAATAGCAATGGCGGTAATAGTACCTCCAACGCTAAGGACATTCCGGTTACTAGTCTTGGCTACCTCCGCCAAGTGGCGGATTATGAAGGCCCCCGTGTCAATAGGGGTACCTGACAGGGCACACCAAATAATAAACAGTTCGGCCTTCCGACAACCGTTCTGGTTGTCGTTGCGGCCGAAAACAATGTTCGCCATGAGGCGCTGAAGGTACCGAAGATTAATATTACAAATATCGGTAGCCTTGGCCTGTCGAGGGTCAAAGACCCTAGGTTGCCCCCACCTAGCAGTATATTCTTTCCGTTTGGAGCAAGTGATGCTCAACCAAATGGGGTCAGGTCGCCACAAAGAGGGTACGTCCCTATACGCCCCATCGACCACCGGGAGTCGTAAAAGATCATTAAACATTCTCAGACTCATCCGGTGATCAATGTTAAACAGTCGAAAGAAAACTACGACTTCCTGACCATTAAAGCTACCATCCCAATCAACAGCCAGTGAACTCAAAAACTCTACCATAAGACGGTCATAGGATGTATATTGCATGTTTATGTATTCAGTCCATCCTAACCTACCAACGAGAGTCAACAAATCATCTAACAGTCCCAACAAACGCAAGGAATCAGCATGAAAAAAATTTTGTTCACTAGTTTTCCTAGTGACTAACAGTTCATAGCGGGATTTCTGTTCATTGTTCACAAACTGTAAACCTCTAGTGCTAGCAGGTAAAAGCAGTGGGTAAGCGTCTTTCGTACCTTTAGCAGAAGCAGGCACAGTTGAAGAAGAGGTTGGCCTTGAGGATTTCTTGGGCTGAGATGGAACCCTTGAAGATTCTCCTACTCGTTTCTTGCCCATAGTAGTATTCAGCAACAGATCGGGGCCAAAAATGGGAGGAGGATGCTAGAAATGGGAAGGGGAGGACTAATTTCTATCTCTACCACCTTCAACCTCAACAATGGAGGTTAGGGTTGTAGAGAGAGAAAATGAGTGTGAGAGGTGATGAATTGGAGATGAAAATGGGACAATTTGGAGAGGAAAGTGAAGGGAAGTGAGGGAAAGTGAAAGAATTGAAGAGATTTGCAAGAAATTGAGAGAATTTGAGGGTTTGAAGGGGGGTTATGGTGAAAGAGGGAGCGGGGTTTTCGAATTTTTAGAGAGAGAAAAAGGGGAAGGTTGAATGGAGGAAGAAGAAGGAGGACGAAGAACTCGGCCTTTTGGCCGAGTTTTAATGTGGCACGGTCGTGCCAACCGGCACGGGCTGACCGTGCCTCGCTACGGCATTGTGAGGAAAACTCAGTATTGGCACGGTCGTGCCTATAGGCACGGTCTGACCGTGCCAAATTGCTGTGCAATGGTTCATTTTGCCTTTTTTTCTTTTTTTTTCCTTTTTCTTTTTTTTCTTTTTTTTTCTTTTTTTTCTTTTTTTTGAAAGCAATAAAGCTTGAGTTGCCTCCCAAGGAGCGCTTGTTTAAGGTCCTTAACTTGACCCTTACATCCAAATAGTAGACAGGGATGATGCGGGAGGTGGCCTGGGAGAGGGGCAATGGTACGAAGTAGGATCCTCTACCTCCCGAGGACAAGTAGCAAAGGCAGCGGAACGAGTGGGGACAGCCGCAGAGAAAGTGGGGGAGCCTTCAGACAGCAGGTGGGGTCCCCCAGTTCCGTCATATATGTCCATCCCGGGAACAACACCGAAGGGTGAGATGGAGATAGGCTCCTTGGAGGGCGGGTGAAGAACAGGCGCTGAAGGTGGAGTGGGAGGAGGAAAGCTGAAATCCATCCTCTCCTCACATATAGTGAATGACATGGTGCTTGTCTGCACATCGATCACCGTCCCGGCAGTCGCAAGGAATGGGCGACCTAAGATGAGTGGGGTTGAAAAGTCCTCATCCATGTCGAGAACGATGAAGTCGCAGGGGATGAGGAACTGGCACCCCTGGAAAAAATTCTAATCCCAAAAAAAAAATTCTATTTTAAAGTAGGTTAATTTAGTAACGATGTTAGTTTATGGACACCCCTGGAAAAAATAAAATAGTGTATATTAGTAACGATATTAATTTATGGACACCTCTATCCTAAATGTCTGGATCCGCCACTGTAATTCACCATAGTACTCTCTAATGTAGCGCATGGGTTTTAGATTTTTTTTTTGTCAATACGTTGACTAATGACAAACTTTACTATTAGTTTGTTACCAAATTAGCGATATGTTGGAATCTCCCACCTTAATTAAATGTCATAGTCAAGATAGAAACCTTAGGCTCCATGATTAATAGATGTTTTGAATGAAAGACAAACTTAAATACGCATGCTTATGATGAAGACCACCTATATAGTCTCAGATATTATAATATACACATGTCCATAACTCTACTATAATTCTTTTGTGTAGGAATAAATTAAGAGTTATCTAAAGTGTTGACTCTAAGAGTCACACACTGATTTTGATGATAACAAATAATATAATTAGTATTATATATGAAATTGTGAAGTGACTTGATTTTATAATTACACTACTTCATATCTAATATCTATGGTCTGTCCAATATAGTTTTGTTAATGTGGACTCCTTTAGTGACTAAATGGTTTTGATGAAGCACAAGATTAACTATGGATTAGACTATGAAAATGAGTGGCAGGCAAATTTGAAATAAGCATGGACGAAGTTGTTCTTTTATACTAAATCATGTATACCTCTATGGATAGAAAATATGTGGGTATCATTTAATATCAAAAGATTTTATTTGATTGATAAATTGGAGTGTTAACTAAAGATATTATTTACGAAAATGATCTAGCTTATTCAAAATTTGGATTTCAAATTTTGAAGAATCACTTGATTCTTGGAGATAATATTATCTTGCTATGATTTTATTTGGAAATGACAAAGATCATGATTGCTCTCTTAGGCCCCGTTATACTTGCCATATTACTTGATCTTTTGAAATCTTATGCTATTGACTCAGCTAAATAACAAAATTAGGCTCATTGTGCTGATAAAAGATCACGTGGGAATCATTATGAAAATGCAAAGCAAATGATGATGACATACCAACCACAAAATGAAATCTCTTGTTATTTTATTTGATTTGACATAATAGCAAGCAATATCCATATTACGAGAGCAAGAAAAAGATTCATTGCGGGTTTATATCATCAATTGCCATGATTAATTTGACAGAAAATCAAATCAAAATCTGCAGGAAAGATTTCAAGATATTTCGATTAGAAACTTCCTTTCTTGACTGAATGAAGCCATGACCACTTGGCATATAAATAGAGGCACAAGAGCAATAGCAACAACAAGAGCAAGGAATCTCATTCAAGTGAAAAAAGTGTTGAGTTTACACATTGAGCTATTGTTCTAAATATTGTTTTAAGATCAAAAGCTGAGTTGTGAGAAATTGTTCTTTATTAAGGAGTGAACTTAGGAGTTGTGAGGTCAACTCCCCTAAACTTAAATCAAGAAGTTGATTTAAGTGTTGGGATCTCAAGAGTGGGGAAGCTCTGAGAGATTGTTAAAGAGTTCATCTTAATAAGAGAAGTAGAGAGTTGATCCTAGAGTTGGATAACTCTATGTGAGTACTTAAACGTAATTAAGTCCAACCTCGTCAAAATATCATTGTGCATTGTCTCTATTTAATTTATGCATTTTTGCATTTGATTTTAATTAAATTTTTGCAATCACCCTATTCAGCCTCCTCTAGGGTGATCTGAACCTTCAATTGGTATCAGAGCGGGTGCTATTATCTTGAGACTTAACCATCTAATAGTTTCAATCTCATTGCTAGTTATAATCTTGATTCTAACTATCCACCTCTTTTATGGGTACTAATTATTTTTGGTGGTAGGAAATCCTGGAACTCTATGTTGGGCACAAAGATCTTGATCTTTGGGAGATTATCAAGAAATGTCCCATTGTTATTGAAAAACCGAAGGATCGCTTTATAGGCGACAATTACAAATTGATCTAAAGCCATGAATATACTATATTATGCTCTTAATTTTGATATCTATGAATCTATTGTCCATTGCAAAAGTGCTAAAGAGATTTGGGATTATGCTTATTATTTATATGGTATTAATGAAAGAGTTTGGGTTCTAATACACTTAAACAGGAGGATACAATCAAAGAATCTGCAATCCATATAGTTGGATATGGCAATGATTCATACAAAGAGCAATGTAAAATGACCAATGCCAATAATAAAATTCAAAATATCGAGGAAGATGGTGATTTCCGAACTGATACGATTGAGTACAACGATAAGAGTGGTCAACAAAGAGAGCTAATGGCAATAGAGGAACAAATTCAAGCAATACAAGAACAAGACTCTCCATCGCCACCAAATTTAGAAAATGATAAAAATGAGGTAAAAGGTTCCATTGATCATTCTTTTCGATATTGCCGTGATCCTATTGATTTGAATACTAAAGCAAATATATATGTTTCAAAAGTTTCTAAGTATGATGTTAGATCAAGGATGTCTATCAAGGTTAAAAAGAAAAATTATCTACCTCATTATTATCTCTTACTCCTAACCAATATGGATCCAAAAGAAAATGGGTACCAATCTCTTGCCCAATAAATTTGTTATTGCAGAAGTTGATGAAGAGTGGACAATTACGTGAAAAGTTCTTCACAAATCCTCATAGAAAAATCAAAGAAAGTTCGCTAGCCTTCAAAATCTCGAAAAATTCTAAGGCACACAATTTGGCTTGAGTGACCCAAAGAAAAATCCTACAAGTGGTAAGTAATGAATTGCCTAAGGTAAAACTTAAGTAGTTCTATTTTTTAAATAATCCTATCCTTCATATTTTTCCATTTATAATTCCTAAGTTTAGGGGGCAAATAAATCATTATCATTATTGTCTTGGCTAGGTGTTCATACTCTTAGTACAATTATGGCTATGCCTTCTTCGATCTAATAAATGTGTTACACAACCTTGAGATTAAGATATTGAGTTCACTTATTCGAGAATTTATGTTATATGCATGTATTTGTAGACCTTGTGGCAGATCATCAATTATCCTAATTAACAACGTTGGTCAATTAGTCCTTACTTTTCATATTGTTGCATGAGTCACTTATTGTAATAATTGCCATTAACAATTATCATACACTTTACCCTTCTATGAATTGGCTTTGCATGCATTAATTGATAAACTTTTCCATGAGGAGAAAACAGAGATAATACGGTCTTTATTGTCAATATCTTGTCCTAAATATATGATCCACTAATCTTGTTTTTGGAAAGAACAGGTCATCTTAATTAAACATGATCTTGATATTGCAAAGGGGAAACACCACATATTCATATAGTCAATATTCTCACATCTTTTATGATCCTATAGCCTCAATCATGAAATTGCACATATCATTTGAGAGATAAATCTGGCAATGTTATTTTTGCATACAATTTAAGTACATCTCGTCCAACATATTTCTCATAGTTTTGACAAATGTAATGAATCAATATGCCATTAACATATAAATTATGTTATAATACATTTGGCATAAATTAAGGGGGAGATATAATGAGTTCTTAATGGTACATGTTCCTTGCTCCTATCCTTGACATCATATATCTAATTGTCCTCATCAAGGGGGAGAGAGAAATTGATCTATGTGTTATATTCCTAATATGTTGTTATCTCCATGGCTACATGATTTTGAATCTTATGATCGTAGGCATTGGTCATAAGGCTTAACTCATATTGGATTTTCACATGAACTGGATTATACTTTGCCTCTTGAATTGTCATTGATTAATTATAAAAGGGGTAGAGTTGATAGGTTTTTAATGGCTAATAGTTTTATATGCCTTTTGACATACGCATAAGTAACATAGAAATTTTGTTTCTTGGATATTAGATGTGTATTATAGATGCTGATGATAACATTTATTTTAATTTTTGAATTTGTTGACATATAAAATTTGATGTTTATTTTCTTGGGTACTATTATTTGGGGCATAAAATATTTTCATGCCCCCATATATTGGATGGTCCCATGAGCAAGATTGATATTATATGCTTCAATTATATTTTTGTGGGGATAGATTTCATGATTCTATTTGATATTTTTATGTACGAATCTATGCCACATCCAGGTATGAACCTATGACCTCATAAGCCATGTATACATCGATATCCATCTTTAGATTATGGCTTTGTGTTGGCATGACTTTTAATATTTTATTGTATGACAGAATGTTATTTCATCTCTCTTGCATGCAATATTACATATATACATACATATATATATATATATATATATATATATATATATATATATATGCTTTAACTACTTTTTAAATGAAAAATAGCTTGATTAATATGGTACAATACCTACACATCATACCGTATATGGCAATAAATTGTTTCAAAGATTTCCATTTAAAGATTGTAGCCGTTAGTATGATCTGGCGTGAATATTGTTATGTGCTTACCTAGTATATCTCACACCATATGAATTACCTTGGGGTGCGGACCTTCTCCGGATCTTGCGTGAACACGGGATGCTTGTGCACCGTGCTGGTCTTTAATGATTTTCGAAAGGGGGGGGATTTTTCTTGCTCTATGCCCCATACATAATTGCCTTAATTAGGAGGAGAGGTAATTTATTCTAAATTGTCATTTGGTTCATATACTTGGAACTCTTATAACCCTTAGCATGTCATTTTTTAGACATCCAAGTGAACTTGTTGATTTTGATGATATGAAATTATATTTAAGCTCGTGAGTTTACCCTTTCTTCTTCTTCATAAGTGTCATATTTAAGGGGGAGCTATGCTATTAATTGGTTAGTTTATATTCCACATCCCTTTTCAATGATGACAAAGGGGGAGACGAATGAGCTTATCGTAAGTGTATGCAAGAATCAAGGTATGTATATGAACATCACTCCTATTAGTGTTACTGTTTGTCATCATCAAAAAGGGGAAGATTGTTGACCCTAATGTAATGTTTGGTTATATGTAATCAATCTTGTAATGCAAACAAGTTTGTAATTTTGTTTTCATTGCTTTGTTTGGGTATATGAGAGTATTGCAATAAAAGAACTATCTTGTAATTACCATTACCATTTACCACAGACTAAGTAATCATGATTGCATTGCAAAGTTAATTGCATTACATTGTCATTACATTACATACAACCAAATATCACGTAAGAGTCATACATTGATTTTGATGATACAAACAATATAATTGGTATTATATGAAATTGTGAACTGACTTGATTGTATAATTATTCTACTTCAGATTTAATATCTATGGTTGGTCCAATCTGTTTTTGTTAATGTTGACTCCCTTAGTGGCTAAATGGTGTTGATGAAACACAAGATTAACTATGGGTCAGACTATGAAAATGAGTGGTAGGAAAATTCGAAATAAGCATGGACGAAATAGCTCTTTTATACTAGTAAATCATGCATACATTTATGGATAGAAAATGTCTGGGTATCATTTAATATCAAAGGATTTTATTTGATTGATAAATTAGAGTGTTAGTTAAAGATATTATTTTCAAAAATGATCTAGCTTATTCAAAATATGAATTTCAAATTTTGAAGAATCACTTGATTCTTGGAGATAATATTATGTTGCTATGATTTTATTTAGAAATCACAAAGATCATGATTGCTCTCTTCAATCCCATTATACTTGCCATATTACTTGATCTTTTGAAATCTTATGTTATTGACGTAGCTAAACAAAAATTAGGCTCATTCTACTGATAAAAGATCACGTGGGAATCATTGTGAAAATGCAAAGCGAATGATGATGACAAGCCAACCACAAAATGAAATCTCTTGTTATTTTATTTGATTTGAAATAATAGCAAGCAATATCTATATTACAAGAGTAGGAAAAAGATTCATTGTAGGTTGATATCATCAATTACCATGATTAATTTGATAGAAAATCAAATCAAAATCTACTGGGAAGATTTCAAGTGCCTGAAATGAGATTTCAATATATTCCAACCAGAAACTTCCTTTCTGGACTGAATGAAGCCATGACCACTAAGCCTATAAATAGAGTCCCACAAGAGCAAGGAATCTCATTCAAGTGAAAAAAGTGTTAAGTTTACACATTGAGCTGTTGTTCTAAACATATTGTTTTAAGATCAAAAGTTAAGTTATGAGAAATTGTTCTTTATTAAGAAGTGAACTTAGGAATTGTGAGGCCAACTCCCCCAAACTTAAATTAAGAGGTTGATTTAAGTGTCGGGAATCAAGAGTGGGGAAGTTTTGAGAGATTGTTGAAGAGCTCATCTTAATAAAAGAAGTAGAGAGTTGAATCCTAGAGTTGGATAACTCTAGGTAATGACTTAAGCCTAATTGAGCCCAACCTTGTTAAAAAATAATTGTATATTGTCTTTATTTAATTTATGCATTTGCTTTTGATTTTAATTAAATTTTTGCAATCACCCTATTCACCTACCTCTAGGGCGATCTGAATCTTCATAAACAATCACACATAGTGCGTAAAGTTTGGTTGCCTAGTTGTTACATTGGTTGATCTCTATATGCCAACTAATATAACATGTTAAAGGAATCAAAGATAAGCTTCAATTAGAGTTAAGGAACCCTGAATTAAAGTCATGGGGCATCATCGTGCCAGAGTCGGTGCACTCTGAATGTTTCCTTAATATGAGCTTGAAAGTGCCAAGTCTAGAAACTCAATGAAGCAGCTCGAATTTTTTCTGATCAACAACAATGCAACTTTTATAGACAAAATTTAGTGATAAACTACCTATTATGTGAGCATTTTGTCCTCACTTGGTTAGTAGCAACCATTACGCGCGAAAAAGGGTAATGAACACAACATTTTAGAATAAAAACTCATATGTCAGTAGATTATGCCTAACGACTAAATGGTGTCTCGAACGGCCTTCCGGCTCTAAGAAGTCTATAAATAGAAGTCTAAGCAATATTAGACTGCAAACAGCACAACAATAACTCTATTCATATCTGAAAGTGTTCTCTTATACTCGAAGAGTTGTGTTACATGCAGTATTACATCAATTATACTCTTACAATCACTTGTGATGCAATGAGCTAAAAAATAGTTTGCAAGTAAGTGTATTACTCTTTAGAGCCAGAGTTGGACTCGATGTTGCTTCCTTGAGAGCTTATGTAACACTGTGCAAGTTAATCCTTGTTGATAATATCATATATCTTCATTCTCATTGACGATACAATTACATGATAACTCAAGTAGTGAGTTACATAAAAATTCGATCACAATATTTGATATGTTCGAAACACGTAATTCAGACAATTGTGATTTTTTTTAAAACACATTTGAACACAAATAATTGTAAAATATGTATACTTTTACAAACTTATATTCAAACATATCCAAATAATACAAGATCTTGATCCAAGTCAATCAGTTTCCTTAACAATTGAGAAAGAAAATCATGAAATGTAGTAGAAAAAATCCCACCTTAATAAATTAGTTAGAAAAGAGACAAGAACTACAACTAATTTAGCTAGACAAAAAAAAGAGAAGGAGAATGCGGGGCCCAAGTAAATTTAAGAGGGGGCGGATGAAGTGGCTTTGTGTGTTTTTTTTAAAACAATTCCGGAACTTCAAACTCGTATTCTCGTTCTCTCCTTCAATTCCTCTCCCATCACCATCCACCAAGGACTAGCCCTATCACCTTCGGCACTCCACCAAAATGTTGTCGTCGCTACCACCTGCAGCTTTCTGCCCAACCACAACTGCCGCCACCACTGCCCCCTTTTCCTTTCTTTTTCCCTTTCCCCTGTTCTAGCCATCAACAAGGCAGTGTTGGCCCCGCCCCAAGGAGTCATTCTGCCACTATATCGGCAACCACCAGCTAGTATTTGACCACTAAACACCATCGCCACTGCTACCACTGCCTGTCTTTGCTCAATTTCAATGATTTTCTCCTTTTAACGTTACCTCTTCTACCCCTTCTTCTTCTAGACCTAAATGTTAAAAGTTCTATCTTATCTTGAATATATGGAATTAGAGGGTACAAAATGAGCAAACTTATGTTGGGAAATTATGTTTCAAAATTCAAGGCTATTATGCAACACTATGTCGGTCAATTTGGGATATGTGTATGTGGTTGGTTCAATTCATATTAAGGATTTGGGTTGTAGATGATCATTGGGTTTTATTCGAATTCAAAAAAATTCTAAAGCTTGAGTTACACAGGAGGGAGGTGTTTGACAAAGAGCTTTTTAAGGTCATTAGGTGTTTGACTTTGGTCAAAAAGCTAATTTGAGTATTTAGTTAGTGAGCTTTTTGTATTAGTTTTTTTATACCCAAAAAGCTCATTTGCAAAAAACTCTTTAGAAGAACTTTTTCAATTAGCTTATTGCTATGTACAATGAAAATGTCCATATTGACCATAATTTTTTTCACAAAATTACTTCAAATGCTATTGATAACACAAACATATTATTTTCTATTGAATCACCTTTAGCTATCAGAGCCAACTCCATCAATTTATTAGTTTATTCATTAGTTGGCTGCCTTTTGTTGCATTTTCAACAATTAGTTGGGTTGAAAAAAAGGCTTGGATTAGGCGATTTACTTCAAGTCTTAAATTGTTTGAGCTTTTTTTTTGTTTCCCCCTTGTTTCTTCTTCCTTTATTTAGTGTGGATTGGGTTGAGCTAAGGGATTTGATCTTTGAACAGTAGGGTCTATTTTTCGTATTTCTTGTCGCATAAAAATTCAAGTATTATTCAAAAAAAAAATTGATTACAATGAAGAAAAATATTTCCATGAGTCATAACCAAACTTAGGTAAATTTATAAATGCAATTTTATATATCACATAATCCTTAAATTTATATTGAGAAGAAAAATAAATATGCAATTTATAAAGACTGTTATGTTTAAAAAGTATTGAAACTAAGTTAAGGGCAAAGGATGAGTTTTATCAAATAATATTGTTAGAAACAACTAATTTTACCAAACATTTTTTCTAGAAACAGCTAATGTAATAATCTAAGTCAAATAGCTAATACAATAAACTAATAGTTAACAGCTAATACAAACATCTAATAGCTAACAGCTAACAGCTGATTACCAAACAGGGTCGAGAGGTGATGAAAACATCAGTAAATGAGTCATTTGGAATGTGAAAAGATTGATGCGTAAGCAACATGTTTGACTTTTAATCAGGGTTTGGGTTCCAAGTGAGTTGAATCTTTCAACCAGAGTTAAAACAAGTAAGTCAAAATTGTTTGTGTACGTTAACCAAGTTATCTAGATGAGAACTTTGGATTTTATTTATGTGAGCTACCATAATTAGTTGTTGTTTTATCAAGAATAGTGTGATAATTCAAAAGCAATAGTGCGAGATAAAGAGTGACTCAAGTGAATGAAGGAAAATGAAACGTCATGAGTCTATAAGAAAGTTAGAATTTGGGTAGGGCTATGATATAGGAGTAATCAAATTAGTGCTTTATTCAACAACTACTACGAATTAAACTTTCTTATCGTCTTCAACTAGGGGCCATGTGAATATTACTACTTTGTTATGTGGGGTATGGGCCGACTAATGATAGGGATGACAATCGGGGGGGTGTTGGGAATGGGGGGCATATTCCCCATCCCCTGTACCCGCCCCATTCTCCGTTGTGAGGAAAACTTCCTCCCCGTCCCCATCCTTAGCGGAGATTCAATTTCTGACGGGCCCAATGGAGATTTTTACCTGTAAATTTTTTCCCTATATGAAAACTATATTTCCAGTTGGATCTTGGATAAAAGGCCAAGTTGCTCAGTAGACTTAGAAGGAAAAGAGGGATTATATAGTTAGAACTTTTTTCAATAAATTTACCTATGTAACCATAATCTTATATTCATAAATGAAGAATCTATATGTAATTTTAATTGTAAACAGGGGCACGATGAGTTTTTGCCCTAATTAGGTACGAGCAACCAGATATAGGGGCAAGGGCTTTCCCTATGCAGTAAGGGGGGTGGGGACGAGGTAGAGTTTTACCATGTCCTAGTGTCTATTCCCATCAGGGATAGAGATTTTTCCCAAATGCGGGGCGGGGTCCGATGGGGACGGGATTCCCTCCCCCAATGCCATGCCTAATTAAGGATAATATTGTAAATATTTATTTAAATCTTAGGTTAGGGTTAGTAATAGATTGAAGAGCAGCGGATCTCATTATTTTTGTTAGCTTGCAAATGAAAGGTTCAAATTAAAGCTTGTTTGCTTGGGTTAGAAGTGAACTTTTAAATAGCTGGCATGTTTGTTTGAGGTTTGATTAATTAATGTTGTAATTAATGGCTAATATGAGAATTTTTGGATCATTTAATTAACCAGGACAATAAATTATCCAATAGTTAATAAGATTAGCTATTCTTTTGCTAAGGTTAGCATGGAATGACCTATAGTTTATCTCTTCATATTCATTTGGAGAGGAACCAATGATCGAGACTAAATTGAAAAATTCTACAAGTCAAGGGAAAATAAGAATTATGTGAGTGTTAAGTCTTAAGATATTAACATGGGTTTGGGTATCTTACACTTAAGATATTAACATGGGTTTGGGTATCTTAGATTGATGATTTTTTCCTAGAACAGATAGGGGTGTCAACAAAGCATATAAGAGATATTTGTTAGTGCAATGAGAATTGCGAGTTTGAGAGCATACTTATAGGGTAAATAAGGTTTAGAAGAAGCATAAAAATTCGATTAATTACTTTATCATACCTATGGCAATAAAGGAAACATAAATAAAAAGGGGAAAATGAATTAAAAGTCCGAGTTCTTGAAGGAAACTAGATTTTAAAGTTTCAAGTCTTCCAAAAGGTGTCATGAAATTAAGTAAGCATCATATAAAAACTCATATGAATAAATATAGACGTGTAGAGACCAAATCGGAGTTTCACAAAAAGAAAGGACAAAAGTTGAAGGTTATCAAGTCATGGACGACCTTTTAAAATATGTTATTTCTTGTATCATTATAATGCAGGTAAAAGTTTTTATACTCTTATTTATAAACTACACTTATTAGTTTTATATGTTTTGGCTATTCAAATGACCCATTCAACATTATGAAGATCATGTAATACAATGTTCTTAAGTTTGATGATTCGAGGACACTTGGACAAGATGGTTTGTTAGCAGTCCATATCACTCGTTACTGATTATCAGTGCCAACTACCGAGTGGTTCATTTTAACCTAGGAATTAGGTGGAGGTCTCCTTACTTTACATTAAATAAGTTCGTGTCCTAAGCTTGGCTAATGAAAGATGGAATAAATCACTTTCACCAATTGTCAAGTTTGCTTTGATGCTTATGAATTATAGAATCGATTTAAAAGTATGTGCACACTGCCTAATTTGATTAATCCTAATTTTACAGCACACAGGCTAGCTCATTCTTATGCCATTTTGTGTTTTAAAATCCTTAGGGTGTGAGGCACAAAGTTGAAAGGTAGCACGAACATTAATGCTAGTCAAAAGAAATGATGCGTGGCATGGCCATCCGTCTTGACTTCATGTCCATTAGCCTCCCCTTGGTCAGACCGATTCATGGTCGAACTGTCATCTGTTAAAAGGGTTTACTTATATTTTAATCAAGAATATCCCAATTGTTTTTTTCTAACAAAGATATTGATGGTTATTGAAGTGAGACTTCTAAATTCGTTTTTGTATGCTTGCCACACCTTCTTAATTACCTTTACCTTATCGGAACTAACTTTGTTGTACAATTCTCTTTTCACTAATAGAAGCACTGGTTTGTTATCTACTGCATGATAATTTTTTTTTTTAAATGAGGAAGGAACCTTACTGTTTTCCCCCCTAAATGGTGTAGTTGCGTTGTTTTCATTGGACTATGCATGTTTTCATTTTGAAAATGGCAAAAACATTTCCCTAGTTTAGAATCCTTTTGCTGTTAAGAATATTTAATCATTGATTAAACACTTAATAATGAGATTATGAACCAGAGGCATTACAGAGGTGGTATCAGAGCTTCGGTGAAGGAAATTATGAGCCAAAATATCAGGTCATAGATTCATTACAAACTTTGATTTGTTCTATGTGCAAGACACACATATATGTGTGGTAAATGTGCCCTTCTATAGGTGCTTCTGTGATGTTCTATTCATGTCATCAATTACGCAGGTGCAATGTTGGTATGAGTATTTATATGTGTGAGAGTCATATTCTATATCTTGGTCGCAATTGTGAGTTTTGTTAGGGGTTGGCACCTACTCCTAACAAGACAAATATGCAACAAATAACTGCTAGTGTGTCAAACAATTTTTTTGTTTTTTTTTTCCATAAAAGTATTCAATGTATCATGTTGATGTCCTATGATAACAAAGTTACATGGTTCCTTGGACATAAGTTAGGATAAGCCAGTCTGGTTGTCACTCCTTTGACCAACATAATAAATTTTTTTTTTAAAAAAAAAGATGATAAATTCAATTCAATACCTAAGAAATTCTTGCCTTGAAATGAAACAACTGTCGTAATTCGCAGATGGGTTCGAGCAGAGGGCAAGGAACCAATTCTGAATTTATGATACAAAATTATCAAGAGGTGTAAGTGTGCTAAAGCTAAACATTTATGATTTAAAGTGAAGATTCCATAGTCATTATGAAATCAATGAGACTAAAGAGTAAAGCATATTATTCTCCATAAGCACTAGCATATATGTTGATTAAACATTCGAGGACTTTATGGATCTTAAGTTAGAATCTGAATAGGGAACCATCTTACAACACACACACATACACACAAATACATATATATG
>JACYFF010031955.1:47801056-47830828 GCA_017589665.1 Selenicereus undatus | reverse complement strand
TATATGTATGGTAGGCATAAATTGAAGCAGATCACAGAAAAAAGTGCGGCACCTACCCGAGGGAAAGGCGCAGGTTTTGATGGGTCACATGAA
The DNA here is from genome assembly GCA_017589665.1 of Selenicereus undatus. NCBI lineage: Eukaryota > Viridiplantae > Streptophyta > Magnoliopsida > Caryophyllales > Cactaceae > Selenicereus > Selenicereus undatus. The sequence goes on along the minus strand of JACYFF010031955.1, from coordinate 47,830,735 downwards.
AGCATGCAGGTGCATGCAATTGCTATGCAAAAAAAGAGGTGAGAGAAAATAGGTTCACAGGGGTCAAGCCTACTTGGATCAGTTCACGCATTTGTGGATCTATTTCTCCTAAATATTCATTTTCAAAAGCTGATTCACTTCTTTTTTGCGTGATTTTCTGACTCCTACTGACTTTGGGGCTGGATTTAAAACCATAATAAATGCATTAATATGTTTTCGCTCTTCATTTCATTTTTCAATTTTTGGATTTTAATTTTGGCCAATATAAATTTGAAAATTTGAAGGGAAGTAGTGTGAAATTTGAAGATTGTAATTAATATTTGCGCGGGGGGCTTGGGGTCCTGTTCTATTAATTGTGACTCCCTTAAATGTGTTTCTATGTTTTGTCATTTCTCTCTCCTTTTTTAGGGCAACAGTCTTTTTTTGCTTGTATTTTTCAATTTAAACGTCGAATCATTAGTTCATGGTTTTACGGATCGCTAAGAAAAACGAATTGGGTTGAACTTCAGTGATGCGCCGGGGGAGTTCATTGCTCTCCATGCCCCTGAGATATGAAAAAACTTCCACTTTGTCACTATGTTTATTTTTTTTATTCAACATGCCACTTTGTTTTGGATTTTTATCCGAACTACCACTATTCAACCTGTTTTGCCTACAATAGTAGGTAAACTCTAAATCTTATTTATTTTTTCCCAAAAATATTTTAATATTAAGAGAAATTTATGAAATTTAACAAAATAGAAAATAATTAAAGAAAAAGCTTCTACCAACAGGACATATAGGATTGTTTTTCCCATTAAAGTCAAAATAGGTTAATCTTTATGTAAATCAAGAAAATTAAAATTTTATTTAAAATAAGTCATAAAATATGCAAATATGAATAGAAAAAAAATGCCAAAGGCCTTTACAAATTAAAACCTTTTACATCAAATGGGAAACAAAGACAGAAATTAAAGCGAAAAATCAATAAAGTAGCAATTTCTTATGTGCTCTCAGAACACATACTCTTATTACCTATATGTATATATTTTTCACACGTGTATTTGTCATATATTAATTTTTTAATATATATTTGCTGATGTGGGGGTTGAGAATATGTGCTCTCAGAAGTATAATATACATATTGCAATAAAGTAGTATGCTGCAATTTCAATTTTTTATTCGTGAACAAAACATTAAAAAAATAAAAAATGAAATTTCTCTCACTCGATTTACTCTCCTTCCTCTCAGACAACCACACCAAACCCTAACTCTTCAAACCCGACCCAAACCCTGATGGCGTAGACGAAGCAAACTTGTACGACAAATACATTGACTGATTCGACAAAGTCTAGGGATCGGAGCGCGCATTTGCCATTAGATTTCCTGAGGAAGGCCTGTGCATGGATTGAGTCAAGAGAACGAGCTGAGATAGAAGGAGGAGAGAAATTCGGGCTCAGAAGTGTTGGTGAAGTGCTTGAGAGGCTCTTCGGCAGTCAACGGCATGAGATGAGTCTAGAGGCAGCCTCATCAAACTCGGTTGGGCTTAGCTTTGGGAATGTCATCAACCTTCATTGATTGCTATCGTGGACTCACCGGTGCCGCTGAGCTCCTTGTTGGTTCGTCGCTTCATGTCAGGTCGTCGCGTTGCTGGTGGTAACAAGAAAAAGTCTAGTTTTGCTATTGTTAGAAGCCTTTTCTACTTTGTTTTTCCCTATTTTGTAAAATTTTTGTTTGATTTTACAATATTTCTTTTAATATTAAAATATTTTTGGAAGAAATAAATAAAATTTAGCGTTTATCTACAATAACAGGTAACATAAGTTAGGCCCTGTTCTTTTCGGTGGGAAATGAGGGGTGTGGGATGAGTGATTGTGGGAAAGGGGGGGAAGGAGTGAGTGAGTGTGGTTTTTTTTTTAGGTGTGGTAAAAAGTGGGTGAATGTGGGTGAAAGTTGAATATAGTTGAATGAAGTTGAAATATTAGTTATTAATATTTTTTTGTTTTATAATGTAATAATTTTATTGTGATAGTAATTAATGATGATGAAATTTTTTTGTTTTTGTTTATTCTATTTTGTTCTTTTTTATTTTGTTTATCTTTTATTTTGTGTTTTTGTATTTGTATTTTGTATTTTGTATTTTTTATTATTTTTTTATTATTTTTTATTATTTTTTTATTTTAAATTTTAAATTTTAAATTTTAAATTTTTTAATTTTTAATTTTTAATTTTAAATTTTAAATTTTTAAATTTTAAATTTTTTAAATTTTAATTTTTTAATTTTTTAATTTTTAATTTTTTAATTTTTTAATTTTTAATTTTTAATTTTTAAATTTTAAATTTTTTAAATTTTAATTTTTTAATTTTTTAATTTTTAATTTTTTAATTTTTTAATTTTTAATTTTTAATTTTTTGTATAAATTTTTTATCTTTTATTTTTTTGAAATTTTCCGTTGGTTATTTTCCTGGAATAAAAAAATACAAAAAAATACAAAAAAATAAAAAATACAAAAAAAAAATTTAAAATAAAAATTTTTTAAAAAAAAATACAAAAAAATTAAAAAATTAAAAAATAAAAAATAAAAAATTTAAAAATTAAAACATTAAAAATATAAAAATTTAAAAATTAAAAATTAAAAATAAATACAAAAAAAATTAAAAAAAAAGAATTTAAAAATTTAAAAAAATTAAAAAATTAAAAAATTAATAAAAAAAATAAAAATAAAACTGTTCCATAACATCCGAAAAATTAAAATTGTTCATAATTGCTATCAGATTATTCGTACACACAATTACGTAAATTATAAAAAATTTTCAAATATGAGAAATTGTTGTTTTATGTAGGTGTGGGAAGGAGTGGGTGAATGTGGGAATGAGTGATATTTTTTTTTAAGTGTGAGAAGGAGTAGGAAGAGGGGGGAAGAGGTGGGTGGATGTGGAGTGAGTGAATTTTCCAACAAAAAGAACAGGGTCTTAATCGGTCGTGGTAGTCCCGATAAAAATACAAAGCAAAGTGGTACATTAAAATTAAACCTAGCGGCAAAATGGAAAATTTTTCATAGCTTTATGGCTTACAGAGCCATGAACTCGGCGTTGGGGACCTTAATCCAATTGTCTGGCCTAGCTTTGCACGGGTTTCTGCGAGATTGTACTCCTCCATTGGTTGATCAAAATAAAAAAGCACAATTATAAATCATAAATAACTTATTATAAGAAACTTTCTAAGTTTCCTATCTCCACTTGAAAATTATATTCTCATGTATTAATTTTAAAAAAATATATGATTTAATAATCAAAAAAATGTTGCAACTTAGAAATATATAAAATCATCTTTTTATTCAAAATTTTCATATTTGTAGAATTACACATACTATCCCTCTCATGGGGGCATCATTTTATATCCATCGACGTAAATCAATATTAAAATTTTATAGTTCCTAATTACCTATAATTATTACGAAGTGATGAGTTTAAAAAGTAATATACATTAATTTATATTAAGGCAAGACATGTGACTATGTGCGAATGTCTTGACGGAAGATATATATATCATCACTCAATAAAGAAAGGAATATTATAAATATACTGTGTACATTTTTGGTAATTCAGCCAAAAAAAAAAAGGGAAGTGCATTTGATGTCGATGATCCATACTTTGGGGTAATAGACACCAATAGTTCACTTAAGAAATAACATTTAATGCTCTATAGAATGAGGATATTTATTTTTTATATACCATGAGTGGGTTAAATATATTTTAACTTAGTGATTTGACAATCTAATAACTTATTTGTGAATGTAAATAACATATTTTTCTTCACTTTTCTCAATATCACCAGCTGCAGTCATAAATATATTGTTATCTCATTGCATCCTTGCACTTTAAGGATATTTAGTTATTTTATACGAACACCAGGCTATATGCACTTCTACTCATAGATTTGATACCATGCTAGCTTTCTTGTTGTAAGTAGATGATATTCTCCATTTACTTTCTCAACACCATCAATCGCATATGATATAAAAAGTTCAAGATCATCAAACCATGACGCCATTGTTCATTTGACACTATCGTGTTACATACAGATTAAATGCCCTCAAATTATGGGTGCTGGTTTTTATTTCATAAATATGGATTATTAATTAGTGTCGAAAGCCCCGCACAGTATAAATTATTGGTGTCCAAAAATCCCCCAAAACATACATTCTTGTTAGTTGTTGACTTATTAGTTACTGAGTCCATTCCTATACAAGGTTTGACCGTGCTCAGGTACTACATTGGACCAAGCTCAATTTCTATAACTTGGCTGTAGGTAGAACTATGCCTACAAGGGACCTATTTGTCACCTACAAATTGTCCCGACCTCAGGAATTAAATTTGAATATTCATGGTAAACTCACACATGACCTCTAGCTTTTGGAAGCTAGCTTAGCTCGTAAAAGGCTCCATGTTGGATTGTTTATGGGGGAAAAGGATATCATTCTCAAGGGCGAGGGTAATTCACTCTAATTGTTCCTTAGATTGCTATTAAGAGAGTGGAGAATGCAATGAGACTAGCTCCACCCTAATAATCTGCTAAAACTAAGCTAACATCTAATAATGACCTCAAAAAGCACAAATGACTGTAATTAAGGTTACAACTACTCACTACCAAACTATTGTACTCTTAAACAAGATAATCAAGTACCTAACAAAAAGGTAATGTTTAGTTGGATATACAACCTTGTACTATAAACAAGTTTATAATTGTATTTCCATTATCTTGTGTGGTTGAAAAGAATAATGTAAATAACAACTACTTTGTAATTTTGTTTCCATTATCTACCCCCACGTTGGCATGGACTGCAGAGTCTGGTTGCAAGGTCTCCTGGCCTCCCCCTAATTGCCCCTCAGGTTTGTCTCCATGAATTATTGTTTTGCGCTTCAAATATCTAGCAATTAATGCTTATCACATTAGTATTTAGAAGCACAAAAGCTTACAGAAGTTTCCTGAGTTAAAATTTATATATCTTGGAGCTAAAATTGAGCATTGAAGGCATCAAAATTACGTAAATTAGGAACCGAACAAATACCTCCACACTTAGATTTTGCTCATCCTCAAGTAAATCAAGATGAAGTTATCATTTCATAGATACAACAGTTGCATTTAGTTTATGCAACAAGCTCTTTAAATCCCTTGATTCCGCAAATGGACGAGTGTGGTCTCTTAAGGGTTTATGGAAGATATACCCATAAAATATCAAAAAAAAGAAAAAGAAAAGAGAAAGAAAGTTGGAAAATCTTTTTGAGTTCTTCTAAATTTTCACAATGCAACATCAAGGGATAAGGAATGAACACCACTAAACATCCAAATTACTCATTCAACCAAGACACTCATAAAACATGCATAATCAAGAATCCTGCTTACCGTTGATGACAATCACACTAAAGTAAAACCCATTCAAGTGAATAGCATGCAAATAGTAGACCTTACTTTATCAAAGGAGGAGTTCTTCTCTCTTGTCTTTAAATGATTGTAAGGATTCACTCCAAACTTATTCCATTTTTTTTCGATTACGTTGATGCCAAAGGCGAAGGGAAAGTCCAACGTACAATCAAACAATCACAAATGCCACAAGAAAAGAATCAAAACACACATTAAAACCAAGGCATCTAGGGTTGATACTCACTAAAAGAATAGGATTGGGATGGAGGAAAAATTCTTTGCTAGCATCTCCGGTGTGTAAGAAATCTTCTCCTTCCAATACCTAGACCATACGTCCACTCTCCAACATATAGTATGGGTTAAAGCTGCAGTGTCCAAAGGTTGATGATCAAAAACCATAGCATTCCTCTGCATCCACAAGCTCCACGTTGCTGTGAAGAAGGTTGCAATCCATAGCTTCTTCCTAATTTTGTTCCTCACTCTTTGACTAATCTAGCTTTCATAGTGCTGTCGCAAAGTATCATGCCTTGTTATATTGTACCCTAACTAAGCTACTAGCTTCTCCCAAATACCCCATGACACTGAGCAGTTAACAAGTAGGTGATTGATGTCTTCTTCCTGGGTATGGCAAAATGTACAATGCACAGCTTGGGGGGAAATAATTCCTTTTCGACATAGCATGGCATTGGTGTTGAGTTTTTCGAGCAAGGCTATCCACTTCATTAATTCAACCTTTGGTGGGGCTATATTTACCCAAACACTACACACCAATTTATCGATGGAGACCCCTTGGTCTGCAACTACCTCTACCTTATTAAGGAGAGCTTTGACCGAAAAATTTGAATTACCACACCATAAAATCCCATCTGTGCTATTCCTTACAGGGTGAGTCTACATTATCATAGCCTCCAGCATGGTAGCCTTATGCTGCTCCTCATTAGATAGGGGTCTTTTCCATGAAAGAGTCCATCTCCATGTAAGCCCTTTAAACCAACCCATACTTGAAATGGGTTCCTTTTGTTGAGAAGATATTCTATAAAGCTTTGGCAACTTAATGCACAAGGAATCATCCAGTGTCCAAGGATTTTCCCAGAATCGAAAGGTAGATCCATCACCCAGTTTTAAGCTGAGATTTTGTAGAAAAGCGTTCTTGATACGAGACTCTTCCTTGCCTAGTTTCTTGATTTCTTTCCTTGGCCCTGGCACTTGTGATAATGTACTGGACGAGGATTCTAAAATGGTCCTCATTATGAATGGAAGTTACCACTGCTCTCCATAGTGCACCTTCTTCGCAAGCATATCTCCACCACCACTGGAAGAGTAATGCTGCATTTTTTAGCATTAAGTCTCCTACCCCCAGTCCACCTTGACTCTTCGGCTTTTGAATCACCTCCCATTTGACGAGGGCACAACACCTTCCCTCTTTCTTACCATTCCAAAGAAACCTTTTTTGCATCCTTATGATTTTAGATGCTACTCTCTTAGGCAACTTGAAGATGGATAAGTAGTATATTGGTAGGCTATTGAGCACAGCCTTAATAAGGACCAATCTTTCCACTCTAGATAGGCAAGTAGCCTTCCATGAACTCAGCCTTTGCTGTACTTTGTCAATGATGGGCCTCCATGAGGAGTATTTCCTCATGTTAGCTCCTAATGGTACACCCAAGTAGGTGAAAGGCAACTGTACCACTTGGCATCCCAATTTGGCTGCTATACTTTGAGCCCAGCTATCCTTATTGCCTAGGGCAATAATGCCAGATTTGTCATAATTGACTTCTAGGCCAGAAAAGGAGTAAAAGCTCAGTAGAATTCTCTTAATGTTTTAAAGATACTGCTCATTAGCTTCACAGAGTATTAAGGTGTCATCCGCAAACTGTAGGTGGCTCACTTGGATATTTCTCCTCCCTACCTGCAGTCCTTTGCAAAACCCCATGTCTATAGCTTTGATCATCATTTTGTTGAGTACTTCCCCCATCAACACAAATAGGAATGGAGACAGGGGATCACCTTGTCTCAATCCTCTACCCATTATAAATGTTTTACATGGTTTCCCATTAAACAACATTGAGATAGAGGCTTTTGATAGGCAGCTGTGCATCCAATTTCTCCGTTTGGCTCCAAATCTCATTTCTTCTAGTACCTTGTCCAGGCTCGACCAATCAATGGTATCATAGGCCTTTTGGAAATCCAGTTTAAGAAGAACCCCTGCTCTTTTACTCTTTTTTAACTAATTGACAGCTTCATTTGTAATTAATGCTTCGTCAAGAATTTCTCGTAGAGACAAATGCTGTCTGCGCTTCTCCCACAAGGTTTGGCATCACCTCTTTGAGCCTTCTGCTAAGGATTTTAGCAATAATTTTATAGATACTTTCAACCATACTGATGGGTCTATAATGAGATATCTCACTTGGGCATTTCTTCTTCGAAACTAGGGTCACCCATGTGGAGTTAATACTGGCGTCCAAGCAACCAGACTCAAAGAAATGCATGATATAGCTACTGAATTCGTCCCCTATGACTGTCCAGATATGCTTGATACATTTGATGTTGAAGCGATTATACCCCGGGGCCTTTGTTGGGTCGCAACTTTGTATAGCCTCTTTTATTTCTTGCAGAGTGACTGGCGCTTCAAGCCTCTGTTGCTGCTCCGTGGTAAGCTTTGCAAGTCCAAGTGATCCTATATCAAAGGTTGAAGATTCCTATTTGGTATATAAGTTCTTGAAATAACTGATGACTGCCTTCTTTAGCTCGCTTGGCTCAGGGATGATCTGACCGTCCACCGTCAGCTTCTCAATTAGTTTTCTCTTCCTCCTCATGGTAGCTACAAGATGGAAATATCTTGTGTTTCGGTCCCCTTCTTTCAAGATCTTGCATCATGACATTTGTTTCCAAAATCTTTCTTTCCTGGTCATCCAAAATCCTAGCTGTGTCTGCAATGCCATTTTTCTATGCCACTCACAATCTGATAATTCACTACATTGTGCTTTCAAGTCCAGTTTCAGGAGTTCTTCCTGAAAAGACTCAATTTTTAAGTCAATGTGGCCAAAGACTTCTTTGTTCTACCTTCTCAAGGGATTCTTGATAGCCTTTAGCTTCTTGTGAAAGGGTAACGATGCTAGTTGGATCCATTCCTTCCTAAAGAGACTGATAATGCTAGGCTCTTCTACCCAGCAATCTAATGCTCTAAATGGAACAGGGCCCCAGGCTATATGAGACGTTGACATGATCAGGGAGTAGTGATCAGAGAGTTGCCTTTCCTTACAAGTTACCTGGATGTGCTGGAAATTTTTAAAAAAATCCTTTTCAATCATGATTCTATCGATTTTGCTCGCTGAATTCTTCCTCCACCAGGTATATTTCTGATTAATATCCAAGTCCAGCAATTGCAAATCTTGAACCAAGTCTCAAAGTTCTCTCATACTACTTGTTATTTGCATAGCTCCATGTCTTTGTGAAGGGTCTAGGACTTCATTAAGATCACCCATAAGCAATAAAGGAAAATTCAGATATGATTTTAGACCTCGGAGCTGGTTCCATACACCCATTCTGTGAACTGGGTCATTAGGGGCATAAATAACACATATAGCACATGTGCAATGCTCCTGTAGGAATTCACCTATAACACAAATCCATCTCTGCATGGTATAAGTATTAAAAGGTTTGAATGACTCCTTATGCCATGAGATAATTATACCACCTGATCCTTCTTCTGCTTGTACATGCCTCGAATCAATATCTTGGTGTCCCCAGTAGGACCATAATTCCCACTGAGAAAGTTCTCCATGTTTAGTTTCTACCAGTCTTAGAAAATCTAAGTTCTCCTCCTTAACTAAATTTCTGATGCACTGCTTCTTATTAGTTGCCCTCATGCCCCTGATGTTCCAAACAACCACTTTCATGGTTCCTTTGCAGGCGCACTACTTAGGGTTCTTATATTCTCCACTTGTTGTGGAAACCTTTTTGCTTTTCTTCAGGCTTTTGGTAATTCTGGCCTCTGCTGCTTTTTCATTTGCTACCATTGACACGCCTAGGAGTTTTCCAATTTCAAGACATTCTCTGACGAGTTTGTGAATGCTGTCAGATGTTTGGTTACTAGAAATATAGCTCCTTCTAGACAGTGACAGCTACTTAGACTTAGCTACCGCCTTCTTTCCCTTCCTTTGTTTCCGTTTAACACATATTCCTTGTGTGGCAGATCCTAGTCTGGTAGGGGGCTCACAGCGTGTGGGTTGTGATATCTCTCTACTAGCTTGCTGGAGATGGATTGTTTCACAGTAGTTAGGCTAAAGGATATTCTCAAACCCAGGAGGTGGTTGAATATCACTTCCAGTCTGTGCCACACTATTTCCCCAAGAAGACATCCGTTTGGTGATCTTAAACATCTCCTCGGAATAACCGTTCTAACTGAAGTTAGCTGTCATAGTCTTGGTGCTGGAATGCATACTTAATTCCAAATTGTCTTCTAGTCTCCCCCCACTTTCATTAGCTTTCAACTTGCTTTCAAAGTTAGGAGACTCATGGGTTTCCTCCTGGGGGACTACCCCTTTCAAATTACTAAGAGACTTATGGACTTCCTTTGAATTAACCATTGTAGTTGCTTGTTCTAAGTCAATGGCGTCAACCTCTAGGGTATTAGCGACCTTCGAATTACTGTCTGTCATGTCCTTTGCTGAATCTTTTGTATCATTTAGGTCCTCACAGCCTATCACGCCCTCATTCGAGTCTGTAACTTCCTTAGATGGACATGTAGAACTTGGTTGAGCTTGTTGGATTTGATGAATGGTCGAACCTACCTCCTTCACTGTGATTCTATAACCTGAATCCCCAATGTGTAGGACAAAGTCCCCTGTAATTGTCTTGAATATGGCAGTATCAATTAAAATTCTCATGGATTCAAAGGATTCTATTTTGTCAATGGCTCTTTCTAAGCATATCATTCTGCCCCAAAGCTCTGCTATATTTTTGAAATTTTCCTTATGTCAACCGTGCGGTGGGACTGCAAGAACTTCAATCCAAACTCTACGAACTTCACAAACTTCATATTCATCCCATTTTTTGACGTTGACGAACCATTGATGTAGCTCCTCTGGGTTGCTTAACACTTCCTCCATCTGTTGAATTGTAGGAAATGTCAAAATAAATTTGTACTTGCTTAAAGCACAAATTTTCGTAAACAGGTCAAAGCCACCGATTAAAGCCGATGCCAAAGCACCAAAGTCCCTAGGACTATCCATAGTGCACACAATGCTGCAGTGAAGCCTTTCCACCAATTCTTCATTTACTTGACCCTTCACAACCTGTAGGTATTCTTCTTGACTATTGTCATGGTTATCACCACCTTTGGTAATTTCTTTCTTGCGCCATTCTTGTTGTACTGGGCCCCGCTTGTTGATATGTTTCCCTTTTGGAGCCCTGCTTTGGACTCTCCTTCTTCCCTTTTCAAATCTAGCCATGGAGATTCCTATTCTGGAACCTCTAACTATTGAATTGTTGTGCATCATGATACTTCTGGCTGCCTCTTCTAGGCTCCCAAATCTCATAAAACCGTAACGCCTTCACGTACTTTTGCTTCTCCTGGCTGGAATGTACACATCTTTGACTATACCGGCCTTGCGAAAAATTCCTTTTAGGCCATATTGATCCAATTTTTCTGGGATGTTTTGGACAAAGACTGAGAATTCCTTCTGTGGTTGTACGTTATCCTGTCTCCCTCTTCCTCTATGGCTAACCTTTTCGCCTCTTCTTGCGCCCATATTTCTCTGTGGCTAACCTTTTGTTCTGAATGTAATCATACGAAGTGTGGTCAATTCGTCGAACAATTGGCGCGCACCGATTCGACAGGCTTGAAATTTCAGCCTTCTACACTATCTGATGTTGTTCTTGTGGAGATCCACTCAGGGTAGAGCTCCCGGAGCTCCGACCTCTAGGGGAGGACGAAGGTCCCTTCAGTGACTCGCTTCCCACTTCTCAAGCTCTGCTCTCTCCTCGAGGTGCTGAATCTTTCTAACTTCAATTCCTTGTTTGCAAGAAAGAATTAGTATATATCCTCCAAACTTATTCCATATGATGCATCCTACTATAAACTTGACCGAAGTTTTGATTCTCCACTACTTAAATACAAACACATGGTGATAATCTAGAAAATTTACAAGGGTTATAATGGGGCTCAAGATAGAGGGTAAGGAGTTGATGAACAATTTAAGGGAGTATGGAGTTAAGAGACCAAAAGACTAAGGAGCATCCAGCTTGCCAACTAATATGGGCACACTAACCTTACTTCTTATTTGTAAATAACATAAAACATCGCTAAAATGCACTTGGATGAAATAAGTTGGGACAACCAAGTTGTAATCACTAGACCCGGCAAAAACCGACCCGACCCAAAAACATAAATCGAACCCGAAAAACCTGCAAAATTTTGGGTCAAACCCGTCCCAAACCCGAACCTGCCCGCTCAATTCGAATATTATATCCTTATTTTTTATTTTTCTTTAATTTTGCCCCCTTAACAATAATAGTTTTTCATTGTAATGAATCGTTTAGAGAGATGTTGTATAACTATCGCATCCGTTTTAAAATTAGACGATGATACTCACTCATTTCCAAAATCATTCCCATAAAATAACATCATGTACACCTTATAAATGGAACAATTTAGAAAATGTGCATTGAATATCTAGTTTTAAGAAAATCAATTTAGAAAGTATTAAAAATGTCCAAGTGTACCATTATATTAATAGTAAAATGAATACATCTCATCACATTTTAAACAATATTACTCTGTAACAATCTAAAAATTTGATGTTATAATTAATAAATAATTGCAATATCTTGTGTGTCTATAATATTGTTTCATTTGGCTTCTTTCTAATTGGTCTCGAACTTGATGTCAGTGTTGGGCAATTGAACGAACAACTTGTATTTGTGTTAGGATCGGGTAATTAATAAAGCATACATAATTAGGTAATGGTAAGTTAATTAACAAAATATCGAATCATTAAATGGGTTATTAACAGGTCGAACCGCTCCAACTTGTTATCATGCTTTAGATAGACCGGCCATGAATGACCCTTCCTATTATTAATATTTTAATATACGGACCAACCAACTCAAATGTGACTCATTGTCCACCGGTACATGGAGTTCATATATCCTATTGAAAATTTGAATATTTTTTTATGTTCTTTTAAGAAATTACAATTAGAATGCTTGTTCATTAAATACAGACAATTTTAAGTAATAAATGTGTCAAGATTTTGATTTTGACAAAAAGAGAAATAACTCACTAAAAAGGTGCTCCAAACCCGTTGGGTTGATCCGAAACCCGTAAAACCGAAATATACCCGCCCGTATTTTACCTGAATCTGAAATACACCTGACCCATATTTTACCCGAAACTGAATATACCTGACCCGTATTTAACCTGTCCACCCGAATTGACAGGTCTAATAGTCACCATGTTCAACACTTTTATTCCATTTTTATCCTTGTTTTTTTCCTTTTCCCAAAGCTAGGGTGGCACAATAGCAATTGGCATAGGGTATCATTGTAAACACAAATATTCCAACTCAAGTCCCATTAAGTTACGTCACAACCAACTAACAAACCAAAATGGGGAAAACTCTCTTATTCGCATTATTTTCATCCCTTCATTGCAACGAACATTTCAATATGACCAATTGTAGTTAACCAATTGTGGTTAACCACAAACACCCATCACAATTCCTCAAAATGAAGCCCTTTGGGTCTTGGTTTGGGTAGTGGGAAGATGAGTTTAGTTAAAGGCTAATAAGAGAGGTTCATAGCAAAGGACGTCGATTCAAGGCTTGAACGGCTAGCTAGGGGTTCATAATAAATATATGGTGGTTTTTGGCTATTGTAGTTTTCAGGCACACGAACGCTGTTTTCAGGCACATGAAAGCTGCCTTTATTATTTCGTCAATCAAGTAAATGCTAGATGTGATATCAAAGAGAATTGGGTCAAGTTCTAGAGGATGCCAATCATGGAAGAAGCACCTATGAAAGCAAGTGTAAAACTACATGTGATGAAATTGTCGATCAAGACTCATAATCCTGGGTATGAAATGATGCATGAATTGACAAAAACCTAGACCAAGACCTATCATGCACACCCTAATTACATACAATTTGTATCCAAGCCATCAGGGATAAAGTTGCACAAATTCCCCAAAATAACACACTATTTACAGGAATTGAAGTTCTTTTTGGTTTCAGAAAAAAAATATTTCTCTTTTATTCTTTTAAAAAATTATAGGGAATGGCCTCCTCACCCCACATTTAAAATGCACAATGTCCACATTGTGGGAATTAGGGGCCACAAAGGAAAGGAAATGAAAGAAAAGATAAGAATATGTACAATGCAAACGTAACTTCTATCCGAAATCCACGAAATATACAATGTCTATGCTCCAAGGAGCCCATTGACAACCACACATTAATCTAATTTGTCATTATAAGCACATCCTCAAATATAATTTCAAATTTGTCTCAACAAAGGGCCACACAACAACCAAAGTGCACCTCAAATGGCCTAACTCTCATACCACAAGCAATTATTACCATACGTAAGCAAAGGAGAGGGGAAATAGGCAATATGCAAATAAAGAAGCAGGCCGAAAATGATACGATTTGTACCTATATGAGAAAGTCCCCACTAGACCTAAAACGTGCAAGTTCCTCCACAAATGCTATGTGCAATGAAGATTAAGCACCACTAGAAATTGCATTCTTAACAACCACATTTTAACGAGCAAACATGAAATTCATCATTAAAGGTTATTAATAATGACGAAAGTGATTCTTTGTTGGTTAATTTCATTAAAAAATCATCATTAGACAACGAACAAAAAAAGTGAGATTTTTTTTACAATGTTTGTCGTTAATGTCAATAAGAGGGTGTTAGAATGCCTTGAATATGTTCTCTTTAGCCCCCTTTCGTAGACCTAGCACGGTGTCTTTAACCGCTGAGATGGCTAGTCTGGAGGAGAAGGCACACGCGACCATCATGCTGTGTCTTGCAGATGATATCATCACTGAGATCGTAGACCAATATACTGCGGCTGGGTTGTGGTTAAAACTTGAGAGTATATACATGATGAAGTCTTTAACCAACAAGTTGCTCTTGAAGCAACGTCTGTTTGGTCTGCGAATGCAGAAAGGTATGCCTCTGAGAGATCACTTAGATCAATTAAACACAATCCTGTTAGATTTGCGTAATATTGAGGCCAAAATTGAAGATGAAGATGCTGCCCTAATTCTGGTAGTATCTCTCCCACCCCCATATGAAAATTTCGTGCAATCTTTTATTGTTGGGAAAGATACTATGTCTCTGGAAGAGGTTAGATCATCTCTTCATAGTAGAGAGCTGCGTCATAAGGCGGCTGGTGCAGGTGGTGTTGGTACTGAGGCTGTTGGGTTTATAGCCAGTGGGGGTAAAAGACCTGGGAATCTTGGGAAGAAGAAATCAAAGTCGTCGGGTTCTAAGGGTCCTAAACCTGGTGATATCTGTAACTACTGTAAGGAGACGGGACATTGAAAAAATCAGTGCCCTAAAAAGAAGAGGCAGCAACAACAATAATAGGAGAAACAAACAGGTACTGCTGCTGTTGCAGAAGGTGACAGTAGGTCCGACAAAGATATAGCCCTAGTCACTAATGAACCTATGCATCATACTGATGTGTGGATCCTAGATTCAGGGGCATCTTACTATATATGTCCGTGTAGAGAATGGTTTATCACTTACGAGCAGGTAACTGGAGGCAATATTTCTATGGTTAACAGTGCTGTTTGCACGGTGGCTGGAATTGGTTCTATATAGATACGGACACATAATGGTAAATTCTGTACGTTGAACAATGTCAGGCATGTTCCACATATGACAAAGAATCTAATATCATTGAGTCTGTTAGACACGAAATGATTCAGTTTTCAACGTGAAGGAGGAGTTCTGTATGTCTGCAAGGGTTCAGATAGGGTTCTGAAGGGTGTCAAGTGAGGTACTTTGTATATACTGCAAGGTACTACGTTATCTGTTTCAGTTGCTGTTGCATCTTCAGAAGTTCACAAGGATGATATGACCAAGTTATGGCACATGAGACTTCGTCATATGAGTAAAAGAGGGATGTAAATTTTGGCAAAGAGTGATCTCCTCTGTAGTCACAAGGTGGTAACGAATCTTGGGCTCTGTGAGCATTGTGTTTTTAGAAAGCTACATCGGACCAAGTTTCCGAAAGCAATTCACAGAACAAAAGGTACGTTTGATTATATTCATTCGGATTGCTGGGGCCCTTCTCGTGTTGAATCTTTGGGGGGTCATAGGTACTCTCTGTCAATTATTGATGATTATTCCATAATGTCTTGGGTGTTTATGATGAAACACAAAAGTGAAGCTCTCAACAACTTCAAGCAGTGGAAGACATTAGTGGAAAATCAAACTGGGAAGAAGATCAAGCGGCTGCGCACTGACAATGGGATGGAATTCTATTCATCTGAGTTTGATCAGTTCTGTCATAGTGAAGGGATTGCTAGACATCGCACGGTCAGGGATACACCACAGCAGAACGGTGTCGCAGAACGTCTGAATCAAACACTTTTGGAGAGAGCTAGGTGCGTGCTCTCTAATGCTGGGTTGGCTAGAAGGTTTTAGGCAGAAGCGGTTAATACAACGTGCTATTTGATCAATCGTGGACCTCACACAGGTATACATCTCAAAACCCCATGTGAGATGTGGTATGGTAAGCCTGCAGATTACTCAAATCTGAAAGTTTTTGGTTGTCCTGTTTATTATCATATAAATGCGGGTAAACTGGAACCTCGAGCCAGGAAGGGAGTATTTTTGGGCTATGGGGATGGAGTGAAAGGTTACAGAATCTGGTCTTCATCTGAAAATAGGGTTATTATTAGTAGAAATGTGGTATTTGATGAAAATTCTATGTTTAACCCTACTGTAAAGTCTGTTATTGTGTCAGAAACTGGTAGTGTTGAGAAATAGGTGGAGCACCAAGTCACTTATGATGAGAGTGAACCACAACAGGAAGAAGCTTAACATTCTTGTGCAGAAACCGAGCCTACACCGCTAGCTAATCAACATAGCTTAGCTCTTGGTCGCTCTCGTAGGGCTAATTTTGAGAAGCCTCCTACGAAATACGGTTTCGAGGATATTGTGGCTTACACACTACAGGTTGCTGAAGAGGTGGATCCTCATGAGCCGTCCACCTATAAAGAAGTAGTCACATGTTTCGAGTCTACCCAATGGATTGCAGCAATGGGAGATGAGATGGAGTCACTTCAAAAGAATAGGACTTGGGAACTAGTGAAGCGACCGTTCGACAGAAAAATCATCACCTGAAAATGGGTCTTTAAGAAGAAGGAAGGGATATCGCCTACTGAGGGTATCAAATACAAAGCTCGAGTAGTTGCAAGAGGGTTCAGTTAGAAGAAGGGAGTAGACTACACTGAGATTTTCTCACCAGTGGTTAGACATACTTCCATCAGAGTATTATTAGCAATGGTGGCACATCAGGATCTTGAGCTTGAGCAACTAGATGTGAAGACAACTTTCTTACATGGAGAGCTGGAAGAAGATATATACATGGCTCAGCCAGATGGTTTCCAAGTTCCTGGGAAAGAAGAATATGTCTGTCGTATGAAGAAGTCCTTGTATGGACTAAAGCAGTCACCTAGGCAGTGGTACAAGAGGTTTGACACGTACATGATACAGCTCGCATATAACAGGAGTTCGTATGACTGTTGTGTATATCACAACAAGGCAATAAATGGTTTGTTTATCTATTTGGTGCTATATGTTGATGATATGCTGATAGCTGTAGAGTACAAATTTGATGTTCAGAAGTTGAAAGGTCTCCTAAGTGTTGAGTTCGAGATGAAAGATCTGGGTCCAACAAAGAAAATTTTGGGTATGGAGATCTATAGGGATAGAAGTCAGAAGAAGCTTTTCTTATCACATAAGGGCTATATTCAAAAGATATTGTCAAGATTCGGCATGTCTACAACAAAACCTATAGATACTCCAAGTGCTGCAAATGCCCACCTATCTGTTGCATTTGCTCCTAAAACCGCTGAAGAAAAGGAATACATGTCTCGAGTTCCTTATGCTAGTGCAGTAGGGAGTTTGATGTATCCGATGGTCTGTACAAGACCTGACCTTGCACATGCTGTTAGTGTTGTCAGTAGGTTCATGGGAGAATCTGGTAAGGAACATTGGCAAGCTGTGAAGAGGATTTTTCGCTATCTAAGAGGTATGTCTGATGTTGGTCTCATCTATGGAGGTGATACCCAGTGTTTGGTGACAGGTTATTTAGATTCTGATTATGCTGGAGATGTGGACAGTAGGAGATCAATGACTGGTTATGTCTTCACTCTTGGAGGTTCTGTTGTAAGGTGGAAGGCAACTTTGCAGCCCACGATTACTTTGTCTACTACGGAAGCAGAGTATATGGCACTGACAACAGCAGCCAAGGAGGGAATCTGGTTAAAAGGACTGGTCAGTGATTTTGGTCTTCCCATGCTCAAGCTACCATATACTGTGATAGCTTGAGTGCAATATGTTTAGCCAAGGATCAGGTTCACCATGAGAGGACCAAACAGATTGATGTTCGATATCATTTCCTGAGAAGTGAAAAGAGAATTCAAGTAAAGAAAGTAGGTACTGCTGACAATCTCGCCGATATGTTCACTAAGCCGATTCTAGCTAGCAAGCTCCAACATTGTCTGGACTTGTTAAATGTTGGAAGCTGTTAATTTGCCTCTTGGAGAGCAAAAATCTGAGGCAGAAGAGATTTGGCACTGTTATGGTGCATCTATTGTTGCTATGAGAGGATTCAAGTCAAGGTGGAGATTTGTTAGAATGCCTTGAATCCGACGGCATATATGATGTATGGGTTAGGGTTAACCCTAATACCTAAACACTATATATGTAATGCATGTCTCTGTATTTTAACATATTAATAAAACTATCAATCTCTTCTGCCTGTGGACGTAGCTAACACATTGTTAGTGAACCACATTAAATTTGTGTGTATTTGTCAATTTGTTCATACTTTCTCGCATCCGTTATAACAGAGGGAATGTGCATAAATTGAGGAGGGAAAATAAAAATAAAAATTAGAAAATTAAGTACAATATCCCTCTATGTTAAAATTATTAGAGGGAAAATTTAGGTTTATATTACTACAAAATCAAAATTGCGCTAAAAATAAATAAATAATGTCACTTAGAAGGAAATTTGTTGAGCGTACATATGTTTTAAGAACTCTTAAAACCTAGCCTACGAAGTAATCTCCCTAATTTCCAATTTCCTTCTAGCAATTTCTTCTTCATTACATCAGCTACATTCTCGATTGCCTTACTCTTGCCCTTAATTTGTAATTCTTGTTGATAATGTTGAGTAATTTGCATTGAAATTTAGTAACTCATGGAGGTATCTTATGTTTCTTCCCAACGCCAGGTTTAGTCGAATTTCTTTCTTTTTTGTCGAAAATTAGCTTATCTAGGTAAATTTTTGTAAATTTCAGGCCCAAAATTTTTTCAGGCCTATAAGAAAAATCAGACTGGGTGACTGGTTTGCGAGGGAGGTTGGGGTGACAGATGCTTTAGAGATCGTTGGATGGTGATGGGCTTGTAAGGGGCGCACTGATTATGATAAAGGTTGGAGAAACTGGTTGCGGAGGAGGTGTTTTGTAAGTCATTATTGAGCCTTGGTTGAATATGTTAGAACGTGCAGTGGTTTCTGGTAGTAAAGAGATCAATGATTGTGAAAGAGCTCTTTGGGCCATTCAATTTGTATTCTTAAATATCCTATAAATTGCCCATGAATACTGCAATCCCACGAAATAACTCTTCAACATATGCTTCGAACAAATTTATATGCTAAACTTAGAGTATGGTTTAGTTTGGTTATTCGGACTTGTAGTTTTAAGTCAAGTACTTCTTGTTAGCCCAGTATTGGCTAGTTAAATCACCCTAGAGGAGGGGGTTCAATAAAGTGATGATCAATATCGCAAATTAATCAAGTAAAGAGTGGAAAGATAAACGTGGACAAGACACGAGTAATTTTTTTACGAGGTTAGCATCAACCAAACTTAGTCCCCACCTAGAGTTCCCTAACTCTAGGATTAACCCAATTTTATTAGGAGGGATGACTACAACTCTAGAGTACACCTACTCTAAGTTCTAAACTACAAGTTGACCCTTCAACAAGTCGTTGGTAGAGTTGACCATTCAACTCTATAATCCCTCCCAAATTACAACTTGAACAATACAATGAAATGTAATGTATAGAACCAAATTTAAGCTCAAAGTATGCCAATAAAATCTCGAGTAATGTGTATGCCAATGAGTGCTTGCTCTCTCTTGTTTTTTAGCTCTTCATTCAGCTGTATATTTATAGCAAAGTCTTGAAAGAGCTCTTGCAAACTAGCCGTTGGACTTTCCTTAAAATTAGCTTCAGTTCAAGGTCTTGAATGACAGTTCAGTACCCTTGAAGATTACACAATCCAGCTAGTAATGGCTAGTTGATCCAATTGGCTGATTTGTAACAGCTAGCATATCTTTTGCTGGCTTAAGATCTTCTTGAGCTGCTTTGTAAGCCTTCCATATACAAGGCAAATATCAACCATGTAAATATTGAATCTTTGTTAAGAAAGGTCAAATATTTGCTAACTTTGGCTCCCTAATAAAGTGACATATTTTATCTCATAATATCATAGTCAAATTTGAATTACAATATCATATCATAAAGATCACATATTCAAATTTGAATAACATAATATAATATCATAAAGATAACCTTCAAATTTGAATATTAAACAATGTCAAAGATATTGTGACACCTAATATAAAATCAACTAAGTAATATTCCAACATCCGCTTCAAAAATATAGCACATTTAAACAATAACAATTATTAAGATCATTTAATTATAGCATGGTGAATATGTCAATTGATTAATCCCTTTTTGTCTTTCTTCAAAACATATTAAAAAACTTAATATGAGCTTTAAGAAAGCTAACAATCTCCCCAATAAAAATAACATATTCATACAATTTTACCATGAAAAGTTTTCCAAATATTTCTCCCCCTTTTTGTATTTCATCAAAAAGGTAGCCCAAGAATGAGAAAGAATAATTGAAGCTTACAAAAAATTATGGCAAACACATATCACTCCCCCTTAATAAATCAATGTCATATAAAGATGCTCCCCCTCAATCCATGGCACTCACAAAAAAGTATATAAGGGATAAAATACTAACCATGAAATTAATCACATACGCTAATGCTCATTGACTTGAAACAAAATGATGTAATAATTGATTAACATTAACAAAATTCTCAACAGTAAATCGAGGCTATCAAAAATGATACCAATTGAAAACTCAAAGATTATTGAAAAATGATCAAGTGATATAATTTTCCTATTCTAGATACAAGAAATATAAGTATTAGGAATCATAATAATTATGGAAAAAAGCAATATGCATAATAACATGCCATAATAGTATAAGATATATTAGAACATTAATCATGCTTACATTCCAAGGATAATAAAGTAAATTAAAATTCACAAAAAAAATTTGAAATCAAAATGCCACAAAATGCAAAGTAACATCGTCATATGTTTAGCAAAAATTCAAATATTATCACTATTGAAGATGTTGACATAAAATTTCAAGCCTTTGAATTGGTCATATTAAAGATACCCAGTTTCTGCCTGCAGTTCAAGGCCTTGGACTGTATTTCAGGACCTTGAAATCTGAGCAATGATAAAACAAACGAACTTACCTTATTTTTACTTTTGGAAAACCATAACTTACCATATACCTTTGTGAAGCTCTAATGTTTCCTTGGCCACTTAAATTTTCAAGAGGATCAAATGCTATTGAAAATTCATTATTAGTACGTAAATGAGAAATCAATAATATCCCATGAACATGCGCATTTCTTTCTGATTTCTTCAAGAATGAAGTTGCTTGACCAAATCTTGATACCCTTTTCTTCTTGGATTCAACATTGTTAGAAGCAAGAAAAATTAATGAGGTAAAATTTTTCTTTCCCTCAATCTTGACACATTTTCTTGATTTAACACCACAATCAAGAATTTTTGAAGGTTGAAAATTTGGTGTGGTATTTAAATCATAAAAAATGTGACAACTTGGAGAAATACTATTATTTGAAAATTCAATTATGGATGTTACCTCATCCTCACCGCTTTGAAGAATAGATGAATCATTATTTTTCTCATCATTTTCAAGAAATTCCTCAATTTGGATATGGTTGACATCATTATGTATAAACCATAGAATTGGATCATCATTTTCATGTTCTTGCTCTTCATGTGGTTGGTGATCCTCAACTTGCTTAACATTTTCATCCATGATTATTTCATCATGCGCCACAAATTTGCTTAATACCACATTTTGATTAGTACCATACAAATTATAATGAGTCTCCCAAATTTTCTTTGCACTATCATAATGTGAGATAAGATCATAAATATCAACAGTAAGAGCACAAAATAAAATTTTTATAGCTTTAAAATTTTTGGATTTTCGCTTGTAATCATCTTCAGCATATTCATCTTCCGATTTCTCAATAACTATTGGACCTTTGACCATGATCTCCCACAGATCGAGACCCTTGTGCTTGATATAACATTCTATTGTTTCCTGCCACAAAAAATAATTAGTACCTTTAAAAAGTGGAGGGCAATCAGAGTCAAAATCATAGCTAGCCATGGGATCGATCTATTAGACGGTGAAGTCTCACAAAAATAGTACTAGCACTGATACCAATTGTTGGCCCGGTATTGGCTAGTTAAATCACCCTAGAGGAGGGGGTTGAATAGAGTGATGATCAATATCGCAAATTAATCAAGTAAAAAGCGGAAAGATAATCGTGGACAAGACACGAGTAATTTTTTTACGAGGTTAGCATCAACCAAGCTTAGTCCCCACCTAGAGTTCCTTAACTCTAGGATTAACCCAATTTTATTAGGAGGGATGCCTACAACTCTAGAGTACACCTACTCTAAGTTCCAAGTTACAAGTTAACCCTTCAACAAGTCGTTGGTAGAGTTGACCCTTCAACTCTATAATCCCACCCAAATTACAACTTGAACAATACAATAAAATGTAATATATAGAAGCAAATTTAAGCTCAAAGTATGCCAATAAAATCTCGAGTAATGTGTATGCCAATGAGTGCTTGCTCTCTCTTGTTCTTTAGCTCTTCATTCACCTCTATATTTATAGCCAAGTTTTGAAAGAGCTCTTGCAAACTACCCGTTGGACTTTCCTCGAAATTAGCTTCAGTTCAAGGCCTTGAATGACAGTTCAGTGCCCTTGAAGATTACACAATCCAGCTAGTAACGGCTAGTTGATCCAATTGGCTAATTTGTAACGGCTAGCATATCTTTTCCTGGATTAAGATCTTCTTGAGCTGCTTTGTAGGCCTTCCATGTACAAGGCAAATATCAACCATGTAAATATTGAATCTTTGTTAAGAAAGGTCAAATATTTGCTAACTTTGGCTCCCTAATAAAGTGACATATTTTATCTCATAATATCGTAGTCAAATTTGAATTACAATACCATATCATAAAGATCACATATTCAAATTTGAATAACATAATATAATATCATAAAGATAGCCTTCAAATTTGAATATTAAACAATGTCAAAGATATTGTGACACCTAATATAAAATCAACTAAGTAATATTCCAACATCCACTTCAAAAATATAGCACATTTAAACAATAACAATTATTAAGATCATTTAATTATAACATGATGAATATGTCAATTGATTAATCCCTTTTTGTCTTTCATCAAAGCATATTAAAAAACTCAATATGAGCTTTAAGAAAGCTAACACTTTTGTTGGGCACTCGATGTTTAAACATGATTATGGATAACTGAAATGCGATTTTAGACTGAATACGTGCAGACTTTTTGGTCGGCGGGGTGGATTTGAAGGTCCAACATATTGGCATATACCTAAGCTAAGTTAGCTACTTCTTCCTATGACCCATGAAAATAGTGTTTAAGCAAGCTATTTTGGATCATACTTGTCTAGAAAGAACGCTAGTTTCACTTATGAAAGCTCCTAGGATGAAAAAGAATACTCCAAAAACATTTTTGAAAGACAAGGCTTATTTGCTGTTACTGAACATCATACAAGTTCAAGGAACAATCTTTAAAAGAAGCTGAGAAACAAAGTATTTAATAAATGATCAAATGGAGGGAGAGGGGTTCGACTTACATTTACGGGAATACTTTTATTGAACAACTTTTTAGGAAGGGCAGAATCCAAGAGGGAAGGTAAGCAGAACTCGTGCATCATCTAGTCGGTCTTGATTCCTTTGGCAGCTCGGCCTACGTAGAAGACCAGAGACTTCTTCAAGCTTATGCACTTGGCACCATCAGATGAACATATTGGTCTATCGATCCCAGTCGCCTTCCAGTACCCAACCCATATCACCCTATTAAGCCTTATGCTGTTTTTGTACTTTCTGTCTCTAAGACTGTAGAAATACCATTCTTTCTCCTATTTAGCTGCCAGATTTTCTTCCATTCATAACATATAAAGAAGCATGCGTACATGCTTAACTAATTAAGTCAATAAAATATCGATGCTCTGGAAAAAATATATGAATGTAAAAATCTAATAAGGATAGTCGAACACGCATAATAAAAGGTATTTCTGGAAGACCCTTGAAGACGTATAACAACAACAACAATTACCACCTAATATATATCCTGTGAGGTAGGTTTTGAGGAGGTCAAGATCTCCCTCATCTACCCTTAGTCTGAACTACCAAGGAGGTTGTTTTTGAGGGTTCCTTAGAGAGAAAATTTTTAAGGCAGGCATAAAAGTAATAAAATGAGTAAAGAGTAGGGTTTTCTTACTAGGAAGATCCCAAGGATCATGTTTATAGATGTCAACTTGCTTGATTAACTCAACAGGTGAAGGTTGCTGAAAAATCTTCCCCATAAGGTAGAACCCAACAAACTCTTCATCTGTAGGGTGAAATCTGAACGTAGGAAACATAACATCATCAACCTTTTCAACATCATTCTCCTTCATCTTTATCTTCTAAATAGCAAGGAAGAAAATCTAAGCCAAACCCAAAATGATTCCGCCATTACTGTGCTTGTGCAAAAGGTAGCAAATTTTTTTTTTTGCTGATTTTTGATTTCTACTTTCTCTTTATTGTTTTAATGATTCCACCATTATTTATAATGCTATACATATTCTTTATATGAGAAAATAGGTTTCTATTATGTATGTGTTTCTTATATTCCCTTTTATAATGTCATTTGATTCTATTTATGTTACTGTTGAGTTTTGGATGAAAATCGTCAATAACTTTGAGAGAATTGGCCTATTAAATTGTTTATTACATACAAGCGTTTAAAGAAAAAAGCAACACCACTAAATTTGCGAACAAGTATTGCTTATTCAATCTATGAAAGGAATTAGATTATATTCTCTACTTCTTTTAGCCACTACATTTGTGTAATTTTTAGATTTTTGAGCCTTTATCATTTGAAGTATCATATCCAAGTTGTGAAAGAGATCCATTTATCATGTTGCGTAAATTGGCCTGATGTAGCAAATGTTTACACATTTTGGTGGTTGTGATGCTCATACATTTACAAACAACAGTAGCAATTATAAACACTAGAATTTATCATAAGTAAAGCAAATATGGATTTGAGCAATCCCATAGAATGCTTGCCACTGGAAAATAGAGGTTAATTATTAGATAATAAAATGAACTGAAAAAGTTGTGAGAATCATAAGATACCTTATAATACTCAACACTAATGATTGGGTTAGTGATAACTTATGCTTAAAAAAATTATGCATATCTAAATCTAATTTTATTTTTAGAAGCCTATAGTTTGTGAGACTTGGGTTAGGGTAACTTGGATTTTCCTCATTTCTTCCAAATATTAGGCACTTTTTTTTTTCAATTCAACTATTATTTTGAGGTGATGACAGCTACTAAGGATTGGAAGAAACTTGAAGACTGCATTAGTGAAGACTATGAAAAAGGGGTGAAAAGTTTCTTAGCTTATGCATTTACTAAACTAAGGAAAGAGTCCATCCGTTGTCCGTGCAAAAAATGTGTAAGCATAGAGTTCGGGAGTCGTGAGCTAATTCACGGGCATCTCTTAGCTTATGGAATGGTCAAAAGGTATACATTTTGGTGTCATTATGGGGAGACATTTAGCGAGCCTAGTGTTGAGATAATTGATGATGATGATAGATGAAGATGACGAAATGCAGGGTATTTTAAGGGATTTATATCATGATTTTAATGATATAGGATCCTTTGGCCATGACAAACAAGAAGAGGAGCCGAATAATGAGGCTAATAGGTTTTTTAGGCTATTGAAGAATTCAGCAGATCCTATTTATGATGGTTGTAAGTCTTCAAAAATGTCTACTTTAGTAAAACTCCTTCACCTTAAAACTCTAGGACGATGGAGGAATGAGTCATTTATCATGCTGTTAAAATTCATAAAAGAAGAGTTGTTGCCAAATGGATCAAACTTATCAGACTCCTATTATGAGATAAAAAAACATGATCAAAGATCTTGGACTTTCTTATGAGAAAATCAATTCATTTGTGAAAGATTGTATGCCATATTGGAAGGAGGATGAGAAGTTAGATACATCTAAGGTGTGTGGTGAATCTAGATGGAAGACCAATACGCATAATGGTGATGACAAATACAGGTCAAATGGTAAAGAATATTGCAAAAGACTTTGCGCTACCTTCCATTGAAGCCAAAGTTACAAAGGTGATATATGTCCTCCAAGATAGCTTCCTTGATGAGATGACGTCATGATAAAAGAAAGAAAGATGGAATAGTGAGGCATCCGATTTTTTCTCTTACATGGAAATCATTTGATGAGTTGCATAAAGGGTTCGCTTCTGACCCTCATAGTGTTAGACTTGGCCTTGCTAGTGATGGTTTCTAACCTTTTGTAAATCCTAAAACTTTATAACATTTAGCTTGTTATTTTGACTCTGTATAACTTGTGTGCTGAGTTGTGCATGAGACAATCTAACATGATTCTTTCATTGCTTTTTCCCGGTCCTAAAAGTCCTAGTGATGCAATTGATATATATTTGCAATCCTTAATTAAGGAGCTAAAGGAGTTATGGGAAGTGGGTGTTGAGACATGCGATGCATCTTCTAGCTCTCATTTTCAACTCCTTGTAAGTTTACTATGTACAATCAATGATTTCCCTGCACATAACATGTTGTCTAGATGAAGTACTAAGGGGAATTTGGCATGGCTCTTTTGCATTAAGGAGACTCACTCGATGAGGTTGTATCATAGTGGTAAGCAATGCTATATGGACGATCAACGCTATTTACCTATGGATCATACATTTCGAAAACAGAAAGATCTATTTGATGGAACCACTGAACATGGTGTACCTCTAAAGCCTAGTTCAATCGATGAAATTCTTCATCAAGTAAAAGATCTTGAGAACCTTGTATTGACTAAGGCTTCACATATGAAGGCTTAAGATATCTCATGAGAATAGGTTGGATAATTAGAATAAGAAAGGTATATTCTTTCAACTTCCACATTGGAGGGAGCTTCTATTACGCCACAATCTGGACGTGATGCATACTGAGAAAACCATATGTGATAATATTCTTGGAACAATCATGAACATCGAGATAAAAACCAAGGATACTATTAGGACGCATCTTGATTTAGAAAAATGGGGTTGGTGTCCGATTTGCACTTGTTGAAAGATGGGGGCAAGTTAAAGATGCCTCTTACATCATACACTTTATCTCTTCTTGAAAAGCGCATATTTTGCTAATTCTTGAAAGCGTTAAAAGTTCTTGATGGATTTTCTTCAAACATATCTTGTTATGTGAAGATGAAGGAGAACAAAATTTCTAGTCTCAAGAGTCACGACTGCCATATTGTACTCAAACATGTCTTACCACTAGCATTGCATGGCCTTCTTGAAGCACCTGTATGGGAGGCGCTCATTGAGCTATCAATGTTCTTTGATATATTAGGTGCTAAAGAACTATAGATAGATGATCTGGAGCAAATTGAAGCTCAAATCCCCATTACTTTATGTAAGCTATAAAAGGCTTTCCCTCCATCTTTTTTTTGATGTTATGTTGCATTTGTCTATCCACTTGGTTCATGAAGCTAAAATTGCGTTTGCAGTCTAATTTAGATGTATGTATCCTATCCAACGAGATATGCATACGTTTAAGTCCTACATCCAAAATAGGACTAAGACAGAGACATTAATTGGAAAGGGCTATTTAGCTAATGAATGTATGACCCTTTGTTCATGGTATCTATATAGCATGGAGACCATGTTTAATCGTTCTCATTGAAATTATGAAAATCACATTGAGAATAATGTAGGCTTATCTATCTTTAATAAGTTAGGGTCCCATTGAGTTCGTAATAATGTTGAGAAGCATGAGTAGGACGAAGATCAGATCTATATTTTGAAGAATTGTGAAGAGGTTCAAACTTTTCTAGAGTAAGCCTTGCCTTGATAGTATTTTTATTTCTTTTTTTAACTCTTCATATTGCAAATTAATTTGTGAACTTAAGTAACTTTTTCCTTTTATTTTGACAATATTCTAAAGGCCAACCATCTAATGCTTCACTTTTTGTGGAGGAATAGTGTAAAAACTTTAGAGAATGGCTCAAGTGTGAAATAAATATACAATACCATATTAATTATCCTATATGTAGAAGTTAACACATGCATAATTTAATACAATGTAAATAATCTTTTTAGGTGATGCGATTATATGAAGTTGAGAAGATTGAAGAAATAGAAGATTTGCTTTCGTTGGCATGTGGTCTAACACAACATGTCACCTCTTTTAGTGGTTACATTGTTAATATATATAGATTTCATACAGAAGAGTGCAAAAAGAGTTTTATAACTCAAAATAGTGGCGTGGTTTTAATAAAAAAATACAAGCCAAGGAGTTGAAAACATAGATTATTATGGGGTCATAACTAATGTGCTTGAGCTACACTATCTTGGGGGAAAATGAGTGGTGCTATTTCATTATAAGTAGTTTGATGTATATGAAAAGATTAGAGGGATTAAAATGGATGAATATGGCTTTGTTAATATTAATTGCAAATGGTAATTAAACACTAATGAGTTGTTTATCGTGGCTAGCCAAGCAAATCATGCTTTCTCCGCAATTGATAATGTTAACAAAGAATGTCTTCTAGTTCTCAAGTAGCAACCAATTACTCTTACGAAATGTCTTCGTCAAATGATCTAGATGGTGTTAGTTATGAAAGTGAACATATCAAGATAGTGAATAGAGATGTGAAAAGAGGCGAAAGGAGAATATATAGTTGTATTCTCTTTAATAATTATATTATTAATGTTATCTTTACATTTGCTAAGTGAACATTTCTTTTTTCGCCATTTGAAAAGGTGTTTGACTCTATACCCCATTGAATAAAGTTAGCTTGAAGTGTTCTTCGTGTTCATGTATTAAAAGCCAATTAAATTTTACTTTTGGGAGTGTATTTCCTTATGTTCATGTTATAGTTTCTCATTTGGTCATCCTTCTTTTAGTATATCTTTTAACGGACTTTCTTGTTCCAAATTTGTGGTTTGTTGGTTATTAATGTTTGCTTCACTATTAGCATATCAATGTTAGACCTTTGGGTTATAGGTGTATAATTTTGAACATGTGGTTTGAAATAAGGTATTACTTGCCTTTTAAAATTATAATTTCTATCTATTCTAATATTTTAGTTCCAAATTTATGGTTTGCTGTGGATGATCTTGCTAGTTTATAGTTTTTAAGAGTTTGACTATATTTACCTTTAATGATCCAAATAATAAAGATAAAATTCACATATTGTTTTTTAAATTTAGAAAGTAAAAGGGCTTCCAAAATTGCAAGAAGTGGGATGTAGAAGATTATATTACTTCCAAAATTTATTTGTTGTTTTAGTGTAGTAGTGTGACAGGAATATTCTACCATTTTTAGAGGTATGGAGGCTCCATGTTGCCTAGCATCATGAATATTTGGTGAAATCCTCAAAATGTGGGTTTATGATCCTTGATTACTAACTTGGTGCAATACTTAAAAGCGTAGTGTGTGGTTGCATATCCGATGAAGGTAATACATTTTCTAATTTAATTCGACTTGCTGCAAAGTAACTACTGATGATATTGCATATATA
>JACYFF010031955.1:47782147-47800656 GCA_017589665.1 Selenicereus undatus | reverse complement strand
TATAGCTTTGTTTCGTTAAAAACTACGTTGAATTTTGGAATCACAAACAAAATCTGAAAGTGTTTTGTTACATGGAGGAAAAGGCATTAATGCCTTCATTTGCTAAGTCAGAGATTTTGCCGACTTTGATGGCCTTCCTTGATTTTGGAAGGTTTGCCTCCTATAAATTAAGGTCATAAGGACTTGGTCAATTATCATAAAGCAAGGAAGTCACTCACACACAAATTATAATGTGGTATGTTTGTAAGTGGGCTGTAGAGCTTGTGCATGAAGATCTCATGGGTGTCGTGAGGTGGTTATATATAACACTTTGGTTGGTTGTCTAGGTAGTGATAGAAGCAATTGGTGGAGTTATTCAATTGCATTCAAGCTTAGAGGTAATTTCTATATTGTTCCTAAATGGTTGTGAGTCTCGAATTAGGGTAAATAATTTGAAACGGTTACTCGTCATACTCTTTACTATTCTTATATTTGAACCCTTCTATCAGTTTGCCATGTGATTTTTTCCCTATACACTAGAGGGTTGTCTACGTTAATTTGGTGTTCTATTTAATTATTTCCTTTATTTGATTCCGCATATTATTGCCTTGTGGATGTTGTATGATTACTAAGTTCAGCCAATTGCTTCTATGGGTAGTCTTGGTCCCGACACTAGCAATGTTTTCGTGCAAGATGCAAAATTCATTCCGGCACCTAATAACACAACAGACTTGGGATTTTGGCTTCTACTTAGGTATGCTAACCGTTAATGGTAGAATAGCATTCCTGGGGAGCCTTGGAGCAACGGTAAGGTTGTCTCCGTGTAACCAAAAGGTCACGGGTTCGAGCTGTGGAATCAGCCACGGACAAAGTCAGGTTAAGGTGCTTATAAATTTTACCCTTTGGGATACGCCCCTTCCCCGGACCCTGCATGAACGTAGGATGCTCGTGCGCCGGACTGCCTCTTTTTTTTTTAAACATGCCTGGGCAATGTACTGGACATTCATTAGCATAAATGGACACGGCCTTAAAAGGACTGCCCATTAATTAGCCATAATGGGTTGAGACCGGGCCATGGTGCGGGCCATTTCTGTGGTACCCGAAATGGTTGAAATGCTTGAAGCCTAGTCGCTCTGTCTCTGTCTCTCTCGTTCTTTCTCTTTCTGTCAACCTAAACCCTAGTCACTCTGGGTAGTGAAATCTTCAGAAGGTTATCATCCATTGCTGCATTTCTGGGTAATCTTCAGAAGGTTGAAGCCTGAATCCTCATCTCTCCTCTTCGCCTCTCTCTCCCCTCTGTCCTTCCAGGTACTTCTCATTTCTCCTTCTCTCTTCTCTTTCTTGGTGCTCATTCTCGTTCTCTTTCTCTGTCTTTTGGGTGTAGACGATCTTCAACTGTACACAATTGTAGAAATTGGCAACACGGGTAGCGAAAAAATGAACTTTTTAGATCTGGGTTTTCTCCATATTCTCTGTTTAAGCTTATCCAATGGATACTAATAAAGTATGAGTGTCATCTTTCTCTCTCTTCATTGGTAGTTTTTGTTAGTCTTGGGAGTTTTTGAGAAGAGTATTATGTTGAACCTTGTGTCTCATTTCCTCTTTGTGTTTTCAAAATGTTACAATCTTGTCTGAAGATTGCCTCTCCCTTTAAATATGAAGGTTAATCTATGTCATGTTTATTGATGTGATTGTCTGTCTGCACATTCGTGGTAGGAAATTCATAGAAGTATAAGTGCAGTATGTTAGAACGACAATTCTGTCCAAAGTCATCAGTTCCTATTTGCAATAAACACAGCACAATTAGTCCAAGATAGACGATAGTTTTTGACTAATACAAGTACTTTAGTGTTGTTAATTGACTTCTCAAACTTGGAAGAAATATAATCAACTCGAGATGTACCAACTTTCTCAACTACCTTCTCTCTTGTTCCAAATGAAAGAGAAGTTGATAACAAAGAAACAGCAAAATTTTTCAAATTTGATGGGACCAGAAGACACTCTAGCAAATCCCATAATCCCAAAGGTTTCTCTGACTGCAAAAGTGACGGGCTTAATTGGCCGTCACACCAGAGAGAATTGCAAGCCCTGTTTGACTTTCTCTTCTTGCCAATTTCCAATGTTTTGTATCATAAATCTCCCCTGTTTTTTTTTGGTTCTATGTAAAAACAGTAATTGGCATTTTCAGATTGTCAGATGAGATAGTGGGATTTTTTTCTGATTCAACAAAAGGGTGGCTTCTAATTTATATTTTAAGGGTGCATGGATTGTCCATCGTCGTTTGCTCGAGGCCACTTCGGGTCCTTGAGGATTTTTAACAGACATGGGAAATAGGATGCTTGGGAAGTTTGACAAGTATTGGTTTGAGTATAACCTATATTTATCGTGTGCTGTCATTCTTGATTCTAGATGCAAGGTTAAATTTGTTGAGTATTGTTTCAGTAAATTATTTGCCCCTGATGAAGCCATAAAACGGGTGGATAATGTATTGAGTACTTTGCGTTCCCTATATAATGAGTACAAGGGGATGATTATTTTGATGATTATAATAGTTTTAGTCGTAGAAGATTTAGACCACCACAAGCAAGGAGATCGCAACTTGACTTGTACTTGGGGGAGCTGACCCTTGAGTTGAATATGGAGTTAGATGTTTTGGAGTTTTGACATGGAAGTTCCATGAGATATCCAAAACTTTCTATAATGACACGAGATTTGTTGACTATCACTAACTGTTGCCTCATAGTCTGCATTTAGTCTTACTGGCAAAACCATCTCCCCTACTCATAGTGCATTGAAACCAAAGACAGTACAAGCATTGGTGTGTATGCAAGATTGGAGACGTGCGGACTATGATGCTACTTTAGTGGTCGATAATGATTCTAATTTAGACGTGGAAGGAGCGCATGAGGATGAGGAGGACAATGCAAGTCTTTTCTTTTAGGTAATTAGTTCTTTTGATTATTATAATACATTATACTTACTAGATTAAATTTGTGAGCAACACTTATATGATGCTAATATTTCCATATGAAATTGAAGTGCAGGACTTTCTACTTCGTGGCTTCATGATCAAATTTGGACTTTATCACTTGGTGGAATTGGTTTCAGAAATTATCTTTAATTTGGAATGGCTATGTGGTGTACTTTGCATTTAAGCTTATTGTAATTTGGATTACCTTGGTTATGTATTTTCTAACTTTAAATTTGGGCTAGTTCAGTTTGGTTGGAAAATTACAAGGACATTAGTTGGTAAATTAATTCACCAAAAACTCTACTTAGGTGGTAATGGGGGGGTCATGGGCGGGCCGGGTTTATTTGGTCCATAACCCAGCCTATTAACAAATGTTCTGGGCCGGGCCCTTCCCTGACCGTTGCCCACCCCTATAGAATAACATGAATGATATGCTAGCACATTGTTGCGAAACTCGGGAGCCGCCGTACGAACATGAAAGATGACCTTGACTCAGTGAACCCTCTCGTCCTTACAAAATTACTCCATGCAAATGACAAAACCTTCTCATCAATTTTGTGATGGACTGGAATGGACGACTAGAGATTTATCTGGAGGGGGATGGAAAGAAAAGCAGAGTGCACCTAGTTCATTCTGAAGCTCTTCAAAAGCCTAAGGAAAAGGGGAACTAGCATTAGGTCTATAGGACAACCCATTGCTTTGCTTACTAAGTTGGGTTGGAGACTCTTATTTCAGTTGAGCTCTCTTTGTTGAAGCCTGGAAGCACATTATAGTGCATTTTCTAGTCCCAGGAGATGAACACGAAGACAAGCTCTAATGTGATGGAACTCCGAATGTAGTGTTTTGAATTAAATCAACATTGTGTTCAGAACTAACTCAACAAAAAATTTAAGCTAATGGTTAATTGAAGGCTCAGGAATAGACTTATATTTTAACATGCATTTCATGCAAATGTCTTTTGGGTTTGAAGTACTTTGGATACTACAAAACCTCCCCCTTACGTTGCGTAATAAATCAGTATGGAAATTGCTAAGATTCGAACTTGAAATCTTTCATTTAGAAAGACTCTAACACCATGCTCAAAGACTTATATGGACGAAACCGGCGTTTCAACTAACATAAAGCCTAGCTTGGAGAGTTCCAAGCACCATGAAAGGTATGAACATTCATTTGGCTTTCTTTGCATGATAAAAAGCTCACCAATGCCCGAAGGGCGGCTAGGAATTTGGCCATGGGCCCTATGCCTTCATTCTATGATGGGGTACGTTGTGGGAGATTTATTACACATTATTCATGAATGTGCATCTACAAAATTCATTTGGAAGTGTTAAGGCGTACCAGCTAATAAACGGGCCTCCTAGATCAAATGCTTAAGTGAATGGATTGTTGGCAATCTATTTGTTGAGTGAAGGGGTGGAGCTAATAATTAGGACTTGGAGTTTCCTAATATGCTACGGGGGTAGTGATTTTGGCGGAACGCTGGGGTCTTTGGGCTTGAGGAGATCATACCAATTAACCCATTTAGCTTCCTTCACCAACATTGTCC
The DNA here is from genome assembly GCA_017589665.1 of Selenicereus undatus. Lineage (NCBI taxonomy): Eukaryota > Viridiplantae > Streptophyta > Magnoliopsida > Caryophyllales > Cactaceae > Selenicereus > Selenicereus undatus. The sequence goes on along the minus strand of JACYFF010031955.1, from coordinate 47,796,160 downwards.
TCAGGTGAAGCGGCTTTGCTACTAGAGGGTGAGGTCTTTGGAGATTCCCAGGAAACTTTAAATAGAGAAATTAAAATTGTGGGAACCACCAGTAGGCTGATGGCTATTGTTATTTGTTAAGCACTAATGGCGCGGCTAAAGGAGAATATTTACCGTACTAACGTATATACGAGCACTGTACACACGCGCTTTGAATTTAGCAGACCTCAAGCTGCGCAAATGTGGCAGATACATCTGTAGCCGAGTGGTGAGTGTGGGCAAAGGGCGAATTTATTGTGGACGATTTTGAAGATATAATCGGGGAATATGGTCATGTTTGGCAAACAGCTGTTAGCTGTTTGTATTAGCTGTTAGCTGTTTGAGTTATCTGTTTGTATTAGCTGTTTGAATTAGCTGTTTGTTGAAAAGCTGTTTGGTAAAATTAGCTGTTTATGACAAAATTGTGAGACAAAAAACTAATTCTTCAAAAAACTCTTCCAAAAAGCTAATAGAATTAGCTTTTTCAAATTAGCTTTTTGGACCCAAAAAGCTCTTTTAAAAAACTCTTTCACCAAACACCTAAATTAGCTTTTTTACTTGATCAAAAAGCTAATTTTGATCAAAAAAACTCTTTTTGGCTAAAAAGCTCTTCAAAAAGCTCTTTGTCAAACAGGGCCTATGTATTTATTTCACTCAATCTTGAGTTTCCGCTTAAGGTTTAAAGTCATGGTTTTGATCCGGATTTTCTCCGACTCCGCAAGGTGACCCCCCAGTGCTTCTTTTGTTCTTTGGCTAGTCATATTTCGGTTATTTCTCTTCTAACTTTTCAACTCTTTCATTTTTTTATTATGTTATTTATTTTGAACTTTTTTTAATGATGGCATTCCAAGACTCCGAGTGTTATTCATAAAAATATTTTGAAATTAACTTAATCACATTTTTGCCTATTCTCTAACAAATTTACGAATGTTTTAACCATGTAAGTACAAGAACATCAATCTTTAGATTCAATCGATGAACCTTTCGAGATCTCTGATGATGAGTCTTTCCTATTATATATGTATCCTTTTAGGATGTGTAATTAGCATCCTACAGACATGTATATGGTAGAATTACTGAAGTTCATTGTGGATATTTGTTGTCCAAGCAAGTTCCTAGCATCATCTTCATCTTTATCTAATTGAGGACTGCAAAAATAGACCTATTCAATGTGAGTGCTCAATAATAAGAATCGAACACATCTACCCAAAAGTTCACTGTGTGTTGCGAGTTGGCCAGCAAATCAAAGAGCGGCTTTTTCTTATCTTTGTGTTAGCCACCCCCTCCCCCCCTCTGTTTAAGACTTTTTGGAGGACTTTCCGGAAGACGCATCCTAAGTATTCTGTTCATTGATATATTATAGGTATGGAATGGAAAAGAATAGAATGAAGTGAGGAGTAAAATGGAGTGGGCATGAGTGGTTTATTGTATGAAGGAGTGAGAAGGCATGGAATAGAGTGGGAAAAAGTGAAAAAAATGGAATAAAATGAAAAATAGTGGAAAAGAGTGGAATGGGGTGGGGGTGGGAGTGGGAGGAAACGGAAGAGTGTGGGAAGTGTGGGAAGAAGTAGGACAGAGTTGGAGGTAATGGAAGAGTGTGGAAAGGAGTGAGAGATAATGGAAGAGAGTGGGAATGAGTGACAGTTATCTTTAAGAAATGAGAAGGAGTGAAACAGAACGGGAAGCATTGGAAATGAGTGGGAAGAAGTGGAGGGGACAAATATACCCATGAAAAGAATAGGGCCTAGGATTACTAAACTATTTAGGATTTTTAAAGGGCTTGGACCTCCTAAATGCACCAGAAAAATATGTATATATTTTAGAGATCTTGTTATGCTACTAGACTTTTAACATTTAGTTTTTGAACAAGTGATGATAACATCTAGACTATAAGATTCATTAATATAAAATATTAAATCACTAAGAAAAGAGAACAAACAAAGAAAAGCTCCAAATAAAAAAGTTATTGAGGGCAACAGTGAGAACTAATTATTCCTCCCCGTTAATCGTTTGATTCAAGGAGCATATAATCCAGAACAATTCCTCATAATTAGATTTAAACAATATGTGGCCAATAAAACGTACAATTATAATATAAGTACGATGGAGGGAAGTTTGACTATGCCTACAGAGACTGCAATTTCCAAGATATGATTGGATCAAAGACGACGAAGGCTGGAGGAGCCATACATATCTTGCACATTAATTGAAAGGAGGGACATGGACCCTACTAAAACATGGAAACATTTGGACGTAGCCTAATATGACCAAGGACTGAAAGATAGGAGGGCCTCACCTTACCCTCTCTCAAATTCAACCACTTACTATCTTGTTAAAAATCATAATTTCTGGCAGGTCAACCCTTTGCTTTGGCTTTACATGTGCAATATTGTACTGGTCCCGGCACGTTGACCGTCTCAATTGTACTAGCAATCTTGACTCTTCTTGAGTGTCAACTCAATTTCGAAACTTTGACCTTTTATTTGCATCATCCTTGCTTGGATTGTCTCCCTATTAATTATGTGGCCCTCTTATTCCCTCTTTCTGAATCACATATAATATAATCATTCATATATGGATCTAATCATACGGGTACCGTCCTATGCAGAGTTTGGGCTTATTAGCTTTGGCTCTGCATGGATGTTTTAGGGTTATTCCACCTCAACTATTTATATTTCAAAAAAGATGTTAATTGACTCCTTAAGTGGAAGAAATCTCCCAAAAGTACATAGTAATAGTCGTTTTATCTATAGGTCATTTTAAGGCTGTGTTTGACAACAGCGTTTTGAGTAGCATTTAATGTTTTGACCAAGTTAATACACTAATTAGTTAACTTGTACTATTCGGTAAACTAGTGTTTGACTAGTATTTCAACTAGCGTGTAGCGTTTTAAGCAACGTTTTTGAAAAACTAATAATATTAACGTTTGACATTTAAAAGTAGCGTTTCATATTTTTTAGCAAAAAAATATCCTTTAAAAGTTTTATATTTGGAAATTATCGATATCTTTTTATGTCAATTTACATTAATCAGCTAGTGTAACAGCTAAATTTACCGGACACATTAGTTTAAACCGCTCATCTAAACAACTATCCGCTAACAGCTAAATTAGAGATGCTATCCGCTACTTAAACAGCTAATTTTGCAGAACAGAGCCTAAGTGTCATTGTATCTCATTTCGGTTTAGGAACGTTGGGTGTAATGAGAGACAAATAAAAGTTTGGATGATAGACTACATATTTAAGTCCACACGGCATGCTCCACTTAAATAAGATAGGGGGTTAAACGTAGAGTTGGCAAAAATTGTCCAACTTGAATATCCGAATTTATCCAAGTCGGAAAAAACCGAGTACGGTTATGAATTTTTTGTCTGAATTTTGAATCAGGACACAACAAGTTTTATGTTTCTATTGTCCGGACCCGATTTTGATTCAAACTTAGCTCGCTCGATTGTTCGACACAAAAAAACCGGGTATTAGACATTAATTTCTTGTCTAAATTTTGATATTTTCTGACTTGTTCGATCCGAATCCGAATTTTTGTCAGCTCTAGTTAACGGAGCAGGATGAGTCTTGAATTAAAAAAGAGTTGGATTGTAGACTAAAAATATCTTGCTTAGTTACTATTACATAGGGAAGGAAAAGGAAACAATGAGCCTGTCAGATGCATACTAAAGCTAGCTGTAATCCAAGATAAATGCGTTGCTAATTATAAAATGACTGTTTTAATCGTCTGAAAATTCGACTACTCTTGAGAAGGCTTATATATTATGCAATTAGAATTGGACAAATTTACATGAGCGAAAACAATTCAATTACGCAGATATGGATGTGCTTGATGTCTAATAGAAAACAGATGATTTATCTTATACTTTAAATTAATAACCTATTGTAGTGAGGAACCTCTCTTGGTTATGTACCAAAGTACTTGTCACCAAAGTAAAATGTCAAGGGGTTCAAACTCCACCAGTTTTAAGGGTTTTTCTTACACCCTTTCTCTTGTAAGTTGGATCTTACCTATGCAAGGCTTTGGCGGGGAGGGTGGTTGAGTAACAATCCATCATATGTTTTGAACGCAATAACTTATTAAGAAATTGAAATGGCCAATATCATACTATAAGCATATCCCAGTGTATCTTACAAACCCATTACTGTGGTGTTGCACGTACTATATATGATTTGGAATACAGGTCCAAAGTTATTATGAGATGTAATAACAAACTAACATCAAATAATGTTGGTGTTGGCGTGGATGAAAGTAAAGATTTGCTGGACAGAGCTGGCTATATCCTCGGCGGTGAATCGTGCTTCACTTGCTACCTGCAAGAAAAAATACAAGCACCCCATCATATCTACTATTGATCAACTTCATCCATAATTCACATTTGAAAGAGTAGAGGATAGTTTACCTGAACATTGAAAGAGTAGAGGACAGTTTGCTCGATGGTGGTGATGTTGGTGTGGAGAATAGTAAAATGTAAATGTTCAAGGTCAGCGATGACCCTAATAAGTTGGCCAGGCCGCCTACGAGAGAGGATCTTAATCAGTGCATTGAAACCTGACATCTTGACTTCCACATCTGCGATGCTAGACTTGCTCTCTGCCGTTTCTTCCCAAAGGAGTCCAGCAGTGCAGTTGGCAGGGTCCATCTCCACAAGCCTCATCTGATCGTCTTGATAATGAGTAGGTACCATTGCAGCACCACCAGGGGTTTCCTGCAATGGCGGTGGGAAACCTAGTGGTGGTTGTTGGACTAGGGAAAGCGCTGATGTCGATGGACCGCCCTGATCTCCGTATAGTCTTCTTCGCTTTTGGGACTCCAGGCATTGGAGCAGTTGCTCCAACTCTCTAACGAACTCTATTGCTCCTCCAATTATCGACGCTTGATCTCCCTACACATCACAATTTTCTTACTTATAAAATAAACCATAGACGTCCTACTAAGATCCTAAGAACGCTAAGATTGCTAAGTTTCAGTACACTAAGACCGTACAAATCTAAACGTCTTCGAAGCATTGGTTTAGTCCATTTTTGCGTAATATTTCCAATTAGGCTGCTATATCATAAATCACGAACAAATAATATTTCAGGTAGTTCATCTAGTAACTTGACTTGCTCAATATATAAGTGCTTACCCTCTGGACATAGGAGCTGGGCATGAGTGACCTCAAAACTCGAAGGTGCTCATTCATTTGTTTCCTGCGGTTCCTCTCCACAGCAATATGGGTCATCCTTTGGCTCTCAACTTCCTCAGTAGTTTTAATGGTCCGAGGCCTCTTCCTTTTGGTGGCGCCCGTGTTTTTCCCAGCTGCCGCTCCTTCCAAATTACCTTGGCCAATCTTCTCCCCAGTGGTCTCAACAATATTCTCGTCCGTGCTATTTCCTGCAGCATTGCTCATAAACTCAAGCTGCACCGGGTTGTTATAAATATTAGCATTTCTATTCTCTTGCTGGTCGTAGATGAACTGTGCAACACCTTCGCTGTTACTATGGCTTCCATTACCAGGCCCACCTGACATAATCAGCTGGTTATTGAGGACAGGAAACTTGAGGAAATTGACGGCATCGATTGCATTATTAGGATCTCCATCTCTGTTAAAATTCTCAATGCTTGCGTCTTGGTCTTGTTGCTGATGGTGGTCATAAGGGTGATGGAGAGCCAACTTAGGCCCAAAGTCGGCAAACTGCATAACATCCGCAAAGCTGAGGCCCCTATCAACAGATGCACCGATGCTCATGCTGCTGCCAGGCTCAAGAAGCAGCTGTTGATGTTGGTGATGCTGCTGATGGTGGTGGTGGTGTGGCGGTATGATGTAGTCCACCATAACTCCTTCTGGTTCCTCCTGTAGAAGTAGTAGAGGATGCAAAGACTCAATGAATAACATGACGATGGCGATGATATGAGAAAGAGCAGTGAAAAGATTTGTCAACTTAATTGTACAACACAGTGGGTATCATATAGCCGGTAAACATACCGAGTAGTTCTGATCTTCTTTCTCCATGTGGCTTTATGTACACATAAAATAGTGGTACGTAGTTCTTCTGGGTACCCACTATTTTTTCTTATGGGCACCACCGACGACTTTAATGGTTGACCTTTTCTTTCAGATCAAACCCCATTAAATCAGGACAAATTGCTGACACCTATGTGTGTGTTTTCGTTTGTACCTGAGTGAAGCTGGGGTAGAAACTATGGTTTTGTCATAAATTGGCAATCTAGTAACTCTGAGTCACCATATACGCAAAGAGAGAGAAAAGAGGGGTGGTAGATCTGTTTGCACTAGTCGTGTACTAATTATCGGAAACAATGCAGCACAAGCTAGACTCACATAATTAAATAGGTTTGGAAATGGAAAAGGAGCCTTGGAGAGTAATTATCGACCTCATGAAAATTCACATGCAATATTCATCGTTACCGCTCTTCTCTTTTCTTTTTTGGCTTAATTAATGTGAATCACAGGCCACCAACGCCTTTACCCGTCGCCTTATCTCTTAACTTCAACATCTTTTTTTTGCTTTTCATGAACGTAATTAAAGATATAAGCGCTTCCACTCACGACTCCGCTGGTTGTTCTTCAATCTTCAGCTTTGAAAACTGGGTTGCGTTTCAAATTAAAACTGTGCATCTGGCAAATACATGACCTAGCTCCTGGGCAATTTGGATGTTTGAACATGCTTTTAACCCGGAATATATCCGTGACATTCAGTAAGCTATTTTAGGGTTGTTCAAATGTTGATAAAAATAAAATTTATGTTTCTAGGTTTGGTAGAATTGTTTTTAATATCTTTCGGTACTCTTAAAAAGACCCCAATTCGTGGACATTTGGGTAGCTAACACAAGAAACCTAGATACCCCAATGACCAAACAAAAGATTCATAATCAAGTACATGAAACTCAATCCAAGAAACATTCAAATTAAAAGTTTTATTGACCTCGAAATCAAAAATATTTGGTTGACTTGAAAAGTAAATTTCGGACACCTTCATTATTTGGTAAAAGCTTTCTTTGAGGATTTTCTATGTAAAAATGAAACAAAAAATTACTAAATCTGCTTTTCGACAATTGAATGCACTGATCATTTACTTGCACTAAGAACACTCGCATAGTGGATTACCCTACTTCCGATGCCCACAAAACATCAACCCCAAATCAGGAAAAAGGAACTATAAAATTAAGGTTCTATTAGACGATAGCGTTCAGAGTTATATTTAGCATTTTGATCAAATCAAAACACTAGTTAATGATGTATAAGTGCAGTGGCAGATCTAGATATTTTGAATAGGGGTGTCCATCTATTAACATCATCACTAATGTACAATATCAATTAAAAAAAGAAATTATGTGATACATATTACGGTAGTTTATTTTGTACAAGTAATACTAATATACCCCACTTTTGTACTTCGAAAAAAACTATGGTACCTCTATTACTACATTTGTTCTTTGCGATTTTTTTTTCGTATTTTGAATTTGATATATAAATTGTGTAAAATCACATAATGTTACGACTACATAGCATTTACTGAAACCATTAGTTACATATGACAAATTATCAGCACCTAGCAATAAAACCAAAAACAATTGGGACATAAAGTAAACCTGCCAGACATGAAATACAACTACAAATAAGCAATTTGAACTAGTTAATTGCACCAAAAGAGGGAAAAACAAATAGCATCAAGTTCAAATTAATTATTAGTGCCAAAATAAGGAAAAAAATCTACATCAAGAATACATTACATCTAAAAAACCAAAAAAATAAATAATAACAATAAAAGAAGATTAAAGATATTAGAATTAGAATAAATTTAAAGTTTACACTCCAAATAAGAGAGGTTGGCAAGGGGAGAAATTTGGATTTGGGTGCATTTAATTTAATTTTAATTTTCTATCAAATTCCAAATTTATAACTGCACTTTGGTATTTAAAAAATTTAAAAATATCAATATGTGAACTTTATATATTTAAAGAGTATCATTAATTTTTTTAACACTAATTTAGGGGTATCCATATATATCAATTTTATCGCATTTAAAATAAATCATTAAATTTTTTTGGCAGCAGGGGGTGTCCTCGTACAACCCTCCCCTAGTAGTAGATCCACCCATGTATAAGTGTCGGTAAGCTAGTATTTAGACTATGTTTCGAGCAGCATTTAAAGTTTCAACCGACGTTTCTAGAAATCCAATTGAATTTCAAAAGTTGCATATTGTCTTGGTTAAAAAGTACACTTTATTAGTTTTGCTTTTAACAAATTATCAATGTTCTCTTATATCAATGTGCATTAATTAACTACCTAGCAGGTAAATTTACTGTCATCTATTATTCAACCATTTATTTAAATACTGTCTGCCAACAATCATACTAGAACAGATGTTTACTAATTAAAAAACTATATATCCGACAATTAAATTTACTAAATAGGGTCTAAATTGAAGCAATGACTTAGTCAACATTGTGTCCGGGCCTCGTATATTATTTATAACAACAGTACAACAATGTACTTTATACAAATATCTCTAATATATAGAATATTACCCCCTCAATATGATCAGGAGGTTAGTCGACAAAATTAAGTTTCAAAACTACAGTAGTTGGGAAGACAATCCCTTAGCAAAAACTATACATATTGCATGTCCGTATTTATCAGGTTGCATCATTGTCAGATAATGTAAAACACAAACCACATTCTAATAAAGAGAGGGCTTTGCAACCAATTCATCGTCGAAGAGGGACGGGGCAGTTCGTGCAACAAAAAGGGTTTTAATTGGATTACAAGTTTAATTTGAAGCTGAAATTTGTGGAGAGGATCAACAACTAAAAAAGATCAAAAAACTTGTGACACTTGAATACCCAAGAGGAAATGAAGGTGACCAAGATCTTTCTTTGAAAATTGTTGCAAATGGAGCACAGCAAAAGAGAAGTGGAATTGCCAGTTATAATAACGTCAAAAACATATAAGACCATAATTAACATGTGATTAGATTTCATGCAATGGAGAAACATACAAGGATTAACTTAACTACATACAAAAAGCATTGACATATGAAACATACTACGTTCATGAAATACCTCACTTGAGGAGTTTGTTTCTTCCCATATACAATCTTTTTAAGATTACAAACATAATGAGAAAAATAACTACAAACAAATCTTACTCATTATTTCATCAAAGAACACATTTTTGACATTTAACTGTCGAATAACCTAATTAAAAGAGATCAAAGAGATAATGTTAAATGAACAATGTCATATTTAATAAGTTGAGTAAACTTTTCATGGCAGTCAATGCTAGCGTGTTGACAGACACCTTAAGCCACCAATCGAACTTTATGTTTTTCCATATTGCCACAGAACAATACTTCAATCTATAATGTAACTACGTTTTAGTCAACTTTAGGCAGAACCGATTCTCAAACTTTATTAGCAAGCGTGGAATTATTATCTCGCCATATAGCATCTGTCAACTTATGATGTCAGTGGCTTGAGCAAAATAAGTTGGTTTAATTTCAATTATTGAGTTAGCAAGAGAAAAACAAATCTTTGCTGAATGTGTTGGGGCCCTTAGGCTCCGATCTCCCCCTCAGTGCAAGGCAATTGTTCCTTCGATTGGTGATTTCAAAAGATTTAAGTTTCACAAAAGAAGCGGAGTCACCACCATATTTTTAAGAAAATATGGAAACCTTTTCAGAAAAGATTTTATAAAACAATCCCCTAACAATCCCCACGATGTCGAGCGCAAATTGACTTGACTCCAAGGCAAGTAACTAAAAGTCTATGCTAAGGTGACGGTACAATCAATGCTAAGGGTAAAATCCACCCATTAACATTACCCATTCAACAATGACCTCTACTAAGAGTTCATAAAAGAAGGAAACAAAAGAAACTTCTAAGTCTTCTATATGCAATGTGTTATGTTTCAAGTGAATGAGTCTTGTGGTGGTTAATAGTGTCAATGACAGGATTTTCTTGTTGACTACTTAAGGTTAAACATGCGACATGCTAAAGGAAACAAAAAATGAACGTGAAAAAAGAAATCGATAAATTCTAATATCTCTTGGATTAATATAAATTTGAGAAAACATACACCAACAATATCAAGAATTAAGATTTAGAAAATGAATTGATTATCTTTGTTAGGAGACCGAGACTTGCCCCACGTTGGGTTTAGTAAGAACAAGTTCTCAAATATTCTTGGTTTGTTAAGATTTCTAGGAGGCTAGTCTAAAAAATTTTATGTAGAAAAAAGGGCCCCAGAGAGAGAGGGGGGCAGAGAGCATCCAGAAAGAGGAGGGAGAACAAAAGGCTAGAGAGAGTTGTCACTATACCAAGAGAGAGGAGAATAGAAGAAAGCTAGAGGAAGAATCCTCTCTCTAGCGATGGGGAAGATAAGAATGTGTGTTGATATTTAGAGGATCCCCTTTTTATACTAGTTAGGAGAAGGAATAACTCCACTAGGGTTTGCCGAAACAACAAAGTCATTCCTTAGGTCGATTAGGGAAAATGTCCATGAGAAAACCCTAATAGAAATGAAGCTTGGCAGCATGCTACGTGTAACAAATTGATCCAAAATCACACAACATAACCCACTAACGTGGGAAGTCCAACAATTGGGTCCCAAAATCAAACCCCAAAATCCAAAAGTGGAAGGCCTTGTTGACATACTTTGTGGGAATGAAACTTATAAATCTGATATCCTTCTTTCAAATTAAAGATGTGGGACAAAGTCCCCTTATACACACATTCATACATTCAGATGGTTGGAGCATTACATACTTCCCCACTTATAGAACGCGACGTCCTTGTTGTGGGCTTTGAATCTCCTCCTTAGGCAATGTGGGCTTCCAGGGACATTAGCCCACCACGTCCTTGCCACCGGTCTCCATGCGTGGCATCACCCACTCTCCCTGCTAGATAAAGAGTATCAAGGAGACTGCACAGTAGGTCCCATTGTAGCCTACACATTATGGAAGGGAGTTAGATCTGATACCAAATGTAACAAACAGATCCAAAATTACACAACACAACCCACTAACGTGAAAAGTCCAACAATTGGGCCCATAAATCAAACCGCCAAACCCAAAAGTGGAGGGATTTGTTGATATACTTTGTGGGAATGAAACTTATAAATCTGATATCCTTCTTTCAAACTGACGATGTGAAGTCCCCTTATACACACATTCATACATTTAGATGGTTGGGGCGTTACACTAACGGCTAATGGCTTGCTGCCAACCCTAGTTCAGTGTCACTAGGACCATGTAGATGGAAAAACCTATCTCCTACCTCTTACCTCCTGGTCACTTTTCCTAGCCAAGCTTATCTCAATGACCTAATACTAAGCCTGGGTGCTACCTAGGTTGACTGTTTAGGTTCTTTTGTGCCCATGGGATTCCGAGCTTGAGTCCCCATGTCGGCGAATCATATTATTGGTTCATTTTGGAAGATATGAAGTTTAGAAATGCATTTTAGAAAATTTTTTATTTAAGAGCTAGCTCCTTAGTTCTTGGTAATTAATTGTTGTGGCATTGGTAAGGCTAGTATTCATTGGGTTGATATGTACCTAACATGTGATATGCAATCAGTCTATATTTTGAGGACACTTTTACATGTCTATAGAAGCCCCCACTTTAGCTGGGGCTAAATAAGGCGAAGCACAAAGTTTGTCATGTCATTCATGATGAATGCAAATGTCTTATTGCTAGTGCTAGAATGTTTGTAATGCAAATGCTCACATAAGGCCAAGTAGAGATGCAATCCAGTTAGTGTATGCAGGGTTCAAAGGGATTTATATGCTGGTGCTCGTACTAGTGCTGGTGTTGGTGCTGGTCCTTGTGTTGGTGTGGCTATTTTAGGGTTAATGACCCAATCCAAGATTGATAGTCCTACTACGTCTAATTATTTGGGGTCTACTATCCCACCCCATGATCAAAAGTCTCATCAAGAGAAAGTCTCAACATTAAGGAATTTCTATCCAATGCAAGATCTAAAGCCTCATGACAAAAATGTCTAATTATTCGGGGTATATTGTACCACCCCAAAATCTAAAATTTCATGATGAAAAAGGCCAAGCATTAGGGTTTTTTTTGTTCCACCCCTAAGAAAAATGTAATTATTTGAGGTTTACTCTCCCACCCCATTTCCCCAAGATCTAAAGTCCACGAGAAAATCTTAATATTAAGAGTTTTCTGTCCTACCATAGGATCTAAAATCCTGTAAGGAAAATGTTAAGTATATTAGGTGTTGCAAGTAAATGACAAAGGAAAGAAAGGAGAGTTATGAATTGTGTTATATCGTGAAGAAACGCATGGGCGTAAAAGTGTTGGCATGTAAAGGGGAATATACTAGTGGTCTTCTGTTTGTCTAGATTAAGGTTAAGCTAAATGAGCTTTAGAAGCAATGCCACCAGCTGACCATTGAGGGTAGGAGCCTATAAAAGGGGATCAACAGTCCATTTCTGTTGCCTCTTTAAACCCTTATCTCTCCAAAATCCTCCATTTTTTCTTAAGACAAGCTCAAAAAGAGTCGAATTCGGGTAATTCTTGCTCCTTAGTCAATTTTATACATATTTGCTTTTATTTGTGCTTAGAGTTTTGTGTTTTTTGAGGTTTGGAGGAATTTGGAGCTTTTGTGGTTTAAATGTAAAACGCTCAACATTTTGGGTGATTGGATAACATCTTTGAGTTATCACTAAATTATTATTATTAAAGAGAATCATGGGGAGTGAAACCTAGAATAATTAGATTTCATGTGCTATGTAACTTTGGTGAAAATTGGTTTAAATCAACCTGAGGGAGCCCATAGTTCCTAGTTTTAATACATGGGCTTGTTTGGCCATATTTTGGCTTACTTGAAGTTCAATGTATGTTGTGGGTACAAAAATATGATATGTTTGTGGTCATTTGAGTGTGTCCTATTGAAATCAATTGTGTTAAAGTCTAAGTTGAGAAAGATAAGGAGGCCAAGGTAGTGTGGGAAACAGACAAAAGAGGTGGTAGCTGGGAGAAGAGGTGGTAGCCTAGTTAGTTCCCATCCTCATTTTCATGCTCTTCATCAGGATTTAAGTTTTAGAGAACCATTATATTTTTCCTGTGAGGAAATTGTAGGGTTGATAGGCTAAGTTTGTCCTGGGTAGTTTGCCATCTACCCCTTCTCATGTGACCTATTGTTGCCTACTGGACAAGTGAGTTAGCCCCACTTACCCTTACAAAAAGGGCGGCGATGGAGATGTGAGTGGGTAAACTTATGAGAATTTCTTTTATTTTTCTTTTGGTAAAACAATTTAGAAGGAGGTGGTTATTGATATGGTACATATCGTTGTTATTAAATTTTTCATGAGGACAAGATATATATTGTAATCTTGGTTGTGAATTTCTTAAAAGTCAAATAGTGCATTTTACCTTCGTGTGTTTGTCATATAAAAAGGTTTTGATCCACATCTGCTCAGGTGGCTATTAGGAATGACATACTTCAAGGGATATAATATAAGAATTAACCATGATCAATGGGCAATTACCAAACTTACAATGGATAGTGATGTATATCTTGCCACAAGACGCTTCTTAAGTATCCTACCTTAGCCTAATAACATATTATATGTAAAATAATTGAATTTCAATTGCTATGATTAGTTTAAATTATGAACCTTTGGTACTCATCAATTATGCCTATGAGTACCAATGACACTCTAATCAGATTAACTCTATCAATGAACTCGTATGATATGCCAATTTTATAATTATAAAAAATTATAGATAAATAGGTGATTTCAGACAATTTATAAGTAGTAATAACCTTCTGCTTTTTAGTTATACCCTCTTTTTTATTTTAATACATGATATTATAATTTTTAAGTGTCTCGCTCAAGATTTATATGAATTTATATTTGCAATATATATATGGTATAACTAAAAAGCAGAAGGTTATTACTACTTATTTTTTTTTTTTTATCACCTATTTATCTATAATTTTTTATAATTATAAAATTGGCATATC
>JACYFF010031955.1:47724311-47776393 GCA_017589665.1 Selenicereus undatus | reverse complement strand
ATAATAATAATAATAATAATAATAATAATAATAATAATAATAATAATAATAATAATAATAGTAACAATAATATGTATAATAGATACAATAAATAATAATAATGATAATTATAATAATAATAGTAGCATCATCATCATCAACAGCAACACCCACAACAACAAAAACAACAAGGCCCACAGCAACGACACCAATGACAACGACGATGATGACGACGACAACAACAACAATAATAACAATAATAATAGCAATAATAATAGGCTTTTTTGATGTTATTATTATTATTATTATTATTATTATTATTATTATTATTATTATTGTTGTTGTTGTTGTTGTAGTTGTTGTTGTTGTTATTATTACTATTATTATTATTATTGAGGAAAAATAAAATTGCAAAGGACATTTCAGTAATTTCAAAACCTATATATCTTTTTGTTCAATTGTTGATGAACCTCTCTAAATTATTTCTCATTTTTGTAGGTCCTAAAAATTATCATGCAAAAATTCAATGTATTAAAATGTAATTTTTACAAGGAATCAAATTTAATTGCAACTATGCTCTAAAAAACTTTGACCATGTATTCTATAAACATATATATGACATATACTATGCATTACATGTAACTGTGATAATTATCATAAATAAAGTGAAAGATAAGGTCATCTCATGAATCGTATTCTAATAAACATTAGAGAATCTTCTTCATTGTTGGTCCAGTAAAAATCATAGTATCTCTCTAGGTTTACTAGATAGCTACTTTTCTATGGTATAAATTTTATATTATCATATATTCATATATATTTTTCAAACAAAGAAGAAGCATGGCAAAGAAGGAATGTACAAGTTCAAGCTTTCTCTTGTTTTCTTATTTCTGCTCCATGGCATAACATACATGACATATAGCAAGTGTAAGGAATAATCCATCCCCAGCAAACCCTATCTTAGTTATAAAATATTGACACTAAATACAAAAGGAAAAAAAATACTTATCCAAAAATATTATTCCGTAATACTGCCACTCAAGTTAGAGCACTCAAGTTGGAGCATGCAAATCAGTCCTGCCCAACATGGTCCGATAATATTGAAATGGTAGTTGTTCTGGTTCCTTCGTGAAGATATTTGCATGATGTTGCTTAATAGAAACATAAGTAACCTCAAAATCCCCTGATAGAAGTTTTTCTCAAACAAAGTGCTAATGGATATCAATATGCTTAACCCTTTCATGGAAGACTA
Organism: Selenicereus undatus; assembly: GCA_017589665.1. Taxonomy (NCBI): domain Eukaryota; kingdom Viridiplantae; phylum Streptophyta; class Magnoliopsida; order Caryophyllales; family Cactaceae; genus Selenicereus; species Selenicereus undatus. The sequence goes on along the minus strand of JACYFF010031955.1, from coordinate 47,775,162 downwards.
GGTTTTTGACTATATGAATTGCAACATGATTGCCATAAAAACAACCTCATAGGTTTCTCAAGAAAAACACCAGTTGAGGCCAAGAGGAATTTCAACCATTCTAACTTGCTTGTTTTTGTAGACATGGACATATATTCCGCTTCAGTTGATGTACAAGGCACAGTAACTTGTTCCTTAGTTATCCAGTCGATGGGGGATCCTCTAATGGTCACAAGTATCCAGTCAAAGAGCATTGTGTAATAAGGCATGCACCCCAGTCTAAATCTCAAAATGCAGTTACATGAAGATTGTTATAAGCTTTAAGCAACATAATCATGGGTTGGAGCACCCTTGATATTTTCAACACCTTACTAGTTGCATCGATATATTCGATCTTCGAATTCTGTACAAATTGAGACAACACACATAGTGCATAGCACAATTCATAACGTGTAATGGTTAGATACATCAAGCATCCAACCAAACAACAATATCTGCTTAATTCATCATGTTCTTGTCCACTTGCCAGATCCAAATTGTGATTTGCTTCAATTGGAAAAGCCATAGGCCTTCCTCTAGGAGCCCATACTCGTGCACAATTTACATGGCATGCTTCCTTTGACAAAGAAAAAGCCCGCCAGTCCTCTTTCCACTTCAATAACCAAAAGAATATTTGAATGGCTCAACATCTTTAATTTAAAAACATTCATTTAGATAAGTATTGAAGTCTGCACAAGTCCTAGAATTGTTTCCTACAAGTATGATGTCATCAATGTCAACCAACAAGGCCATAAAATTCTTCCTTTCTGATTTGTGAACAAGGAGTAATCAGAATAGGAAGTTATGAAATTGTGGTCTTCTAGTATCGAGGACAATTAGGACAATTTGCAAACCATTGCCTAGGACCCTATGGTAATCCACATAGAGAATTTCTCAGTGGACAAATTGTCCTGGATAAGCTAGATAAGTTGGTTGTAAACCTTGATGGCAAATTCATATAAACCTCTTCATCGAAATCTCCGAAGGAATGCATTATTCACGTCTATTTGATGAAGCTCCCACCTTTGCAACTATAGCAGATAAGTAGACTCCTACACTAGTAATTTTCGGCACTAGTCCAAAAGTCTCGTCATATTCAATACCAACAATTTGATGATCCCTGGAATGATTATTCTTGCCTTGTATCTTTGTATGGATTCATCTAAATTATACTTAACTTGATAGACCCGTTTGCAACTAACATGCTTCTTTTTGAGTGGAAGCTCTTTAATGCTCCAATATTGATAATTTTTTAGGGGTTGTATTTCTTCTAACATATCCTCGCATACATTTGCATCTTTAGCTGCTTCGTGATAGGACCAAGGCTCTACAATCTTCGAATAACAGCTAAGAATCTTTGATGAGTCTTTGAATAATTATTGTATATGACATAATTAACACTTCATCAAATAGACTTTAGTAGCACCATCAACAATAGTCAAGAACAAGTGTCACAGAAGGAAGACACTTTATAACAACAACTCTCAATATGGGTCCCACTTACGCGGGGTTTTGGGAGATGTAGATGTAAGCAGCCTCACCTTTGCAAGTATCATTAACCATAAAGAGGCGGATTCTAATTGACTAATGAAAGATTTGAGAAAACACTTGGAATTAAATTCTTTGATCCTAAACGAAAACTAGAAAAATAGCAAAACTTACGAGATGAAAGGGTATATACATATAAGAGTTATGTGGTGAACCACAAATAACAAAAAGTTAAAAACTAACCACTATGATCAAAAGGAAAAAATACAAACATAATCAAGTGTTGGAGACCCATGTAAGTACTAACCGCTACATGTAACAAGTAATAATCAAAACTGCACACCACCTGTTCATGTCCCCCTAGGGTCTAGGGGAGGGCAAGTATCACACGACCTAAGACATTTTATAAAAACCCCCAATATCACAATGTACTAAATCAAAACATCCTTACCTTTACTTTCACTATTGTAAGATTAACAACGAGTCTGTTTGATATGGAAACAAATATCACACACATCTATCCCTTTATTATTATCAAAACTGCCACTAACACCTAGATTTTCAGGAAGTAAAGATAGAACTTGCTTGGATGGATGCCCAAGCGGCTCGTGCCAAATTTCATAAGCTCTAATAACATTGACTCGAACTTTTGTTGATGATACAACCTGGAAGTAATAGACCCCCACTATTTTCACCCGCTCTAATTGGCTCCTCGATATGTATTCCTATATCACACAACAAATTTTGTTAAATGTCATAATGCAATTTGGCTCTTCCAACAATTGCCCAACCAGGACTAAATTGCTGGTTAACTCCAATACATACAAAACATTCTTAGGCAAAACCACTAGACTTATTTTAACATCTCCTTGTTGTCGGGCCATAGTTATTCTTTCACAAGACAAGCTAATCAATATAGGTTCTACACCTTGAAGGATTTGAAAATCTTTGATATTACCTTTCATAGGACAAGATGCACCACTATCAAGTATCCAGTTTGGATGTTTGGCAAAAAAGGTTAGCGCGATTTCACGTTGGTTGTGTCGCTAACCTTAGGTGGCTTATATAGTTTTAGTGTTTGCTCCACATGCTCTGTCGTTGTACATCCAATCATCACGACCCCCTTGTCCACATCTTCTGCCTCTCCCACGTGTTCCCTAGCTAATGGGGTATCGTATAATTTCATTGCAGTTCAATCTCTCTTGACTGCAGTTTCCATAGTGTTTACTATTATTCTTTTCGACCGCCATTGTTTATACTTTTTCTCCATGACTTATGGTAAAGGTTGCTACATTTTTATTCTTATCTTCTCTCTTAATCATCATCTTATTATGGTTTTCTTCCTAGTGGACCATATTAAAAATCCTGGCCAGTGATGTCATTAATTCAAGAGTGAGAATTTCACTACTCATACTTGAGTAGCTTTCAGTACTTAGGCCCATCAAGAATTGATGAGCTTTCTCCTCTACCGACATTATAATGAGTTCTTAAACCCGCTCTAGAGTTCCATGAGGTTCAAATAAAACTCCACCACCATCAATCTGCCTAGCTTAGATTTTGGTGCGTTAGCCATAACATAACACTTCCTTAAGTTCTCCCATATGAGGCTTGCTGTTTTAATATAGGCTACACTTGTTTGGGGTTTTAGCCTAATAACATCAAGCATCCATGAACAGATCGTCAAATTCATCATTTCTTAAGCCTTTGATCTAATTGTGGCTTTTTCTTCTTTTGGTTCGAGTTTCTTTAGGGTTCCATCTTTAAAGTCTGGTATGTTTTTAGCTTTGATAGTAGTCTTAACCTATTTTTCCAAAGGTTGAAATCTTTACCATCAAATATAACCGTAGTTACGGACACACCGAGGCCTTCGTATGGATATAGATAATATGGTGAATGACTCTCGATAACAAAATTCTTGTCCATGGTTGTTTGAACAGGTGGAAGGTTCAAAAGATACCAAATTACATGATTCTCTTTGCTCGGATACCATAAACAAAGAGGAAAATGATATAGAAGCAATGCTCAAGTTCAAGCTTTCTCTTGCTCTCTTATGTTTGTTTAGGGCATAAAGTGCATGATATATAGCAAGTATAAGGACTAATCCATCCCCAGCAATATCTAACTTAATCCCTAAGATGCTAAGAGTAAATACAAAAGGAAAAATAATATTTACCCTAAAACATTATTCTTTAATACTTGTACTATGTAAATGACAATAGCAATAGCAACCTGAAGAAGTGGAATTTAATTATTTCCAATATATTAGGTTAGAATCTACAAATTCCTACTGAAAGGAGGAATAAGATATCAGGCATAATAAAGATCCGTTTCATTTCCTGCCTCAATCTGGAGCCACTAATCAAGTTTTCATATTTTTAACGATATCGGAGCTTTAGTTAAGAAAATATAATATTTAATACATAAGGCTCAATTGATTAATGTTTCCTACTAGAAAACTTATTTAATTGAAAGTTTCAAAGTCGAAATATTGGAATGGAAAGATTAAAGATGGTCTTAAACAACCAAGATCATCAAGGATGCTTTTTTCTTGTAGAGAAATGAAGAAACCCTACTTCTCTTTTACTCAAGTATGCTCAAATGACTGTGTTTCTTACAATACTCAACTTCTCCTTATATAGAGAAGATGGAATACTTATGATTTCCTAATATCTACATTAGATGCATTGCTATAGGATAATTTCATATGACTACAACAAACTGCTGACAAGACTAGTCATCCATATTAAGATTTTTCATGCCTTTATCTCCCAAATATCTTCATGTCCATTGTCATCTAGATAATCATCAATATCCACATCAAATTCAAGATGTTTTGGATCTCATTTTTAAAATAAATCACACTGATTTTACTTTCCTTTTTTCTAATAAGAATTTTGTAACTGCAGCATCAAAGAGATATTCAAAGATATCTTCTGAAGTAGCTCCATCTACTATCATATATTTGTTGAAATCACTCTGATAAATGAAATTAGTGTTTCCATAATGCATTAGTACCTTTGTTCATTTAATCATTGCCCATATTTGATGATGAATATTCTAAAACCTAATGGCTCTTGCTACAGTAGGATCAGTGACTACTTGTTGTTCTAGACACCATTCTTTTCATTGATCATTTAGATCAATTAATTAAAAAAGATGATGTGCTAGTTTGGCATTTCCATTTTCATACTTAGTTAATGCACAATGTCATCAAGACACCATCCTTTTGTTGATAATCCATTAATTGAAAAACAAGATGTGTAAATCTAGTGGATTCTTTTAAAACATACACTTGTGAAACAAAGTTAAACTTGAAAAGAAGAGATACTCCGAATTAGGGATTTCTAGGAGGTAATCCACAATCTCATATTCCTAGGCTTTCATGATGGGATCATTGAAAGGGATTAAATATGCTAAGAATCTAACACTGCCAATTCCAGATCTATCAGGGGAGAAGACCATAGTACTCCATGATTCCAAAATGTCATATTAATAATGATTCTAGTAGTCAACATAGGTTGCATACCAGTCATTCATACATTTTTCTTGAAGATAGGCACTTATTTTTGCTTGAATATCATAATAACATTAAGTAATTCATTTGCAATTCTAGAAGGCTGAATCTCTGTAATATTAGATAGCAACAACCCAAAGCTTGATCTATGTTTTGTATGAAATTCTAAAATATTCATAAGAATTCTACTAGAAGGAGAAATTCATTCTAGTAGTAATGGCATTTCATTTTGGATTTCTTCCTTTTCCAGTACAAGTTTTACTCTAATGATCATTGCTGGCAGGTTGATGAGTTAAACTATCTACCAGAGAATTCTTTGATCCCTATATATGTTTAATTGAGAAAGAAAACTGGTTAAGCCATAATTACAAATGCAAGAATTTTCCCTACACTTGCATATTTGATAAATTCCTTTTCACAAACTAAGTATTTCATCACTATCAATTCGAATAAAAAAAGTTTTAGGGCCAAAGGAATTAAGAACTTTTTAATTTCCCTATGACTAAAAAGAATTCTTTTTCATCATAGGATAGTTGCTATCTAATTTATTAAAACTTCTATTGCAATATTTGTAGATTTTTTCTTGTTCTTTGATTTTGACTAAATGCATTTCATTGCTCATTGTTGGAATTGTCTTAAGAATCAAATCATCTTCTTCATTAGGTGAGTTAAGAACAACAAGATTTTTGCACATCTTTTTAAAATTTTGGACAATCTTTAAATCATTATGGGTTCACAGCCAACTTAATTCTTTCTTTACGTTTTACTCCAATGGTTTTCTTAGTTTAGCTAAATCATTAATGAAATCTGAAGCATAGGTAAGACATATAGGAAACCTTTCTAGTTGCTTCCTATGTTCAATCTTCTCAAGAAAACCTTATATTTTTTAATAAATATGCTTTTGTAGAATGGTTTACCCAACTTTCATTTCTAGACCCATAAACTCGATTTTTTTGTTCAGCATAAATGCACTTGTTCTTACAAAAGGTAATACCATGATCAATGCATCCTTGGAAACGTCATCTTTACATTGTTTTGTTGTCTTAGAAATGATGAGAATATCATCGATATAAATAACAATGATTGAGGTCTTTGAAAATGTTATCCGTTCTTCTTGGAATATTTAAAGTGCATTTTAAGGCCAAATTGCATCATTATCCACTCATAAGGTCCTTGGGGGGCACTAAAAGCTATTAAAGGAATGTTATCTCCATCAATTTTTGTCTGCTACTATTCACCTTTACAGTCCATTTTTTTAATCATTCGTTGATTTGTTTCTCAAATTCTTGGATATCATGGTGTGTGTACACCATTTATTTAACTCAGATAATAGTGTTGGGATTTAACAATGTACTTTTTACAAATGTCTTGTCTTTGTCCCAAAATTTTAAAGGATTATCATAGTAGAGTTGTTTGCGTAACTCTTATTGTTGTTCAATGATATGTTCTTTAATAGATAACTCAAGTAGTGAAATTATTAGTGCTACTTCTCATTGTGCATAGATTACCTTCTCATCAGGCTAGCTATTTGTAAATGCAATCTTCTAATGAGTGTATGTCCTATATAATTTATTGGTGGGAACCAAGTGGGCATTTATTTTGAATATGATTTGGCTTATGGTCTATGTGCACGGAGAATATAGCCTTTGAAAATTATTCTCAATCATCATATTATAAGATGATTGATTAGTAGCCCATACAACTAGTATAATATATTGGACTCCTCCTATTTCAATAGATAACCCTTCTTTGGCTTCATTATGTCTCATTATATTATTATAAGCCATTTTTACTTATAAAGAATTCTTTGCATTTTCCTATGTGAATTTTGAAAACAGAGGTCTTTCTTCAAAACAGATACAACAACTTCTAGATATGCGCACAATTTACATCCAATATATCCCTCCAAGCATATATTTATTGTGATATAAATGTTATTAGGATTAGTATTGGTGACTTCATAACATATCTTCATAGTTAGTTTTTGTCCAATTCATCCTCATAAATTGGTTCATTAATAGTCCTTGTTTTATATCCAATGATTTTTCTATCTAAACTAACACTTCAATGTATACTATTTCTTGTAGGTTCAAAACTCACTCTCGTCATTTCACTGGTCATATTGATTTTGTCATCGGGTTTAACTTCTTCTTTGGTTGTTGAAGATTCTTCTCTCCATTCTGATCCCACACTCATACTTATTAATAATTGGGGCTTACTAGCAATCTTTCCATTCTTATAAATTTTTATTAAATTTTTCTCATTGGTTTTAGTTGGATTGGTAAAGCTAGCTATCTAGGACCTACCAATTCTTATCTCCCGCGGATTGGACTTTTTCCTTTGAATTTTTTACATTAGGGTAGGACTTTCAAAATTTTATGCCTTTATCATTATTACATCAGTCTATAGTATTATCTAATTTAAATATTATCTCCCAAAATTTCTTAGCAGGTAGCCTCCTATTTTCACAATCATCCCATCTATTTTTATCTGAAGAGAAAAAGTTTTTACCAAATTCATCTTTTAGTCTCGCATAATATTCAGGTCAGCAATTGAATTCTACTAAACCATTAGACAAACTGATCATAATCCCTACAATCATTTGATTATTAAAATTGTTATATGTCTAATATCGTAGCATAAAGCATAAAGGTCAATGTCGTTGCCAAAATACTGTAATTGTGTAATTTTAATTCGGACACTTCCAACATGGATGTATATGTACTTTCCGTCGTTGTTATGCTTGAGGACAGTTTTCAAATTGATGAGATTAACCTCTCCAACATCAAATTCACAATATTTTTATCTCTAAATGACCTTCTGTCATTTGACATGCGCACCTACTTTTTAATTGAAAAACTAATTTTTTATAGATCATATCTTTCTGATACAGGAAGAACCCAATCTCCTTTGATCTCTTCATTCTCATTGTCTATTGTAAATTCTTCTCTTAAAGGTTCCCTAGACTAGTTGAGCTACTCTCCATCAATGCCTTGTTTCTCCATAATCACTTCCCTCATATACGTCTTTCATTTATATCTCAATAATTTCGTTCTTTTTTTTCTAGGGCAAAGTCTAGTGCTTCTTCTTTGCTGAGCTCAAAATATCTAAAGTACCCAAAGTTTTAACAAGCTTGCTATTCTTCCTATTTTTACGTTAGTTTGCATAATGCCTTACTTCTCTGCATGCCAAACACTTACAACTATTTCACCCTAGAGAACAATAGGCAACTTTTCTAAAAAAATCTTTGCCTTTTGGGGCTTGGCTTGTTCTAATACTTTCTTTTATGTTTTTCTTCCCTTTGCTTATTAAAACTATTTTTCTTATAATTTTTTTCTTGTCTTATTTGGTTCATTTCTTCATTAGTGATGAGTGTCCTAACATGCTAGAAATTCTTTATTTATTTTCTTTTATTTTAGGAAATCAAAACACTAATCATTAACTCGTTTTCTTAAATAAGAGATTCTTATACCAAGGGATCAATGATATCCGCCATGCAACGTATGCTTCACCGATTGTGAAATTTATGGGATAAGGTTATTTGTCATAGAACATACGAAGATTGGTCTTATTATGCCCAATTTTTCTATGATAGCTGAATTCAACAATACTTTCCAGATACCTCATGTCACGTAACTCTATGTTGTTAATCTTTTATTGGCACTCTCTACCTTTTTCTTCGGAATGAAGTTAAGATCTGATAAATTTAGTTTCGATTTCCCTCCATGCCTTTTTGACATAGCAGCTTTTTTTCATCATTCGTAATACGTTTAATCTTCCCCATCTGGTGAGTCATACTATCATCCATTGTGATAGGAAAGCTACGTTATATATAGTTTACAAAATTTCCAACAATCCATGTGGTATTGAAGTTCAGGCCACTATTCATACCAATCGTCCAGTGCTCAATTTTTTTTTTCTCTATAACAAGCGCTATCAATGTTTAAAATATAATCTATTTGGCTAATTGGGGTAAGGCTCATATCTTCAAATGATGTGGTCTTCTTTAGGATAAACCCAAAAGAACAATTAATTGTTCATCTTGTTATAACATTTCTAGGTTTCATAAAGTGGTATTTCTTTTAGATAATTCACCAAACTCTTTAGGTTTTGGAATTACAATGTTAACTAAATCTGCATCATGTTCTTCGATATGAAGTTCTTCGCTAATTTCATTGATTGCACTTTCAACCACCGATTTTCCATTTTTTAAAATCTAGTTTTCTCTTAACCTCTTTTAAAGGAACAACATTTAGATCATTTTGTTTAATTAGGTTTATTCGTTAATATATTTCTTCTCCTAACTGTACATTATTTGTCTCATTAGTATCATCAGATAATACTTCTTGTTTGTCTACTATTGCATCCATGATCTTCCTTAATTCTTCTAGAGTTTACTTTTTATCAAACATATTTTATAACTCCTTAAGATCATATAGTTTATATTCCATCCTCTTTCTCTTTCTCTTTCTCATCTTTTGATATTTAAAATGGATATTTATGTTGAAATAGAGTACTAATATGTAGATAAGATTTTCCACTATTTATAGATGCATTGATTAAAGAAAGATGGATAATAGACAATTTTTTTTTTTACCTCCTAAACATCAATCTTATGTTTTGCTAATTCCGTCTTCAATTCTAAAGGTATATTAGTGATATAGTTTAATTATGATGCTATAGAGTGGATTCCCCTGGGGTGTGCACATTATGTGAATAATTTGGAGTAGGATAAGTATTTGATGATTCAAGCACTACGTGTAAATAATAACCTTAGTTAACTATTATTTAACTTAATCATATTTGCTAACATCACTCTGATACCAAATAAAAGAGGGCTTTGAGTAGCACTTATGAATATAACATCACAAGCACAAAACCAAAATTGTTTAAAGTAAATTTTAAGAATATGGTTGACATATGCAAACATGAAAAGTTTAGGGTGATAGATGTGAATAGGAATGGTAAATTATCCTCTTAAAATAATTACCACAAAATATGGGGTCTTTTAAGGATATTTTGAAAATAAAGGGACCTAGAAATGGTTTTCACAAACAAAAGGTACCTGATAGCAATTATTGCTGCATTAGGGAACGTTTCTAGGCCAGTCTCTTCTCTGAAGGTGATAAAAGTTCAAATGGCAATCCTATTATTCCTTTCAATCCATATAATGACTTAAGGAAAAAGGAGTCCCTAGTTATTCTAGAGGCAGATAGCTCTTCTGATCAAACAGAACCACCTTTGGCTATAGGCCTTGATGGCTTTAAGGGTGATAACGATGTCCTGATTATCGCAAGGGAAAGTGATGCCTTAAAGAAGCATCCAGCAAATACTGTTAAGAGTTCTTGTTGGGTTTCGTGGCCTAAAATCCAAGAAACGGCACGGTGGGACTGTGCCAGACGACACATGCGTGTCAGGCCGAAGAAGTGAGACGACGAAAGAAGGCAGAGAAGTGGCACGGTCATGCCACCCTAGCACAGGGTGACCATGTCGCACAACACGATCGTGCCGCGCTCCCAGTTCGACTGCGGGCTTCTTGGCGGCTAGTGTTTGCTTTTGACGCACAGTCTTCTTGGCAGCTAGGGTTCTCCTCTAGGGGTAAAACCCTAGATTTCTAGACCCTATATAAAGAGACCTTGCCTAGGATCTAGAATCACTACTTCAAACTCATGAATCCCTAAACACATTGGGAGGTAGAAAGACTTTGAAAGAGATTACAAGAGAGGTTGTAATTCTGCTATTGGATCGAATCACTTGTTGTGATTGTGATCGTTTTGTACTCTCCCTGCTCATATAGTGGATTGATTGTGGTCATCAACATCCGTGGTTTTTTCCCGTATTGGGTTTCCACGTAAATCTTGTGTGTCATTGTTTTGTTCTTGTTATCGTTCTTTAAATTTTTGAATATCTGTTTCATCTTATTGCTTTCGCTATTAGGTTGCTCTAATTTCTAACAAGTGGTATCAGAGCTTTGGTTTAGGATGTCTTCAATTATGAAGGTTGATATTCAGAAATTTGATGGGGATATTAGTTTTAATCTCTGGAAGGTGCAGATGAGAGCAATTCTCATCCAGCATGGGTTATGGAAGGTTCTGCAAGAACCTCACCAAAAACCCGATAAGATGACTGATGAGCAATGGGCAGCAGACCAAAAGAAGAGGCGTGGATCGTTGACAGATGAGGAATGGAAAGAAATGGAGTTGAAGGCAGTTTCAGCCATACAGTTGTGCTTGGCACCACATGTCTTGAGGGAGGTGCTTGACAAGACAACTGCGGTGGATCTTTGTATTCGGCTGGAGGAACTCTACATGACGAAGAGTCTCACCAACAAGATCCATTTGAAGGAAAGGTTGTACGCCTTTCATATGGCTGAAGGTACCACTATTCAAAAACACTTGAATGAGTTTAACTCTATTCTTGTTGATTTGAAGAGTCTGGATGTAAAGATTGAAGATGAGGATAAACCTATTATGCTTGTTGTGTCTTTACCCCCTTCTTATAAACGCTTTAAGGAGATCATGCTATATAGTAATTCTAATACTATATCATTTGAGGATGTTCAGTCAAACCTGTTGTCTAAGGAGAAGTTTGATCTTGATATTCATGCTGATTCTGCTGAGGGATTAGTAGTAAGGGGTAAAACAATTGAAAAGGGGAACGGTAATAGGAGTAAGAATCGGTCTAAGTTTAGAAATCCTCACGCTGGTAAGACCTGCAATTACTGTGGTAATTTGGTCATATTGTTGCTAACTATTGGCAACTGCAAAAGAAAAGGGAGAAAGAAGAAGATAATTCTCGTGAGCTTACAGAAGCTTCGTTTGCTGAATCTGATTATGATGGCGACATTCTGTTTGCTACCTCTACTGAAAGGGGAAGCGATTTTGATTGAATTTTTGATTTTGGGTGTACCTATCATATGTGTCCTCACAAGAATTGATTTTCAACATATGATCCAGTTGACTCAACTGTTGTTCACATGGGCAATATTGCCCAATATAATGTAACTGGAATCGGTACTGTTAAAATCAAGACCCCTGATGGTGTTGTTAGGACTTTATCGAATGTTCATCACGTTCCTGACTTAAAGCGTAACCTCATATCTTTAGGCACCCTTGAATCCAGGGGGTGCAAATATTCAGCTGAAGGTAGAGTTCTGAAGGTCTCGAAGGGCAGTCAGATTCTACTGAAGGGTTTGAGGCATGGAAGCCTCTATGTCTTGCAGGCACCTACTATGACAGGTTATATGAAGAAAAGTTCATAAATCATCTCCCAGAGCTAAGTTTGAGCATTGCTTGGACTTAGTTGGCATTCACAGTATTTGAGCGCCCTGCGGGGCATTGCCCCTCAGAGGGGCCATCACCCTTCGAGCTGCGATAACGGTGTTAGAGAATTCGTAATTGTTGGTGATTTTGGTCCAATGTGGAGATTGTTGGATTTCATGGCCCAAAATCCAAGAAACGGCTTTGTGGGACCGTGCCAGACGACACGGGCATGTCAGGTCGAAGAAACGAGATGACGAAAGAAGGCAGAGAAGTGGCATGGGTGTGCTGTGCCACCTGGCACAAGGTGTCCATGCGCGCTCTCGGTTCGGTCGCAAGCTTTTTGGCGACTAGGGTTTGCTTTTGGCGTACAGTCTTCTTGGTGGCTAGGGTTCTCTTCTAGGGGTAAAACCTTAGATTTCTAGACCCTATATAAAGAGACCTTGCCTGGGATCTAAAATCACTACTTCAAACTCATGAATCCCTAAACACATTGAGAGGTATAGAAACTTTGAGAGAGATTACAAGAGAGGTTGTAATTCTGCTATTGGATCGAATCACTTGTTGTAATTGTGATCGTTTTGTACTCTTCCTGCTCTCCCTGCTCATATAGTGGATTGATTGTGCTCGTCGCCGTCCGTGGTTTTTTTCCGCATTGGGTTTCCACGTAAATCTTGTGTGCCATTGTTTTGTTCTTGTTATTGTTCTTTAAATTTCTAAATATCTGTTTCATCTTATTGCTTCCGCTATTAGTTTGCTCTAATTCCTAATAGTTCTTCAAAAAAACGTCGCGTAGACTGTTACATGACATAGATGTTGCGGATGTCATTAATGTGTGACCCCACCTGGGACAATGAGTTTTACATAGATAAACTGGTAGACACTAGGCGACCCTTATGAAGTTAACAACCTACGCACTTTGCTAAGTAGTTGGAGCGGATTATTGTCTTCCTCTCGGAGTCAAAATTGAGTGGTTACGAAATGGGTAAAATAAAACACAAGCTAGACAACCATAAATGTATCTATGCTGATAGTCAAGGTCAGGCTGGTTTGGGATAAATTAGCTGCAGTTGCTCTCCTATCTTTCTCGTCAAATCATATTGGCATCAAAAATGAGAAAGGTTTAGGTCAAAGTCCTTAGCACTTTACAGAAATCTACGATGGCTCGAAACGCAAGCAAAGCTCAGAACTTGCAAGATGGCTGAGTACTTGGCAAAGCTCAAAACAACGAAAAGCTAGGAGGCCCACCTAAAAATAAAACCGTCATAAGCTCCTTTCAAGAAATCTTAATACATTGTGATCATATGACTTGGGGTTCACTGGCTATCACTATAATTGATGAAATGGTCGTGAGAGGTTAGAGTCCATGGAAGAACAACTGGATTGTTTCCTTGCAAGTAAAACTGGTTGGCTTCTCTCTTGAAGCCGAAATCCTTTACATTGATGATGAATTCTTTGACCATTTATGAATTTTGCTGAAACTTAACTTTTAGGGGAGGTGTCCAAGAAAGCATAGAAAAAGAAGGCGATCAGAAAATATAGTGGTCACTGACACCTGCTATGAAACCGTAGTTTTTAAAGCATGGAATTCTAATATCTTTAGCTCTCTAGGTTACTCTTCTATCAAGAGAATAAGCAATTATATAAGGCCCTTTGTGATTGGAATTCTAATATTTTTCGGCAAGTGTAGAACTAGAATAAACTTTTCTACTTGAGTTTAACCTCTAATATTGGAGTGAGAAAGAAACATTTACAATGTAGACAGAGAAAGAGTGTTTTTTTATACAGGGAAGGTAAAGCTACTATTTCATTAACCATAATGAAGATTTACATAGGTCTGATGTATATATATAAGCATGCTTTAAGCTATCTCGGGAAGTAACTAGCTACCTAACTACCAAGCTTTGATAATAGAATAACTTAGCTAGTTGCTGATGTGTTACAAACCATAACAAACTCCTTAACATCCCCCCTAAGGCGGAGTTGTTTGAGTGTCGAACAATCCTAACCTTTAAGAAATGTAACTATGCTCATATTCACTGAGTGACTTTGTCATAATTTCTACAAGTTCTTCATTGGAACAAACATAAGGTGTTTGTAAAAAATCTTAAAGAAGCGTATCACTAGTATAATGACAATCAATCCTATGATCTTTTTTGCTCATTTAGGAAATACATAATTCTCAACCATGTAAAGGGCTCACTTGTTATCAATAAAAATGGTGACTAGTAATTGAAGTTGAGCTAATAGATTTGTCAAACATGGGAAATTAAATCTACTCCAATTCTGAGGTTGTCAATGACGTAGACCTATACTTTATCTCAATTTTTTATGGACCACAGTTTTTCGTGACAATTACCAGAGACGGCTTCAAGAATCAATGTCTGGCCCTACAAATTGCCATAAGCCTTTTCGTTGTATTTCATCCTTGCTCAAATGTTGCCTAAGAAACTTCGTATAAGGTTACCTATCCTAAGATTTCTCCACAAGAAGCACACTTAACGTTGGAGTTCTAAGAGTCGGCTTGTTGAAATGGACGAAGGTGCACCTTTGCTGAGATAAGTAATCATTTCAAATCCTTCAAGCATCACTTATACCTATACTATGGGTGTTACAGTTACCCCCCCCACTTGAAGAACACTATGTTCTCATTGTGTCTCCGTATACGACCAAGTTACAAGTCTTCTTGACCGTCGGTAGATATTTACCAAGAATGGCTTCAAAGATCGTTGACTAACCCCATAAGTCGCCATAAGCCTTTTGGCATGCTTCATCCTCACTTATATGCTGCCTGCGAAACTTCCTAGGAGGTCATCCATCCTAAGAATTCTGTACAGCAAGCACGCTTAACTATGGAATTCTTAAGATGGTTTCCTAAAAAGGAAGATGTACCTTTGGTGATATAAGTAGTTACTTCAAATCTTATAAATCATACTCCGGGTGTTATAGATATGCACTCTAAAAATCACGTCTACTATGAAAAATTTATTTTTTCTTCAAATCTTGTAGCTTGTATCCATAAAAACCAAAAGCATACCCAAGAAGCACATATTCCCTAGCATTTGATTCAAATTTATTAGTTTTCTTTATTTGTTTAGCAAAACATAGACAACATATGACCCTTAATTCATTATAAGATCGTTTTTGTTCATAAAGAGCTTCTAAAGGGGTTTTCCAATGTAAATTGGCACTAGGACATTTAATAATAATGTAAGTTGCAGATAAAACACACTCTCCCAGAAATGCTTAGGAAAACCTGCATGAAATTTGATTGTTTTGTTTATTTTGAGTGAGTGTCTATGCTTCCTCTCTACAAGATCATTTTGTTGTGAAGTTCCACAATGGACCTTTGATGAAAATCCCTTTGGAAGCAAAAAATTCAAGTAGAGGATAGTTTATGAATTCTATGTCATTATCTGTTTTGAACATGACAATTTGGTAGTTAAATTGAGATTTCTACCATTCGAGAACAATCAACGACAACTAAATTTTCTTTATTTTTCTTTTGCAATAATTTTGTCTAGGTAAGTCTATTGAAATCATCAATGAAGGTAGGGAAAATATCTAGCTCTAGACACACTTGCGACTTTATAGGGAATCTAATGATCCGTATGAACAAGTGAAGAGGATCTCTTTGGGGAAATGGTACTTTTATTAAAAGGAAAATTTGTGTAACTTGGCAATTATAACAGTCTCACAAGAAAAACTAGTAGACAAAAATTTTTATAGCAGGTAATATGTTGCATCTTTGAAAAAGAAAGATGTCCTAATGTGGTATGTATTGTATCATTCAAATTATATGTTGTCTTATTTGATGAGAAAAAAAGCTAAGCTTGGCATCATATTTGTTGTGTGAGAACCCTTATAGAGTTTCCACTTTCAGTAGGAAGATAAGTATTAGCCTTAGATGCATCGACATATTTATGTCACACAGTACGACGACCACCATTCTTTCAGCAACAACCACTGTCATTCTTGTTAAAAGGTCCTAAAGACATAGTTTGTAAGTGCAGAAAATAACAAAAAGGTGGTGATTTGTAAGAAATTTGTTGATATATAAGAGATTATATTTGAATTCTAACAATAGAAAACATTATTCAAAGGCAAAGATGGACTTAAGTGAATTTGTCCAACATAGGTTATAGGTTATGAAGGAGCCTTTGGTAAAATAACACTGAGTAAGGGTTTTAAAGAAGCAAACAAAATCAATATCAGAAGCCATATGACAATAAGCTCTAATATCTATGATCCAAGAACCTTCATTGCCATTTTTCACAACACAACAAATACTAAAATGAGAGATAACAGAAGTTTTACTACAAAATGTGCATGTAAAGTCAAGATGTCTAATTGCTATTCAACAACCTCCTACTATCTAATTGGCAAAGCATAAATGAGCTAGATTGGACTCAGGTGGATTCTTGCCTTAAAATTCCTTTGTGCCATTAGTTCCTCGAAGGTGTGTGCCCTCACTAAAACTATAATTCCTAGCATGAACATTGGCAGCCAGTTTAGGACCAATGTAAGATTGGTTCTTGACTTTAACATTGTCCCTTGGCCCTTCAAACCAATCAAGATACCAAACCAATTTGAAACACTGAGGAACTATGAGACCCTCATTTTACAGTGAGTACAAGACCTAGCACTCTTCATATTCTTAAGGTCCTTCTTGATTTTGTGAAGATTTCTGGCCACTACGACATTAGCCCTTGCCTTACCATCTTCAAAGACATTACCACCTCTACTAACATTTGCAGCCATTCTCTAATCATTTCATTGTGACTTTATCATGTTTTTACTTTTATAATTCCCCCAATGTGGCTTAAAAGGATTAAAGTTACTACTTGTATCACCAAAAGCATACCTTCCTTTTTGGGAACCCGCGCTTAAGAAATCCACAGCTAAGCATGCTTGTTGTAGAGAAGTTTTGGGGTGGATGACCTCCTAGGAAGTCTCACAGACATGGGAGCGAGGATGAAGCATGCTTGAAAGGCTTTTTTTGATTTTTGGGCTTAGTCGATGATCCTTGAAGCTGTTTCTAGTAACTATCTGTAGCTTGGGAAGGGTTGGGGTGTTACAAATGGTATTAGAGCTCACCTGCAAGGGTGAGCTATGCTAGTGGACGGGAGAGTCTCAAGTAGTCATGTAGCGAAGCAAAGATACTGGGAGTGAAGCGCGAGTCAAGCGGACTCGATCCTAAGTCGCTTGATTAATTAGGCACAATAGCAACATTCTACTCTTCAGGTGGGGTGACTGTAATACCTTGAATGCGGCTTAAGAACATGAAGTTATTACTTATATCACCAAAGGTGCACCTTCCTTTTCGATAGTCCACCTTTAATAACTTCATAGTTAGGCGTGCTTATTGTGGAGAAATCTTGAGAAAGGTAGCATCTTGAAAAGTTTTGCAGGCATTGTGTGAGTGAGAATGAAGCATACCAAAAAGGCTTGTGGTTATTTATGTGGCCAATTCACGATCCTTGAAGTTGTTCCTAGTAACTATCCATGACCTAGGAAGGGGCTGAGCTGCTATAGCATTTCTATTCTATATAGAATAAACTATGTTAATAGAAGGTAAAGGATCTAGAACTAAGATCTTCCCAGCTATCATTAAGGTGCATAAGAATTCACATCAACTTCCGCTATTGATTTAATTTTAATAGATTTCTTCATAGCAATACAAGTAGTGGCATAATTACATATAGGAACCTCACTCAAATAATTCAGCTTGTACCAAAAACAAAAGACAACTTTGTGTAGTAAACCATAGCACTATCATTGTTCTAATATAAATCCTAAATTTCCTTTCGAATTTGATAAAAAAACTGGCCATTACTTTGACCAAATCTCTGAGAAAATTCATTCCAAAATATTTCGTATAATTAACATAAATAAAATCGCTGGCTAACTCGACAACAATTTGCTCTATTCCAAAATATCACCACCATGAAATCGCACTAAATCCATTGATCATATTTTGGTAAACTTTGATCTAGCTTCTTATAACCACCAAAAATGAACTTGAGTTTCACCTAATTCTCAAGGAAATTTTCACTAGTCTCCTGCATCTTTGGAAATTTGCTCTATTCAATTTGTTGTTGACCAATTCCATCACATGATGATTTGAATTTTGAAGATATAAAGGATCATTGTTGTAACTCTCAAAATCTTCAAGCACTAAATTTTCTAAATCACATTGTCAATGGACATGCTTGGTTATTAAGTGATAAAAATCAATCAAGAAATAGATAAACTTACATCTAAATCAATTTTGAGGGCTAGACTTATTAGAGGAACTAGCCAATCAATTGATCGAGAAGAAAAATTGAAGGATTTACACTATTAGCTTGATCAATTGAATGTTCAAGTCAATTGATTGAAGAATTAAAAAAAGAAGCTATCTTGGTCTAGGATCTTAGCACCATGATACCAAGTAAAGGTGGAGAGAGAAAGATTGCTTTTTTGGAGAGAGAAGTTAAAGGTATTATTTCGTTAACTATAATGAAGACTTATAGAGGGCAAATATACATATACAACATGCTTCAAGCTATCTCTGAGAAGTAACTAGCCAACTAACTATGTATATGTGATAATAGAATAACTTAACTACCTGCTAAACCAGCACAAAACACAATAAACTTCTCAACGAAATTATTCTCTGAGCCTCACGAGTTAAGGAAATATGGCAGCAAGCTAAAAAGGAGCGACTTCAAGGATCATCGACTAACCCCACAAATCCCTATAAGCCTTTCCGGCATGCTTCATCCTCACTCACGTGATGTCCGGGACACTTCCCAGAACGTAACTTTTTCTTAGATTTCTCCCAAGCAAGCTCTTAACTGCGTAGTTCTTAAGAGTGGGCTCCCCAATAAGGAAGATGCACCGTTGGTGATGTAAGCAGTCCTTCGATCATTTTAAGCCACTATCATGGTATTATAATCACCACCACTTGAATAGCACAACATCCTCATTGTACCTTACTAATCAACTGACTTATGCATCCTCTTGAACAACGGTCCACTCCAATATCTTTGCTTAACTAGGTAACTACCTAGGACTTTTTCGTTCACTAGTGCAATTCACGGTCGCAAGTCAGCTCTGATATCATTTGTAGTGCCCTGATCCCTTCTAGGGTTGCCGGTAGTTACCAGGAACAACCTTAATGAATGTCCACTAGCCCTATAAATTACACTTAGATGTGGAGTTCTTAGGAGTGGACTCCTTGAAAAGGAAGCTACATTATGTCAAATACATCTCGAGTAATCCTCGGGTTGGGGTGGTTTAAACCCCTTCTTTTTTCAAAAATTATAGCACCTAGCAAGTCCTAGTATCCATGAAGTGGTCATTGATATTTTGGATATGGGTTAGCTACCATACCGACGAAACCACAGTCTTGTCACCTTTATCCCAAAAATGAAGTGTCCGAAACTGTAGGTGTCAGTAAAGGGGAGGCATGTCTCTTACAACATACTTGTTGCTTATGAGCCCTTCACCATATTCAGTGTCACTTAGGAATTGATTGCAACACAATTATCAAACTCGATATGCGGTAAACCTTTGATTAGATTTAATGGATTTTTCTGAAACATGTAATGCTTTCTTTTGAATTCCATCAATAATGGGTTGACATAAATGGGGAGCCAAAAGACTGCTTGAGACCATCAGAGGGAGATGATCCTTTTTTCACCGTTTTTGTTCTTCTTTGTTGTTGACGGCCTCATGGCACTTTTTCCGATGCTCTCTCTACAGATGATCTAACTAGTGTTCGGACGCATTGACGCCCCCATAATTTCTTCTCTCCTTTTTTCCCATGAATCTATCATCTTCAGCAAAGCAGTCGAGGATCAGGTGTCTTGTATTAAAAAGGTCCTAGGTAATTACAAGGCGACTTCAGTCAGCAAGTCAATTATGTAAAAATTGATGTTGTTTTCAACAAGGGCGCTTCCTGGATCATAGAAGCCGCATTGCAAACTCTTTGGACATTTGGGAAGTGCTCTCACATCAGAATTACTTGGAGCATTCAAAAACTCTTGTGGTGCAATCAAAGAGGAGAGCTTTTATTGGCATCAATGACAAAGTAGCTAAATGCCTTTAGGGATGGAAGAACGATTCGTTTCATAGGTTGGGCGGGAGATTCTCAACAAAGCTATGGCCCAGGCTCTCGCGCTTATTGTTTGCACCAAAAATATGATATTTTTACTATACTCTTATACTTTTTTTTATGCTTGAAATAAGTATGAAATTAGGATTTTTATTTAATTTCATTTTAGTTTGTAGCTAATGCAATAAATCAAAAAAATGTGAAGAAATGAAGAAAATGTTGAAGTCAAGAAGTGTGGGCTGCTCTGACTGGACTTGATCCAATTGCTCTATGGCCCAAAATGAATCAAAAAGAGGACAAAATAATAACAAGGAAACCAGCTTCCCCCACTTGCGTGCTGTGTGAGTGTGTGACCTGCCCTCACATAGCGCCTTCTTAATTTTTCTCTCTCCTCTGGCTCTTCAAATCACAATAGAGCAATGAACACCCCAGCCTTTTCTATTCTGCTTCAATGCGCAGAACCACGCACCACCCCACCATCATCGACTCCCCCTTAACGTTCACCATCTCCATCAACCTCCAGCACCATCTTGACCGTCCATCATCAGTACCTACACCATCATTCGTGCTCACCCAACATCACCGAATCACCTCTTATGTCCAGCTCCTGGTTCCATCTCCACCATTCATTGGAGGTGAAATCAAGGGTCAAGGAGGGGTCGAGCGTCTATAAATGAAGCAACAGCAGTGCAACTGAAGGAAGCTTGGTTTTTATGGTTTTAGTTAGATTTAACTTCAGTATTATAGTAGAAATTTAGGATTTTCGGGTTTCAATTTCTCTGCTTTGATTTTGTTTTTTTCCTCTCTAGTTTGCACTGTTTTAAGTTCAATTTCAGGGTTAGAGTCATCAATTGCTTTAATTTGATGCATGACCTTCATGTTTTGATTTGAAATTTAGAGGTTCTTCATATGGGCGATCTGATTTGATAGCTTTGTTTTCGGGATTCTGGTTCAACGCCATTAATGGAGCTCGACTCCATATCCTTCGTCCTCACTTTATCTTGGTTTGGTTGCGAACTCATTCTTCATTGTTTTTGGTTGATTCGCTTTCTTGCTTCGATTTTTGCTTTGATTTGGGTTGAATTGGTTCTTCTGCTTTCTTGCTTAGGCCACGGTTCTGTTACCCCTCCCCTATTTCTCAGTTTTTTATTCAGGATGAGTAGATTTGGGTTTGGTTGTTGCTCTATTGCTATATTTTCACATTACATGTTTGCACTTAGTTAAAGTTGAGGTGCTTCTTGTTGGCTGGAATCCGAGATTCCCCTCTCCCTGTTTCTGGTTGTTAGATCTGGACGGAACCAATTTTGGTCAATGATTGAATATGGGTGAAGCTGCTAGATGCTAGGAAACCCATTCCTATGTGGTTTGGCTCTCCCTTGATTTTCTTCTGTTGTATACCAAGTTCCAGTTTCATTATGCTAATGGCTAATCTCTTGCTTTTGTTAATTTTGCTTTGTGCAGTCAGTAGGTCAATGATTAGAGAAATAGTTTAGTTTATGGTTATGGTTGTTAAAAATGAAAATTACTTGGTTTAGTAGGTATAGCTTAGCATTTTGTTAGTCTTATATACCATTTTATTATTATTACTACTTTGTTTTGTCATATTGTTGTAATTGTGTAATGTCATTTAGGATTATTCGATGTTACAAGTTTAATAGTGACCTTAATTTCATACTCATCCGTAAGGAGATGGCCCCGAAGTACTGCGATGAAAGCTCTATACTTGCAGCTAAATTATATCACTTTCGAAAATCTCGTGCAAGTTTTTGGCACAATTGTCGGGGACGGCGACATGAGAGTAGGTCATATTTTCTTCTACTTTGCTACTTTCTTATTAGTCATATATATTATGTTTTGATTTATTAATGTTATTGTTAGTGGCTTAGTTTAGTTCATTTCTTGAAAAAAAAAATAAAATTGAAAAACAAATAGGAAAATTTTTGAAATATTCATAAAAATTGAAAACTTGAAAAGTTTTTAAAGACAAATGACAATTTTCTATTTTCCTCAATACGGGCATAAAGTTCTTTCGTGGTACTTCAATCGATTAAATGATTTTTGTACTCAATGTGTTGATTGATATTTTGAGAAATGCGAAAATCGACAAGTTTGAGGGTCTTAATGATTAATATCAGCGTCATGTTGATGCTATGTACCCCGGGCGTTTGGGATATTTGTCTACGAAGACTATTGATGAAATTTGGGATCTCTTTGAATATTTGACTTATGATACTTGGGAGTATGACAATGCTAGAGAGACCTTTAGACACCTCATTTCTGACCCTTATTTATGTAATGCATGTTATACCTTTGCATGAGAGTTAGTTTTTAGGTGTAGTGGCATATCTTATGAGGACTCTCATACTCCATGTGCTTATGTTTCATGTGATTATTGTTATTCATTTGATCATGATGTTGATTCTTGTCCAAGTCTTGGTAGACCATACAGATTAGAGGCATCAAATGCTTTTAATATGGAGTTCCATTTGCGTAAGTTACTTAAGACTGACCTCAATTTAAGCTTTCTTACACCCGAGGCAAGTCATTTGTAAGGACTTTGATGTTAGAAGTGAGATACCTATTACTTTGGGGTATGATTTTCATGATGATACACATTGTGATGACCTTAAGGAAGTGAGTGTCCCTCATCTTTATGAGCAATGGCACCTTCCCTAGAGTTTAGCTTAGTTAGTGACACCTCTGAGGATAGTCTGATCATTCATGATTAACATCTTCCCTTGGCTCCTTCTAGAGAGCTTGAGGAGGGAGATGGTATTTGAGACTGATGCTAGTTCTAGTGATTGGTGTGACATATTTGTTGAGCCAAAAGATACATTAGCTAAGGCGCAGTCATTTGATACGCCTTCTGTTGTGGAGTTCAGTGAGGTTACACCTCTCTCGGAGCTTATTGATCCCATTAATGTTGGTTTTTCCCTTGACTGAGCTACCACCCCTCCTATTTCACCCCTTCTTTCTTCCCCCTCAGTTTTTCACTCTTCTTTACTCCCTCTCAAGTTTACTTTTGTAGAGTATGAAACTTTTGTGCCTACCAGTCATTGTTTAGATCAGACTCTTGATGATATTGACATGGAGAGACTCGAGGATCACATTGAGGTGAAGAACTTGATGCTAGGCCATCCTATGAGCTTTGATTTTCATATTTCATTTGATTGGCTTTGCCTAGGTCATTTCTCAACCCCTCTCAGAGAAGTTAGATTTCATTTAGGTCATTTAGATCATTCTAAATGATCTATGCATTCATATAGTCACATCATTATTAGATTATTGACTTGTGTGTCTGATTTTGCATATGCACATCTCTTTTTTGATTGGGTTGAGAGCTTTGATAAGTTTAAAAGAGCCTTGAGTTACATTCCACTTCTGTGCCATATTTGCGGTATGCCTTCTGTTTCTTGCTACTTCCATTTTTAGGAGGATGGTTCCCGATTGTTTGACAAGTTGTTACGAGCCTTGGTTGACTTTGATGTGAGTAGCATCTTGTGAGCTATGATTGAGTGGCTAATGCCCCGTGGACCTCCTCGACACCATCTGAGTGAGACATTAGTTTTGATAGATTTAGTACCCGATCTGGTATGATCTTTTCGTCCTTTCCCCACTCCCACTTTTCTTTTCTTTTACTCCTTTTTTTCTTGTACATAGTTATGGATATTTAGAATTGTGATTGCGTGGGTGATCGAGTTTTAGATGAAATTTAGGATTTGTTGAACCAAGTTAGCTATGATCACCCTTGTTTGTTTAGTGTGTTTTGGTTTTACAAACATGTGCCACTGCTTTATACGGCTTTGTTTTTATTTTTTCTTTTGTTTTTTGTTTTGTTTTGTTTTGTATTTTGGTAGTGTAGATTTTTATGTACTTGTGAGATTTGTGTTGGTTTTGTAGTTATATTTTCTATGTGATTGCTTTTGGTATCTTAGTGCGCATAATGAGAAAATTTTGAAATTTCGGTGTGGGGGTGAATTGTCCATTTGTATATTTGTTTAAAATTTTGAAAAATTCAAAAAGATTTTTTTCTTTATATTTGTGAATTTGTGTGCTTTCTAAGGTGATGTGATCCTATGTTGCTAAGTTATTGAGTTATATGTAAATAGAGTTTACATGATGAGATGTTTAGTTGAGGATGTTAATTCGATTTTTGATAGTAATCCCCTTTCATATGTTAGATGTTGTGTTTACCTTGCTTGCTTTATCAACAATTCTTCTAGTTTTGTTGTTAAGTTGGCATGTAAACATTTGTTTGTCGAAGTTGTCTTTTAAGCTCTTAAAAAAATGTAAAAAAAAAAACAGGGAAAAGAAAAAAGTCTAAGAAGTGAATAAAAACATGTGCACTAATATCCAAAGCAACTATATTTATTTTATATTTTTAATTGGCTTGAATATGTGCTATTTGACTTGATTACACATCGATTGGGCAATAAAATAAGTGCTTTGCACAATCTAATGAAACCCACTCTAGGAAAGACCCGAATATTTGTAAGCCCGGTGAGTTTTACTTTTGAAAAAACAAAAAAAAGAGAGCAAATAAGTCAATTAGGCAAGAAAACAGGGTTTACGTTAATGTTAGCAACCTAATTCATAAGAATTGATATACATTTGCACATGCACAAATGTGTACATATCATTACATATTATGTGTGAAGTGGAAAATGAGAGTCGGGATGCATCTCGTGTAGAGCTGGGTAATCTGTCGTGTCGGGTCGAGTTCGTGTTCGTAGCGAATTTAAAGGGGTTGAAAACCCCTGATCCCGAATCTGTCCGGTTTAATAAACGGGGTGAAAATGTTCAACTCAAACCGCTTAATGTTTGAACGGGTTGACCTGAACATAATCCGTTTACATAATCCGTTCACATAAACGAGTAAAACGGGTTAGGTTTAGGTACTCATTTACCCACCAACCTGTTTAATTATGACATAAATTTCAACGTAAAGATAATTTACCAAACAATATACATATTTTTCAGTCTCTTAAGGCATAGTTGCTTTTAAAAGTACACCAAAATAGCGGCTAGCTTATAAGTTTGAGCATACTTGGAGCTTATTCCAACAAAACAGTTGGCAGAAACATAATTTTACAGTCTAGAAAGTTCACATAAGAACCAACTACTTAAGATACAAGTCATGTCAAAGTCAAGTTTTAAACAACAGCAAATAAAGTCAAATTGTCTGAAATTCTTAATAATATGAACAGCAAGTCAACAACCAACAAGTCTATGAAAGAGACTACAAAGCCTAATTCTGCAAAGTCTAATTCCCACAAAAAATGTAAACGATAAACGGTAAGTAAACAGTAAACGGGTTGACCTATTTAATCCATTGAATTAAACGGGTTAAATAAGTATTTTTTTGTGTTGAGATTCTCAACCCGTACCTAACCCAATTAATTAAACGAATTTACTGTGTCAACCCATTTAACTAAATGTGTTCAAACTTCATACCCAAACACGCTTAACTTTGTGCCCAATTCGGGCTGGTAATTGTATCAGGTTAGATTTTCCTAACTCTAATCTTGTGACTTAATTATCCCTTAATTATACATTTCATTTTGCACATGACTCCTTATTTGGTTACTAAGGTGATGCGATTACCTAAGTTTTATACATAATCTCCCATTCTTGTGCATAAGTTCATGTTTTGAAAAAAACCAAAAAATATTTTACTTTGCTTTTAAAAAAGATTTCGTGGGTATTTCACCTAAAAGCCATCACGAGAGTTCACTTGTCTATTTGAAAACCGAGGGATTTAAAAAACTTGTTGTATATGCTAAATGCAACCGTGATTCCTACGAAAATAAGTTAGGATTTTCTTGTTCTTATTTTTCATTTCTTTTTAGTTAGTTTTGTTTGTTTTATATGAGGATGAGCAAAATCTAGGTGTGGAGGTATTTGTTTGCAAAATATGACATGTTTACTATACCCTTGTACTTAATTTATGCTCAAAATAAGTATAAATTAGGATCTCAAAATAAGTATAAATGAGGACCTTTATTTAATTATATTTTGTTTGTAGGCAATGTAATAAATCAGAGAAATGTGAAAAAATGAAGAAAATATTGAAGTAAAGAAGTGTGGGTTGCTCTCACTGGACTTGATCCAATTCCCCTATGGCCTAAAATGAAGAAAAACAAGGAAAGAATAATGAAAGGAAACCAACTCCCCCCCCCCCTAACGGGAGTCCTGCCTGACTTGCCCTCACGCACCCCCTTTTAATTCTTTGTCTCTCCTTTGTCTCTTCAAATCACGATAAAATGCCCCCAATTCTATTATCTTCTACTTTGATGCCTAGAGCCATGCACCACCACCACCATTACCATTATCTACTTCGCCTTCTCCTTCACCATCTCCATCAACCTCATCAATCTCCAGCACCATCTTCACCATCTATAGGGAAGGGGGCAATGGGGTGGGTACGTAGCGGGTTTAGCCGTACCCTCACCCATACCCATTTTCAAATTAATACTCATACCCATACCCCCATACCCATTGGGTGTTGCAAAGCTATACCCATACCCATACCCACTAGATATAGCGGGTATAGGTTTTATTCGGGTACACATAGACAAAAAACAATTAAACGTATTCTGTACCTATATTCGACATCAAATAGCCAATATGTCACATTAATCTCAAGTTTCTAACAACATATCATATCATGTCACATACAACTAAGAGTTTGTCAATCAAAGCAATAAATTGGCACTTGACAATGTCAATTTTTAACAAAATGTCTCACCGAAGTCTTGAATGTCATAGAACTCAAAGCAACTAGCAAAATATCCAAGTATAAACAATAAATTAGAACTTTAAATAAATGGGCATAAGTTTTATATGCGGCGAGTACGCGACGGGTATTAATAAAACGGGTATTGGGCGGGAAGGACTTATACTCATGCCCATACCCATTTTAGTAATACTCGGCCCATACCCATTTTTTCCCATTTTCATCACCCATTCCCATACCCATTGGGGTGGGTTTTGTGGGTTCTTAGGCGGGCACAAGTTTTTTTATCGGCCCTACCGTCCATCATCAGCACCTACACCATCATCTGTTCTCACCATCATCACCGAATCACTCCCTATCTCAATCATCTGGTTCCATCTTCCCCATTCATTAGAGGCGAAATCAAGGGACAAAGAGGGGTCGAGCATCTATAAATGAAGCAAAAGTGGCACAATTGAAGGAAGCTAGGTTTTTAGGCATTTAGTTGGATTTAACTTCAGTATTAGAGTAGAAATTTAGAGTTTTTGGGTTTCAATTTCTCTGCTTTATTTTTGGTTTTTTTTCTCTCTAGTTTTTGCTGTTTTAAGTTCAATTTGAGGGTTAGAATCATTAGTTGCTATAATTTGATACACGATCTTCAACTTTTGAGTTGAGATTTAGAGGTTCTTGATCTAGGTTATCTGATTTCATTACTTTATTTTTAGGATTATGGTTCCACACAATAGAGGTTGACTCCATCTCCTTCATGCTTACGTTATCTTGGTGTGTCTGCTAACTCAATCTTCATTATTTTTGGTTGATTCATTTTCTTGTTTTGATTTTTGCTTCGGTTTGGGTTGAATCGGTTTCCTTGTTTTCTTGCTTTGGGGATGGTTTTGTTCCCCCTCCCTTGTTGCTCATTTTTTTGATTCACGATGAGTAGATTTGGGTTTGGTTGTTGCTCTATTGCTCTATTTTCACATTATCTGTTTGACTTAGTTAAAGTTTGGGTGCTTGTTGATGGATGGAATTTGAGATTTCTCTTTCCATTTTTCTAGTTGTTAGATTTGGATGGAACCAATTTTGGTTAATGGTTGATCATGGGTGGAGCTATCAAATGCTAGGAAATCCATTCTTATTTCTTTGGCAGTTCCAAGATTTTCTTCTGTTATGTGACCAAGGTGTTCCAGTTTTAATGTATAATGGCTAATCTCTTACTTATGTTATTTTTGCTTTGAGGAATTAGCAGGTCAATGATTAGAGAAATAGTTTAGTTTATGCTTATGGTCATTAAAAAAGAAAATTACTTGGTTTAGTAAGTACAACTTAGTATTTAGTTAGTCTTATATACCATTTTATTATTATTATTATTATTATTATTATTACTACTACTCTTTTTTTGTCATATTGTAATAATTGTGTAGTGTCATTTAGACTCATTTCATATTACAAGTTTAACGTTTATTGTGACCTTAATTTCATCCTCATCCCTGAAGAGATGACCCCCAAGTACTACGACAAAAGTCGTACGCTTGGGCTAAAAGCATTTTACTTTCAAAAATCTCGTACACTTATGCAACGAACATTTTTAAATTTCTTAAATCTCTATGATGAAATTCAATCTATTATTTTCAAGTTTAGGTGTGACTGAAATAATGGTAATGGGGAAATACATTGGGTTAACTGTGATCATACCTGCACACAAAAAGATGCTTGAGGAACAAAGTTTTATGATCCCAAACCCTTCAACTTTGTTCTTGTTGCCAAACAGGGCTGCCCTACCATAAGAATCCATCATCTTTGGTCAATAGGCTTCTTTGGGCAAAATATTTTCCCAAGGGCGACAATTTAAATGCAAACTTAGGCCACCATTTGGAGAAGCCTTTGGGAAGTTAGATGGATCATTGGCATGGATTTGAGAGGATCATTAGTAATGGCAACTCTGTCGATATTCAGGTTGATCATTGGGTAACCAAAGAATTCGCTCTAAAGGCTCTCTCTCCAGAAAAGTAAAAGCATTTAACTCACTAAAGTTTGTGATTTAATTGATAAAGATCTCGGTCGCTGGTGGGAGTTGTTTTTTCACTCAAAATTCTTTAATTGTGAGACTACCTAATCAAGAGCATTACCCTATGTCAATCTTAGCCTAATAATAAGCATGCATGGCCTAATAATTAGTTCAAGTAACTCTGGACCTCACTTTCTTTGGAAGAAGCTTTGGAAGCTAAAACTCCCATCTTGCAACAAAGTCTCTAGTTGGAGGTTTTGCTGTTACGCTCTCCCTATACGTGGTAATATAGGTCATCGTGTTAGCTTATTGATGTTGATTGCAACCTCTGTGGCGTCAATGTTGAATCATCTGCTTATAGATCTTCAAACGGCCCTTGCAGTAGCAATATGGAATGCCAATAACTTTAATAGCTCTTTGTACATTTGAAGTCAGATTCTATTGATTCGCTCCCCCATTAAATACTACAAAGGCTCGATGCTGATGAAGCGGGCCTTTTTCTAGCTCTTTCCTAAGAATGCTACAATACCCATTGTTTTAGGACTTTCTGGGATTGCTGAAGATGACAAGGGATGAGAGCGGGCCTACGTGATGGTATGTACGGAACGCATGATGATCCTTTCCTTAAACACCGAACCTGCAAAAAGGACACCCCTGGTTGAGATCCGGGGAGCGCCTCTCCGACGATCAAGTCAGCAGGGGGTCCCAGTCATAGATAGAGCAATACAAAGAGAATTTATGATAGGTTAGAGAATGTGCCAGAAAAGCGATCCTCTTTTCCGAGGTAGGTAGGGGGTATTTATAGTCTTTGTAGGTAGCGACAAACTAGTAATTTTATGTAAGATGCTTCCACAATGGGCCGTTAAATTGTCCTCCTTATTGGGCCTCTAGATAAGGATTTTGGGACCCACCACGACCGAGTGTAATCGGGCTAGCCTAGCCTATAACATGTGCATGGGACTCATTGGGTATCCTATATTTTCTTGATCATTTAGCCCCTCACATTTTGCCTGGATGCCCGTCCATACTAGCAGTCAAACAGAATGTGGAGTGAACCCGTGTTGAAAGGATTACCTGCGTTCCCGAGATAACGACCTCGTATTGTGGGCATGGTGACACTTGGACTTTGGTTTTGGTGTCGGGGCTTTTCCTGAGGCTGCTCGACTCTCGAGGTGTGACTGCAGCCTTAGAAATCCCCCACTTTGGGTATATAAAAAAGTGTAGCATGAGATTATGGTTCGTTCCAGAGCGCCACTTTCATTCTTGCGAGAGGTTTTCCATCATGGTGTTCCCTTACTTTCTTAGTACCGAGGAGA
The DNA here is from genome assembly GCA_017589665.1 of Selenicereus undatus. Classification (NCBI taxonomy): domain Eukaryota; kingdom Viridiplantae; phylum Streptophyta; class Magnoliopsida; order Caryophyllales; family Cactaceae; genus Selenicereus; species Selenicereus undatus. The sequence goes on along the minus strand of JACYFF010031955.1, from coordinate 47,744,743 downwards.
TGGCCAGCCATGTCAAGGAAATCTTCAATTGGCACTTAAGGGGGGTCGTGTGCCCTCCTCAGCCAATTCTGGAGAATTATCGCGATCTTTGTTCGGACTTCATCCTCTCTGATGCAGAGGAGGCAAAGCGCGACTTCCGCATCGTCGAAATGGTCCAGGCTGTCTTCTAAGCTATGGTGGTCAACGAAGCTTTGGAATTGGGCGTTTTGAGCAGGGCCTTGGCCGAGGACTTGAAGTCGGTCCTCGTGGGTCTATGTGGTTTATTTTTAAAGCTTGGCTGCAGCTTAATAGGCCCGACCTCTTGTGGGCTCACCGCCTTAGACCGGCCGACCCAGGAGTGTGGCCTGGGTCTGTGGGTGGTCAAGAGGAAACCTCGAGGTCAAACAACACCCCGCCACCTTCTAGAGATGACGAATAGTCATAGGCTTTGTTGTAGTTTGCTTCTTTGTTTCGATCTTTTATTTTGTAAGGTTGTCTTGTAATTACCTGTAATGGCAATGAAGAGTTGTCCCTTTACGCAAGGACTTGGTTTATCGGTCAATGTTATCACATTCTTATTGGTATAGGGTTGGGCTAGGAATAACTGGCTCTTTAGGCCATTTGATTTAAGGATCAACTGAGAGGTCAAGCTGTGGACCCTTGGCTTCTTGAGGGTTAAGGGCGTAGCGTCCGGCCAAGAGGTCATGGCGTTAGATCCATGGCCCTTTTCCTACCTGCTAAGGTCATAATGCGGGGCCCCTAGGCCGTACCTTAGATTCCTTAGATCCTTGGGGGGCTGAAAGTGAACGACCTAGGCCCTTTGAGGGCTAACGGTGTAGCGAATGACCCCTAGGCTGTGCTGTAGCACCCTTAGCCACTTAGGGGCTAAGGGTGGAGCAAATGCCCCCTAGGCCGTGCTGTAGCACCCTTAGCCCCTGAGGGGCCAAAGGTGTAGCAAACGGCCCCTAGGCCATGCTGTAGCACCCTTAGCCCAAGTGCAATGAACGACCCGTAGGTCGTGTTGTAGGACCCTTAGCCCCTTGGGGGCCAAAGGTGCAGCGAACGACCCCTAGGCCATGCTGTAGGATCCCTAGCCCTTTGGGGGCCAAAGGTATACTAAGGAGATCATGAGTGCTTGGGTGCCACGTGTCATGGACTGAATGGCGTTCTAACCCTGCAAATACCTAGGGGGCGTATTGTCCTTTACTTTTCCCACTCTCCTCTATATAAACAGAGTTGGATTCTTTAGGGGAGGTCATTTGATCACGCACTCAAACTTGCTTAGAAAGAGAAACAAGTTTTCTAGAGAGAGATACGCTGCCCCCTTCTCCATCTACCTTCAACTTCCCTATAGCACCTTCAAACCCTTCCTTTGTAGCTTCAAAGGGGTTGTGTGCATCTTCGACCTCATCTTCAACCACTGCTTTTCTCCTCTTTAGTTCTTGCAGGTATATGCCTTTGTGCACCCCTTTGAAGGTTGTATTTTTATTGTATTAGTTGATTATATCATGTTGTCTTCGTGCTGATCGAGTGGGACCATCCCGAAGGGGCTGGCTGGTCCCTGGATGAAGGGTCGTCACCCTCAATTTCCGAACCTTCCGACCCTAATTGATGGCCAGGTGGTGGCGTGTGTTCCCCTAAAGAACCAATTTAGTGAACCTAATAAAATTCCCTATGCTACGCCGATATATGAGCTCGAGACTCCTTCATAGTCTAGTTGGAAGTGTTCGCCTACTCCTAGCATCCTTGGTATTGGGAAAATTGACGTAGCTGTTTCCCATATGACTGATGTCCAGGAACGTAGGCTGGCAAGGACAAAAACGACCGCTTGTTTGAAGACTCCTCAGGAGATCATGGTCGAAGGGCACTCGGAAGGTAGCTCCTCCTTTGCCTCGGACTCCTGTAGACTAAACATTGAGGTGTGTAATACTAGAACTAGCTCTTCCGTAAGAAGGAGCAAGAGCCCCGCTTATTCGGTTCCTGTTCTTCGGTCTCTAAGAGAGGCCGCGCTCAGACGGAATCGGTATAAGAAATTGTGGCCCAAGGGACGGTTTTCCTAAGCACTCCTATGCACTCAGACCATCAGGATGGGCCGAGCACCCATTTCCCAAACCCCAGGGTCACGCGCACCTTTAAGCCATTGACGTTAGAGGAGAAGTATCTTCTTCCCATCGGGTATAAGTTCATCATCCCTGATCCCGACGCCACTATAAATAAGCCATCCCCTAGATGTATAGCGATCTATCGAGCGGCCTTTTCTTACAGGCTAAGGTTTCCACTCCACCCGCCCATCGTGGAGACTTTGAATAAGTACGAGCTAGCACCAACGCAAGTGGTTCCCACATCCTGGCACAACATTTGTTCGTTCATTACAACGTGTGAGTTATGCGGGCTTTCTTATATAGGCCAGGCTTTCGATTTGGTCCATACCATTCTGAAGGCTCCAAGCGAAACCGAAGACATGGGATGTTATTGCTTTAACAATAGGAAGGGCTTCATGATGTCAATCGAAAAGAAGCCCAAGCTGAAAAACTGGATGTATGACTTCCTCTTTGTTCATCACACCATGGGTTGGGGGGACCACCCTGATTAGAATGATGGAAAGCCAGTCCATAACCCTTTTGGGGACCCGACCACAGAGGAAACATAGACCGCGCGTTATTTTCAATACTACGTGCGAGAAGATCTCCGCTGGAGGCCGCTTCTATCTTTCATATCCCGGATAGTAGATACGAGAAAGGAACTCGAGCGCCGGTAGGTTAAGTGCAACGATGGGGAGCCCCTGAACTGGTTTCCTAAATTGTCGTACTTTGAAAACGACTTCTTCCTGGCGGTGGGCGGCCCCCTTATACTAAAGACTTACTCCAATGGTATTTCACGTCTTCTCTTTGTGTTATTCTTCCCGCAGTTCTGACTTGACTTTCTTTTATGTTACGTAGAGCAAGCTCGGGAGATGCTTTCACCCTTCAAGGGCGGGCAGGCCACTATAGAGGAGATAGCGGCCGAGAACGAAAGACACCACGAGGAGGAACGACACCGTCATGTCGGGGCATAGGGTAGGAAGGTTTGTCTTAATAAGTCGGTCTGGCGCTCATTCCTTTTTCTCTCTAGTTTACATAAATGTGAGTATTGAGTTAACATGTTTGTCAGGCGCCCAGGATTGCGATTTGTGGCGGCAAACCTCGGACAGCATCACCGGGCCTTCCTCGCGTGGACCCTCCCAACCGCCCGCGCCCAGAGGAGAGGTAAGAAGTGGTCGCGACTTTGGCGCCTACCCTTATAAGGGTTGACCCACCCCCTTCTAAGGGCTTGAAGATCACATAACTGTCCTTTCGAAGGGTCCCCGAAGCGCGGGCGACTTCTAAGGAAGTAATACGATTTCCCTCTCAAGGGGGCCCTCGTGAGAGCCAGTGAGCTACCCAGCATCCAGTAGGGGGAGCCTATGTGAATATGGCGGTTTAGGCAGTGGACTTCTTGGGGGTTGATCTTCCAGCTAAGGTAGCCCTGGTGGAACGCCTTGCATAGTCATAGGACTTGGCCCCTTTGGTTTTGCGGAGCCAACCAAGGTCACCGAGGAGTAGGTGGCCATTGCTAAGGTGAGGTCGCACCTCTCTCTAATCCCTTCTTCTTTGTCATTCTTTCCTCTCCTTAGCTAATCATGTCACGTCATTTGTAGGCCTTTGCCCAAGCGTTGAAGGCCATGAGGTCGACACCGTCTGTCTCGGCCTTGGAGATGCAAATTTGCGACCTCTAGAGTTTTAATGCCCTTCTGCGGGGGAAGATTGGCGACCTCCAGACAGAGCGCCACAAGTCAGAGGAGTTGGCAACCAAGTACAAGCGCTGCTGGGAGAGGCCAAAAAACGAAAAGGAGGCCTGGGAGGCTAATAAGACCGAGCTGCGGCATCAGTTGAAAGAGACCTTTGTCAAGATAGAGGCCGAGACTATTGTGGGAAATGAGAGGGCGGCCAAGGCCAAGTGGTAGGGCTACTAGCGCGGGCATGAGGACCGCACAAAATTCTTTTGGGAATTCTTCATGACCTTGGCCCTTGACGACTTTCGCCAGGAAGGCCACTTCGAGGTGTACGTTAAGTGCATCGAGGACCGCCGTCAAGCTTGGGTCGAGGGTCGGAACCCTGAACTGGTGGATTTCATGCCGCCCCCATCTGATGAAGACGATCAGGGCGATGATGAGGAGACCATGCCCCTTAATGGTGAGGTTGCGTCTCCTGATGGTGAAGGTGATGAGGCCGCGGCATATGAGGCCAGCGATGATGAGGACCCTGACGTCTGATGTACAAGGGTCTTTGCTTGTTTCTGTTTTTTATTTTTGGCTTACCAATTGTACATTGGTGTTGTAGCCTTTGCTCATATCTAATGAAATCTTTTGGCATTTACTTCTTCACTTGTCGATGTTTGTGCACTTAACTTTGTATCCGTTTTACAATTACTGGTTCTATAAGTCTCTCCCCCCTAAGGGAAACGACAAGTGATAAGGATTAAGCTTTCATCGCGGATGTCCTGTAGGGTTGTAGAGAGTTGCGTCCCCTATTTGGGGGATAAAGATGTAGCGACCGACCCCTGGGTTGTGCTGTAAGACCCTTAGCTCCTTTTGGAGACTAATGGTGTAACGACCAATCCCTATGCCATGCTTTGGGACCTTTATCCCCTTTTGGGGGCTAAAAGTGTAGGGATTGACCCCTAGGCCGTGCTGTAGGACCCTTAGCCCCTATTGGGGGCTAAAAACGTAAAAGAGTTGCAGTGGCCAATAAGCGCCTTTGTGGTCAATGTATTTAATGGGGAAAGACACTTTAGTACATTGCATCAAAGCTTGAAGTAAAAAAAGACTGCTATTGATAATACTTCCGCAGATTACTGCTATGCCATGTTTTGGGAACGGGGTGTGTTCTCCATGTTTGTCAGGCGATATGTACCTGGTCGCACTTGTTCCGAAACCTTGTAGCTTTGATTTGGTGGAGGACCATGTCTCTAACCCTGATGGGATGGAGTTTGACCATGCGATCATGGAGTCTGGTGACCTAGAGTTTGTAGAGTGTCTCCCTTATGAGGGCATCACCCCGGACAGAGGGAGGGAGATTGACAACCTCCCAGAGGGCTGCATTGTTAAGTTCTTCTTGGAACGTGGTAAGATGATGGGTGTGGAGTGCTCCTTCGACTGGAAGCACAGCTTCCAACCCATATGCTAACATGAATGGTGTTTCCCTCGTAGCCATGTTTTTGGTCGCACGGATTGACCATAGGATGCTATGCAGCTCCTCGGCCCATTTGCCCTTAGCTTCGTCGAGCTTCTTCTGCAAGCCATGCAAGATGGCCTCGTTTACGGCTTTGACTTGTCCATTTGTCTGAGAGTGGGCCACTGCCGTGAACTGAGATTGACACCTTAGGGTCTTAAGGTAATCAGTGACCTTGCCATGTCAAATTACCGCCCATTGTTGAAAATCATTGCTCGAGGAACGGCAAAGCGGGTGATGATATTTTTCCATATAAACTTTCGGACCTCGGTCGTGGTAATGGAGGCAACAGCCTCAGCCTCTGCGCACTTTGTGAAGTAGTCCACCGCCACAAAGAGGTATTTGTGTTGACCCATGGCTTTGGGGAAGGGCCCCAGTATGTTCATGCCCTATGTGGCGAACGGTAAGGGATTGATGATTGGTGTGAGGGCGGTGGTGGGCCGTCGTTGGATGGGGGCGAACTTCTGGCATTTGTCACAAGTGCGGACCAAGTTCATTGCATTGTCGCGTAAGGAAGGCTAGTAGTAACCAGTCCGTATTGCGGTGACTGCGAAAGGCACCCCCGCCAATATGGGAACTGCATGCTCCTTCATACAATTCTTCAAAAGTTTTCTTCCCTATCTCCGGGTCACACAATATAGAAGTGGTCGGGTGTAGGACCACTAATACAAGATCCCATCATACAATATGAACCAAATTGCCCTTCTTTTGGCGCGGTCAGCCTCTTTGGAGTCCGGGGGCAGTGCACTGTTTGCCAAGTACGCGCGAATGGGGTCCATCCAGGTGGAACTTCTATCCAGCCAAAGGGTTTCGTGAGGATCAATGTTCCGTCAAGTTTTCCCACCAGATTCTTTTCAGCTTCCTATTTTCTAAGGAGCCAACCAACTTTGAGAGTGTGTTCGCTTGTCGATTCTCCGCCTATGATATATGTGTTATCGAGAAATGCTTTAATAGCCGTGTGGCTTCCCGTACCCGCCAGACGTAGGTTGCCATACTGTCATCCATCACCTCATATTCCCCATCTGACTAACCACGAGTTGAGATTTCGAGAACGCTCTAACCGAGTTCGCCCATGCATTGTAACACAATTCCACATCCGCTATCAGGGCCTCATACTCAACTTCATTGTTAGATGCCTTGAATATGAATTCCAGGGCATGCTCATACTTCTCTCCCTGTGGGCTTTCAATGATCAGGTCGGCGCCACTGCCTTCTTTAGTGGATGAGTCGTCCACATAAAGGCTCCAAGATGGGGAGGCAATACCGTTTCAGGGGGAGTATTGGCGCTTTCGGCCAAGAAATCCGCTGAGGCTTGGGCCTTAATTACTCGCCATGCCTCGAAGACGAGGTCATATTAAGATCGTTCCACCGCCCATTTTAAGAGCCTTCCGGAGGTGTCCAGCCTATGCAAAGCGTTTTTTAGAGGTTGGTTCGTGAGGACGACCGTCTTATGAGCCTCAAGGTAAGGCCGCAGCTTCCGGCTAGCCATCACTAGCGCGTAAGCGAACTTCTTGATTAGGGGGTAGTTTGCTTCGGCCTCTGCTAGGGCGTGGCTTACGTAATAGACCGAGATCTGCTCCTTCCCTCTCTTTACCACCAGTACCGCGCTCACAGCCTGTTATGAGATGGCCAAGTAGAGTAGGAGTGTCTCGACAGGGAGGGGGCTAGCTATTTTCGGTAAATGAGCTCGTTAAGCCTGGAAGGCCTCATCAGCTTCTTCATCCCAAACGAAATTGGCACGTCTCCACGAGACGCAAAAGAAAGGCTGACATTTATCTATGGATCTGGACATGAAACGTCCTAAGGTCGCGATACATCCGGTTAACCGTTGGACTTTCTTAATGTTCCGTTGAGGATTCATGTCTAGCATTGCTTGGATTTTGTCCGGATTAGCCTCTATCCCAGGACTGCTGATCATGAAGCATATGAACTTTCCCGACCAGACTCCAAACACGCACGTTTTCAGCTTAAGCTTCGTGTCGAACGTCCTAAGGATCTCGAATGTCTTCCGCAAGTCCCAGCCATGCTTGGCATCAAGCATACTTTTAACTATCATATCATACACATATACCTCCATGGTCTGCCCAATGAGGGGTTCAAAAAGTTTGTTTACTAGACATTGGTAGGTGGCCCCTGCATTTTTAGCCCGAAAAGCATCACCTTGTAGCAGTGTAGACCCCAATTGGCTACGAACAAGGTCCTTTCTTGATCCTCGGGGCATAGGGGTATTTGTTGGTACTCTGAAAATGCATCCATAAAGCTCAGTAGGGCATACCCTGCCGTGGCGTCCACCAACTTGTCGGTCTTTAGTAGGGGTAACTGTCTTTTGGGGACACCTTGTTCAGATTCGTAAAGTCTACGCACATCCTCTAGGTCTCATTGGGTTTACTAACAAGGACTACGTTTGAAACCCATTTAGGATATTGGCACTCCCTAGCGAAGCCTGCCTCTAATAACTTCTGCAAGTCCGCGGTAGCCGGCGCGACCCTCTTGGGGCCCATGTGTTGCTTCTTCTGGATCACCGGCTTGTATGTTAGATCCACGTTCAGTCAATGCTCCATTATTGTAGGGTCGATGCTGGGCATTTCCTCAGGACCGAAGGGGAAGACGTCCCAATATTCCCGCAAGAGGTTAACCAAGGAGTGTCGGGTCCTCCATATCTGGGTCCAATTGAACCGTGCAATCGGGACGTCCCTCATCTAAGGGGATCTCTTCCAGGTTGACAACATCAGGGCATGGTTGATCAAGTTCGGCCGAAGCTGGCATGTGTATCACTAGGGCTTTGGGCTTTTTGTCCAAGGATGGGGACACTGCTGGTCCACACCCGACTGATCGTTCCACGAGTGGCTAGACGCTGACAAGGTAACATTCTTAGGCCTTCCGTTGATCTACTTGTAACTAATCCCATCATTAGCTTCGAACTGAAGCTGAAGCAAGTATGAGGCGATGATAGCCTTTACCTTATGCAAAGTTGGCCGCCCCAAGATGATGTTGTAGGTCATGGGCACGTCGACTACCAAGAAATCCACCTCTATGTTTCTTTCCTTGGCCTTGTCCCCGAAGCGTAGTGGGAGGCAAATCACTCCCGTAGGGTTCACCTCCTGAGTGTACTAGAGGGTCGATATCTCCTCTTGAGTGTTTGAGCTTCTTCAAACAATCCCATTTGATGATATCCACTGAGCTCCCAGTATCAATCAGGATTCGTCGGACAATGGCACTAGCCACCTTTACCTCGATTGCTAATGGGTCATTGTTCGATGAGTTAAAGTGCAACCCTTATCGTCTATTGAACACCATCGTCAGGACCATAACGTGGCTCTCTTGTTCAGCAGCGAGAACCTACTGGCTCCTCGTAGTTGCGCCTTCCAAGCGGACTAAGTGATGCCTTCCGCATTTTTGCCCGGAATGGTGGTGACTATTTCGGTGGAGCACTCCTCCTCACGAGGCTCTTGTCGTCTAGGCTCGCATTCCTTTCAAAGGAATCGCAGTCCCTTCTTCAAGAAACAGTCCATCTGTCCCTTGTCAGCGAGCTCGTGAAGGGCCTTCCTCAACTCCCTATATCCAGCAGTGGTGTACCCATTTTGCTTGTGGAACTCACAATACTTCCGTGCATTGTGTGGTTTCAGTGCTGTGGTCATAGGTTGCGATTTCTCTAGTATTGGTTTCTCCTTCACCTTCATCAGTATGCTTCGGGGATCCGTGGTGAAGCGTTGGTCTATGACCTCGAGCCTTAGCCTCCTATCCCCGTATCTCGCGTTTCTATCGACCATGATCTTGGCTTTCTTCGAGGCATCCGTGCTGTCTGCGCAGATTTCTGTTGCACGAATAAAGTCAGCAACATTCCTCAGCGCCTCAGCTAGGGTGGTTTCTTTTTGCTCGGCCAAAGAGAACTTGAATCGCCCACTCTTGAAGCCATTCAAGAAAGAGGTGTACGCCACCCCATCTTCCAAATCCGGGATCAAGACCGCCTCCTATTAGAAGCGTTTGACAAATTCGCCAGCGACTCCTACGATCCCTATTTGATGTTGGATAAGTGGATGCTAGTTTGCCTTTCCTTACGACTAGCAATGAATTGACTGACAAATCTATCGGCCAGATCTTGAAAGCAGGAAACACTTCCTGGAGCCAAGCTATTAAACCAAGATTGCGCTACCCCTTTCAGGGTGGTCGAAAAATAACGACAGTATGCGGCATCGTCAACGTCTTGGGCGTACATCTAAGCCTTATATATCCCCAGGTGTTCCTCCAAATTTGTGGTTCCATCATACAAGTCCATGGTGGGCATTTTCAACTTATCGTAACGGGGAGCGTTAATTATTTGAGCGCTGAAAGCAGTGGAGAAAGGGACGGGCCCTGTCCAGGCGGTCGTTCCAGGCACCTTGATGGGGTTCTCAAGGCGCCTTTCCACCTCCACTATTGATGTACTCCTTCGGGGAACGTCGACCCTCCGGGGGTTGTGCATAGGCCGACCATGGTGGCAAGAACCTTGACCGTGCACCCCTCCCAAGGGAGGGTTGCGACTGCGTTCCCTGACTGAGCGACACTCGGGGGTATGTCGTCGTCCTGAGACCTTCCCTTGAGGCTTCGAGGTTTGCTCTTGCTCCTCGAACCAGGCAATGTGTCGAGAATGACTTGCATATGGCATTGAGGTCGTGGTTGACTCCGCCAGTCTCCTAGGGTTCGATTGACGGCTCTGCAAAGCGCCCGTTCCGACGGACTGGTCGCATTTTCGCCCCAGGACCATCCATCCTTATCTAGATGAGCGGCCCGGGGTAGACACGTAGTCGAAGGTAGGAAGAGGCCTCACGGAGTTCACGGCCTCCATGGCCTTTTTCACTTGCTCATTCGCTTGTTGCATGATGGTGTCGGTCATGGTGGACATGAGGTTCTTGAGTGCGTCCACCGTGACGTAGGCCTCCCGTTCGGGTGGCCACTGCCCGTCTGAGCGGCAGTTCACCTAGGAGCTTTCTGAGGTGTCTTGCACCTCGAAGGGTACCAGGGCTTCTGTTATGGGTGCCTTGTCTCTTCGGGACCGTACCCTTGTCACTGCACTAACTACCATCATTCACCACTCTTTCCCCACAGACAGCGCCAAATCTATTTTCGGACTTTCTGAGATTGCTAAAGATGACATGGGATAAGAGCGGGCTTACGTGATGGTACTTACAGAATGCCTGATGATCCTCTCCTCGATTGCCGAACCTGCAAATAGGACACCCCCAGGTTGAGATTCGGGGAACGCGTCTCCGACAATCAAGTTAGTAGAGGGTCCCAATCAAATATAGAGCAGCACAGAGAGAATTTATGATGGGTTAGAGAATGTGCCAGAAAAGCGATCCCCTTTTCCGAGATAGGTAGGAGGTATTTATAGCCATTATAGCCAAGGGCAAAATAGTAATTTTATGTACGATGCTGTAAAGCTTGTCAAGAGTTACAAATTTAACCACTAGTTCAATTATTAAATACTTTTATAGCGTAGGGAAGTAGAGATCGATCCACGAGGAAAAACTGTTTTAAAAAAGCTAGCTTAATCCTAAATGATTTTACTAATCCAATTTATTAAATCTAAACTTAATAATTCTAAAATAATTAAAATATAACGAATAAAAATATGGAAAAACACCCAATAAAAGGCTTTCCTAAATAATCTAGAAAAATAAAATCAGAATAGTAACTGAAATTCTAATTAAAAATCAAAATAGCAAATAATAATAAGAAAATAAATATTAAAAATGTCAAATAGTAACCTAAAATATTATTCTTCAGGTATATAAGCTTATAACTCCTCAATTGTATCCAAATAATTTCAGAAAAATCAAATGAGAAAATTACCGAAGAATATCAATGCAGAATATTAAATCTAAAATTAGTAATAAAATAATCTGCATAAATATAAATACGAAAATAATCAAGCAAATTACCCTAATTCTAGGACACAATTTTATGGACTTAAGAATACCTAATAATCGTGAATTAACAATTAAAATTGAAATTTTCAGAATTAATAACCTAAAAACCTGTACATATCAATTTCGCAAAATAATTTTGAAAAATTATCAAATAATTTTCAAAAATTAAGAAATTAAATATGGGAAGACTAGGACACTATATAAACTCTAAGAATTGATAAAAATCGAAAAATAACAAAAATAACAATTTTTGGTCTTATTTCTAACAAACCGATAATTAAATACTAAAACTGAATATAAATCAATCTAAAATTATAACATGATGGAGACCATCTTGTGCACTCTCCTTCTCAGCTCAAGGAAGACCCTAGAAAGCTCAAAGAGGCCAAAGAATTTGCTCTACTATGCAGAAAAGCCGAGACCATGCCGGAAGAACTCACGCCTAGTTCATCCTCATCACACCCGGTTTTTGTTACTCTTTTGCAAGAAAATGTAGTGGGCCAAAATTCTGATGGTCCTTACATTAATCTAGCCTAAGAAAAGAGCTTTCTAACAAGACCAACCACGCTTGTTTTGGAGTTCATTTGGTTGGTCAACTTCAGCCCACAAAATAAGGTACTGAAATGCAGTCCTGTTTTGGGCAGTCCATACTCTTTGGGCCATAAATTTTGATCGGCTGGTCCAAATGCAGCAAATGAGCATTCCCTGGAAAATAGACATCCATAGATTTCCAACAACCCCAAGATCATTGAATTTGGCTGAGTATTCTGAGAGATACGTCCTTTGGAAGTTGGGCTTGCTGCAGGTGTGAACGCATTCATGGCAAAACGCGTGTGGCTTTTGTGTACACCTCATTTCGGCTATTGCTGCTTGGTTCTTCCTCTTTAGCCATGTTCCTTCCCCCCTTGCAAGGTCAAAACGTGTGAGAAGTAGGGATGCATGAATCCCCCTTGGCTGTTACACTCTATTCACACCAAAAGGCTTCAAGAGACACACCACTTCACCTTGGTGCATCCGAATGTGGTTGCTGAAATTTTGCCTTGTTTTTTTCTTTCATTCTTTTTGTGTGTTTTCATACCTTTTCATTATGTAAGACCTCTACTATATAAAGGCCATAGCATAGGGTTGTTGAAAGAAGCATCTACCCAAGTAATACAATTCAGCTTTTGAGTGTTCTCTCAAAGTGAGTGTGCAAATCTAGTTCTATATCTTGAGTGTTGGCAAACTCAAGTGGTGTTCTAGTTTCCTAAACTCCTCTAGGTGGTGATTCATTTCTGTATCCTAGAAAAGAGTGAAGGAATTCGCCCAAGGATTGGTTTTGAGTGGCGCCTCTCGGCTTATCTCAAACACAACCCTTGAACCTATCTTTTTTTTCTTTCTTCCTTAACCAAAAACCCACAAAAAGATAACATTACTTGGTCATTTGAGAGTTCAAATACATCATTTGGTGTCAGAGCAAGGTTGCCAAGTGACCAAGATTGCAGCCAAACACATTCCACACACACTCTCACCAAAAAAGAAAAAAAATGTCTTCAAGCCGATCCCAAGAGCGAGTTGACGAGTTGGAAGCCCAAGTAAAGTACCTTCAAACTCAACTTGCACAACTCTTGGAGGAGAAACGAAGAGGGAACCGAAGCCCTTCTCACTCACGCACCCAAGAAGACTCGGATGAATCCGAGAGAGAAGAGAGAAGCTATGTTGATAACTCTAATTATGAAGAGAATACTCCTAGAAGACCCCGTAGGAGACAAGAAAGTGGTCTTGGCGATTTTCGAGTTGATATTCCGGAATTTGAAGGCCAACTAGACCCGGATCACTTTCTAGATTGGCTTTAAACCGTTGAACGAATCTTTTAGTACAAAGAAGTGCCCGAAGATAAGAAGGTGAAGCTTGTTGCCCTTAAGCTCCGGAAATATGCATCAATATGGTGGGTGAACCTCGTGGCCAAAAGAGCAAGGAATGGCAAAGGAAAGATTAGGACTTGGACCAAGATGAAGGACAAACTCAAATCCAAGTTCCTTCCTTCCCATTACATCCAAGACAACTACTCCAAGCTCCATCATCTTAAACAAGGCTCCAAGAGCGTTGAAGAGTACACTCGGGAGTTTGAACAACTCCTCCTCAAATGCGATTTGAGAGAAGATGACACTCAAACAATGGTAAGATTCCTAAGTGGCTTGGATAAATCCATTGCTCATATCATTGAATTGCATCCTTACACCTCTCTAGATGACTTGAGTTCTCTTGCCTACAAGGTAGAGCAACAAAGGAAGTTTAAGGGAAAAAGCCCCCTTTCCAAATCCCCTCCCCGTCCTTACCCCACTCAAAAGCCTTCCTATTTTCCTCCTAAACCTCAAAACTCTCCTCAACCCAAAAATACCCCTACCACCCCTAATCCCTACACAAAAGAACCTCCCAAGCCCAAGGACAAAATTCGTTGCTTTCGATGTCAAGGTCTAGGACATATTGCATCCGAATGTCCTAACAAGCGGATAGTGACTCTTGCCGAGTACCAAGCTTCCTTTGAGGAGCCACATAAAGAAGAAGAAGGAGAATATTGCATGGTGGAAAATGTGGAAGAGGTTGAAGAAGGCCCCGATGAAGGAGAATTGTTGGTCATTAGAAGAGCCTTGAGTGGTTTTGCCACCCAAGACAACTTGGAACAAAGAGAAGCTATTTTCCATACTAGGTGCCCCATTGAAGGGAAGGCATGCTCACTTATTATAGATAGAGGTAGTTGTGCTAATGTTGCCTCCAAGACCATGGTAGACAAGCTCAATCTCAAAGCCACACCTCATCCTAAGCCTTACACTATCCAATGGCTAAACCAAGGCAAAGGTATGCAAATTTCTACCCGATGCCTCGTTTCTCTCTCCATTGGTAAACATTACAAAGATGAGCTATGGTGTGATATAGTTCCCATGGATGCTTGTCACATCCTTTTGGGAAGACCTTGGTTATTTGATAGAAGTGTCATCCATAATGGCCGGATGAACACTTACACCTTCCACAAAGACCAAAAGAAAATTACCTTAACCCCTCTCAAATCCACTCCCTCTACTAAGACCAAAGACAACCCTCACTTGGATGTCTTTCTCACCACCCTTCTCAAATCCCAACATCATGAGTTTGAGTCTTTCAAAGACTTAATTCTCCTATAAGATGAGCCAAAGCCTCCATCTCCCTCACACCCTCTACTCACCCCTCTCCTACAAACCTTCCACCATGTGTTTCCACAAGAAATTCCCCATGGCCTTCCCCCACCGAGATCCATACAACACAAGATTGACCTTGTCCCAGGATCTATTCTTCCCAATAAACCGACATACCGAATGACCCCATAAGAAACCCAAGAAATCCAAAGGCAAGTAGATGACCTCTTGTCCAAAGGATTGATTCGGGAAAGCCTAAGCCCATGTGCCATACCAGCCCTCCTTGTACCCAAGAAACATGGAAGCATGCGTATGTGTGTGGATAGCTGGGCCATCAACAAAATCACCATCAAATACCAGTATCCTATTCCAAGGTTGGAAGATTTGCTTGATGAGCTTCATGGTGCCACCATCTTTTCTAAGATTGATCTTAGAAGTGGCTATTACCAGATCCGGATTTTCAAAGGAGATGAATGGAAAACCGCCTTTAAGACTAAAGGAGGTTTGTATGAATGGCTTGTCATGCCATTTGGGCTAACCAATGCCCCTAGCACTTTTATGAGGCTTATGAACCAAGTTCTAAAGCCCTTGATCGGTATTTGTGTGGTCGTCTACTTTGACGACATCTTGATCTATAGCAAAACTGAAGAGGAGCATGCCCATCATCTCTATCAAGTTTTGAGCATCTTATCTCATGAGAAGCTATATGGGAACTTAGAGAAGTGTCATTCTTTCACCTCTCAAGTTATATTTTTGGGCTACATTGTCTCCGCCCAAGGAATTCAAGTGGATGAAAGCAAGATCAAAGCCATTCAAGAGTGGCCTACTCCTACTTCTATCACTCAAGTAAGGAGTTTTCACGGCCTAGCATCCTTTTATAGAAGATTTGTTCGTGATTTTAGCACCATAGTAGCCCCCATGACCGAGGTGCTAAAAGGCAAGGAATTTGTGTGGAGTGAACAAGCGCAACATGCCTTTGAGGAGATCAAACAGAGACTCACAAGCGCTCCCGTTCTAGCCTTGCCAGACTTCTCCAAAATCTTTGAAGTTGAATGTGACGCATCTGGAGTTGGGATTGGAGCCGTTCTATCCCAAGAAAAGAGGCCTATAACTTTCTTTAGTGAAAAGCTAAATGAAGCCAAGAGGAAGTATTCCACCTACGATAAAGAGTTCTATGCCATCATTCGTGCCTTGGAGTGTTGGCATCACTATCTCATAGGAGGTGAATTCCTCCTCTATTCCGATCATGAAGCACTGAAATATATCCAAGGTCAACACAAACCCAACCCAAGACATGCTAAGTGGGTAGAGTATCTTCAATCCTTCCATTTCATCATCCAACACAAAGTGGGAAAACTTAACAAGGGGGCCGATGCACTTTCTCGTAGGTCCTTACTTCTTTCTACCTTAAGTACCAAAGTTCTTGGCTTTGAAATTGTGAAAGAGTTGTATCCGACCGATGAGGACTTCAAAGACATCCTTGAGAAGTGTAGCAAACACCCTCATGGATCATTTCACTTGGAAGAAGGTTTTCTATTCAAGGACTCCCGTTTGTGCATTCCAAAATGTGAATTCCGGGAACTCCTTATTCAAGAACTTCATGGAGGAGCTCTATCTGGACACTTTGGGATAGAGAAGACTTGTGCTATGTTGAAAGAGCACTACTATTGGCCACATGTGTCTAAAGATGTAGAACACTTTGTGAAAAGATGTTCTATATGTCAAATGGCCAAAAGCCATGTTCTACCCCAAGGCTTGTACTCCCCTCTTCCCATTCCTCAGGCTCCTTGGGAGGATATAAGCCTAGACTTCATCACGGGGTTGCCTAGAACTCCAAGGAACAAAGACTCCATTACGGTGGTGGTAGATCGATTTTTCAAGATGGCACATTTCATCTCTTGCCATACCACCAACGATGCCTCTCATATTGCCAACTTATACTTTAAGGAGATTGTGAGACTTCATGGCATTCCCAAGAGCATGGTGTCAGACCGAGATAGCAAGTTCCTTAGCCACTTTTGGCTAACTTTATGGAGGAAGATGGGTACGCAGCTCAAATTCAGCACAACTTGTCATCCTCAGGCCGACGGTCAAACGAAAGTCACTAACAGGACTTTGGGCACCTTGCTTAGAGTCCTTGTGAAGAAGAACATCAAGAGTTGGGATGACATACTACCTCGCGCCGAGTTTTCCTTCAATCGAACTCCAAGTAAGACCACCCATTTCTCACCCTTCCAAGTAGTATATGGGCACAATCCAAAGAGCCCTCTTGATCTCATTCCTATTCCAACTCCCACTAAGTTTAGTTGGGAAGCCGAGAAAAGGGCAAAAGAAATTCAAGACCTCCATGCCCAAGTTTGTGATAGTATTGCCAAAGCTAATGAAAGAGCCATGCACAATGCCAACAAGCACAAGAGAGAGGTTCATTTTCAACCTAGTGACTTGGTAAGAATCCATTTGAGGAAGGAAAGATTTCCTTCCAAGCGCAAGTCCAAGTTGATGCCTAGATCTGATGGTCCCTTTGAAATCATTGAGAAGGTTTGTCCCAATGCATATAAAGTAGACCATCCTGGCGATTATGGAGTTTCTGCTACTTTTAATGTTGCCGACCTTAGTCCCTACTTTGAAGACAAGCCTCTTCCAAGTTTGAGGACAAACTCTCACCAACCCGGGGGGAATGATGGAGACCATCTTGTCCACTCTCCTTCTCAGCTCAAGGAAGACCCTAGAAAGCTCAAAGAGGCCAAAGAATTTGCTCTACTATGCAGAAAAGCTGAGGCCATGCCGGAAGAACTCACGCCTAGTTCATCCTCATCACACCCGGTTTTTGTTACTCTTTTTCAAGAAAATGTAATGGGCCAAAATTCTG
The DNA here is from genome assembly GCA_017589665.1 of Selenicereus undatus. Taxonomy (NCBI): domain Eukaryota; kingdom Viridiplantae; phylum Streptophyta; class Magnoliopsida; order Caryophyllales; family Cactaceae; genus Selenicereus; species Selenicereus undatus. The sequence goes on along the minus strand of JACYFF010031955.1, from coordinate 47,727,585 downwards.
ATGGTCCTTACATTAATCTAGCCTAAGAAAAGAGCTTTCTAACAAGACCAACCACGCTTGTTTTGGAGTTCATTTGGTTGGTCAACTTCAGCCCACAAAATAAAGTACCGAAATGCAGTCCTGTTTTGGGCAGTCGATACTCTTTGGGCCATAAATTTTGATCGGCTGGTCCAAATGCAGCAAATGAGCATTCCCTGGAAAATAGACATCCATAGATTTCTAACAAGCCCAAGATCATTGAATTTGGCTAAGTATTCTGAGAGATACGCCCTTTGGAAGTTGGGCTTGCTGCAGGTGTGAACGCATTCATGGCAAAACGCGTGTGGCTTTTGTGTACACCTCATTTTGGCTATTGCTGCTTGGTTCTTCCTCTTTAGCCATGTTCCTTCCCCCCTTGCAAGGTCAAAACGTGTGAGAAGTAGGGATGCATGAATCCCCCTTGGCTGCTACACTCTATTCACACCAAAAGGCTTCAAGAGACACACCACTTCACCTTGGTGCATCCGAATGTGGTTGCTGAAATTTTGCCTTGTTTTTTTCTTTCATTCTTTTCGTGTGTTTTCATACCTTTTCATTATGTAAGACCTCTACTATATAAAGGCCATAGCATAGGGTTGTTGAAAGAAGCATCTACAATCAACTCCAAGTAATACAATTCAACTTTTGAGTGTTCTCTCAAAGTGAGTGTGCAAATCTAGTTCTATATCTTGAGTGTTGGAAAACTCAAGTGGTGTTCTAGTTTCCTAAACTCCTCTAGGTGGTGATTCATTTCTGTATCCTAGAAAAGAGTGAAGGAATTCGCCCAATGATTGGTTTTGAGTGGCGCCTCTCGGCTTATCTCAAACACAACCCTTGAACCTATCTTTTTTTTCTTTCTTCCTTAACCAAAAACCCACAAAAAGATAACATTACTTGGTCATTTGAGAGTTCAAATACATCATAACAACTCTAAAAATCAAAATCTAAACTATCTAAAATTACCTAAACTATCTAAAATTACCTAGACACTCCTAAAAGACTATACTTTGGGGGGTCGATTGAAATTATATTGAAGCTAATAAAAATAGAAAAAAAAATAACAAACTAATCAAATTAACTCTAAGCAACAAGTAATGATCAAAAGTTGTCAAATTTATGAAGAATACTTAGTATAATCTCAATCCACCATGCAAATTAATATTTATCATTAACACACAAGTCAATTTTCTTCGTGAGTTAGACAATAGAAGACATCCACCAGCGGTTCTTCCCCGTTTTTTCTTAGATTCTAGTTTAATTAGGTCCAGCCCTAATATAAATCCTACTAATTTTGATAACCCTTACACCAACGCAAGAATTTAATCAAACTAGAGTACTACATATTAGAAAAACATCATCTAACGCTTTGTAACCAATTTACCAGCAAATCGATTTAACAAAGATCTATAACGATTACCTAATTAAAAGATATGAGTTTGAGCTATCCATGATTAATTAAGGTGATACTAATGCTTAGAAGACGATAACTTTTACTTATTAAAGCCTTTTAAACTATCATATGAATTCGTATTAAACTAACTAGCATGCATTCTAATTAATATAATACGAATATCATGAACGATAAACACTAATCGCTATAGAATCACGAATAAAAATTAACTAGACAACAAAGCATAAAACTTGTTTCAAAATAATTAATTTAGCATGGCTTCAAGAAGATTATACTAAGCATAAAAAAATTACTTACTCATATTAAAAGTAAAATCACAATTAACCAAAGGGTTCATGTTTAATAATTAACTACAAAAAAAAAATCAAAATAAAAATAGAAAAAAGGAATAGGTGAGGCGTGATATGGTGATGCGAAGATGATTATGAGGAGGAAGAAGGAGCAGCAAGCGCGAGGGTTATGATGAAGATGGTGTGAAGATGATGATGATGATGATGATGGGATGATGATGCGTGGGATGGCTACGTGGAGGATGTAAGATGATGATGGTGATTAGATGATAAGAAGGGGGGTTTTGGGTGGCTGAAACTGCGTGTGATGGAGGAGATTGAAGGCTGCCTTTTTGTTGTTCTCGTGGTTGATTATATATGATGATGATGGTGAGGCTAGGGTTAGTGAATAGGGTTTTCTTCTTCCTTTCTTCCTTAGGCTTCTTCTCCCTCAAGACTTCTAGCTATTCTTCGGCTCTTGAAACCCTAGCCCAATTTAATAATTATGAAAATAATATTTTCCATAAATTATTATTTTTGAATTGTCTTTATAGCCAAGCGTGTAAAATCCGAATTTCGATGTCCTCTGTTCTCCTCTTTATTTAATTAATGCTAATCCTGAAAAATATATAAAATAGAGCAAATTAGACGAAATAATACATATAATACAATCAGATTATTTAATAAAATAATGCATGATTTTTGGCTTAACAGATGCTTCCAAAATGGGTCGTTAAATCATCCTGCTTATTGGGCCTCTAGATAAGGATTTTGGGATCCACCACGGCCGGGTGAAATCGGCCTAGCCCGGCCCATAACACGTGCGTGGGGCCCACTTGGAATCCCGCATTTTCTAGATCATGCATAATGATGTCGTCCTCTCGCAACCAAAGACTTTGTTCAAGATTTTAGAAATCTCAAATCTCCGACGTCCTCACAACTTTGTTAAACTCTCTTTTGTGGCCCCCTGACTCGGGTCTTTAGAAGCTCAATTTTGATGAGGATCGTCTCAATGACTGGGCCATGGCTGGGGTTTTGTTGTTCATGATCATGTTGGTGAGATATTGAGCGCTATGCTGAAACAAGGTCTTGCCTTTATCTCCACTAAACATGTTGAAGTAAATGCCTGCTTATTCACTATTAAAATAGCATAAGAGGCTGGCTTCGAAGCCTCATCATCGAGGGGGATTGTTTAACCTCTCATTTTTAAGCTAAAAGTTCATAGAAGCTCTAAAAGTTTGCTTGGCATGGTCATCGATGAGATTCATCTATATGCCCAGAGATTCAACTTTATTGCTTGGAGTCATACTCTTCAAGTGAGGAGTTGTGTTGCCCATTCCCTTATGCACCTAGAACCTTATTATTCTTCTCAGAGAATTTGCTCAGATTACAAGCTCGTTTGATTTTAAACTTGGCCCTAGATGACATGTGTGTTTTCCTGAATAGTAGTCAATAGAACACCCTGGAGGCACCCTTTTTGTCTCAAAAAAAGAAACAAGAAAAAAAAAACAACAGCAACAAAATAATAGTAGTAGTAGTAGTAGTAGTAGTAGTAGTAGTAGTAGTAGTAGTAGTA
>JACYFF010031955.1:47689100-47719915 GCA_017589665.1 Selenicereus undatus | reverse complement strand
ATATATATATATATATATATATATATATATATATCAATTGAGTAAGGAGTTCAATTGCGTTGTGACATTTATTAACAATTTTTCTGTGGAATAGGTTCGTACCTCGAGGAGCCTGATTGGAGTAGATAGAGTTAAAGGTGGGGTATTTTTGAACAAGGTGACACCGGACTTAAAGAAGCGAGCTCATGCAATAAGAATTAATGACTTGTGGCATGGACATCTTGGTCATCCATCAAGAGAAATGTTTCCTTTACTTGCCAAAAATTTGAATCTTGGTGTTAGTTTAGAAAATAAATCGGATGAGCCTTGTGATATGTGTTTTCGTGCAAACCAAACACGATGTCCCTTTTCTGTAAGTGAAAATAAAGCCACTAGCATATTTAACTCATATATGTCGACATTTGGGGTGCTTATTGTATGCCTTCCTTTTAATGTGCAAACTATTTTTTAACCATTGTTGATGATAATAGTACGGCGGTATGGGTTTGCCTAACGAGGGAAAAGGGAGAAGCTAGTTAACTGTTGCAAAATTTTGTGTGTTTTACAAAAACCCAATTTGGTAAGGATGTGAAAATTGTTTGAAGTGATAACAGACTTGAATTTACCTCTAATCCTACGAAACAGTTCTATGTTGAAAAGGTAATAACTCACCAAACCAATTGTGCAGATACTCCACAGCAAAATGGTAGGGTTGAAAGAAAGCATCGACATCTCTTAAATGCTGCAAAGGCTCTTCATTTTCATGCTTTTCTACCAATAAAATTTTGGAGGGAATGTGTATTAACTGCTGCGTATTTCACTTATAGGACTTCCACAAGATTGGTTAAGGACAAAACACCATATAAATATCTATTCGGAATTCAACCTTTGCATGATGATATTTGTATATTTGCGTGTCTTTGGTATGCTAAATTAAGGGACAAAAGCAAGGTCAGTTTAAAGCCCGTAGTCAAAGATGCGTATTTATGGGTTACCCTTTTAGAAAAAAAGGATGGAAATTATTTAATTTAGAGACAGGGAGATTTCATTAGCCACGAAGTTGTTTTCTTTGAGAAAAATCTTCCTTTTGCTGCGATAAGTAAATGAACCGTAGAGGAAAAGGGGGATTTGGAGCATACAAGAATGTTTTTGGGTGATGAAGGAAGGGGGTCCTAGAGGAGGATGTGCTGGGCCATAACGAAGGACATGAGGTACGGACAGGCAGCCCATCACTAGTTATGAGAGCAGTAGCGGAAGATGGGCCTAGGACAAACATTAGGCCTGTAGAACCTAGGCTTGTTGACATTGATTTTGGGTTTCCAGCAATGGGGAGTCCCGTGCCACAGTCTAAATCAGCTCCACTTCGTTGAGGCGAACATACAAGACAATAACCCCAGCATCTCAACGATTATGTGTGTTTTAGTGCTTGATCAGAAGACCCCTCCACATCTACCTCTCTTCAAAATGGCTCCTTTGGTACTCCCTCTCCCATCATAAATTATATCACGTGCAATAATTTATCTCCTACTCACCAAATTTTTCTAGCTGCTATTACCAAAATTAGGGAGCCTAAGTACTATAATGAAACAGTTCAAAGTCCAAAGTGCAGACAAGCTATGGTAGAAGAAATTTGAGCCCTTGAAGAAAATCAAACATGGACCACACAATATTTACTGCCTGGCAAGAAACTTATCAGCTATAAATAGGGTTATCAAGTCAAGTATAAATCAGCTGGCTCTATCGAAAGATACAAAGCTTGGTTTGTTATTGGAGGGGATCACCAAATCGAAGGTTTCAACAACAATGAGACATTCGCCCTTGCAACCAAATGACAAATATACAAGTGTTCCTTTTAGTAGCAATCGCGAAAGGTTCGGACCTTCACCAGCTCAATGTTAATAATGCATTCCTCCACGGTGACTTGGATGAAGACGTTTACATGAAATTGCCACCTATTTCACACCTGGAGGACCACATAAAGTATGCAGACTGCGAAAGTCACTTTATGGGTTGAAAGAATCACCATCCCAATGGTTTGCAAAGTTGTCTAGAAAATTGGTAGCTTATGGCTTTGTGCTGTCGTATGTAGGCTATTGTTTATTCACATATTGAAAAGGTGCAGTATTCCCAGGAGTGCTTGTATAGGGTAACATCATACTCGTAGGTAATGATGTTGTAGCATGCAAAGAATTCAAAGATTATTTGCATAGCTATTTTTGTATTAAAGATGTTAGTCATGTGAAATATTTCTTAGGCATTGAGGTGGCTCATGGACCAAAGGGACTATTTCGTTGGTAGCAGAAATACGCCTTGGAGATACTAGACGAATATGGTCTCCTTGGAGGTGAACTTGTTGATTCTCGTATATAAGGAAATCATAAGTTGGCACTTACTTCTAGGCCCTCTATTGATGATGCTACATAATATCATTGCTTAATCGAAAGACTCATTTACTTAACTATCACTCATCGGGAGCTATGTTATGTAGTACATGTTCTTTCTTAGTTCATGCAAAATCCTCAGATTGAGCATTTCCAAGCTACTAGGCGAGTGGTACATTATCTAAAAGGTAACCCAGGACTGGTACACTATTGTGAGTAGATAGTAATCTACGACAAGTCTATGCCTATTCTGATGCTGATTGGGGAGCATGTCCTCTTACTAGAAGATCTTTGACTAGGTATTTTGTGACTCTGGCAGGGTCATCAATTTCGTGGAATACAAAGAAACAGTCCACAGTCTCTCATTCTTCCGCTGAGGCCGCATACCATTATGTGGCAGCTACTACTAGTGAGTAGGTTTGGCTCAAGTTTCTTTTGGCAAATTTGGGAGTGTTTCATACTGAAAAGATGAAACTGTTTTGTAATAGTCAAGCTACTATGCACATTACAAAGAACCTAGGTTCTCATGAAAGAACTAAACACATTTAGATTGATTGTCACTTTGTTCGTGAGAGACTTATTCGAAGAGACTTGATTCTTTCTTATCTTAAGACCACAGAGCAGCTAGCATCCATATTCAGCAAAGCTCTTGTCACCAAGCAATTTCTTCATATATAAAACAAGTTGGGCCTAATCAATCCTCATCCACTAACTTGACGGGGAGTGTTAGGGAGCATGATAATATTGTAATTAGATTAAGGAAATGAGTCTTTTATGTATTGCCTTCTTCTCCTAGTTGGCTTAGGCTACTTGGTCAACAAGCTAGGGCTTGCCTATATCTTGTAGCATTTATTGAATTAGCCGTGTATACACTAAAAGGAAGAGACAAATGAATGATTAAGATGATCTCTCAAACACACTCAAAATCATAGTTTTCATTCAACATTTAACTATTCAAGTTAACAAGGCATAAATTCAATGGTGTTGATACAAATGGAATAAATATTTGACCATTTTTCTCTTTTCTATATTAAATTTAAAGATCATATTATGGTTACTAGTTTGAAATCGCACCAACGTGTGTAAAGTTATAAAATAAAACTATAATATTTTATAATATCTAAATTAAGAGTTTGTGAAGAAAGTTGTAAAAAATAGCATGTAAAAGTATTGAATAATGAACTAATTAGCGTAAGTGAAAGTAATTAAAAACACATAATATAAAATTTTTCATTACAGAAATTCAAAATAATTATCGATAGTAACACTGAAACTTAAAAGTAATGAGAAATATTTTCTCCTTGATTCTTTTATTATCCATGGGAAATGAAAGAATGAAATATGAAGAAGATTATATGTTAAGAGGGTGAACTTGCTTAAACTTCCCAAATTTTCATTATATGTCATTGTATTGTCAACTAATATCATTATTGGATTTTTTAGTTATGGAATCTATAAATTACCATCAAAAACCCCCCAAGGAAAGGCCCAATAACAAGAATAAGGGCAAGCAAACGCCCAAGCCTCTTAAGTAGAGGCCTAATAAAAGGAATAAAGATAGGTGTTGTGCGTTGCACAAGGGTTATGGGCATAATATAGAACACCACTGGGATTTTGATTAAGTAATTTGTCCAAAAAGGGAATGTTAGAAAAGTACCTTCAGAATAAACCTTAAAATAAGAGGAAACGTACATATAAAATTAAAGGAGTTTAGAAGATGATGGCTTGTGAGACACATCCCTCGAAAGCACCATATAAGTGATGTGCGGGGACCACCCCATGTAAGCTTGTCAAATAGGGCCTTAAAGCGCCATATGAGAACTCTTAACCACACAAACTCATGAGTAAACCAGGAAACTATGGACATTTCTCCAAAAACACCATTTAAAAATGCTAAATCCATACCTAAGTCACATAATAACCCTATGCTAATCAAGTAGATGATAACTAACTACGAGATTAGTAGGGTAGTGATAGACAGTGGAAGTTCCATAGATGCAATTTTATAAGACTGTTTGGTCAGACTTGGTATGAGGCCTAGAGACATGTGTTAGTCTTAAAATACCGCAACTGCACGGCGTAACTGTAGCTAGCAACCGGCAAGTACGGGTCGTGTCCACGAGGAACTTGGTTTCAACTACCAGAACTGATTAAATTACTCAAGCTAGGCAATCGCAGTTGTTGGTTGGAGACTAAACTAGGATAAACGATAGCAACTAAAAAGCGTAATAAACAGCAGAATAGAAAACACCTAGGTTGGAATTAACAACACGATTATGCTAGTGAATCAATTACTAACCCAATCAAACATTCCCAAGCATGCATCACAAATGGATAGATTGTCAATTAAACCCATCTTCTCCTTCTCTCAAGGGTCGAAGACTAATCCTGGAACTATAGTCGCCTATTCTCATGGGACCAAAGGTCGAAGGATTACAAGATTCACAATCTCAAATCCCAATTAGAATCTTAACTATTTTCATGTTAAAATCTTAATCGTCTTCTAAGGTGCACTAGGTAAAGGTTTCGTCTCTCAACGCTCCCCTAAACCCCAATAAAAAGGATGAATGTTCTTTCGAGCATTTCATCGAGCATGTGGCGTGCATAGTAGAATTCATAATGCAAAACAAAGGGGGAGCAGTGATTGGCCCAGTACAAGATTCAACTACACATATTCGGCGTCAATCCCAACCTAAGTTGAAGGATTTAGCCTACAATCATTTTTCTAACAACAACCATGACATTCAATTCCAAAACCATTGCAAACCTTAAAATAACCAAGAACAAGAGAGAAGAGAGAATTAAGAACTTGAAATTAATTGTATGAATTCAAGGAAGAACAAGCTTCAATCCAACAGTGTAAATTCAAAAGTATGAGAAATAAAACTGTGTAATGAAAACCTAAAAATCGCCCAGAAGCGTTTTGGGGCGAGAGAAACTAAAACTAAAACTGAATGGTCCTAAAAACAGCCCCCAAGGACATTTAAGTCGCGATGTGGAAACGGGGGGGGGGGGGGACGGTTGTGCCCAGAGACATGGGGTCACCGTGCCAAAACACTGCCAAAGTCACCCGAACACCGCACACATGGCACGGTGTCGCCACGTGGCAAGGTCGTGCCACGTGGCTAGCCGGCCTTTGTGCCGTGCTCGCATGGTGCGGTCTGGCTTTTTGCCCTGGGATGTCCGTGCTTGATCCGTGGAACCCTACGTGACGCTTAATTGACCTCCTTCGTGACTTCGATCCGCCTCTTTAATGCTCTTTTCTACCAAATATTAACTATCTTTCAGTTCCTTCAACAAAGTTCCTGAAATTACAGAAAGACGTCATATAAGCGAAATATATGCGTAAGAGGTCGATTTGACCTTTCTCTGACATGATAAAGCATGCAAATATAGGAGAGATCGAGCCAAATACGGGCTAAAATATGGTACAAATAGAGGTTCATCAACATGTCTCCAGCACCATACCCTATCACAAGGTTCATAGGGCATACCATATATCATAATGTGATGGTCTTACTAGCTAGTGAGGTGGGCACTTAAGAAGGAAAGACTCTCTATAAGCTAGTGAACCACATTATCATGGATATGTCTTCTGCTTATAACATAATTATGGGAAGATGATAAATCCTTAAAGTGCAGTCTATTTTCAGGCCATTTTGTGGCATTTTTAGGGAGAATTATGCATTGTATACTATATTGTGCACTCCTTTTTCGGTTTTATACTTGGGTATGGTTCTTTTATATGTTTTGTACATTTTTGGACCAGCTCATCCCAAATTTGACCATGAATGAGTGTATCTTCACTCTCCACGGACACCCCCAAGTCACTATGCCCCGTGGGAGGAAGAAAGACCAGAAGAGTACTGACATAGAGCTCACTACGGACAGTCCACAGTGAAGACCACGGTCCGTGGTAAAGGCCATAACTTCAAGCCTGTTTGTTTTCCTTCATCGTGTAGTTGAGGTTGATCGAGTTCTTCTTTAAATAGGATCATTTGACAGCAGATTAGGAGAGACACGACAGAAAAGAGAACTCTTCCTCTCTAGTTTTTTCATTTTTTTTTCTTTTTTCTAAGTTGAGTTTAGATTTCTAGTAGTTTTGAGTGTAAGTGTTGAAGAAGTGCTTATTGTTTTGGAGCCCTAGTGAAGTTGGGAAACCCTTGGAGGATCTCCAATTGTGCTAAGTTTTCTTCTCTTAAACTTTATTTAGTTATTGTTAATAGTTTTCTGAATATAGGGATTTTTAGCCAAGTATTGATGTTGGAATCTCTCATCTTTATTTAGTTGTACTTGTTCTTTGTTGGGATTGGTTGAATTCTATCTTGTGCGTGAAATTGTTGTGATTGAGATTTGGCTAAACTCATTTGCTAATTCTAAATAGTTAAGTGAAGAACTGCAGGTGAAACTTGTTATTTGATCGATAAGATAGGACTTGACTTGGCAATACTTGAGAAAGATTTGCTTGTTAAGAAGACCTTTAGCCATCGAAAATCCATCTTAAACTAAACAAGGACCTTTGAAAGAATCATAATTGGTTAGTTTAGACAATTTAGTTTATTTTGGAAGAAAAGATTGAATTCTTAATGCGATTGTACCCCTTCAGTCTTACATTACAGATCCAGCACATGATATATTTCATTAATCTAGATCTTGACAAGCTGAAGCACATCCCTAGATGTTTTAAATTGATTGAATTTTCTAACTAGGTTATATTATCATTCAAACTCTATCGAAATTTGCTTATTTAGCAATTTTATAGGATAAAACTCAATAGATTACGATTAGTCTCTGTGGGAATGATATCTTTATTAAACTACAACATCCTTGCGCTTGCAGGGATAAGTCAAGTTTTTGGCGCCTTTGCCAAGGCCCAAATTAGTGGATATTGAGTTAGCCCTTAGAAATTGACTAAGCATTTTATCTTTTTTTTTCTTTTTCTTTATATTTTTTATTGGCTTTGATAGTTTGGTTGCTAATTTTATAGATTTCTCCTTTATATGTAAAGTCCTTTTTCGTTTGAATTCGATCGAGAAATTACAAGCACTTTTCACCCTACGAGGAAGAAATTAAGGGTAGAATAGCAAAGACTGAAGGCTCATGCAGTTTCTTCATCAACGGCAGGAATAGGATGTGACCAAAGAAGGATACTTTGAGGTTTTGTTACCCTGGGAATCCCAGGAATTTCCTTAAGCATCGCTCGACCAACCATAGAAGCGAACAGTTTGAACTCAAACTAGCCCTTATATCAATGGTACAACAATCTCAGTTCGGAGGCACCCCATTAGAGCATCCAAACTTACACCTCTTGGTCTTTTAGAGGTGTGTGACATGTTAAAGCTCAACGGAGTTTCTACCGATGCCATCCACTTGCGCCTATTTCCCTTTTCACTTAGGGATAAGGCGAGGGCATGGCTTCACTTATTGCCTCCAGGATGCATAACGACATGGGCAAGCTTACAAAAGTCTTTCTTGCCAAGTTCTTTTCTCCAAGTAAGACGGCAAGCCTGCGAAATCAAATCACTACTTTCTCTCAAAAGGAAGATGAGACAATCTATGAAGCCTGGGAGCGATTCAAGGACCTTTTGCAATTAAGCCCTCACCATGGTCTTCAAAGATGGATGATTGTGCAAACACTCTACAATGGAGTCACTCAACCATTGAGGTCTACTATTGATGCAGCAGCAGGGGGTACTCTTATGAACAAAACTAAAGATGAAGCATACAATCTTATAGAAGAGATGGGCCTTCACAATTTCCAATGGTCGTATGAGATAGCCCAACACAAGCAGGTTGGAGGTATGCTAGAATTAGATGCTATTTCTATGCTTTCTTCTAAAGTTGATGATATGTCTCAAAAATTGGAGCATTTGAATGTTAATTCTATTAGTTCAAGTACCCCTTCCCCATCATGTGATATGTGTGGGTCAGTTGATCATTTGACTGTACATTGTTAAGTGGGTAGTCCTTTTGCCCAAGATGTAAGTGATTAGGTCAACTATGTGATCACCTATCACCCTAGACTAATAAATGACCCTTTTTTTGGCACATATAATCCTGGTTGGAGAACCCCAATTTCTCTTAATTATAAGAAGAATGCCCCACTCGTGCCCCGATAAATTTTAGACCATCCCTTGGATTTCAAAGACCATCCTATCTTGAACAAGCACATCAAAAATCCAACTCAGAGTCTATGATAAAGAATATGCTTTTGGCACAACAAAAGTAAAATAAGTACATTAAGCAATTGGCCTGTAAGTTTGATGTGCTTACTACTTACAATAAGATGTCAGAAGCTCAAATAGCTCAACAAGCTACATCTTCATCTATACCTCTGGGTAGACTACCTAGTAAACCCGATTCCAGCCCCTGTGAGCAGTGTAAGTGTAACTGTGTTACCTTGAAAGAATGGGTAGAGGATTATGAGCACATAACACTTAAGGAGGGTAGAGAGGTGATCATGGCTGAAAGTAAGGAGAAAATTGATAAGGGTGAGCCCCTAACTTTTAGAGAAAATGACAGCTTCGAGATTCCCAAAGTCTTTCCCCCTAAGCTTCCTGACCCATGTAGCTTTTCTATCCCCTATGTTGTAGGAAAAGTGAAGATTGAAAGTGCCCTATGTGACCTTGGTCAAGGTGTCAGTTTGATGCCCTACTTTGTGTTCCATAAGCTTCATTTAGGATAATTACAACTAGCACCCTTTTCACGCCAATTAGCAGATGGTTCTAACCTTTGGGTACGTTGGAGGATATGCCCATAATAGTAGGAGATTTTTGGGTGCTAGAAGATTTTATCATCATTGATATGACTACGACTAACTATGCCTAAGTTATTCTTCGGACACCCTTTTTGGCTACTCAGATTGCACTATTGATGTAAAAGGGGCTTAATAACATTTGAAGTAGGGGTGTTATGTTACATTTTGTTTTATGGACGAGAAAATTGTTTTCCCCAATTCTTTCCTATCTGATTTACTTCCCATTTCTCCTGAAATTGAGATGGAGGATGATTAGAGTTGTCTTGGCCCTTCTGATTGTGATTGAATTTCGACTGAGGATCCCGATCAAGGTTATGTTAAGACGGAGTTTGCTGCTCCTATGCCACCTAGCATACCCGAGGTTGAGACCAATACCTCTAATGAGTCTTCCATAAGTGACTATTGCAGGTTCGCTCAAGTAGTTCTTTCTTTACATCATATGGAATGAGTTGATTTGGATTTTAATCTTAGGATTGAATGTGATGATAGTGGTCCGTCTTATGGAGTCTGCTATCCATTTGTTTTGAATACTGATGGTATGCTTTGGCATAATTTGATGATGAAGAAGAACCTCCAACCCGAGTATCTGAGGTGGTACCTTTAGTTGAAAGACTTTAATTTCATGGTTCGCGAAAAACACAACTCATATGTTGTGGGGAAGTCCGACGCCCATACTCTCATTGAACCCGAAGCAGAATAAAAGAAAGGTCGAGCTCCCGATCCTAAACCAGCACTTCTTGAGAGGCAACCAAGTGTTTGTTTTTCTTTTTCCTTTTTATGTACCGTTTTTTATTGTATTTTGTGTTTTGCTATTTAGAATCTCTACTAGAAATTAACAAAACTATAAAAAAAAAAAAAGGCATAATAAGAGGTTTTAGAACATCCATGGACACCTTGTGACCACCACCATGATCCGTGAAGGCTCTAACAAACAAAAGAAAAAAAAAAGGAGAGAAAAGAACAAGAAAACCGGGACTAGAGCTGACCACAGACAATCCAGCCAACACCACGGTCCATGGTGAGCCCCGCGTCTATGGTCAAGGGCCTTCAAGGCCCCTTTGACCCCCACTTTTTCATCTTCTTCCTCAAACTCGACTCTCTCTCTCTCTCTAAACATCCCCTTTTCTCTCTAAAACCTCCATAAGCACTTCACTTAAAACCTTCAATTTTTCATCAAAATCTATCAAATTTCTTCCCTTTTCACTTTCTTCACCTTAACCCCACATCTCCCTTTATTTTCCATTTTCAAGCCCACATCCCCATACCCACAACTTTCACAATTCTATTTTTCATTGTTACTCTTCCAATTTCCATTTTTTCTCACCACTTCCCTTTTCTCAAAATTTTCATTATCTAGTATTTTTCTACTCATTTTCTTTTAGTTTGATTTTCAAGTTTTTTCCCACCCATATTGCACCACCATTATACCAAAAAAAGAAGACAATAAGCACACAAGAAGCTGGGACTTCCCGTCAAGCCCCACAAAGAGCACCCTGAAGTTCTCGTACATCGACCACCATGAGAAACTGAGCTAACATTCTACACGCCTTAGTTTAACTAATCCTGAACACATTGCTAGATATAATGCTTTGAGTAGTAAACTAATAGTAGCTACTTGATATTATGATAAGGATGTGTTAAATTGTTTGGGATTGTTGGAAATATTCGTTAGTTTTTTGCTCAGGGTGGGATGGGTCAATTTTTAGGAACTAGGTACGACACTTATTGGGACCTCACACTTGAATTTTTAAGCACATTGCATGCTGAGGTCATGAGTGGCCCTAGATGTCAAGAGGGTTATATTTTATTTTATCTTAATAGGGAGTTTTATGAAATTAATTTGAGTGCCTTTAATAGTATATTTGGTTTTCCATCAAGTATGGACCTCCTATAACGCCACGTCCCTAAGGAATTCAATCTGAATGCTTTTTACTATGAACTTTCCGGGGATCATTGGTATGACACTAGTAATTCCAAAGGCACGATTATTCGAAACCCTTATATTCGTGTGGGCCAAAAGTTATTAGCTTGTGGTTTGTTTGTCGGGGATGATAGTTTAAATGTGTCTTGCCTGTCTGAATTATATTTTTTGTATAACATGCTTGAAGGTGACTAGATTGACCCCGGGTCATTCTTGGTCATTCAGTTATATAGTGCAGCCACTAGTTTTGCACACAGGGTTGTTATTGGGGGCCTCATTACCCCCATTGCAAGGTTTGTCGAAGTTGAACCGAACCCTAATGATAGACTCACAGGTAGACTTGGCAAAATTGACCCGAGACCCGAAACCCGAACCGAACAACCCGGACCCATACCCGACCCGACACCCGGAATATGCTCACTGGAAATTGGACCGAAACCTGAGTTGACCCGAACTGAACCATACCCGACCCGAAATTTTCTAAAAAGTTGCTTGTTTTGGCATGACGACCATATTTGACCAAAAATTGGTTGACCTGAAATCGACCCGACCCGAACCGAAGCGACCCGAAATGTCATTTAACCCGAACATGACCCAACCCGAACTTGACCCGACCCGTACCCGAACCGAATGACCCATTTGCCAGGTCTACTCACAGGTTCGAAGCGGTTGAACTTAGCCCCTTTTGAACAAATGAAATTTTGTAAGGTTGATGGTGGACATCTTTGTTGGATTTATCCAGGGAACCGGCTTATGCCTCTCCCAAATCTTGATCGCACCTTACTCCTCAACCGAACCAATCTCTACTTTTTACTAGGTGATGAAGAGTTGGCACGACTTGCTCCAACACCTCCATTTACTCACCCTAGGGCTTCTAGTTCATCCCAACCATCATTCTCTCATGATTATTCTGACCTGCATGCTACCCTTCGGTCAATTCAAGAGGAGCAAGCTTCTCTACGTGCTTATGTAGAAACTGAGCATACCTCACTGCGGGACTTTGTTTAGGAGCGCTATGATGAGCTCCGTGGGTTTATTACCTCCCAGAACCAATACTTCCAAGACTTTAGGGCCTGCTTAGAGAGTTAGGGGGACTGGCACATTTCTCAACCCCGCCCTCCTTCTTCTCCCCCCCCCCTTTAGAGTTTTATGCTTGTGTTAAAGACAATGGGTTGTGCAAGCATGGGGGAGTCGTTGAAGTTGTTTGTGATTGTCCAACTATATATGCTTGCATTTAGGTCTAGTTTGCATTTTTAGTTGATCATTTAGTTTTCTAGGTATCTTTCCTTTTTTTTCCATCTAAGTTTTGTTTTGACACTTTTTAGTTTTTAGTTGCATTTTAGGCTTAGAAAAAGAAAAAAACCCAAAAAAAAGAAGAGCCTATAAATCCTCCGATGACGAGTCTTTAGTCTCAGTAGCTTTCTTTTGCCTATTTTGAACCTTTTTGTTAGGCCTATTTGTGAATAAAATGTTTGTTTCAACGTTTTTGAACTATGCTTATGTTTTGAGCGTCACGTTAGATATAAGTTGATTGCTTAATGATTCTTGGCATGAGTATTTGGCATATGAATTTCGATAAGCTATATGAGCATTATCCTATGAGATTTTGACCTTAAAAAGACTAATTCATCATTTTAGTCTCATATTTCCTTCCATGTATGAGTACTCTTCATAGATTTCAAGCCTTTAGAACTTGCTTTGACTGTTGTTCAATATCACATTTAGCATGCACATTTAGGCAACATGATTGAGGCATTCTTTGACTTTATGAGCTACATTGACAAAATAGCCACCCTTATATGAATGATTTATCCCTTGTTACCCCTTGAACCATTTACCGTGTTTATTGATGAGAACCTGTATTATTATCTTTGGCCACATACATATCTCTTACCCTTTTAGCCAAAGTTATGGAGTTTTCATAGTTGATTGAGAGTAGTTTGTGGATAAAACCTTTTATAGATATTGTGGTTTGGTTGGATGTGACAAGGGATTCATGTTCTATTTCTCCCTTTAAAGTCAATTGAGCTATGTTTTTTAGTTGCAAGAAAAGTATTGAAAGTGCATAGTTTTCTTTGCCATTGTCCTCTTCTTTGGGAAAAAAAAGCACATCAAAGATGTGTAAAAAACAATGTATATGTTGGGAAAAAAAACAAAGAACTAAAAAAAAAGAACAAAAGAAAAAAAGAAAAAAAGAGGAAAAAATGATGTAGTAAAGGGATTTGGCATTGGTTTTATATTTTTAGGCACTTTTTCTTGTGATATCACTTGGGGATGTTGTTAATATTTTGAGGAATATGTTTTAGTTGGGAAGTGATGCTCTATGCTCTTAGTCTTTGGCTTTTAGCTCCACAAATCTCAAAAGATTTGTTCCCTTCTTACCTTTACCCAGTTAACCTGTTACAAGCCTTAAAAGTCTTCATGATTGCCTTGTGTGTTTTGCATTGTAGTGGTGGTGAATTAGAGAGTCTTATCAAGCTTATGGTTGATTTGGTTCAATGGAATGAGATTTGAGAGAACCATATTTTATTTTAAACACATGAGTTATGAGTGTCTCATCCCTAAAGTGAGGTTCTATCGGTTCTTCCAAGCTCTACAACTTATTGTAATGTGTCGATATAATTGTTCAAGTTGATTTGAGTGATTGATTTAATATTTTGATTTGGTGGTTCTTAATTTTTCGACTGCCTTCTCCTATCTATTTGTAAAAGTTTTTCTTCGCTTTTGGGTTAAACTTCTTGAGTTGATTTGGTTATTAATGTTGCTGCTGATGGCTTCCTGAGGAGGTTATTCATTTTTTGCCTTAGTTTCATAATTGCTTGGGGACAAGCAATGGTTTAAGCATGGAGGAGTTTGATAAGTCCTGAAAGTGCACTCTATTTTGAGGTCATTTTGTGCCATTGTTAGGGAAAATTATGTATTTTATGCTATATTATGCACTTCTTTTTTGGTTTTACACTTGGGTAAGGTTCTTTTTTGTGTTTTGCAGGCTTTTGGACCATTTTCCCCTAAATTTAACCATAAATGAGTCTAGCTTGACTCCTCTTGAACACCTCTAAGTCACTATGCCCCTGGAAGGAAGAAAAAACATAAGAGTAATGAGACAAAGCTCACCACGGATGGTCCATGCACTACAAAACAAATCATGTTTAGAAACCGAAATATTCGGTTTCAAAATGTAAAAAATGGGTTTCAAAGCGCTTTTAGAAACCAAATTGAAATCGTAAGTCATCCGTTTCTAGAGTAGCAGTCTCTAAATGATATTGATACCGAACTCCTATCAGTTTCAATTTTTGAAACTGATAAGGGATTCTGTTTCAAAACTTCAAAACCATATTCTCATTCCAAAATTTTATCGGTTTCAAAATCTTGAAACCGAATTTGCCTGTTCAGTTTCAAAATATACCGAATTTGCCCATTCAATTTCAAAATCTTGAAATCGAATTCGGCCATTCAGTTTAAAAACCTTAAAATCGAATTTGCCCATTCAATTTTATGAAACCGAATTTACCCATTCAGTTTCAAAATCCTAAAATTAATATTTGTTTGTATTGTGTCGAGGACTGCAATGAAATTAAAGTTCTAATTTTGGTTTGAACACAATATTTTCGTTTGGTCATTGCCATTAATGCATACAGCAATTATGCTCAACACCTGCTTGCATTTCATGCCACAATGAGAGCACCATATATGCTTAACATTTACAGCTAAAGCATAAATGATGATAGTATAGCTTCTATAACATAGAAATTGTCCAAAAGCTAGAGCTACTACAAAGTGATGTTTATAAGCCCCAAAATGTAGCTTTAACAAGCAACTGTATTGTATATGTGTGCATTTCCATAATCCAAAAGCATAATCGATGTGCAACTATACTGTGATGCATAATATGCACACAAAAGCAAAGAACTCACGGATGAGTACATCAAATTGACAACACTTGCAACTGTGACATGAGCTTCATTTGGGCTTGCATGGCTGATAGCATTTGTCTTTGCTCCTCCATCATCTTTTGTTACTTCTCTAGTTGGTGGCATTGCTCCTCTATCATTCGTTGTTGGTTCTCCACTGACTGACGCTGCTGTTGTAGTTCATTTTTCGTGGAGCTCAGCTCGGCCTTTGTCAAATCTAGTTCATTTTGGAGCTGCGAGACAGTAGAAGAGTTGTATGAAGGTTTTGCAAATCCAGTCCCAGTAGTAGGCCTCTTGTAGAAATATTCTGTAGCATTGCCTAATCCATTAACAATGCCTTTTTCAGTCCATCCCCCAGCTACCTCAAGGAAAAGGCCATCATCTTCCTGGGACATAGGCACTTGTTTTGCAATCTTAAGTGATTGATACTTGTCTTGGAATTACATATGCAGAAATTTTGTAAATGAATTAACTTGCTCCATCTTTTATGCACTAAATATTCAATAGTAATGAATTTCGATCAAAAGCAATCGTCACTAAGCACCTGAGAATATACATATATAAACTTGTTCCCCTTCTAAAGTATGACCCAAAGAGGCTCTTCTTAGCATAAGTTGTAAACTGAGTTTGATATAAAAAAAGGAACCCCCCCCCCCCCCAAGAAAATGCACATAATTCACCTGAAAGACTGGTAGAAAAAGGAAATGCAAATAAGCACCAGTGCACCACAATGCACAAACCACCAACGAAGTTTATTCTCATATTTTGCTCCCATTCAAGAATGATCTCACATCATTTTCAACTGACACATGCAACAACAAGGAAAAGGACAAACAAATCTAAACCAAAAAATTGAAATGCAACCTAAAATGCACAGACCACCAACGATATCCAAAATACGAAGTGTATCCCCAACAACACATGAGCAACTGAGAAATAATAAACATTAAGAATTCATATGCAATGTAGCCATTCACTCGATGAATGGTGTACCAAATGAGCCAAGGGGCACGTTTAACCCAGTCAAATACATGTAGCTCCCGGCCTATCACCATAAAATCACTCAAATCGTTACATCCCAGCAGCTCTCAAGTTAAATGGTTTGACTATTACATCACCCAAAGAACAATATTTCAACAAACTTCATAAATTAAGCAAGTAGAAGAAAGCGTAGAGTTATTCTCAGTAAGGTGCTACAATTAACATTGCCACTTTTCCCTGAAACTGCAGTTCCTTCATGCTGGAAAATAAGATACTTACCTATACGGCCTTGGATCGATCATCTGAGAAACTCTTATCATTAGCCCTCACATGTGCCTTAGCAAAGAGCCTTGCAGCTGTTGGTGTTTCACCAGCTTTTTGCTTTATGAATACAACACAAAATTACACAAAATTAAGAAAATAGTTTAGTGTCATGAATCCACAACAAAATTAAAAGTCACTACCACAAAACAACCAAAAAGTTAATGAAACGGAAAATATGACATGGTTAGCTAACAAATAAACTCAGTACCACAAAACAACTAAAATGTTAAATAACCTGACCTAAGAGCAAGCCTATCATAGCAGCAAAACAGCTATATTTAAAAGGTTCTGAAATTTCAAGGCTAGTGGACCACTTTTTCACCCCACGGCAACTACAATATGTAACACGGTTGCCACATGTATTGCGTTTTGTGGTATTGCGTTTGAAACAGTATTTTCAATCCTCAATACAGATTACAAACAAATACCCATGAAGTATGAACTAACCTAATGCTGACTAAAAAAATAAACAAGTAGTAATTCCTATACTAATCCCATGCAAAATGGCATATAGTGATACAGGATTAGGGGTATTGATTGGTATCATAAAAGGCAACCTTGCTAAAGTTAAACATAGAAGCATGTTTTTTGACAAGGAAAACATAGAAGTATGTTAGAAGCTATAGGAAGAGATTTACTTCTTAAGACAACGAAACAAACATTTGAAGGACATGATTGTTTGATGTTGAGATAAATCAACAATGCTTAAATATCCCTGGGCATCTAAAAAAGTTGCATTGCTAACACATTGCATGCAAAATAGATGGGATCACAATTAAGGACATATGTATTATTGTATCTGTTTGAATAGCCTGCAACTTTTTAATTATATGGCTATTTTCAAATTGCAAACCAAATTGTCAATGGGCGTGGTGAAACATTTTTTTTTTGGGTTTGGGAGGGGGGTAGCCAAACTGCAAGGGGCAATGTTGATTATTGAATAGAAGTCATGGTAATGTTGGTATCGTAATTCAGACTCCTCTTGTACATCCATATACAGCATATTCCAAAAGTATTGTATGAACTTCTAACCATGACTTTCATTAAATAGCCAACTTCAAGCCTATAGAGAGAAGGATAGCAAACATGGTACTAAATTCTGCATCTCTATCATCTAGATTTAAATCAATGTCATGTTATAACATTTTCTCATATAGAAGTTCCATTCATTGCCCACCTATTCACCCAATGCAAACACTATAGTCTCCAATGACACAGACTCACATCACATGAAACAGCAACCCATAATTTGTTAGCTCAGTTTGCTGCCAATGAGACACATCACCCACACTCACTATGCCCCGCAGACATCCATCTGCCCTACCATCATTGTCATCAGTATTACCACCATTAGAACGAATAGTACTAGACACTCATTGTCAGAGATTATACAGCAATTACTTATCGATTATCATTTCCCCGATTACCTAAAGATTGACAAATGTTTCTGCTTGGAAAATTCACTGGCAACCATCTGCACTTAGCCCATTTGATTACCTTAGTATTATACCATTTAGAACAATGAGACTATAAGGGCACCTTCAAACTTTAATGTTTGAACCATTCAACTAGAACCAAAAAAGGCATCGACCACTTGATAAAATATTTGAGGTCAAAACAAAACATAATCAAATCAAATGATCAAAGGCGGGGAAACAAATCAAGAATCTGAGTGGGAAATGCCAGGGAAAGTACATTGTAGGAAAAGGGTTTGCAAATAAAATAGTGAAAAGAACAAGGAATCAAACAATAAAGAGCATAATAGCAATAGATTACTAGACTACGCACTTAGAAATGCACAGAGAAGGTAGCGAAGGGTGACAGCCAATGATGATGAATGAAAAGGAAGGAACCCAAAAAATTAAGGATCCTTACATACCAATCACTTTACTATTTCAGCAGCAGATATTGATCCCAAAATATGATGACTCCTAGCTTTTGGTTAAGTAGTTTTGTTTAGCATTAATTCCCTTTATCCCTTAAGAAAACCTCTAGAACTTTTCTTATGTTGAACCAATTGCTCCCGAACGACAGGAGACAACCAAGGTATGGGGTCTTCTAGTTTCTTCTTAGTCACCTTGCAAACCAAGTCTTTTAGGCGATTCTAACCTTTTTGGTAAAATTTTTCTTTGACAAGGGATGCATGCTCAGGAGCCCAGTGGTATCGGTCCTGCCAACAAAAAATGAAATGAGTAGAACTGTAAATGTATTGAACCAACATAAGTACCTAATAACTGTACACAATTACACACTCTAAATACATTCCACCAAAAGCTTTTCACATGGTCTGGGGTCTCCCTCCAACATGTATAAGGAGCCCTATAATAGCGTTTGATATTCTAGTGACTTGACGGGATACCTTTTTATTATCAAACCTATTCAAATATGGTAAACTTAAATAATTAAAACTAACAAATGTTATTCACGAATGCAACAGATGCCAAACAAAACAAAAGAAAAAGAAATGAAAGGTTTAGATAAACCACTTTAAAACCACTTGGTTTCTTTTGCTAAAAGAAAGGGATGCTTGTGTGGTTAAAAAAACAACATAACAAGTGCAAATTCACAAGAAAACCACTTAAATAAACCACTTTAAAACCACTTAATCAAACTAAACCACTTTAAAAAGCAATACAAAGCAATTCTTGACTACAAGAAGAAATTTTTTATAATACTAAACAAAGACCTTCAGGGGAAAGAACCTGTGGAGCACTTAAGTTACCCGTTCCATCAGAAGGGCTACAGGATAAGACAACCATTTCTATTGGGCACTGATTCTCAGAAGAATTCATCAGTGCATTATCGTTGCAACCACCCTCAACATCTGTAGCATTTGCACCTCGTTGTCTATCTCGACCAAGCATTGAAGTAGAATCCAATTGTGAAACAGATGCCATCTAGAAAACTATTAGCGCACAAGAAGTTATATAACAAAAAACATTAAAATAAATACTGGTGAACCTGCCATCGAAATATATATAGTTGTTTTGAAAAATATCCAAACTTACATATAATATAACAAAGGGAAACATATGAGCAACAAAACTAATTAAATCATCAGTTAGTCATATTCTTCTACAAAATAAACACATCATCAAAAGCTAGTTTGTTTTGTCATTCATCTAACTACATAATCATAGATACTAGAACTCAAAAGACAAATTGAAATGTGGATTTTAATGCTCATTCTCTAGTAACTTCCTTCTTGGTTTTCTTTTTACTAGGTAAGCAATAAGAGTTAAACCTTGTCTTTATCTTATCAAGTTTTTGTTTGAGCTTAGCTTTTGGACTAGGAGATTCCAGTTTCTTAACTCTCCAATGTACAAAAATATAAAATTCTGCAAACGAAGAAGCAAACTGACCAACAGACCAATCTATATCACTCTACCTAGTATCTGAATAAATCAAGCAGGAGACTACTCATTTGGTTTTTCATTTCTTTTCTCTGATGCTTTCCATAACATGCCTCTATATATCTCTCATTCAAATCCAAAGAGGGAAATAAAAAAGCCCTCCTGAAACATCATATTCAGAGACAAAAAAGGATGCCTGCCTTGTTTTAAGCTCTTAAAGACATCACCAACCAGAACAATTAAAAACTCATGAAAGAACCAATCATGCTATCAATTTTTAGTGGTCATGTCATTTCATCTCAACAACATCATCATCATCATCTCATATGAGAAAACTATTCAAAACATGATCTATGGCTTTATGAAAGTAGTGCACGACTAACGCTTTTCTTCATACTTCAAAGGATACAAACACTTAAAAGAAAAACAAATATATAAGGAAATAATAAAAGAGATCATCAAATGCACATTCCACTGGAAGGCAGTTACCATGTCAAGGTTAGCTCCCACCTACAAAATGAAATGTCGTCTTCATCACTAACAATGTTTTATATAAGGCACTTACGTTGACCAATCCATATGATTGATGAAAATGATCTAGTGAGAGCTAGAAAACAACAAAATATCTTTGTGCCACAACCATGATGCTGGCCATTGGCAATAAAAATGTGACTCTGTCGACATAATTTGGGAGAGAAACTCTCTCTCTATTTGGCTAAAAGGTTGCCGTATTGGACCTTGTTTGGAATGTAGTAGCTTTAGCAATCTGACCATGGTAGCACACCGAGGAACATTCATTGACGACAAAACAAATTACGAAGACAATATTTATAATAGCAATGAGTGAAAAAAAACCAAAAAAAGATGGAGATGACAGCATATGAAAGTGAATGAAAACAGGGGAATTAGAATGGGAACTAAAAGCCTAGAACATGGAAACTTTTACCCTCATTTGACTACTCCATATGCAACTACTTCATTAATGGCTGTCACCATTCACACACACGTCAGTATTCATAAACATAAAGCGAATTAATAGAGCAACACAAAGGAGGTAAAAAAAGATGATGAACCAAAACAGTGGTTAGGACAGAGCATACAACCAAATTCCCTATTTTGCAGGTAACTCCAATAAAAATCAAAGGTGTCTATCAAATTCCCTGTCTTTAGGCCCCCCCTAAAACCCGAAAAAATAGGTAGGTGGGTACTTCGAAGGAGAGCGAAAATTAATTTGTCTACTAGGTATAACTTCTAGTTCAAGTCACAAGTAAAAGCTTTCAATGGCTCATATTTGACTTGAGTATATCAGCAGCTCAGATTTTTCAATTACAATAGTTGAAAAGATCTCCAATTATGGTAGAATTTTGCTTCATTCTATCTCATCTGTTCTCCTGGTAAGTGCCCCAGTGCTTCTTTGCTGTTTTTATAAACTTCCATCAAAGTTTTGGTATTCTGTTCAAAACTGTAAATAGCACTGGCACAATGTAGAGTTGCAGACTACCTAACTCTTATTTCCCAGATTTATTGTCCTTCAAAATGGTAGTCATTGCTGCCTAACTCTTACTCTAATGCTATGTTGAATGAAGCCCAAACACCAATCAAGAAAAATAGGGAATAAATCTCAAAATAGAAAGAAACAGGTAAACCACATTCAACTGAAAAAATATCTTCAAAGTCATCTACAAAGAAACATAGGAGGATAAACCTGATGTTTACACCCAAAAAAACAATCTGGATAATTTGCATATTATGGGCAAGAAAGTGGGTAATAAAGACCATATTCAAGTCAAATTTCATAGAAGGAAAAGGGGACAAGAAAAAGTGAGTAAGATACTTCCAAAACGTTTCAGATTCTTCACCTACTTGACGAGAAGCAGCTTTAACTCACCAAATCGGTGGATGGCTAAGACAGACAAAACAGGAAACCATGAGAATTCTAAACAGGAGACAAGATTTGAGGCAAATCAAAATCATACACTCTTTTCAGACAATCAAATTCCATAATACCCACACAAAGCAATTTTGTTAACAAAGAAATCGATTGAAGAGAACAAACCAAAAAGAAAGTCTCTTCATCCTCACTCAAAAGAATAAATCTTCATAGGAGTAAAGCATTTCCAAATAAATATCTTCATCCTCAAAAATCAGCTGAAAATTTCTCCAATTTTGTTTCTAATTCAACATAAATCTTCACCCATCGGCCATGTAATTGCTCGTAAACAACAATGAAAATGAAATCAAGAACAATTCAAAGAGGAGAAGATTGATTTACCCCAATTTGAAAAGGAAACCCGAAGCTTCTCCAACTCAGCTTCAAAACTCAGACAACAAAAAAGTGAAGAGAGGCTGAGAATATACGGATGGTCGTCACTCAAATCTCAGACAAGGAGAAAGCGAAGAGAGAGATGTAGCCTAGGGTTCCATTTTACCGAGAGTGAATGCAATAATGGAGGGAAGAGATGGAGGGAGCCAAAATTAGGGTGCCATTTTTAGTTTTCATTCGCGAAATGTCTTTCAAAAATTTTAATTCTCATATAGAAACTACATCTAGAAACCCCCAGAATTTCATTTCAATTATGAAACCGAATGGCTTATCGGTTTCGACTTTTGAAACTAAAACAATACTTCAGTTTCAAAATTAGAAATCGAACTGATTTCGGTATCAAAATTAGAAACAGAATTACTTGGTTTTCAAAGTCAGTTTCTAAACGCGTTTTTTGATACCCACCTTATTATAGTTTCTAAAATCATTTGCTATAAACGGTTTTTTTTTGTAGTGATGGTGAATTCCACAATCCGCGGTGAGGCCATAATCGCAAGCCTATTCGTTTTCCTTCATTGCATGGCTGAGGCTGATTGAGTTCTTCGTTAAATAGGGCCATTTCACAGTAGATTAGGAGAGACACAGCAAAAAAGAGAATTGTTACTCTCTAATTTTTCCAATATTTTCCATTTTTTTAAGTTTAGTTTAAATTTCTAATAGTTTTGAGTGTAAGTATTGAAGAAGTACTTACTGTTTTGGAGGCCTTGCGAAGTTGGGAAACCCTTGGACGATCTCCAATTGCGCTAAGTTTTCTTCTCTCAAACTCTGTTTAGTTATTGTTAATTTAAACATGCGTGAGTAGTTTTCTCAATCTAGGGATTGTTAGCCAAGGATTGATGTTGGAATCTCTTATCTTTATTTAGTTGTACTTGTTCTTCATTGGGATTGGTTGAATTCTATCTTGTGTGTGAAATTGTTGTGATTGAGATTTGGCCAAATTCATTTGCTAATTCTAAATATATGTGAAGGACTGAAAGGTAAAACTTGCTATTTGATCGATAAGATAGAACTTGACTTAGCAATACTTAAGTGAGATTCACTTCTTAAGAGGACCTTTAGCCATCGAAAATCCATCTTAGACTAAACAAGGACATTTGAAAAAATGACAACTGGTTAGTTTAGGCAATTCAGTTTATTTCGAAAGAAAAGATTGAATTCTAAATGCGATTGCATCCGTTTCAATCTCCCATTATAGATTAACTAAATGATATGTTTCATTGATCCACATCTGAGCAAGGTGAAGCAAATTCCTAGATCTTTTAAATTGATTGAACTCTCCAATTAGGTTATGTTGTCGTTCAAACTCTCTATTTTGACATTTGCTTGCTTAGCACTTTTATAGGACAAAACTCAACAGACTACTATTGGTCTCCGTGGGAACCATGTCTTTACTAAACTACAAAACCCATACACTTGCAGGGATAGGTCAGAAGAACACTCTTAGAACTCTTTGAGAGCAACACTCTCTGTCTACAATTTGGAGATCCAATATGTAGAATGTAATGGTTCTGTAGGTAAGGTAGTAAGAGATCCGAAGAGTGAAAGGGAGTCCTATATAGCCACCTTGATAGCCACATTCCTATGTTCAGAATATGGAATGCAAAAGGACTCATAGGTCAGTGACATGCATCCTGTAAATTAGCCAAAAGATAATGTGCTCCTTATCCTTGAACAAAAAACAAAGAAGGCAAGAATCCACATCTAGTCCAGAGCCAGTATGAGATTATAAAAGTTGGTACCGAGCCTTAGTAGCTGTAGAAATTGGTGTAACAAATATGAGGTTACAAAGGTATGAGGTAGAACAAAGCAAGAGGGTGCAAGATAAAATCGTGGGCTTACTATTAGAAATAATAGAGAAAGCCTAACCATGTACCAATAAATTTCTCATATTGGGAGGCAAAAACTTATTATTCATAGATTTTTCATAAGGTGTTTATGTTTTTATGTATGCATTAGTCAAGTTTTGTAGTCAAATGGAGAATCTTACATTAATGCTTGAAATAACAGCAAAATTAATAAAACAGTGTTTAGATTCCCTTATATTTAACTTTGTATTATAAACCATACAAGTGTCAATATGGGTCAAAAAAATAGAAAAAACCTGTGATAAAAAAATTCCCTAAGTTTGGATCAGGACTTAAAAGAAATAAGAATTCTACCAAGGAAGATAAACAATACTTGAGTTCGCAAAACTTTGTTAAATGAACCACAAATCATAATACAAGCTTGTGACAAAAAATTACAAGGGTATTTAATTAGTGCTCCTCCTTTTGGATTGTTTCCCTTCGCTTCAGCCTCTACCTAGCTTAGGTTATTAGAAAATTGATTGGTCAAGGTCTTTGTCATATCCTTTCCTATAGAAGTGCATGGTCTCCTCCTCCCTCACCATCTTTTCCTTCAAATCCTCATTTTTAGTTCGCACTTTCGTCAAAGCCTCTTGAAACTCCTGAAATTAGGCCTTTAAAAGGGCATTTTCGGTCTTGATAGACTCCAACTCAGAAAAAGGGTAACAATATAAAGCCTATAGCTTTCTATTAACAACCTGGAATATAAAAGAAAGTAGGAGAAGGGACGATCCTATATGCTCTTCAAAAGTGGCTTTCTTAAGCCTCTCTTCAAAAAGGAGCAAGAGATCATGCTTTTCTGCCTTCATTGATCTTTTAGGATCAATAGTCTCTTACCTTAGAGATTCCTCATGATATTGTTGAGCAAAGGGATTTGGCTTGTAGTGGAGGGATCGCCTCTCTTCTTCCATAGTATGTAAAAGGCTATAGGAGTGATAACCTTGGAGGAGGAAATCTCATGCCACACCTTGCTTCTTCGCTCCCTTTTTCCAAGCCAATAAAAGGGACTTAAAGAGTCTTCAGAAGGGAAAGCATCCTCAATATTCATATAGATGAAGGAATCCCTTAGTGAACCACTCAACAGTTTTCAACAATGCATCATGGGTAATTCTCCTAACATCGTCACTAATCCCAGAAGAAACATAGCTGGGGGGAAAGTGTTTATGGGAGTAACCAGTAATGAGGTTTATTACCTCCACTTTTGGCTATCAGAAACCTTCAACTATTAGAGACTTCTTGACCACTGTGTTCTTCTTGGGGATAAGAGAACCCCTTTTCACCTTCAAAAGGTTGACTCTCAACTATGTTAGTCTCTTTTTCCTAAGAAAGGTGTTATATAAGTGACTAACCCTCACAAAGCTGGGTACCATTAATGCTAAATCTCCTTCCTAATTGAAAGTAAGGAGATTCTCCTGTTCCTTCATGATTTGATGGTGCTTGACTTCCATATTGTTCTTCTTCATCAGCCCTTTTAGGTGATCCTTTATATTGATTTGGGCTTTTGTTATGAAGGGACCAACATTCTTCTTCCCAAATCTCTCGTTGTCAGCGTTCTCTTCATGAAGGAGCTTGGGCAATCAGTTCAAGCTTACATTAAGAAGGAGGTTAAGTGGTACACATAAATTAAGATCCAAAATCTGAAAAGCTGCAAGAACACAATGAGGTTACCTAATACTTGCAAGTGGCTTAGAAGGTTGACAACTCTCTCTTCCTTGAGATCATCAACTTGTGGCCTCCAGATGACCATTTTTCTTTTAAATCTCTCTTAAATTTAAAGAAAGTCTCTCCCTGGTGTTTCTTCGGTAATTGGCGTAGTTGGGGCTCAATGTGCCAACTATAGGAAACTTCCACCCTTTATGGAGATCCTTGACATATATTCAAGGCCCATTCTAATATTTGATACTAAAAGGCTTATCAAGAATGATACTCCCATTTCTTACAGCCTGAAGCTTGTAACCATTAAAAGATCTCTTAAGTCGGTGAAGCTATATGAGCTTAGCCACACTAGATTTTCTATTATGCACAAGAAAGAAATACTCATATGCAACAATGCTGACGATACTATTGGGGTTAAAGTGGTAAGGCCAACCCTATAGATTTCCATAAACTTTTTAGTAAACGAAGCAAGGGGAAACCTTAAGCCAAACTTGAATTACTCCCTGAAAATGGCATAAAAACCCTTGGGGGTGTTCCAATTCATAGGTACTCGGCTTTGGAAGGCGAATGTTAATGCATTAGGAATCAGATCCAAGCATTTTAGGATGTTTGCCTTCTTTTTGAATTTTCTAGCCTACGCCATTGTGCATATAGACCAAAATTCTTTGAATTCACACCTAAAGCCACTGAAAGGTCTTTCCACACTATAGGATGTCTCTAGAACACCCTTATATACTAGTTTAAGGTGCTCTTGCATGTTTTCTTGAACTTAATTGCCATTTTTGGATTAGGAATAAAATTCGAGAGATTGGTTACGAGGCTTGATGAAATAAACAAGATGGAGTAACTGCCGAAAGTTTGGTTTGAAGTTTGAGGACCTAATGACTGAAAAACTCATTTTAAAAAGGGTAACAGAAGTTGAAAAGGAAAAAGTGGGCAGAAACCCTAGTTGTCCACTTAAGATAACTTTATAGTCATAACCCATTTTAAAACAGTTTAGAAACTAAACCAGGGGTAGTAAAGGATAAAAGCCTAACTTTATAGTCATAACCCTGGTTGTAAATTGTCACTTGAAATTGACATAGAAATCTCAAAACTAAGAATTCAATCACCTACTAGAAGGGGGCACAAGGTGCAAAAGTATCCTTAGTTATAGAGAAATTCCCCACAAGTTTGCCTAAAGCCAATAAACAATACTATAACTATGCAAAAGCTAATCTAAATCTAAATCATTAGAAGATCCTAGCTCTTTAAATAAATTCCCCTTATATAGAAATGGCAGAATTGTACTCCTCAGCATCCGTGGCTCTAACATTAGCATCACCTGGTTCATGAGGCATAATCCTAGTAGTACCTATGGATGGGTGAGGCCTTAACCGTTGCCACCTTAACAGACATTTAGTGCCAAAATCCAACTTTCTTTTACGCCTTCCTTAAGACTATAGCTCTTGCATAAGGGGTTTAGATAAGAAGCAAAGGAAAGAGTTGGGCAAGTGCAAGGATTAGAGGTAGACTCCAAGGATGCTCTACTTTCCTCTTAAGAATGATGTGCAAGCCTAATCATAATGGACCTCCTAGCTAAAGCTGTAGGGGTGGGACTTAGCTGGGGGGAAGCAGCTACTGTAATGCCCCCAAATTAAACATGTTTTACTGCTTGTATTTTCTTTAATAAATCCCTTAATTATAATCTAGACAACCCAATGATATGGGCATTACCGTCGTCCAAAAGGATAAGGCTTGAAACATGAGTGCTATAAATAAACAGTTAAGCATAGCTTCAATCATACACATACACACCTGATCAATCTATATATAATCAACTGTTAACCAACATAAGGTTTTTACACTATAGTAAAAACAATTCACCATGTCGTCTACATCTTCATCCACAGAAGAATTCAATATATAGCTTTAAAGTATGCATATACTGCATTACTTCTGATCCATCCCGATTTCCTTGATTCACTTATTCTCTTCAGCTGATTTGTTAGCATGAGGGCAATTCTCTAAGCATTTGCCTAAAACAAAACATGAAAAACATTTCGAACTATGAGTCGAAGCTCAGTACATGCATTCCTAAATTGTTAACTGATCATTGAAACACTAATTGGGCCCGCTTTGCAATTCATTTAAGGTCAAAACAGGGAGTGAGATGAATATAAAACTGCATTGCTAATTATTATCTAATAGTGAACCCCTTGATACTGTTACGATCTATGGATAGGTGTACACCTGCCAAGCCGATCGGGGACCTGACCCGAAGCCGCGTAGGTAATTGAAGGGCGAATGCCCTATAGATGATAACTGACGGAGTCACTAATTAAATGATAAATCACTGTGTAAACTGATTCATTGATGTACTCAGCGAAACATGATAACTTTGATAAATACACTCTGATTTCTAAAGATACAGGCAATGAACGTACCTGAAGTCTTTAAAATGATATTTCACTTGATAATACTTATGCGTAATAGAAACGATAGACTAGGCCCCATTTCTGTTAAAGAAATGTAATTATAGATAAATGTAGTTCGTAAACCATGCTCACTAACATAATTTATAACTTTAATGGAAATTGATTAATTAAAAAGGCTTCTACAATTCCAATAAGTCAATATAAGGTAAGTTAAACCAAGATGAATTGAAAAATAAATCAATTAGGGTTATTGAACTTAAAATACAACAAATTGAACCACATAGATCACATTGGAATGATTGAGCTGATAACGAAAGAATTTCAATTGAAATAACGAAATATGGGTTTCTGATGTTTCTGAAATGGATACTGGAAAGTATAATACTTCTGAAATGGATAATAGAATGTGTAATGATTTTGAAATGTGTAATAGAAGGTTCAATGCCATGATGGGTTTCATGAGGTTTATAAAGGCTCAAATAACCTCTGTTGATCCGATAGACACTGTTTTGAGTCATTATTGTGCCCACTTCTCAAATATCATTTTCATGCTCACTTAACTTGGTTTTCAAACCCAAGCAAGCTTCTATACATAATCGCACTTGTTGAACTCACTATACTTTTTAGTTTCCTTGCAATACCCATAATTAAATGGAAACTTCTGAAAATATTTCCAAATGTCACAATTTCTGTATTCACTCATGTTACCGTTTGATGGTCTGCATTAGAAAATCCACATCTTTCACTCCCAACCTCCATATAAGATGTAAAACCCCAATATGAAAATCTCACAATGTCCACTAAAACTTTTATTTAGGACACAAAGCATGATTCACATAGTAGGGTCCCTAAAATTAGGGTAGAACACAGGTATGTGCAATTTCAGTTCAATCTGTGCAGTCGTAGCAAAAGGACCATAACTTTTTCCACAAAACTCAGATTAAGGTGATTCAAAATTCATGTGAAATATAACTCATTGATCTATCCACAGACCAAAAATCACAAGTTTTCAAAGAGCCAATCAATACCAAGTTTTTCGTAAAGGCCACTGTTCAAAAATGCTCCCAGTTTCAATGTATTCTGCGCAGTCTTCAGTAAAATGGCCATAATGTTGTCTACACAACTCAAAATTAAGTAATTCTAGATCCCATTGAAATCTAACTCATTGAGCTATCAATCTACCAAAATTCATAATTTTTCATTGTGCCAAGCATTACCAGTTTTCTCCCGAATTGACCCCTATTTCAGGACTGTTTACAGCTCAATAACCACATACTTGCAATCTCTTCTTCACATAACCACCCACTAAAATCACTCTTTAACTTATATGAATCACCATAAACATATTTATACTCATTATCAATACCAAAGATCACAAAATCTCGTTTAAAACAATCAAAATCCACCATCACCACCTAAACTTGCACGATCATGACAACTTCAAACATCACTTGTTTTCAAGATGATCCAACCAATAAAACATCAAAATAATTCTTGATTGCATCAAAACAACATGATTCATGATCAAAACTAATATAAAACCAAGAATTCAATAAAGTTGGATTTAAAGATTACCTCACTTAAGCTTGAATATAAGAAGATGTGAAGGTGGCATTGTGTTTGGTGCTAGTGGTGGTTGAGGGGATGGCAGCTGGTGGTGTTGTGGTGGTGGGGTTGGCTGGCAGCAGCCTTGTCTGGTGGCAGAAGATGGTGGCAGCAGGCTGGGCAGAGGTTAGCCGTGGAGGAGGAGGTGGAGGAAGAAGAAGAAGGTCTTGCTTGCTTAGTTGGTTTATGCATTTTGCTTTGCTAGAAATGGTTGAGATTTACCCTCCAAAATATCTCTTGCTAATGAAAATTAGAAGTAATGATGGCAATTAGCTAAACAAATGGATTAGAAACTTGTTAGGCCGAAATTGGCCTTAAATGAGCTTGGGTTGGAAAAAAAAATGCCAAACAGGGTGCGATTAATTAATTTATTTTTCCGAAGCTTGAAGTTAAATGTGATATCATGAAAAATAATATAATCTTTTAAATCATAATTATCGAGGCCTACTATCAATTTTCCTAACATTAGTACGGTAAATAAAACTTGAATTGTGAAATGGGGCCCAAAATTAAATTCTCCCAACTAGGATGATTAAATGAGAAAAATAAATGTGAAAATTAATAACATAGCTTAATTAGATAAATAAACATGATTTAGAGTTGGGCTATTACAACTACCTAGATAAATGGGGATAAAGTCCTAAACACCTTGGACTCATAAAGACAGGGGAAGAGACGTAGTGCACCCAATAGTTGTATGAATTTGAGAAATCAATTTCTTCATAACCAGTACTTGGATTCCCATAGACATACGCATATGCAATACACTCATGAAGGAGTCTTCCACTAAGAGCTCTTAAACACTAAGATCTTCCATCCGAGGCACCGAGAAAAGGGCATGCACTAGCAGGTGTCCAAAGAAGTCTTGCACTTGTCGAGATGGTAAAGGAACAAAAGAAGTTTCTCAAAGAAAACTTCTACCACCAACCTTTGAAGCAGTCCCAATGTTGGCTTTGATTCCATTAAGAAAGTTGTTTGTTACTTCTTAATTTAGTACTCCAAATCTGAAGAGGCTCTCCATAAAGAGAACCAAAAGCAAGCTCCAACGTCTCAACATTCATGGCACTCTTGGATGGAAAAAAAAACATTTCTACCAAAGTGTAATTAGCGACAAAGATTAATAAGATCCTACCGGAGTAAGAACCAAAAGCCCTGTCGGTCTCCAAACATGTGCGTGTCGAGCTGAGGCCATTTTAGTAGAAATTGGTAGCAAGAAGAAGAAACCCTAGAAATTTTAGCACAAAATTATGAATTGTAATTGCCTTTTAAATAGAAGAAGTTCTACATCCTCTATTTGTAGGAGAAAAAAATATTGTCAAAAACTTGTTGTGAATTTTCCGCAAGCGTACGGTTTCGTTGTACG
>JACYFF010031955.1:47662565-47684100 GCA_017589665.1 Selenicereus undatus | reverse complement strand
ATTAGGTAGAAAGGTACTGTAAAGATATCACATTTTTAGCGTCAACAGTTGTTGTAGAGATTGGGCAAAAAAAGGGAAAAAAATAAAAAATAGATGATAAAGATACCAACATAAGACACACACGTTGGAGCGAAAAGTGAATTCTTCACTAATTGCTGAAGTTAATTCACATATGCAAAGGGTGATATTGCATAGAGAGCATACATAAAGCAAGGAAGGATAAACAAAGGAGAAAAGAGAAAGGAACGACCCCTTTCTAACGGCCAGACTCATCTTCTACTACTTTCCAACAAGCATGGAGGAGCAACCATTGCGCCTCCTGGATTTGCCTCTTCAAGATCCTGCTCTCTTCTTGTGTCCTTTCCCTCTCCTTTTTTTCTTAAAGTGAGGTGTTAATGCACCCATGCCTATTTCCAAGGCCCCTGGCAACTCCTTACTCCCACTCCTATTCACTGCAGGTACAAACCTAACATCTAAAACTTTCCATTCTCTCATATAAAAGGAAATGAAGGACCGGACTTCTTAAGGAAATAAAAGAATTTCAAATACCTTCTTAAGGAAAGGGACCGGACTTCTGTCTCATAGATGGGGAAAGATGAAGAAGAGGTATAAAGAAGCAAAACCCAGAGAAAGGCTGCGGAGTAGGATCTTGAGTAGTGACCAAAGGGCAATGAGCAGGATGGTTATAAACTCTTTAAAAAGTTCTCCCTAGAGTGGAAGAAGAACATGGCAAAACTGGGTCCAAAGATAAAATGCAAACCAGGTCATGAAAAAAGACCACTCACCCTCTATTGTGCTCTATTGAAGATGATTATATAGGGTTTCAAAGTCAATTAGCATGTGAAGCTTGATAGTTATGAGAACCTTCTGTGATTAAGGAGGACTTCCTTTCTCTTCTAGTCACACATATGTTGAAGAACCTTATCCCATGTGGCGATCCTGAGAGTCATCCCCTCAAGGGATATAAAAGGAAATGAAGGGGGATGTAATGCCCATAATCCCTAATTATTTAATTAGCTTAATCTAATTATTTAATATCGCAGTAGAAGCGTAAGTCTCAATGATTAGAGGCATTACAACCGTCCCAAGTTGGACAGTGCCACATCACAACTGCATGGGTTTTACTCAACACTTTCACATTTATAATTCCTATTAAGCTGAAGGCATCCGAGTTAACTTGGAACCGCAATTTAGCTTTAACATAACTAGAATATAACCATACTAAGTGTCTTCTAGGCATGCTCATTCAAAATTTAACTCATTAGGACCTGTAAGCTCTAGTTCGTCTTCATGCTATGCCAAAATCCATAGTGAGCTTCTAACAACGTCAAATAGCAAAGATCATGGTGCCTTACTTCCTTTGGCCTTGCTAGGAAAAGGATTGTTCACTTATTCATTACCGAAAACAAAAAACATAAAAATATTTTGAGAAATGAGTCGAAGCGCAGTATGGTTATTCCCATACTGTAAAATAAACTTTTAGAACAGTTTAGTTAGGCGTCCACATTTCAATTCATTTTAGTCTAAAAATAGGAAAGGGAGAGAATATGAGTGAAATTGCTTTGCTGGACATTATCTAGAAGTTTGCACCACTGCTGACATATAAGGCAATCATTGAGAAAGGTGTACATCTCCTAGGTCAATCGAGAAGCCTAGGCTAAAGCCACACAGGTGAACTGAGGGGCGTAAGCCTTGATACTTGGTAACTAATGGTACCGCTTAATTGGATGACAAAATACTATTTCAAACTTATTCATTGCATGAATAATGCACAAAATTTATATAACTTCGAGAAACATGTGAATTGTTGAAGAGTATAGGTAACAAATGTATATGAAAATTTTAAAATTTATCTTCCTCTTATAAAATGTTTGTTCAAAGCTTGACAACAACAAAAGTGGTATCGTTTCTACTCTATATATATATATATATTTTTGGTTAGTATAATTTCATATAATCTTTATTAATTACAACCTCCATGAGTAATTCACAGTTTTTATTGTTGCTTATCTTATTAACAGTGCAACTATCATTATTTACTTAACCACACAAATTGATTTTGCTCCCATTTACATTGTCCCGCCCCCATAATATTGTTATCATCATTATTATTATATTAATGTTGTTATCATTATCGTTATTATAAATTTCATTTCCATTCTTATTATGATTATTGTTGGAAGTATATGTCATTATTATTATTGTTGTTGTTGTTGTTGTTGTTGTTGTTGTTAGCTTGAGTACTTTCGACGTCAACATCATGACCACTTTTGTCTCAATTCAATTACGTCCTCCTTTTATAATCTAGAGATTTGTCCATAAAGAGGCTTGGGCTACTAGGCTCGACCTATGGCTCTAAGTTGATTCTCAACGTCAAATCATACTCACATATACAAATCAAAAATATTTTCACTTCTTTAAGCCTCAAGTGAACTTTGATTTCTATTTATTTGTTTTGGGTCATGAGAACATATATCATTCTCAATTATTCATGTATGAATTAATCTTTATTCCCCTCTTTAAGATACAAAAATACTTAATAAATCTTTAACACTAATTCCAACCCATTAATCTCACCACTTTAATTAATTCACAATAGTCAAGCTCCACAATTACTTTTAATTGACACTACCACCCAAATTTACACACTACAATTCATTTAATTCCCTTAAATTAACCAATACTCATGTTAAATTTAATTTATTTTCAAAATCATCAAAATAACATTTACACTCAATTCGAACATAAAAAACACATTTCAATTCCTCAATTAATCCCAAGATTTACATTAAACAATTTATTTCAAAAGAAATCCCTCATAATTACGTTTTCCTCCATCCTCCATCTTCCTTAACTTCAAATCTCACCATTACTCTTAAGTCACTAAGTCCTCCAAATGTTCATATAGGTAGTCACACTTCAGCCTCTCAAATTAACCTTGAAAATCATATTAGGCCAATTTATTTCATAACCCCACAATCAACATTTCCTTCCTTTCCTCCCTTTTTCAACCGTAAGTTCTTCCCCACTCCTTCTAACTCTATGGCAAGCATCCCACTCCCACAAAATTAGCCTCTAATTTATCCCAAAACACAACAATCATTTAAATTTCTACTCAATCAACTCATGTGCATTAAATTTCATCAACTCACGCTCCCTTCCGCCATAAACATCCGCAAAAACCAATGTATTTCAACCCCAAAAGTTATCATTATAATCTCAAATTTGCACCAAATAGCACTTGTCTAGTTTTAAGAGAATATAACTATCAACTAAAGTAAGAAGAAAAATGATGAAAGCAAAAGAGGGGGTGTTTAAAATTTAACTTCAAACCACCATAGAGACAAAAGTAGAAGGGTTGGGAGATGGTTGGTGGCGACAACGGATGTGATCTAGATGGTAGCAGTAGAGTAGAATTAGGGGGGCTGACTCGGCAGTAGGGGGAAGGGGTTTTTGCGTGAAGGGGAGATAGAAGAGGGCATTTTGTTTTATTAATTTTTTTTAATCTAACCCCAAATCTTGATTTTTCTTTTATTTTTAACCCCTTTTCCCCTTTTTTTCCTCTTCCAAGTAAAATCCCCCTTTTTACTCACGATTCTTTCGAGTAAACTAGACTTGTTTTTAGTACTTCATAGATTATGTAGAAGAAAATTGTAAACGTCATCCATACTAATTTAATATGTTCATTTGCATTTATTTTCATTTTATTTATTCAAATTATTCTTTTATTTTCATAATATGTGTGTATGTGTGTGTGTATGTGTGTGTGTGTGTGCGCGCATGTGCATGTGTTTATGTGTGTTTGTGTATTTGAAGTTTGCTCACTTTTCATAAATGGCCTAATTTTTCATGTGTCTTTTTGTTGATGTATTTATTTATAAATTTTGAATGATTTAATATGGAACATAATTAAATTTTATTTCGAGGTCACTTTGTCATCTCGACTTGGAATTGCATAAATATAGCAAATGTGGAATTGAAAGGTGGAGCTCAACCTAATTAATTTAAATTGAGATAAATCAGAATAATTTAAATGTATTAGGCTCAAGCTATTATAGCCTTTCTTCCCCCCCTCCCCCCAAACCACACAAAAAAAACGTTTCATCCTTGAAACTTGCAAGTTTTAAAAAAACTCTTTAAGTTTACCTCAAACAAGTATGGGTACTTATTTTTCATATCCTTCCCTCTCTCCCATGTGGCTTCAAATGAGGTATAGTCCAGTATGTGTACAACCCAAGTTCTTAGTAACCTCTATGAGCTCATTCAGAATGGCGTGGTTTAGGTCTAGAATATACCTCTTGAGCTATGAAATATGAAAAATAATGTGCACATGCTCGTGTTTTGCTACAAAATCCAATCTATAAGGTACTAGGTTGAACTTTTAGTGATTTTGTAGGGCCCAATGAGCCTAAGCCTTAGTTTTCCTCTAACACTGAACCTCCGACACCCTTGCATGGAGAAATCTTTAAGAATACTTTATCCCCCACTTGAAACTATAATGGTCTCCTCCTTTTATCGGCAAAACCCTTTTATCAACTTTGAGCAGCCGTAATGAGTTCCTGAATCTCTCTTAGCTTCTTGGTGGTTGCTAGGGCTAACTCAACCCTATAGTCAATGCTTCATCTAACTCATTCCAATACAACTAGACGTCGTTTGAGGTTTGTTGTTATTAAAATCAGCCTCATTTAGTGTTCTTAATTATATTACATGTCCACTAAGAAACAAATTATTAGCAATGTCTTGAAATTTGATGCTATCCCATGACTTGAGTCTATAGTTCCTTTTAGGCTAGCATTAAAGGGATATTTTATATTCCATCTTGCAGCTCTAACTTGCATATTTACATTAGCTTACCTCATCAAACTAGCCAAAGGTTTGCTAGATTTAAATTCGACATTAAAGATGACCATGACTAAGGATAAAAGTGCTAAAATTAGTAACCAAGTGAATTAATACTTACAAATAGGAATAAATAGTGAAATTAGAAATCATTGATACAGGATGGACTATCATCTAATGGCTAGAATATAGATAGCTATGAATGTATCGAAAATAGAAGACCACAAGAATCATGTGTTACAAGTATGGATCACTAGAGAAACCAATAGATAATCGATACCTCTTACGCCATATCAATGGCAAATATGAGTATTCTTCACCACCTCAAACAAGTTAGAAGGTTGAATTATAGGTCCAGTTGTGTCACTTATCATATAAGAAAATATCAGAGTACCCAAACCAGGAAAATAAGATTATCAGCTCAATTAATGCTACTTTTAATATGACTGCTCATCACTCATCTAAGCTATTTAGTCCACCGCATGAACGAAAATGAATTGGGATCAAATGAGCCCTACGAAGAATAAAAGGGTGCACTGTTCCTAATCTTCACACTATGGTGTAGTTAAATATCAAAATCATAAATATAGTACCAATATTATAGGGAATGGAATAGTCATGATGTCTAACATAGGGCAATAGATAACAACTAAAGAGAGATTTGAAGGAAAGAGTCTAAACCATTTTAAAAGAAGCAGATGGTTCAGTTACACTTGGATTCAACTACTAAGTTACAAACAGGAGCAACAGAGTTTCAATAAAGTGACTGTCTAGCCATAATCAATATGATAAGAGTGATACTCGGTTTCGAACAAGCAGAGTGTAGAACAATCAATACGCAGCAAGTTCAAGCGACAAGATTGGATAGAGAAGGGTCAAGTTCATCTATAAGGAGTGAAAGTACGGTCACAACAATCAACATTCACCAGCACTAGTGAGAGCAGAACTACATGTTTAATTTAAAACAAGTTATAAGCGCTTACTACCATTAATAAATGGTGTACAGAATATATGTATAAATATGCTTTCAGCGGAATGAAAAGGAATAGATGAAAATCAAAAGTATCAGAATGTCATCAACCATTCAAAATCGAATATGAATATATTCCATATTTAGCAACAGGTTTCCAAGACATGGTGAGTTATGCTAGAGAGAAGGTACAAGCACTCTTGAGAAATAGCCTAGGAGGTGTACACCTATCTCAATTATCACCTCATATGTTAACACGGGTTCCACCTATAAATAATTACTGAGAAAGCAGTTTTACCCATATTCTCTCCCTCTCCTATTTTCAAATTAAAATGAATTGAAATGCGGGTGCCCAACTAAATTGTTCTAAATAATTTAAATTATCGGGACAAATGAACTGGGCTTCATCTTATTTCTCGAAATATTTTTGTGTTTTCTATTTTAGATAAAGAATCAGTGAATGGTCCTCTCCCTAACAAGCCCGAATGAAGTAAGGCTTCATGACCTTTGTTGTTTGACGTCGTTAATTACTAATAGTGGATTTTTGGCATAGCCTGAAGATTTGGCAGAGTTTAAACATCATGTTGGGTTATATTTTGAATAAGCATGCTAAATGTGGAGTATTAGGAGACACTTAATATGGTTATATTCTAGTTATGATTAAATTGTAGTTCAAAGTAGAACTGAATCCCTTCAGCTTAATGGGATTTGTAAATGAGAAAGTGCTTTAGCAAAAGTGTAGTTATGATATGGCCACTTAGGATGGCGGTAATGCCTCCAGTCATTAAGACTTCCGCTGCAATCACAATATTAAATAATTAAATTAAGGTAATTAAGTAATTAGGGATTGGGGGCATTCTAGGAACCGGAGCATGTCTAAGTTCGTTGTCGGTCAGAAAGGTCTAGCACTTTAGAGGAAAACTAATCCTGAGATAGCCCTTAAGGTTTGGATAAGTTACAATTTAATGCTAATAATTCCCCTTGGGTAAATTATTACGTACACCCATGTGCACGTGCTCATGTATCTAATTTATATATTTTTTTAGAGTGTATTTGTCATATATTATATTTTTTAATATATAATTATTTATGTGTCACATGAAAGTACATACTCTGGAGTATACAATATAAGCATTGTTCCCAAGGAGATAAAGAGGCTAGCCTTGTTACAGTTTGAGCTATGATTGGATAAAAATTCAACATTCTTTAAGGGGCAAATTATTTACGTAGATAAAAGCTCTAAGACGCATTGGAGACAACCTAATAAATGGCCAAGAAAGAGATTAACTGAATCAAATAAGTCGTCAAAATTGAGCAGTTTCAACCCAAATATAAAATCAATAAAATCTAAGTCCATCGAAACCCACAAAATAATTCTTATATGCATGGCTTGTTAGTGGAGAAAAGATCCATCCAAGTTCTCCTAAATCTACAAGGAACTGGTACAAATCTTTAAGTTTAAATAAAACTGGAAAATAATCCATGTCTTAAAAGATATGAAATTCTAGTCAAATTCCTCTAAGGGAGTCATCCTAAGCCCTTATAGAAACAAGCCATGATCAATGTCAAAGTTAGGTCAATTAGACTTTCATAAGTTGCATTGTGCTTAGTAGTCTCTTTGAAATTTCACCTAATTTGAGCATTGGAGACTCTTAGAGAGGGAAAATCTCCCCTCTTTGATAGTTGTTTTGTAGGTAATCCTTGGACGGTCATGCAAGTTCTCAAGGCTCCCAAAGAAGCTCAGAAACTCTATACTGTAATAAAACAATAGAACTATTGGCATCTAAACACCCAAATAAAAATCCTATTATTGAAAATAAATTGTTTGGTGTAACCCATCATGCTTATTGTTAAAAATATAATATCAACCTTTTTTGGCCTCTCTAATTAGAGTCGAGCTACAGGAGTATAGCTCTTTCAAGTTTCATTGCAAATTTTCTTCATTCACATGGCTAAAATTTGAAACCTTACTTAAAAGGAACATAAGCCAAAACACCTGAACCAAGTTTGCTAGTAAAATATAGTATCACAATAGGGAACTATTGATATAACGTAAATTTATTTAGAAAAATATTTCACAAATTTTGAATTTGACTTCAAAAATATCTTTACCTAATATGACCAATGCTAATATATTAATTGTGTTTTAGACTAAAACAGTGTTCTCAAACTTAGGCACAAAATAGGCCTGTAGCATCATTCATAAAACATATTGAACAACCCCCTTCCCCCAACAAAAAAGTATTAATTTAAAGGTATGTACTAACTCCTGATTAAAATCCATATGATGAATTAAGACTGTGAGCTAATGATCCTTCTCCCTTAGCGCCCTCATTCTCAAACATCTTCCCTAATTTACTAATTGTAAATATAAATTTCAAGTCTAAAACGAAATAGATAGGAATTGTATACAAGATTGAATCTTTGTATTGATTTGGATGTATGGGTACAATCTCTATTGAATACAATGTGTATGATACTCTGATTCGATCTCCTTGTTGAATTTGAATGAACTTGGGCTTGAGAGAGGGCCTTGAAAGCTTGATCTCAATCAAGACAAGCCTTTTATCTTCAAGGGAGGAGGCACGCGCTCGTCGCGCTCGATGTGCTTGTTGTCTTCTGTGAAAGAGAGAGTATTTGAGTGTTGGATGGATTCTTGAATTTTTCTAACCTGTCCAACCTTTCAAATTTCCAACCCCCCTATCAAGGGGGGGTAGGGTCCTATTTATAATAAAGCTTCCCCCTCCCCCTTGGCAGGAAGTCAAGATGGGTCTTGACTTGGGTTTTGGGCCTTCCAATTAGGCTTCATCATGGATTGTTTTGACTTAAGAGTCATTTGCTTTGACTTTGACTTTGACTTTGAGTTGGGAGTCTCTCGAGCTTGGGCCAGGTATCGACTTGGAAGTCGCCTCGAGCCTTGATCGGATCTTGACTTGAAAGTCGTTTGATGTTTGACTTGGGAGCCGATTTAGGGCTTGAGCTTTGACTTCGTAGCTGACTCAGGCTTTGACCTTTGACTTTGACTTTGACTTTGACATCGTTTCGACTACCTTGACTTGGAAGTTGTTCGGGCTTTAGGTTGTGACTTGACTTGGTAGTCGTCTTGAGCCTCGATTTAGGCATTGACTTGAGTTTTGACTGAGCTTTGACTTGGAAGTCATTTGGGCTTCGTCTTGGGCTTGACTTGAGAGTCCTTTGGGCATGATTAAATTAATTAAAAAGGATGGCCCAATTAATTAATTTGATTTTATTTGCTATGGCACGTAAATATTTTTGTACCTAAAAATTACCCCCTCGAAACAAGGTCACGTACAAGACTTGCCTTTGCAGCATGACCGATGTCTCGACTTTTTGTTATAATCTATCATTTGCTCACGACAAATGCCTTGAACAAAATTTCAACATGCTTTGTTGATTTTTTTTTTCATACTTTGAACAAATGAACACTTTTTTTTTAGTACAAATAATTGGGGTACAGGGATTGGATCAAGTGGAAATGACAAGAAACCCAATCTTAGCAGGGCCCACTTTTTCTTTTTCTTTTGTATTTCGAACAGGCCTGGTCGAACAACGTTCTCCTTTCGTGTGGGCCGACCTATTTCTTCTTCTTCTTTTATTTTCCTTTCCCTGCCTGGACCGGGCCTGGACGCCTTTTTTTTCTTTCTTTTCGTGCAAGGCCTAGATGCCTCTTTTTTTTCTGTCCTCATGTTTCGTCCCATGTGGGCTTGGACAGGCTTTCATTTCGCTCCCCTGGACCAGCGTGCATGGCCTTCTTATTTCACTTAGTGAGCATGTAAGGTGCAGGTGACCCTGAGTCCCTTCTTCCTTCCTTTTTTCTTTTGGCTTGGGCTGGGTTGGTTTGTCTCCCTTCCCTTGTGGGCTTGGACCGAATTGGGCTTCTTCTTTTGTTTTTTTTCTTTCACACCTAGCCTGGCTTGGCTTCATTTCACTTATCCTCACTTGCTAGGCTCGTGATCATCTCAACCCTCATTCTTCTTCTTCCTTCTTCGACACTTCAGCCCCTAGACCTAAGCACTCATCTTTGCTGCTGCTACTATTGGTTTTGACGATGGGCACACCCCTAAAAGCTGATCTTGTGCCACCATTTTTTATCCTTGTGGCTTTAAAGGTTGACCTTTCTCACTCCTTTTCCTTTTTTATTTTTTTTGACTTTTCTTTGGGTAGAATGCCATGCCCACTTTCTTCTTTGTAACAGAGAAAGCCTCTTGTTTTGTTTCCCAGACGATAGATTCATGCTTTATTGTGCACAGCATCAATATTAGACATCTCCAAATACCTTAACCAGGAGCTAGCAGCCAGAGGTTGATTAAAGGTATTAAATTTATCCAAT
Source organism: Selenicereus undatus (assembly GCA_017589665.1). NCBI lineage: Eukaryota > Viridiplantae > Streptophyta > Magnoliopsida > Caryophyllales > Cactaceae > Selenicereus > Selenicereus undatus. The sequence continues at coordinate 47,673,940 of JACYFF010031955.1, read as the reverse complement.
CTTCCTCCCCCTTTTTTTCACTTCTTAAACTTGCAACTTCATGTGAAAGACCATGCCTTTACTGCATTTTAAGCATTGAGATTGTCTCATCTTCCTCCCTCGAAACAGCTGAATTGGTCAAGCAACCAATTTTTTTGGCACCGTCACTATTTCGTAGCCCCCTTTTTTTGTGTACGGTGAAAGACACCATTACTCTCAGCCTTTGCAAGAAAGGTGATGACTTTGACTTTCTCTCTCTTTTTTGTTCTGTTTCTGCTTGATGCAAAATGATCATGTCTTCCCTATTGGCTTTGGTAGATTGTTTCTTTTGGCTTGATTGTGAATCCATCGAGCATTTAAAGTAGTGACCTTTTCAACTTTGGCATAGAATTTACGGCAAATTTCTCCAAGGTATCAATCTCTTCACTGTTTGCATGCTGATATTCCTACTACTGACTAGGCCTCCTACTGATTAGGCCCTTCATACTTTGGCCTTACTTCCTTTGAATGTGACAGTCAAGTGCTCTTTTTGGTGGATTGAGTATCTTGAATAAATCAAAGTACCAATCTTTAAGAGTAAAGACAATTTTTTGTGTGGCCAAGTTATGTGTAGAATGAGGAATTTTTTTTTTATGCTCATTGAGTCTTGGGGTGCTTGTAACTTGGCCTTTTATTGAAATTTTGCAATGTCGTATCTTGAAGGGCTTGCTATTTTTTGATCACCATAAGCAATAAAAGTTATAACTTTGGCTAAAATGAATCCAAAGGAAGCCACTTTATTAGCCTGAAAAGTCTTCTCACGCCTGCTTGTGCCGTTGTAACGTCACATTCCTTTATTGTTGCATTTTCTCATGTCGCAACATTATGCTTGTTTGTTGAAATGTGGCATTCATTGTCGGCGCAACAGCATGCTTACTTGTTAAAAGATCACTTCTTTTTCCGCTTGTGCTTGTTTTTGTATGCCAAGACCCTTCCTTTTTTTGTTGCATTTGTATTGTTGCTTGGCGCAGGTTGGGAAGTCATTTGAAGAACCACATGTGAAATGGTTTGCCGCTAAGCCTTTTAAGGCCAAGAAGGGAAACCCACACGCCCAAATGAAGACTGGAAGAACCACTTACGAATGCAATTTTATCGCATTACGCCTTTTGAGGCCTAAAACGGGATCGTACACGCCAAAAGTGGTATGAAGATTTGAATAACCATTTGCGAATGGTTTGCCACTAGGTATTTTGAGGCCTAAAAATGAATCCACACGCCTAAAAGTTTGAAGAACCACTTACGAAATGGTTGCTGCTAGGCCTTTTGGTACCTAGAACAAAAACCTATATGCCTAAAAGTGGTATGAAGACTTGAAGAACCACTAGCGAAATGGTTTGCTGCTTGGCCTTCTGGTCCCTAGAATGGAAACCTACACGCCTGAAAATGGTATAAAGACTTGAAGAACCACTTGCGAAATTGTTTACGGCTAGGCCTTTTGGTACCTAGAACGGAAACCTACATGCCTGAAAGTGGTATGAAGACTTGAAGAACCACTTGCGAAATGGTTTATCAATAGACCTTTTGAGGCCTAGAATGGAAACCTACACGCCTGAAAGTGGTACGAGCAGCGAGGATGAGCTAGGTGATTGAAAACCAATATTTTGATTGATTTTCCTTCATGCTCCTTCCTTTTTTTAGTATCTGTTTTGCCTAAATGCCATTTTGTTTGCTGATATGCTTAAAAAGAAACTAACTTTGTGTTTTCTTCTATTTTCTGGTGATTTATAATGGTGCATCTTAAGAAATTTCAGCGTGACGGCAAACTTTTTCTGTCTATTGTGGATAAGGAGGATGACAAACACCAGGTAGGGAGTTCCTTCCGGGTCCACCGTTCTTTGAGGAGGTCAAAGGCCAATCAGGCGCCTACTATAGAGCCATCGTCTTTTCCTCCTAAGTTTTCCATCCCAATGGAAAAATGTGCAGAGGATGATTTAGTTGGGTACTTCCTACAAAGTGTATATCACGACAAATCCATCCAGCTCATCGAATTCCCTACACTCAGGCGTCGTATTATATCCGGGCATTACAGATGGGGCCCGAACATGCTTTTTATGGAGATTTTGGCTACATTTCGTTGTACTAGGAATGGACAGAGCACGTGCTCTCTTGCTTTGAGGCGCGCATGCGGAGATGTACCCTATACCAGGCGGTATATGCCTCGCTTTACTCCTACAGCCGCGACATTCATGTGTTGTGCGCGTTCTGTGAGAGTTGGTGTCCAACCACCAACACTCTTCACACCATATCTGAGATGTCTATCTCCCTATGGGACTTGCATAGACTTGGTGACCTTCCAATTAGAGGCAAGATTTATGATGAGACTATTCCTAACATCAAAGCTTTTGACTATTGGGATAAGTAGAATTTGAAGACTATCCCATATTCTTGCAAATTCTTGTTTGCTACTTGTAGAAGCTTAGAAAAGATGCCTATCTGCGAGAAGGGCATCAATGCTAAAGTTTGGATTGATTTTTGGTGTAAGAAGAAGCTTATCCATAACCCGCCAATACGGTGTCACCGTCGTAGCTTGACTCCCACGAGGATGCAAAATCCTAGTGGCCAGATTCAGCTTCAAGATCTTTGTTGGAGTCGTAATGAGTTGGACGTCTTCAAAAGCCTAGGGGTTCCCAAAGAGAAGAGGGAGAGCACATATCTTGCCACATTCTTATCATGTTGGCTGTGTGCTTTTGTACTTTCTGAGATCGGGGAGAAGTTCAATCTCCTGTGAACTTTTGAGGTCGCCAGCATGATGGCATCTGGTACCACTTTTAGTCTGGCAATTCCCGTGCTAGCAAGCATCTATCGTGGCCTTAATGGGATTACTAAGGCTACAAAGCCTTCTTATTCACAGTCATTCTTTCCCTACCACTACCTTCATGGATGGCTTGCCCATTATTTCAAGACGCACCATGTATTACAGCCTCCTTCTCCAGGTCCTTTGATGGTGCACTACTCCGGGTCACAAATGATGCGCAGCAACATTGGGGATGCTCACGAGCTTATACATGAGGGAAGAGTCTCTGATCTGGGATGTCTAATGTTGAAAAGAAATCAATCGGATATCCTTATTGACCATGGAGATTTGGATGAGGAAAAGTCGAGCTATTTGATCTCTCTTCGAGATGGTTTCCTTCGGGATGTCATTTTCTATGTTGAACCCTACAGCCCGTATCAATTTAGCAACCAGTTTGGGCTCTGCCATGGGATTCGCAGAGTGCTTCTCGAGGATCCTCGCACCCGAGTAGTGTCATATGATGATGCCCTTCTATATTGGAAGCAACTCCTATTCTTGGGGACTATGTCTCAAGTCGTTCTTCCTTGTCGCTCCTTAACATTAAGTCAATATGCCACCTCAGCAATCTTTTCTTCTTAAAACTTGATGCGCGCTTCCTTTTCTGCGTTATCCCTGGTGAGTTTTTCTAGGATGGCCTTCATGTTGGCCATCTACTCTTCCAAAGTGGTTATGTCTGTCGTTCATGGCTGGCATGACAACAATTTTGGAGAACTTAGCTTCAGTCTTTGACATGCACCCCCCCTTTGCGATGGCCAAGAAGAGTTACTACTGTAGTAGTCTTCAACCTCGCAGACCGGAGATTGAAAATGGAGGTTTTGAATTTCATCCATTCAAGAGGACGCCTTTTGTTGCATCCTCAAGCCTTGGAGTTTAGATGGGGGTGGCACTGTTTGCCTAGCGGCAATTAGTGCAGTAGCTTTTGCCATGCTCCTGGTCTCCATTGTGTGAACGCGCCTGCTAGAAGTGATGCTCACTTCACAGGATCTATGTGAGAGAGATCATGTGCTCTTCTTTTTCGAAGCTAGCACAACAACGTTCTTCGTGGCCATGTCTTCTTTGAAGATGATGTTCTTGCGACTTGAAAGTCTTGATCTTTAGGAGAAAGAGATCAGAGGTAGAGACGTCCTATCGGACGTGCCAAATTTGTAAACACAAATTTCAAGTTTAAAATGAATTAAACAGGAATTTGAATACAAGATTGAATCTTTGTATTGATTTATATGTATGAGTACAATATGTATTGAATACAATGTGTGGTCTTGAAGGCTTGATCTCAATCAAGGCAAGCCTTTGATCTTCAAGGGAGGACGGCACGTGCTCATCACGCTCAATGTGCTTGTTGTCTTCTTTGAAAGAGAGAGTATTTGGGTGTTGGATGGATTCTTGAATTTTTCTAACATTTCCAACCTTTCAACTTTCCAACCCCCCAATCCAGGAGGGTAGGGTCCTATTTATAGGAAATCTCCCCCCTCCCCCTTGAAAGTCAAGATGGGCCTTGACTTGGGTTTTGGGCCTTTCAATTAGGCATCATCCTGGATTGCTTTGACTTAAGAGTTATTTACTTTGACTTTGACTTAAGAGTCTCTCGGGCTTGGCTTGGGTATCGACTTGGAAGTCGCCTCAAGCCTTGATCCGATGTTGACTTGAAAGTCGTTTGATGTTTGACTAGGTAGTCGATTTAGGCATTGACCTTTGATTTGGGAGTTGACTTTGACTTTGACCTTTGACTCTGACTTTGACTTAGTTTCGACCGTGCCTTGACTTGGAAGTCGTTTGGACTTTAGATTGTGACCTAACTTGGTAGTCGTCTTGAGCCTTTATTTGGCTATAACTTGAGTTTTGACTGAGTTTTGACTTGGAAGTCATTTGGGCTTCATCTTGGGCTTGACTTGAGAGTCTTTTGGGCCTAATTAAACTAATTAAAAGGGCTGGCCTAATTATTTTATTTTATTTTATTTGGTACAACACGTAAATATTTTAGTGCCTAACTAATTATAAATAAACTTAATAATATGAAAGCCAAAAAGGTATGGGTAGAACTTACACTTGATATGGAGGAAGCACATAATAGAGTTGAATGTAATTTTTTTTAGCAGCATTGCAAAACTTATTTAATGGATCAAAGAATGAATTTCAACAGTCTCATATTATGTTATCATTAATAATGATGTGTGTTGGTTCTTTAACCCTACTGGAGGCATACATCAAGGTGATCCATTATCCCCTTATTTATTCATTGTTTATGGAGTTACTAATGAGGGCTCTTCCGAAGGAACTTCATAAAAGAAATTAGGGATTGGCATTAAAATTGCGCCAAAAGTAAATAAAGTTCCTTGTTTGATATTTGTGGATGATAGCCTTCTTTACTATAGAACTAATCTTGAACCCTGTCAACATATGGATACTTTAGTAACTACGTCCTGCCGTAATTTTGGTCAACTGATCAATTTCCATAAATCCCTTAACTATTTCCAAGAATGCCTCTGCTCATGACAAGCAAATTGTGTCTTCTGTTTTCGATATTACTCATGAGGACAATCTTGGAAAGTATCTAGGTTGTCAAGTTTTTGAAAGCAGACCAACAAAAGATATCTTCTCTAAACTTATGAATTGTACTGCTCATAAATTACAATCTTGGAAAACAAAGCATCTTTCCAAAACGGGGAGAGTGGGGTTCATTCAAGCAAATTTCGAAGCAATGCTTGCCCATACAATACAATGTTTCAAGCTTCCAGTTTCAACACACCATCAAATTGACAAATTAGTAAAGATTTCCTGTGGAACAAATCCAATGAAATTAAGGGACTACCTATAGTTTCTTGGGATAAGATTTGCTGCCCTAAAAGTGCAGGGGGACTTGGACTAAGGAAAATGAAAGTAGTTAATAATGCTGTTTAAAGCAAAGTGACATGGAAGTCATTTCACGATCAGAGTCTTTGGGTTGCACAGATGTATGCGAATTACGTACACGATTAATGAAAATTCTTCAATACAAAACCAAAAAAATCAGATTCCTAGGCGTGGAAATGTTTACTTAAAAATCGACACCAGTTCCGAAAGGGCATTAGGTGGATAGTAGGAGATGGAAAAAGTATTAATTTCTGGCTCGATAATTGATGTGCTGATATTAATCTTGTTAATATGCTTGACATAGTTGATCATTCTCGCATTGATACATCACTCAAGGTATCAATATTAAACCCCATGCCCTTTTTGTAATTCATAAATAGAAAATACAGATCACCTATTTTTGCATAGTCAAACTACCCTATTATCTGGGATCTGGCAATTTCTCATCAATGACTAAGTAATGATTTATTTTCCATTCCACATAGAGGACCAGTGCACTGTTTATCTAATGTTAGGAATGCAAACCCAAAGGTCAAGATGGACAGAATTGTAACTCTCCTATGGAGTATATGGAAACAAAAATAGTGTTGTATTTAAGGAAACACAGAATCCAAGAATAACCTTACTAAGAGCCAAAAAAAGAAAAAAGAAAAAGCAAGCGTATAATGGAAGATATGGCACAAACTCGTACAACCTTTTCATCCATCCCAACCAGCCAAAATACCAAACTAGAAGAAGATATACTGGGTAGCCTGGAGAAAACCACAATGTGGGTTCATTAAAATCAATTTTGATGGATCCAAGTCTTGCATTGCGCAGCAGAAGGGTTCATCATCCGTAATTGGGAAAGGAAATTCATTTCAAGCATCAACTTTCATCCTTGGTGCCACATATATATTAATTGCTAGAGCGACATCCATAAGAAATGGGATCAAAGCAATAGTTCAAGCTAGATTTAGGGATATTCATATTGAATGAGACAAGAAAATTTTTATTCAAGCAGTACGAGGCCATACTCAGCCGCCATGGGAAATTAAAGTGTTAATACATGATATTCATTCTTATCTTTATTCATGTACTCTATGTTATTTATCATATTTTTAGGTAATGTAATCGTCCTGCCGACTAGTTCACAAAGTTAGGTTTTTCATTACAGTTTAGATCGATGCCAACTGTGGTCTCGCATGAAAACTTATTTGTCATCCTCCATGAAAATAATTTAAGAAGAACTCTTGATGAAAGAGTTGCCTAGATTATATTGCTTACCTTTCTTATTGAACAAAAAAAATTCTTCCCCAACCTCATGAAATTAAATTGAGCCCTGGGCAGGCCCACAAATCCCCCCTCGCTCCCCCCCTGCCCCCAAAAAAACCCAAAAAAAGCGGAAAGTCGAGTAAATGGGGACGCAGAAGTCAATTTTTGTCAGATTAATGAGCGAATTGACTGATGCCAAATTTAAAGCATAACCGAATATTTTACTTGAAGTTAGACATTCATGCGCCTACTCAACTCTATGAAGTTAGACCTTTGCCAGTTATAACATACATATACATATACATACACAGAGAGAGCAATTCACCAGTTATATATAGAGCAATTTTAGTGGGTAAAGCAGACTTCACATAAGTTTTGAAAGACACTCACAATTCTTTGGACGTATTTACTAAAATTAGATGTTTTATTAGTTGTTAACGATTTTGACTAGCGATTAGCTATGACCCATTAGCGGTTAGTACTTAGTTGTTTAACTAGCAATTTAAAATAAATATATTTGGTAAATGTAGCTGTTGAAGTAGTATATTTACATTAAATGAATAAAAATGACACAATAAATAAAGATTTTTAATAAATAAAAAAAAATTTCTAATTTACCGTGCAACTTCTAAGTACAAATTCTTAAAAGCTACTTTTATTAGCTTTTGAAAAACACTACATAAACCTCTAACCATTACTTCATTCACTAATTTACCGAACACTTACAAGTAGTAACCCGCAGCACTTTGATCACAACACACCAATACCAAATGCTTCAACCACTCTTGCCGAACACCGCCTTTGTGCCAAGTAAAGTAACAAAAAAATTGTAGTGGGATTCAAGTCGTGTTTGGCAACAGCATTTTGAGTAGCGTTTAGTATTTCGACCGGGTCAATACACTAATTAGTCAATTTTTAGTGTACGGTAAAGTAGTGCTTTGACTAGCATTTCAAGTAGCGTTTAGCGTTTTAAGCAGCGTTTTTGAAAAGCTAATAGTATTAACGTTTGACATTTAAAAGTAGCGTTTCAAATTTTTTAGCAAAAAAATATCTTTCAAAAATTTTATCTTTGTAAATTATCTATATTCTTTTATATCAATTTATATTAACAAGATAGCATAACAACTAAATTTACCGAACACATTAGTTTCAACCGCTAATCTAAACAGCTATCCGCTAACAGCTAAATTATAAATGCTATCCGCAATTTGAACCGTTATTCGCTACCTAAATAGCTATTTTTGACAAACATGGCCTCAATGGATATGGGCTAATTACCATTATTTTTTAAAAAAAAAGCGAACTAGTAAAAAAACCCACCAAAAAAATAGTCTAATACTTTAATGCGAAATAAACATCTTTCAACAATTTAAGTTATGGGTTCAAATTCCACTAGAAATCTATACTATTATATAAAAGCAATGTTGTGCTGACGTGGATTTTTTCTACATTGTCAAAAATCAGAACTTCTAGGCCATAAGATTAATTCTCACTCTTAACCCCATCCGTCCATATTAATTAATCAATTTGGAACAAAGAAATAATTAACAAGGAAAATATAAACATTAATTAAGGAAACATTGAAAGGAAAAAAGAATAAGAATGAGATTCACTACATTCTTAAAATATAGTGTTCTTAAATATAATTACCAAAAAGTGGTCATTGTTCTTATACGGTTTAGGTTGTTAATTATATTAGTAGTTAATGTTAATTAGTTTTATGCATTTTTATATCAGTAGCTCATGTTAATTATATTGGACTTCCACAGTTTAGGTTGTCACTTACCATACTGCAAACAATATAAAATAATTGGACAAATATATATGCCACTTACCATAACATGCTTGAAAAATATTATGGCATTGCCAAATTGTCCAATATGGCAAATATAATATGATTAGTTGAAATATATTATATTCTATGGCATGTTAAAGATTGTTTACACAAGTATATCGAGGGGTTGATAAAACTTATGCTAGATACTGAAAGAGTTAGAGGAAGACGTATATAGTTGCGGTTATAGGGTTTTTTTAGTGGCAATTTTGATGCAAAAGGCCCACTAACTATCAAATGATCTTAATTTTCAGAGTATATAAGAGCATAAGTTAGTATTTCAAATTATTGTGTGGTAAAATTTATTTTTTCAAGGTATGTCTTTTATTTGATTTTTTAGAATACAATTTTATTGCCTCTTTCAAGGACATGGATAATTTTGTTTGGTCTTTTTGCAATTTATAGTGTTTTTCTTTTTTGTTTATATTCCACGGCAATATATATCCACGAAGGGTAAATTTGAATTTGTCTACTGAATTCGCAGGTGATTTTCGAATCTCTTTGGACATTGACCTTTAGAATATTTAGGTATTTTCAATATATATACATATAGATTAGAATGTATCAAATTATTTTATTCAATTGTATGTTCTATGCTTTTCTACATTGATTGCTTTCAGGTATTTATATTGTTTTTCTTTTTGTTTATATTCTAGGGTAATATATACCCACAACGGAAAAATTCAAATTTATCTACTAAATTCGTAGGTGATTTTCGAATCTCTCTGGGCATTGACCTTTAGAATTTTCAATTATTTTCAATATATATACATATAGATTAGCATGTATCAAATTTTTTATTCAATTGTATGTTCTACTCTTTTCTACATTGATTGTGCCTAAATATTTACAAATTAATTGTGGTTGCTAAAATTAACCCCTCCCCCCCCCCCCAAAAAAAAAAAATGAAAATGCAGAAGATTAGTATATATCAATAATTTGCAATTCAAATTGGGACACTAACAACTAACATGAAAATCTAAAAACTTATAATACAACATCTTGATAACTAGATTAATTATGCTAATATGTTATGCTATTTCGTATATGGGAAAAGAAATTAGTCCTTATTTTTTAATGATGATGAAACATATTATGCCAATATAAAATCATTAAAAAGGAAAAAATATATGACGAAGAATGCATTTTTAAAAATTCAAAAAAAGATAGAAAAGCAATATAAAGCAAAAGTACATTCAATAATTACGCATACAAAAAATATATTTTTATAAAATTTATGAAATTTCATAGCGGTATGCATATACGAGTGTTGGTTTGTACCACATGCAAATTGAGTCAAAGCTTTCCAATGCTAAGTTAATAAGCAAACCAGCCAGTGCTCATCCTCAAGAGATTTCTTCATAATCTCTTTAATGTTATTATTACTCATTACTCTCTGATATGTAATTAAATTATATTTTGATTTTGATGAGTTGAGTCAATTTCATAGGAGATTATTACTTCTCTGTTTTTTAATTTGAATATTGTTCTTTTTAAGTTGGACTTATTTGTAGCCAATCTACTTTCTTCAGTACTATAATAATGTAATGAAAGAAGAAGAGTTCTTGCTAAAAAAATGCAACTAAAGTTTTAAAAATATTTATGAATGTCACTGAACTTTTTTTCAGTTAAAAAAATCATTTAAATTTTTAAAATTTTTAAAAATTTCATTATGATAGGGACATTTTTTAGTCATTTGGCAAGTTAAGTGGTATTTTTTAATCATTTTAAACAAATTATGTGGAATTTTTTAATTTGAAAAAAATTAAGTGAGATATATTTGAATATTTTTAAAAGTTTAATGCCAATTTTTAACTAGAACTCAAAATAATTAGGTAATATATACTCTCTATTTCTATCCTCTCTATTTCTAATTTAAAAATCTAGTTTTAGTAAATCAATGTTTGAAAAATTAAGTGAGACATATGTGCATGAGATCTGTCCACTGCTTTATGATGCATGCACTACTTGAAAAAAAAAATGCCAGCACTTATGTGCTTGCTCTAAATATACCTTATTGTACATGTGCAACTCCAAATTTAACTCAGAGAAGGTATGGATAATGGGTTTTCATTGTTAAGTACTCGTGATTATACATTTCAAGTTGTATGTTTACATTATTACGTACCATATTCTTCTATATGAATTATAGGTGTATCTTCAGAGTTTTATTATGAGATCATACAAGTTATAGTAGATTTACTGTTTGTCATGACGATGCTCGGGCTCTTTTGCAAACAACTACAACACAGTTGGATTCATATGCAACACAAGTACTATATTCTTCATCACGTTTTGCACAATTTATTTTTCGATTACTAAGTATCTCATGCTAGCATTCTCTACAGCCATATAGTCATATATCTCTAAATGCAATTATAGATGATTATATAGGTAAACTAGGGTATTTGTTATGGAGCCTCCACGACACCATGAAGTAGAATTGCCTATCGCTCTTATTGCGCCAGATAGTAGGGAGCAGGAGGTGTATTACTTACGAAACACTGATGATAGGTACACCAGGTACACATGATGCAATTATAGGCTTCAATTATATAATTGTTAATTAAATTATATCATTGTTAATGCGTATATATATATATATATATATATATATATATATAT
>JACYFF010031955.1:47640160-47652791 GCA_017589665.1 Selenicereus undatus | reverse complement strand
TATATATATATATATATATATATATATATATATATATATGTATATATATAAAAACTGTCTACTGTAACATGCGCCGTGCAAAGTACGGGTCCAGATTAGTATAGGAGAAATTTCCTTACCGTTGTTCGCCTTCCTTCTCACATATCTTCCCCCACCTAACTTGTTCTTATGAGATATGAGCCCTTAAAGAAACTTACTAATCTAAGAAAAATAAATAAATCAACTAGCAAATGCTAAAGCAAGCCCGAATTCATCTCGTAAATACTATTACAGGTAAAGAATAAATAGGTCAATTCAACTTCGGGCCTTTTTTCATTTTCTCAATTTAATCTATTCAACATTCAAGTTCACACAAATTGCATAGTACAGATGCCAATTTGTCCATATCTTTTAATCTTTATTTAACCATATTTAATTAAGTAAAGTCAAAAGTCATCGTAATGATTGCAATTTAAGATTTTAGATATTGTCTTCTCCAAAATTTCGACCAAGGATATTAAACTGAATGTGCAAATCACATGAAAAAAAAAATGCCATTGAATAGGCTTCATGTACTATGATCATTGACAAATCTCACATCATACCTTGAGACCTTGTTCCGCAACTGAAAAAGAGTAACAGTCATAATCCTGAACCGCATAATAATTTCTCTCGAAAAGTAGGACATAACTGGCAAGAATCATGCATAAAAAACCAGTGCAGAGAAAAAGGACCCAGCAAATCATTTTCCAACATCTTTCATGGGTTCATTACATAAACTAGAATTGTACACAATCAACCCATGACATGAAGGTTCACTGATTGGAAGACAATACATATCTTTGCGTTCAGCCCCTGTCCCCCTCTCTCCGTCTCCACCACCCTAACACCTATAACCTGTGGACCTAGACAACACCACCCCCCCCCCCCCTCCAACCCCCACCCTCACCCTCCCAAAAACAAAAAAGGGGAGGAAAAAAAAAAGAGGTGAAGAAGAAGAAGAAGAGATATCTCCGTCGACCAAGATGACAACTTGTATAAAGAAAAATTAGTGAATTGAAAAAAAAGGGGGGCAGATTATGACATCTTCTGTTGGAGGGAGGTAAAAATAGGGCGAATCAGGAAGAGCAGCTTTTCCTAAATTACAGGTTTGGAGCAAAGTTTGTTGTTTATCCATGGTAGAAGCTAATTAGGTAAGATCTAAAGCAACAAAGACAAGAAAAACCAATGAGATTTTTTTTTTTTTGAAAAACAAATAGGCAAAATGGGTGAACTCATAGGTTAGATTCCTCTGCAGGGAGACTCTTAAGAGAGATTTTCTGGTATAAAGGAAAGGTTTAGGTTACTGATTGTAGGACCCTTTTTTTTCACCCATGCCTAATCCCATTGAAGTAGTTGAAGTCATGGTGTTGTACCCGCAGCTGCTTTAGCCACGAATCAGCTACGCTACAAAGAGAGGCAAGTCTCTCCTGGTCCCGGCCTCCCCGCCCTGAGACCCACATGCTTCCTTGCATCTTGTAAGTGGCTAGGCCGAAAGCTGGGAGAGGAATACCTTCTCCTTCCTTTCTCTTCTTGATCCACTCGCTACACTCCATATCATCTTCATGGTCCATGTCTAAATTCATGACAACAACATTGGTGAAAAGCATTGTTTTAGCAATCAGCAAGCACAAACTAAAGCCACAAACAGTGATTTTCAAACATCGCAGTAGGTAAAAGGATAACATTAAAAGGGATTTGATGTCTAATAAAATATGCAAGGCAAATTGGTCAAAAGTAATTACTAATATTATTATTATAATAATAATGACAATGATATTACGAGGTACCTTGAAATGAAGAAGAAAGGGTGTGGTAGGTAAGGAAGCATGTGGATAAGTCCTTGATAGTTCTCCCCATGGGAATGTGATATATTGGATACCTGCATAAATGTTTCCCCATTGAGCTCAAACTCATCGTAAACTGGCGAACAGGGAAATGTCAATGCTGTGGAAAATTAGTGAATGTGCACTGGTGCTCTCATGTATGCATCATTATCCACAAAACTAACAGTAGTACTTAGCACGTAACCGAAAAGACATAACAGAAACGCAATTGAGATACAAAGGAAAGAGACATGCCAGGCAACTGACATCCAACTAGCCGGTGATAGATCAACGCTCCTTAGTGACATTAATCCGGGGAATCTCCGAGCTAGCTCAATAATCTGGAAACAAATGGTTCAATAATAAAATGAATGCCAGATTTCATTTGCCAAATATGGCATAAAAAATGTCAAACTTTAGACTCTGGAAGCATACATCCATAGGCCACAATCAAACAGAAAATCTTTAACCTTTTGTGCATAAGACAGAAATCTTTAACCTTTTGTGCATAAGACAGACAAAATCATTAAAACTTGCCCAGAATCACTTCAAACGTGTCAGAAACACAGCCAGTCCAGATCATTCTGACAACTCGGTCAGAAATCCACACCCATTTCCCACAATTCGGTGCGAATGCAAAAAACGAGGATCACAGAATCTAATCTAGTATCTCAAAATCAAAAAATAAAAATTACCTTGTCCATGAGAGGAACTCTGCCATAAGGAGTTGATCTCTCAAAGTACTGGCAATAAAGATAGCCCAAACGATCATTCAATTGCCAAAGGTTTTCTTGCTCGAACCCACCTTCTTCGGATGAGCACCCATCCCATCTCGACAATTTATCACTCTCACTTTCATCACTAAAAGACTCGCTATACGAATCCCTCGTATCCCCATCTCCGGAATCCGTTTCATCCCTTCAATTAACAATCCCACTTGATAAAATCAGAAATAATCTCAACTTAACTATGAATAATCAATGGATTCTGAAGCAAAACACACAGGATGCACAAATTCAAGAAACCAACCCAAATGTATACCTGAAGATGGGAGGAGATGCAGTGCTGGTGAAAATCTGGATAGCGGAAAGGTAAGGAACGTAATATTGTACAAGGGTTTCGCTGCTATTGAGACGAATAGGAACACCGGCGCCATAAGCGCTCCATTCATCATAGCAGTTCCAGAGATCGCTTAATGTGAAATACTCGATGTTCTCTCTCTCCCACGGATGCCACAGCCTGTTCAAATTCCTCATCTCTGACTACAGAAACCCCAAAAGAAAAAAAAATCAACATATTTTGAATAAAATTAGCAAAAAAGAATGCGAAATTTGAATTGAACTTGAATGGAAACGCACCTTGGGAAGGAATTGAGAGGGGACGATGGGAGTAGTGCGATGGAGGAGGGAATCAAGGTTGGAGTGCATTGAGAATTTGTCGACGACCATGATTGATTGATCGAAGGAAGGGGGAGGAGAGAGAAAGGACGGGAGAGAGGGGGCAGAGCCTGTCTCCCTGAAAGCAGAGAAAAGGGCAAATGGGAGAGGCTGAAGAAAGAGAGGAGAAAAACAGAGGACAAGGGAAATAGGAGGACAGAGATTGTGGGAGTCGATGGGGTTATGGGTAAATGGGTGTGCCTCTTTTTGTTCCACAGCAAGAGAATATAATAGATTTGGATTTGATTGTATTTTGATTTGATTATGATATATTGGTAAGGGTAGTAGTACGAGCTGAGAAACTAAATTCAATTCAACCGAGTATCGATAGTGTTAGGCCTTCTCGGACAGCTAATAAGTTTCAGACGTATTACCGGAAATAACAAAAAAGGATGAGGTACGCAAGGGAGAATTCAAGGATAATAAAACGTAGAATTCACGCTAAAATTTGTCAACAGAAACCCAGGTTTTCTGAAAACTTCTTAACGAACCATGACACAAATGATCTAATAGGTGCAGGCGGGGGGGGGGGGGGGGGGAGACAAAGAGAGAGAGAAGGGCACTTAAAAAGACAAGCACAGAGATGTTTTATGCGGGGTCAGCCCGACGATGCAAAAACCGAAGGAAAGAGAGAGATAACAGATCCTGTAACAATAATTATGGCATGGAGAAATGAAGATTGATGGAGAGCAGATTAATTAATTAATTACTAGATTAATCCTAATTTTCGCAGTTGGTCTGGTCTGTCTTTTTCAAGATTTGTGGGATTAGATTATATTCGTATCGCAATAATTTTTATGGAATGGGAAATATTTTATTTTGTATGGTCTACAAAAAGGCATTGAATTTTAAGACAACTACCATATGCTGTGGTGATGTGGGCACGAATTGGTATTGTGTGGAATTCTTCGGGATTGTACGGCCCGACCGCGTCCAACGCCGTTCGTGGAGCAAGTAAAATTACTGCCTAGTGGGCTCCTTTTCAAAGCCCGTCCTGTACTATTTTAGAGTATATGAAATTCATTGAAAAAGACTTCCCTGTTGGGGAATTAAAATAAACTTAGAAAATGGATTAACAATTTTGTGGAAGATATCGTTGTCTTGACCGGCGCGGAGAAACTATCAAATTTGCATAAACAAGTAACGTTGTAATTTGTATGGTAAGCCTGAAATCTATAAAGTAATGTTGTAATTTGTTATGCATTCTAAAAGGTTTGATAACCTTTTTTTTTCCCTCTTGATCAAAGTAAGGGGATTATTATATTAGACTTGAACTAATAACAGCAGACACATCGTCTGATACATGGGTTAAAATATTATCCGAGAAATTATCATCCCATAGCCTCCTCCCACAGTAAAAAGGAAGTCAATGAGCGAGGTCATGACCAACTCTATTACCTCACATCTGTTTAACAAAAGACTATGAAATAAATTTAAATGAGCTACTAACGCTGAAAATATCACAAACAAAAAAACCAACACTATTGTCTTCAATTTTCTTATGTTTCAGCTTCTGGATTAGTGATAAACAATCCCACTTCAAGCACCAAATGATCAATCCCAACATCCCGAGCACATTTGGGCCTAAACAAGCAAGCTCTGACTTTTTCAACTTCGTGACCTACAAGACCACTGTCCTGATCCATGCTGGCAAAAATGATGTCACCGTTGCACGACCGCACAACAAAATCCCACCCCCTCCCTGACTCACCATTTTTATACCTCCATCACAATTTAATTTAAAGCACATCAACTCAAGGACTTTTCATAGCATAGGCAGAATCGGTTTAGCGTGGCTAGCCCTTTAGCTTCGAACAAAATATATTACTCACTCCCTACATTCACAAGGTTCTTGTCAGGCTTCTGACACATGAAGCCATTCCTCGCATTCCAACACCTGGAAAAAATTGCCCAAAGATTAGCAACGTTTTTGGAATATTTAACTTTTTTATACCTTGTGGTTTGGTGAGTTAATATTTTTAACCCTCAGGTTTGCGAATTAATTTTTTTGTACCTTGTGCTATGTTGTTTTGATTTTTAGCTACCTTCCTTACTTTCTTCTTTTTAGCTTTTAGTCCGAAACTTTTTAGAAATTGCAAAAAAGTCCCTAGAATGAAAAAATATGTAAATAGTAGATTTTTTCAACAAATATGTTTGATTTTTCTTATTACACAGACTATACTGGTACTAGCTATCACAATCTACTACTTTTATCTTATATATTATATTTTCTATGGTTATAGGCCCACCATGCTTAGCAAAAATAAAACTTAATTATAGAGTTTTGACCGTTACCTGAACTTAGTCGGCGCTGGATCCCGGTGTTCGTCTAGCTTCCGGTTTATAGAGATTGCTAATCTCAACCCTACCTTCCTTAGATCATGCACAACACAGATCTGTTTCGTTTCCTACCTCAGACCGTAGTCACTAATCAAGTTTTTAATCTTTTTCAAGGATAGTAGAGCTTTAATAAAGAAATAATAATATTTAAGACATAAGGTTCAATTGGATAACGTTCCCTACTAGGAAACTTCTTTTATTAAAAGCTTGAAAGTGAAAATCTTACAACGGAAGGCTTTGATGAGAGACTTAAATTAAGATCATTAGAGATGCTTGTTCATAGAAAAATGGAGAATCCCAACTTCTCTTTCTTGCTCAAGAATGCTCAAATAACCGTGTCCTCCTCAGCTTTAGACCTCTCTATTTATAGAGGGGATGGGGGTACCTTGGATGCCCTAAAGGCTATAATGCATAAAGATTTTTCACATGGCTACAGTACTCTGGTGGCTACAGTACACACTTTATTTTACAGGCCAGACACTTGTCAAAATAGTAGAATAATATGGCAGCTTTTTCAGAACTTTTAATGATGACAAAACTAGTCATCATTATTGAGATTCTGCATGCCTTCATCTCCAATTATATCTTTCAGACCATCATTAACAGGGTAATCATCAAAATTTTCATTAATTTGCTTAAGGTGCTCTGGATCATATTCTTCAATTAACTCAAGGAAATATTTTTTTCTGTTTTCTTATAAGAATCTTCCAACTCCAACATCAAAGAGATAATCAAAGATATCTTCTGATTTTGCGCCATCCATTTTCATGTAGTCTTTTAACTCATTACTATAGGCGAAAGTAGTGTTTCCACAATGCATTAAGATTTTTTCTTTTTCGATCAATGCCCAACATTCATGATAAATGTTAAAAAATCCAATAGTCCTTGCTAATGCAGGGTCAATAACTAGTTGTACCGGATCTCTATGAATCCAATTTTGTCGTTGATCATTAGGATCGTTGCAATCAATGATTTGGACAAGATAATGGGCTGGTTTGGCATTTCCATTTTCATATTCAATCAGGGCGCTATAAACTTTCAAAGTTAGGTATCTGCAAATTGGAGTTTTTGTTGGTCCCTCAGGAGATTTAAGTATCCTATGGAACCTTTTGAACATGTATTGCTGGAACTTCGTTAAGGTTGAGAAAAATGAAAAATTTGGATCTAGGACTTCTGAGAAGTAAAGTACCATCCTGTACTTTCAGGCTTTAAAGACAGGATCATTAGGAGATAATGAATTGGTTGGGAAGCAAATGCCTCCAACTCCAGATCTGTCGGGAAAATAGATCGTTGTACTCCAAGACTCCCAAATATCATAGGAATAATGATGATAAAAGTCGATGCAGGCTACATACCACTCATTGAGCCATTTCTCTTTAACATGATAACTTATTTTTTCTTGGATATCATAAGGACACTGAAGATAACTAACTTGTAATTCTAGAAGGGAAAATCTTTGAGCTATTAGGTAGGCAGTAGAAAGTAAACCAAAACATGATCTACTTTTGGTATGGAATTCCAGGTTATCAATAAGGTCTTTACTAGAAGGCGTAACCCGTTCTAGTATGACTGGCATTTCATTAAGGATTTCCTCCTTTTCTGGCAGGAGGTCTGCTTTGATGATCACCATTGGCGCGTTCTCGCATTAGACTATCTGCCAGAGAGTTCTTCGATCCCTGTATATGTTCAATAGAGAAAGAAAACTGGTTAAGCCATAATTGCCAACACAGGAGTCTCCCTTACGCTTGCATGTTTGATAAATTCTTTTTTACAAAACCAAGTATTCCTTTGCAATCTGTTCGAATAAGAAAAGATTTTGGGGGTAAAAGATTAAGAATTTTTCAATTCCCCTTATGAATGCAAGGATTTCTTTTTCCATTGTAGGATAGTTGCATTCTGCCTTATTAAAACTTCCACTGCAATATTTGCAGAGTTTTTCTCATTCTTTGATTTTGAGTACCGCACTCCAATGTTCATTGCTGGCATCCGTTTCAAGGACTAAATCATCTTCTTCGTTAGGCAAATTAAGGACAGGAAGATTTTTACACATCTTTTTGAAGTTTTGAACACTCTTTGTATCATTAGGAGTCCATGTCCAGCTAACTTCTTTCTTGAGTTTTTGCTGCAATGGTTTTCTTAGTTTAGCCAAATCTTTAATGAAATCAGAAGCATAGGTAAGACATCCTAGAAACCTTTCTAGTTGCTTCCTATCTTCGATCTTTTCAGGAAAATTTTCTATTTTTTTCAAAATATGTTTTTGTAGAATAATTTGTCCATCTTTTATTTCTAGATCTAAAAACTCAATTTCTTGCTCAGCATAAATGCACTTGTTTTTTTTCCAGTATAATACCATGATCAATGCATCTTTGGATGATAGCTAAGACATCATTTTTATGTTGCTCTATGGTTTTAGAAAAGATAAGGATGTCATCAATGTAAACTAAACAACAATGGTTAAGGTCTTTAAAGATATTATCCATTCTTCTCTGGAATATTTGAGGTGCATTTTTAAGTCCAAATAGCATTACTATCCATTTGTAATGACCTTGTGGGGCACTAAATGCAGTTAAAGGAATACTTTCCTCATCCATTTTTATCTGCCAATAACCACTTTTGCAATCTATTTTCGAGAACCAAGATGCTCCTTGAATTCTGTTGAAAAGGACTGTTTTGTTATGAATATAATAACCATCAAAGACAGTATTATCATTAAGCTTTTTGTAATTGATTACCATTCTGGCTTTTCCTCTTTTTTCTTCTGCATGATTTCTTACCATGAAGGTGGGACTAGTATGAGGACTCTTGCTATTTCTAATTAATCCTTTGTCAAGAATTTCTTTAATTTGTTTATCAAATTCTTGGATATCTTGGTGGGTATACACCATTTGTTTGACTCGAATGATAGTGTTGGGATTTAGTAAAGTGATTTTAGCAAATATTTTGTCTTTATCCCAAAATTTTAGAGGGTTGTCAGAGTAGAGTTCTTTACATAATTTTTCTTGTTGTTCAACAATCTGCTCTTTAACAGATAACTCTAGTAATGAGATTGTCAGTGCTACTTCTCGTTGTGCAGGCATTACCTTCTCATCACGTTGGCTGCGTGTAAATTCAATTTTCTGATTAGTGTAGGCCTTATTTAATTTTTCAATAGGAACTGAGTGACCATTAATTGTAAATATTATTTGGTTTATGGTCTGAGTGTAAGGAGAATATAATCTTTGAAAATTATTTCCAATAATCATATCATGATAGGGTTGATCAGTAGCCCATAGAACTGGTATAATACATTGAAATCCCCCTAATTCTATGGATAATCCTTCTATGGCTTCATTGTAGCTCATAACACTATTATCAGCTATCCTTACTTGTAAAGAATTTTTAACTCTTTTACACATACATTCAGGAAATAATGTTCTTTTTCCAAAGCACACCGAAAAACCACTATCTATGTAAGCACATAGTTCATATTTATTATATCCCTCTAAGCATACTTTTATTGGTATATAGATGCTATTAGGGTTTGTATTAGTAGCTTCATAGGATATTTCCATAGTCATATTTTTGACTAATTCATCCTCATAAATTGGTTCGCTAAGAGTTCGTGTTTTATATCCAATGACCTTCCTATCTAGACTCCCTAATTGATCTAGACTTGGACTTGCTACTTCAAAACTCATTCTACTCATTTCACTGGTCATGCTCATTGTATCATCTTCTTTAAGCTCTTCTTTAGCGGATGAAGATCCTTCACCCCAATCAGACCTTGTACTCATACTTCTTAATAATTGGGGTTTAATGGTGATTTTACCTTCCTCATCAATTTTTATTATATTTTTCTTATTGATCTTTGTAGGATTAGCAAAGTTAGATATCCATGAACGATCGATTTTTATCTCCTGTGGATTGGACTTGATTCTTTGGATCTTTAGCATGGGGGTAGGACTTTCAAATTTTTCTACCTCAATCATTGTTACCTTAATCTTAGGATCTATCGTATTATCTAATTTGTAGATAATTTTTCAAAATATCCTTAAGGGGTATCCTCCTCTTTTCATATCCATCCCGGTTGTTTTAATCTTAAGAGATAAGAAATTTTTTGCAAATTCATCTTTTAGACTCACGTAATATCCAGGTCGGCAATTAAAGTCTACTGATCCATTACATAAATTGATTTTTATCCCTGTGATTATCTGATTATTAAATTTGGTATGCCTAATATCACAGAGTAAAGCATACAGATCGATATCTTTACCATAATGTTGTAATGGAGTGATTTGAACTTGGACGCTTCCGACATGGATATACATATACTTTCTATCTTTGTTATGCTTTAGGATATTATCCCAATTAATCAGATTAACTTCCCCCACGTCATACTCACAATCCTTTATCTCAAGATCTTTTTCCATAATTTCACATACATATTTGCTTTTTAATTGAAAAATTGATTTTTTATAGATCATGTCTTTTTAGATTATGGGAAGAACTCAATCTCCTTTGACTTCTTCATGATCATTGTCTACAACAAATTCTTCTCCTTGAAGATCACCAAGGCTGATTGAGCCACTTTCCATCATATGGCTAGTTTCTTCATAATCACTTTCTTCATATTCATTGTCCTTTATGATTTCAACGATTCCTTTATTATTGCTTAAAGCTAGGTCTAATGCTTCATCTTCACTAAGCTCAACATAATCTAGGCTACCTAAAGTTTCAATAAGTTTGTTATTCTTTCTGTTTTTGCATTCATTAGCATAATATCCTACTTCTCCACATGCCTAACATTTGCAGTTGTTTTTTCCTGCCGGGCAATAAACAGCTTTCCTAAAAAATCTACGTTTTTTAGGATTTGGTTTGTTGTAATATTTTCTTCTATATTTTTCGCCTCTCTGCTCATTGAAGCTCTTTTTTTTTTATAGAATTTTCTTTTTCTTCTTTTCTCAAGTTCTTTCCCCCACTGGCTAGGTGAATCCCAGTAGGTCAAGAATTGCTTCTTAATCTTCTTTTGCTTCTGAAGATCAAGACATTGTTCATTGATCCATTTTCGCAAATAGGAGATTCTTGAACCAAGGGTATCGACAACATCTGTTCGTTCTAACCATGCCATGTATTTTTCATTAATTATAAAATTTATAGGATATGGCAACTTGTCATAGAACATGCCAAGATTTGTTTCATTATGCCCAATTTTGTAATAATATTGACTAAATTCTGCAATATAATTTTCTAAGTATCTCATATCCCATAGTTCTATGTTAATTTTTCTTTGCCATTCTCGTGCTTTTTCTTCAGAATCAATTTTAGATCCGATAAATTCAGTTTCAATTTCTTTACACAGGCTTCTAAACATAGCAACTGGTGTTTCCATTGTTCTTAACGTATTTTTACTATCTTCACTTAATGAATCATACCAGCCAGCTACAGTGCCAGAGAAACTATGTTTGACATAATTAAGAAAATTAGCCGCAGTCTATGCAGTATTAAGGTTTAAGACACTGTTCATTCCTCTTTTCCAGTGTTCAAATATTTCCTCTCTATTACGAGCTCCATCAATGTTTAAGATATAACCCGTTTTGCTAATTGGGGTAAGTCCAATTTCTTCATAGGTCGTGATTTTCCTTGGGATAAACCCGAAGGAAAAATTGGTTGTACGTCCTGTAGGAATATATCTAGGTCTTAAGAAATGAGTGTTTCTTCTGGATGGTTCACCAAATTCTTTAGGTTTAGCAATTACATTATTAACAAGATTAGTCTATGTTTCATATAAGTCAATTTCTTCTTCGATTTGTTAATCTCATTCTCAGCAACCATTTTATCATATTTTTTATCTAGTTTTCGTGTAATTTCCTCTAATGGTAATGCATTAAGATCATCGAGCTTAATAAGATTCATTTGCTGATATATTTCTTCTTCTAGGTGGGCATTATTGGTCTCTTCATTATCTTTAGACAAAATGTCATGTTTATCACTAATTGCACTCATGATTTTGTTTAGTTCTTCTGGATTTTGTTCTTTATTGAACATTTCTTGTAGTGCTTCAAGAGGATGTTTCTTATACTCCATCTTCTTTTTCTTTCTTTTCAGTCGATTTTTCACCAGATTGTTCTCCTACTTCTTTTAGGATTTTTATCTCTTGTAAAGGAAATAGAATCTTGTTTTTTGGATTTTGAAAAGGATATTTATGCTGAAAAGGAGTACTAATTCTAGAAATAGCTTTTTCGCTATGTCTAACTTCGTTAATAAGAGAAAGATGGACTTCTGTTAATGGACTACAGTCTTAATTTTAGCTAATTCAACTTTTACTTCCAAAACTATATCAGTGATATAGTTTAATTGAGGTGCCAAAGAGATATTGCCTTCTGGTGAGTGAACAATATGGGAATAATTAGTACCAGGGCAAGCAGGAGATGATTCAAGCATTAATAACAGTTAAATAGCTTAATTGATCATTAATTAACTTAATGATCTTAATTATTTTTGTGCACGTGGCTCTGATGCCATTTGAAAAAGGAACGGTCTGATTTATTACAGGGCAAAAATTTACAAATACAATTTTAGCTTTTTCGAAAGTAAGTTTTTAAGGATTGGGGCTAAAATGCAAATATGAAAAGTTTAGGAACTTAAAGAAAAATTAAAGGGTACCTAAAAATTTAGTCAGCAAACGTTGAGGTACGAAATTATTCACTCTAAAACCTTGGGGTATGAAAATATTAAAGTTGCATACGTGAGGGTATGAAAATGTTAACTATCCACGTTTTTGTCAAGCTTTTGATATCCTTTTCAAATTAGTGCAATTTAGAATTTCGCTTTATCCGTTTATGAAGGAAATTTCATCATGATCTTTTATAGACAGAAAATATATGACCTAATAAAGAGAGTAATTTTGTAGATTTATGTTATTTTTAAAATTTTTTAGCTTATTTCCATTAATGTCACCTAAAAAATTTGATTTCTATGCTAATTTCCTTCTTTAGATGGAAAATACATTTTTAAGCAATATATATATATATA
>JACYFF010031955.1:47565467-47615811 GCA_017589665.1 Selenicereus undatus | reverse complement strand
TCATGAATACAAGGAAAAAAGAATAGGCAAATATGGAGGTTAAAGAAAAAAATAGCTCATTAATACAAGGAAAAAGAATAAGCAAATATGGAGGTTCAAGGTATAAGCAATTCTATAAGTGTCATTGTTGTTAGATATATGTACCTCATGTTGTTTTGAACACTAGTAGTCAACCAATCGCATCTACCCATCATGAGAGTGCCCTTTAGGGACAATATCATACATGTCCTCTTTTGTTTTCTCTTTAGGTATGAAGTAGTCTCTTCAAACCATGCTTATATTTCTTGAAATGCTTAGCAACATGTTTAAGCACACGTTTATTGAAGCCCTTATCCGCTGGATATATGAACTTGGACTGTATGTCATTTACAAGTCAGAAATTCAGAATAAATGAACTTAACCAATCTAAATTTTAGATAACTAGAAGTTTATAATAGGAAAAGGATAATACTTACTCGAACCATTTCAATTATCTCGATTTCATACGTTTTGTTCAATTTATGCTACTAATTGTCCCGATAGGGAAAAATCTCTCTAGCCTTGCAATGTAGCTAAGAAATGTCACGAAAATGTAACCTCCCTTTCTATTGGGTTGGTTGTAGTTGTTAAATGCTACACAAAATTGCATCCTTTTTCTGTAATTCATAACATCTCGAGGTAGAATTGATGCATTTATCACCTCTTTATTCCCTAGATTATCTGTTAAAAAGAATAGCATTTAGAAGACATGTAGTGCCAAAAAAACAATACGAAAATATCTTTAAATATAACATGCCAAAAATATGAGTGAACTTTAATCACCAATGGTTAGGACTTTTTCCTTTGCATCAAACTATATGTTATCTTTCCATGATGATCGAGTGGATCTAGGGTCTTGGAGGTAGTTGACTTATCTTTCTTCTCTCCATCAAGACCTTTTCCTTTATCAACAGACTTACTTTGAGAACTCCTTACTAAGTCTTCATTATTGCCATTCGAGGGAGATTCTCTACTTTCTTCGCTAGCTAGTTTTTGATACAGTTCTTATTGTGTTGAACCTCTAAGAAATTTAATAGCAGGTGACTAGGATTGACTGTTTAATGGTGTTTACCTAATTGATAGGTGTACTTGTGAAGTTCCAACAGCAGGAGGCGGCTAACAAGGTGGATGTGATTCATTATTAGTCGCAGAGCCTGGTTGAAAAGGTCCAAATCGTACATTAGATAGGCAAATTAGGGGCTGTGCTGCTACTGTAGTATGGGAAGTGAGCTTCTGTTTGGGTCATAATGGACCAATGGAAGGAGCACGTTATGGCTAGAGAAATGTCTGAGATGCTAAAAGCCAGCGCAAAAGATTAAATTTAACAAAAGCAAAAAAATTGCAATCAAAAACCAAAAAATATAGACTTGCAACATTAAGACATATCAGAATATTAAGTTGAAAGAAACCTAAATTAGTCAAAACCTCTCAAGCGAATGTTATCATGAACTGAAAGTTTAAAATCAGTCAAAACCCAAGTGGAGCTTGGAGTAAATGAAGACAACACTAAGCCAAAGAGACCAAATGTACCCGATGCTCTATTTGAAGGAGTAGGCTAAACAAGTTGCTACACAATTGGTTTTGCCACTTCAGTAGGTCTAGTCAGTTGCTGCAGTATTTGTTTTGAAGCTGTAGTAGATGTACCAGGTGGGGAAGGTAATTGTGTAGATCATGGTGACGCTTCGATTGATGCCCTTGTTGGTGTTGCATGTTAAACAGATGGTTAGACAAATGATTGCAAAATCGATTGCAAAACCAATTGCAATGCTCCACTTGAAGGAGTAGGCCAAACATATTGTTACGCAATTGGTTTTGATGTTGCAGTAGATCTAGTCAACCTAATTGGTTATTGCAATACAATTTGTTTTGAGGCTCCAGTAGATGTAGCAGGTGAGGGAAGTATCTGTCCAGGTCGTTGAAAGGCTTGAAGTGATCCTCTATTCAAAGCTCTAGTAGATGCAGTAGGCAGGCGAAGGGGCTGTATAGGTGGTCGTGGGGCTACGCTAGAAGTAGGCCATCTAACATGTGGCTGCTCGATTCTCGGTACTGATGTTTATTCTTGTGTAATAGGTCACTTGGATGGGTGGTTGTGGCTGCATTCTTAAGAGATGGTCGCTTGGATGTTTATTCTGAAGCTGGAGGTGTAATAGGTTGGTTTAGTTGCTGGACTTGTGTAGCAGGCACTAGGTCAGGTGGTTTATGCACCGATGGTTCTGTTGGTGGCATGGAGGGAGAAGGCTATGTAGGTGGCTTCAAATCAAGTCACATTGCTGGCTGAGCTCTTGCAGTACTGGAGCTAGGATGAGTAGGTGGCTGCTGCACCAGTGAATCTAATGCTCTCTGTGACAAAGTAGGTTGTGTAGGTGGCTTCAAATCAGATTGTATTGTTGGCTGTGCTGTTGCAGTACTAGAGCTAGGATGAATAAGTGGTTGTGCTATTTCAGATGATCTGGTACCCAATGCTTTAAGTGTTCTCTTGCTCCTGTAACTCATTTTACACTTCCATATGTACTCAATACTAGATGATAAGAGTTACAAAGACATGTTTACCTTGATTAGATGCAATATAAAGAATAAATTGATAACTGCAACAAAGTATCAAAGAGTTAATACTAATCCAATCCATACCAAACCAATGATTGAAACACAATGATCATATACTATAGACTAAAAAGCCTACGACATATCCTCCCCTAAATCAAATATGTCTCTGGCCTTGGTTTTAATGACATGTTACCATCCTTTTTATTTCTCATCTTCAACGTAGAAAACTTGTTTTGCTTGAGATGAGAAGACAAATGGATCATTATGTAAATATCGACCTGTATGAATGAGCTTTTAGAAGTTCATGGCCATTTCTAAAATTTTTTAAACCCCTATTTATGTATATGCAATCACAACGGAATACCACGACTTTATATGCCCCATAATAATCCAATTCATAGATGTTTGTCAGTCTTCCATAGTAAGCGTGCCCATCCGCTTCCACCATAACTCCAGAATTTTGTGTCTTCTGATAGCGCTTGCGATGAACTGTTTGGAATTTGTAACTATTAACTACAAAACTTTTTAGGCTTTTAGCTATAGGGTTTAACCCATAGGCTAAAGGTTTTCTCAACTCCCCTTTTAGCGTACTCACATCAATGTTCTCCACCTATAAAACCAAAAAGTTTAGTTATATAAAGGTAGTTACACAAGCACACTCTAAAAATTCATGGCTTACATCATTGAAGATAGAAACATAGCCTGATTTTACAGCCATCCATCTAATTCGTCAATTATCCAATCACTTCGAATGGTTTCATTTGCAGTTATTGAAAAGCCTTGATTAGAGGCTTCCATTTGATTTAAGAATTCCCTAACATAATCAACAAATAGTGGTTTCCTCATTTAATTTTATGATTAGAACTGAATAACCCAATTAGAGAAACATCATGGTGCATATATAATACTTACTCAATAAGTTCTTTCATATGATCTGAATGAAGCAATACATAGCGATGTGCCTGCTTTAAGCTCTTGTCATCAAGACGACAAGTCCTCTCCATCCCAAGTACTCGACCACCAGAGTTAAACATGTGAGCACTCATATTAACACTATAATCATCATTCCTCATGCTCCTACAGAATATGGTCTCAACCCTTCCAAAAAGGTTGAACAAAAGGTGATAGTCTCCTCAAGAATATACCCTTCGACCATGGATCCTTTAGGTTGGGCTTTATTAGTGACATGAGACGTCAAATGGGTCAAGCACCTTTTTCAATAAGTTCTAATAAATAATAAAATAAACTCTTAAATAAAAGAGAATGAAAAAAAGTATTCAAAATTGTCACCTTTCAATAGGGTACATCCATCTATAATGAACGGGTCCTCCAAGTTTAACTTCATATACCAAATGAATTATGAGATGGACCATGATTGTGAAAAAGCTGGAGGAAAGTCTTTTTCTAAGTCACAAAGAGTAAGAATAAGCCTCAATTGAACATGCTCCAATTCATCCACGTCAAGAGTAGGTGAGCACACATACTTGAAAAATGAACACAAGTTAGAAAAGTAGGTTTATCACTTCCATGGGATGTGATGCTCTTAAAGCTATAGGAAGGATATCTTGCATTAACACATGATCATCATGACTTTTAAGATTTAAGAGTTTCCGTTGTTTCAAATTAATACATCTAGAGATGTTAGGCCCATATCCGTCCAGAACTCTAAGCTTCTGTAGAACTTTCAACAATCTTTCTTTCTCATCTAAAGACATGGAATATGGAGTTGGAGGCATAATTGGATCTCAACCAGGATGAGGTCGAAGCCAAAGGTTAGGCTTTATCCCTATCTCTTCAAGAGCTTTTCTTACATTTGCATCATCTCTAGTTTTCTTATCCACATTCAAAAGAGTTCCCAATAAATTATCACACATTCTTCTCAATGTGCATGACATCTAAATTATGTGTTAATCTATTAGCCTTCTAATTGGGACTACCGCAAGCGCATGGGTAGCCGTGGTATAGATAAAGATATCGTTCCTCATGGAATAATGTAACTTACTAAGTCTTGCCTGTCAGAATGTACTAAGTAAAATTCTAATTCAATTGGTTTTAATTTAACAATTTCTAATTCACTATTCTGAATCAATCAAAGAGAAAATATGTATAAGAATTCTCGTAGTTATGAAACGGTATTGGATCAAAACAACAATCATGTGCTTTTCTCTAATTGGCTAATCTCAAGGAATTGCAATCTATTTAGAAATTTAATCTATTCTTTCAAAATTAATCAAATTTACTTAAGTTAAGTAAAAGTCATTCTTTCAAACTAATTTGCCTTGACTCAAGTTAAATATGTTCGATTACTCACTTGTCCTCCTAACTTGCAAATTTCTCTTTCGAGACGACTCCACGTTAGGTTTAATCAAGCAGCCTAACAACCAAATATCACCTTTTAGTTTTTCACTCGGTTGTTTCAAGTGATCAAGAAAATTTTTGCCAAAAATCCACACACAACAATACAATTACTTGATAAACGAAATCAAACCAATCATGAAAATAAGCATAATTCTACAAATTAAAACATGATCCAACTACACTTTCATAAACCACTAAATCCCTAGGCAAAAGAAAACTACTTAGATATGATTAAGAAATAAGCAAAACTAATCAAAAATCCAACGAAATCTAAGAGAAAGACTTGACTGAGATGGCCTTCAACCAAGGGCTTCAAACTACCTCGGAAACCAAACACATACACTCAAGATTTCTCACCAAAACTAAAAATCAAACTAGAAATCACAAAATTTGAGAAAGAAAGAAGCTACGATAATGCTCTAATCTATGCTAACTCTATGCTTTTGGTTGTGCAAGAATGTCTTCTACTGTTGCAGAATGAGGCCTTTTATAGAGGGGCTCGCTTGATCTCATCGACACAACCGAAGGAAGATGAAGAGGCAGTAGTTACAGGCTCATCATGATCCGTGGCAGGTACCGCGGTCCGACCGTGGCCCGGGCAGGAGCCGACTTTCTGCTCTTTTCTTGCTCCAGGGGCATAGGAACACATGGGTGTCCATGGGGGAGGTCAAAATACATCTATTTATGGCCAAATACTGGGTAAAAAGACTTAAAATCCTACAAAACACACAAAACAACTGTACCCAAGTATAAATCGAGAATAGGAATATAAATATTAACTTAAAGCATAATATTCTTATAAAAATGTAGCAAAACGAGCCTAAAATGATGTATACATTAAGCACTTATCAAACTCCCCCATGTTTAAACTGTTGCTTGTCCTCAAGCAATACAAAAACTAAAAATTTACACAACCTCCTCAGGATAGATATAGGTGCATTCAAATGGCAAAGCTGATCCAAAGGTAGCCCAAAAAGATACAAAAATCATTAATAAACAGATTAGGGAATAAAATATGCGAAAACCTTTTGATAGACCACAATGTCCAACTTAAATCAATCTCCCCCAAATTGTTAAATACAATAATTCAATCATATGAAACAAGTATGGCTAGTAAGGCTTATAGAACCTCACTATAGCTATGGGGCACTCAACACGCATGTGTTTGATAATAATGAAGGTTCTCTCAATTCTCGTTCCTTAGACTCAAATCTACCATAGGGTTGATAAGATTCTCAAGTTCGCCATCACTAAAATGCAAACGTACTAGCCAATCTTGAGGACTTTTCATAGGATTATAATGGGGCTATGGGTAAAGGTAAGAGGGGAATAAATGTTTTGGAAATGAGGAGCAAGAAGCCAAAGACTAAGAGCAAAATAATTTCAATGCTTCATACTACAACCTTCTTGAACCATATCAATTCATCAATGAAGTACATCCCCAATTGAAAAGAAAAAGAGTCAAAAATCACAAATATCTTACAATCCCAAGAAGGCTAACACTTTCTTTTGATTTTTTTTTGTGTTTTTTTTTCTGCTGCTTCTTTTTTTTTCTTTTTTTATTTTTTACAATAAGAATAGCCTAAGGGAAATCCGTAATGAGATTTAAATTTTAACTCTTCTCCAAACTTTGGACAATAAAACAAGGGATTTATCAAAATCTCATATCCCTTCACCAAACAACTAAAATTCACTAAAAGATAACAATTCACCTTACTAGTGCCCTATGATGTAAATAAATGAAGCACTCCTCTAGTCTTCGCTTAAAGGTATGACAAGTATTTGGCCATGGGCTATAACAGGAGGTTTAAATTAAGAAAAACAAATATAAGCTCAAAGGGGTTAGCAAGGGATACAATACATGACAAAGGTGGCTATTTGGCCGTAGGGTTTTAACAAATCAAAAATAAATTGGCTCAATCATATTGTCTAAATGCATATGCGAAATGTGATCTTGAATGAGAATTAAAGCAAGTTCTAGAGAAATGACGTCAAGGAAGAGTTACACATGAAAGAAAATATGAGATTAAAAATGATGAATAGTCTTTAAAAGCTTGAAATCTCACGGGATATCTACCAAGGTCAAAACTAGTTCACTAGTGAATACATGCCAAAATCATGTAAAGACTCATGGGGTAAATCAACTCGCATTCAATATGTGGTCAAAACATGGAGATCATTTCGAAAACTTATTCGCAAACATTTTATGCACAATTTGGGCGAATCAAAGGATTAAAATAAACCAGAAAAGTCTACCAAATCTAGAAAGATCATCATCAGAGGATTTTGTTTCTCTATTAATTTTTGTTTTGTGTTTTTTTGTTGTTGCATGCTCCTAATGACAATGCAGACTAAAAATGTAAAGAGACTAAAAAAAAAGAAAAAAAGACCAAAAACTAAAATGCAACCTAGAATAAAAAGAAAACTAAATGCACTACTAAACAAAACAAAAGCCAAAAATCAAAAACTACAAAAACTACCACTAAAAACATATACAAAGCACAATCACATGCACCAAAACAGAAAAAGTATCAGACGCCAAGTGGAACAACTAACTAACTCCCCCATGCTTGAATCACACATTGCCCTCAATATGGGCGCATAATAGAAAAGGGAAGGGGAGTAGCACATAGCATTCAAAACGGAGGTGGTGGTGGAGGATGGGGTGGTTGGCCATAGGAGATATACCAACCTCGCCAAGTCTCTAGACATGCCTTATAGTCTTGAAAATATTGTGTCTGGGAAGCATGCAACCCTCGAAGCTCATTGTGGCGCTCTTGGATAAAGTCCCGAAGAGCAGCGTTCTCAGAAGCAACAAATGCTCAAAGGGAAACTTGCTCATCTTGAATGGATCTAAGGGTGTCTTAGAGGTCAGAATAGTCAGGAAGGGGTGGTTGAGATGAAGAACTAGGTCTGGCTTAACTAGATTGAGGGGCTGGATAATGGGGTGCGGGTCGAACAACCTCAGCATCACCAGGTGCCCAACAAAGGCTAGCCCGGTGAAGAAGGGTGGTGTGATTGACATTGGGAAGCGGCAAAAGCCGGTCCCCAAGGTAAATCCAACACAAACGATTAGCCTTACCTTTACAAAAGTTCATAATCTCAAAAGCAGCTTGATCAAGCCGCTCAGACCCGAAAACTTATCCTTAGGGTTGGGCTCAACACCGAAGAATCTAGCAGGAGTAGTCACCATCCCACCAATGACTATCCTACCTTTATAGTAGCACTATGTAATTGTCTAGCTAAAAATGAACCTGGGTCAAGCTGAACTCCATCAAGCATACAGGACAAAAAGTATAACTCAGAAATTCTCAGGACATTCAGACTATCGTCCCGAGCAAATAGAGAACAACCCAAGATATGCTGAGCTACTCGAATGCAAGGGTTCCTAATATGTGTGCACTTTGATGAACTAGTACTGTACCTAACACTCCCCGAAAGTTCACCCCAAAACGTATTCGAGTTGAATTTGCGGGGGACTTGGCGATTCGATAAATCCATGCTAGGTGGAAAACTGAAAACACTGTTGAAGGTACTTAAGTTCAGTTCACACAATTGTCCTTGCAAATAAAATGATATATATCCGGCTTGACATTGAGGTCCTCTAGTGACCTCAACATAGCGTGTACTTAAGAATTCTAGGGTTAGGTCCCGATATGTATACTCTTTGATTTCTAAAAAGTGTCCCATACCACCTCTTACAAACAACCATCTAATATCATCCAACATTCCCAACCGAGCTAACAAATCCCCATCATAATATCTAGTTGCTACAACCATACGTTCATTCAAACAATTGTACCTAGCAACATGATCGGGATGCGTTAAACCAAGTGGGTGAGGAATGTTACCTTTAGCACGCGTAATGGTTGATGTTCGGGATGTCCTTCGAGGTCGGGGCGGTGCTTGACTTGAAGACCAAACCTCCTTGGTGCTCCTTTGTCTCTTGGTTGGTGCCATGGTTGCAAACTCCAACCAAAAACAAAACTAAATCCAAAATATGAACTAAAACCTAGAAAATTGAAGAAGTTAAGTAAAAATATGAAGAATAAGATGGAGAAAAGGATGGTATGGTGGATGAGTGAAGGTGAGATGAATTTGAAGAAGTGGGAGAAGAAAAGAGATGAAATTTGTGGAGAAAAAAGGAAGATTGAGTGAAAGGAAATGATTTGGTGTGAAAATGATTGAAAATGGAGAAGACATGAGGGAAGATTAGAGGTATTAGTTATGTAGGGTTTAGAGAGAGAAAAAGTAGGTAGAGAGAGAGAGCGTCGAGGTTGAAGAAGAAGAATTGAGGAAGAGGAAAGGGCTCTGCAGTTAAAAACCTAGATCGCGGGCCGTAGCAATACACCATGGACCGTGGGACTCACCACGGTCTGGCCGTGGTGTCTGCTGACACAAAAATTTTTCTGATGTTTGGCATCCCACGGTCGTAGTATTGGAGGTTTTAGTCGTGGTGCCAAACTATTTTTTCATGGTTTTTTTTTCTTCTTTTTCTATTTAGTTTTTTTTTTAACACAAGCTACAAAAAAAAAGTAAAAATCAAAACTAAAGAAAGAAAAAGGGAAAGAACTTGGGTTGCCTCCCAAGAAGCACTCTTTTAAGGTCAAAAGCTTGACCCTTGCTCTATGCTTGGTCTGGATCAGGAAGTATATTGACATTGGCTTTGTCCCGGACCATAAAATCAAATTTCTTCAAGTGAAGGTACCATCTTAAAAGTTCTAGCTACAGGTCCTTCGTCTTCATAACTTGGTGCCATAATGCATTATCTGCATACAAAATAAATCGCTCTTATGGCCCATCAGATGGGCTACCATCAACTTGTTCAACCATTACATCAAAATCTGCATCAAAACCTTCCATAGGGGCATAGAGAGAACTGTTTGTGCAAAATTGCAATAATCACACATGGAAGACTCATTAGGAACAGGGGCCTCAACCTCGGGCTTGTTAGGTGGCGTAGGAGCAGCAAACTCCACCTTAACAAACCCTTGGTCGAGGTCCTTATAAGAAATCCAGTCAGAATCAGGAGGATCTTTACAATTCAAGACATCCTCCATATCAATCTCAGGGGAAAAGGGTTAACGCATCTAATATAGAAGAACAAGGAGAAACCAAGTCCTCCTTTCTATGACTAAACACAGCAAAGCGCCCTTCTACCTCAAAAGATATACGACCCTCTCTTACATCAATGTGGCAATCAGTTGTTGCCAAAATTGGCCGACCTAGGATAATTTGAACATCGTCTGTTTCAGGCATATCAACTATAATGAAGTCCTCCAACACTCAAATGCCTTCTATATTAACTTGGTCATCGTCCAGTCTGCATATAGGTTGCGTCATGGAACCGGTAGCTAACTGTAATGAAAAGGGTGTGGCTAGTAATGGCCCTAGGTGCAGCTTATGAAACAAAGAATAGGGCATTATGCTGACACTACCACCTAGAGCACATAAACCTCTCTCAATTTCCACCTTTCCCACAATGGAGGGGATAGAAAAACTACCTGGGTCAGCGAGCTTAGGGGGAAAAATGGTAGGGATCTCAACAGGGTTATTCTCTTTGAATGTGGCAGTCTTGCCAGCATTATTTCTCTCCTTATTTCCATCCATGATTATTTCCCTACCCTCTTCCTTTGCTGTATCCTTAGGGTCAGTTAATTCCTCTTATTATTCCTCAATGGTAGCACAGTTACAATGCTCACGAGGATTGGGTTCGGGCTTGCTAAGAAGTCTATCTGGGGCCGTAGATGAGAAAGTAGCTTTTTGGGCAATTTGAGCTTCTAATATCCTATTGTGACTTGTAAGGACATCAACATTTGAGGCTAATTGCTTAATATACTCATCCTATTTTTGTTGCACCATAAGCATGCTTTCCATCATCGACTCTAAGTTAGACTTTTGAGGAATTTAAGAAGGGAATGGGGGTCTTTGAAAACCAGGGGGTGGTCTATAATTCATAGGGGGCATATTTGATGTGTTTGGATTAGACTTATGAGAAAAATTTGGATGATTCGTCCAACCTAGATTATAGGTATTTAGAGTAAGGGTTATTGGTCGGTCTTGGGTTGAAATTTTGAACATAATTACCTTCATTAGGGTCTTGGGAAAATGGACTCCCTACTTGATAGTTTAAAGTTACATGCTCAACAGAACCACAAATTTCACAAGGGCAAGGAGCACTAGAATTCACAACATTAGCATTCATTCGGTCCAATCTTTGAGTTATGTCATCTACTTTAGCAGAAAGTAAAGTAAATGCGTTAACTTCAAGCTTACCTCCAACCTTGCTTGGGTTGGCCTCATTCGATGGACCATTGAAAGTTGTTTAGTGCGATTTCCTCAATTAGATTATAAGTTTCATACTCAGTTTTGCTCATCAAAGTTCCTCTTACCTCTGCATCAATAGTGGACCTTATAGATTGGGTCACATCATTATAAAAGGCTTGGATAATCATCTAATGCTGAAGACCATGATGG
This sequence comes from Selenicereus undatus, assembly GCA_017589665.1. NCBI lineage: Eukaryota > Viridiplantae > Streptophyta > Magnoliopsida > Caryophyllales > Cactaceae > Selenicereus > Selenicereus undatus. The sequence continues at coordinate 47,604,414 of JACYFF010031955.1, read as the reverse complement.
GGGTATAGGCGTAGGAAATCTTTAATACGTTCCCAGGCTTCATAAAGCATCTCATCATCTTTCTGCATAAAGTTTGTGATTTGATTCCTTAGGCTTGCTGTTTTGCTTGAAGGGAAAAACTTAGTGAGTAATGCTCTTGTCAACTAATCCAAGTGGTAATGCATCCAGATGGTAAGGAGTGTAACCAAGCCCTTGCCTTATCCCTCAATAAGAAAGGAAATAAGCGTAGGCCAATCATCTCACCGGAGACTCCATTGCGCTTTAATGTGTCGCACACCTCTAAAAGGACCGAGAGGTGTAGATTCGGGTCTTCCAAAGGCGTTCCTCAAAGCTAGGATTGTTGCACTATGGAAATGAGTGTCGGTTTGAGCTCGAAATCATTGGCATCCACAATAGGACGAGTGATGCTTAAGGCGATCCCTTGAACTCCAGGGGTAACGAAATCTCGAATAGTCCTTCTTTGGTTACCTCCTCCTGCCATGTTTGAATTCCTTCTTGCCTCGCACCTTTCTTCTTCAATCCTTTGCTTTTTCCTCCTTAAGCAGAAAGTCCTCTCAATCTGAGGATCGGGTTTGTACAAGATTGGACTTTGCATAAACTAGAAAAAATTCTTGTAAGCACTTTCACCAACACTACCAGCGCAGTTAAACAAGAAAAGAAAATAATAAAAAAAAGAAACAATAAAATACTTAGTCACTTTCGTAAGACAACTCGATGGTTAACAATTTAGTTCCTGACAACGACGCCAAAAACTTGATTGGGACAACCTCGAGCGCACGGGTAGCCATAGTGTAGATAAAGATATCATTCCTGAGGGACTAATGTAACTTACTGAGTGTTGCCTGTCAGAATACACTAAGTAAAATTCTAATTCAATTGGTTTTAATTTAACAATTTCTAATTCACTATTCTAAATCAATTAAAAAGAAAATATTTATAGGAATTCTCATAGTTATGAAAGGGTATTGGATCAAAACAACAATCATGTGCTTTTCTCTAATTGGCTAATCTCGAGGAATTGCAATCTATCCAGAAACTTGATCTATTCTTCCGAAATCAATCAAATTTGCCTAAGCTAAGTAAAAGTTATTCTTTCAAACTAATTTGCCTTAATTCGAGTTAAACATGTTCGATTACTCTATTGTCCTCCTAACGTGCAAATCTCTCTTTCGAGACGACTCCATGTTAGGTTTAATCAAGCAGCCCAACAACCAATTTTTCATTCCATTGTTTCAAGTGAGCAAGCAAATTTTGGTCAAAAATCTTCTCACAACAATACAATTACTTGATAAACGAAATCAAACCAATCATAAAAATAAGCACAATTCTACAAATTAAAACATGACCCAACCACATTTTTACAAACCACTAAATCCCTAGACAAAAGAAAACTACTCAAACATGATTAAGAAATAAACAAAACTAACCAATAATCTGGCGAAACTTGAGACACTATAAGAAAAGAACTCATTTATGAAAGGAAAAACTATCTTAAATGACTTCAAACCCTGTCATTAACGCTTTTTGCGACAGGGAATTGTCCCGTCATAGATGCGGCCGACGCAAATGCTCTTTTGTGACAATCCCGTCGTAAAAGATATGACATCTTTTTATGACGGGCCTTGTCTCCCGTTATAAGTAGTGAAAATTTCTATGATAGACCATTTTTCCTGTCGTAAATAAGAAATACATGTACAACTACTTCTCCCGTCGTAATAAACTATTGATTCGAAGTTATTAAGAATGTGTTTGTGCAACCCTTACGACATTATATTTTGTAAATCGTTGCTCTGAATAGCATACTCCACGAAAAGAAAAAAGTTATACATATCTAGCATATTCCGCCAAATGAAAAAAATCGTACAAATTAAACATAAAATTAACTAGCAATAGAGGCGTAAGGAAATAGCGAATCCCAGGAGATCTCAGCTATATATAGAATGATTAGTTTCAATACAAACCCCAAAAGTTCCTATGCATATGAGGCTATGAATTGAAGTAGCAAGCCTGTAAACTGCTCAGATCAGTAGTTGCTGTACAAAACCCAAAAGCTCAACTGTATGTGGTAGGAAGTGAACTTCTAAATTGATTAGTTTTTATACAAGACCTCAAAAGTTCTATTGCATAAGAGGCTCCTCTTAACAAAATATATGCATTTTGCAAAAAACAAATGAACTGCCCAACTTCATCATCCAAATCCTACCACCTACAACAAACAAGTTTAAGGGAAGCCAAGATCAATCACAAGAGTTTTAACATGTATTATCGATATCTAAATCATATGGTGATGTATCACTAAGGAAAAAGTTCTTTCAAGGAACTATAAAAACAATCTGAGATTGGAATAAACAACCACAAGTGAAGCTTTCATTCCAGACCTCAACTCCTGAAGTGCATGGACATTCAAGTTACTCCGGCACTTGTTGATAGCTCCACCAGTATGCACCGTTAGCATGGTTAAGCACCTGCAACTTGCAAATACAGAATCTCAGGCCGTTAAGATTTTAATCACTGATCAATGGCATTAGGATACCAAAATGGCCAAAGTTGTCAGTGTCACCCAGGATTAAGCCATAAAATGACCAAAATCCCAACAACAGCCCTTAGTTTGAAAAAGTGCGATTGCATTGAGGCGCAAAGGGTCCCAAGGCATAAGGCACAAGGTACGAGGCATGAGGCGAAGGCGCACGCCTCAAGGACGTGAACCTTTTTTTAGCTAACAAAAGGTTTGAAAACAATTTTCATGACTTATAATGATAATTGAGTAAAATAGTGGCATCAAAGAACAATTAGACATCAATGTAAGTACCAAAAGTATTGCAAATAGTCCACAAGACGGTAATTTAGCATGACAATATTATAAAAAGTAAAAACACACACACAAGAACTTAGTGAGGCACCAATCACTAATTGCATTTTACCCAAAAAAAAAAAAGAGACAAGACAATAGCACAGACACACATAAACTGCCTGGCAGTGGGCACTGCCATTGACCAAAAACAAATTAGATTTTGTAAATTTTTTTTTTAAAAAAAAACCTAACATTTCTAACACACAAAGCCCTAGCTGCCCAGCACCAACAAACCCAATAAAAAATAAAAATTAAAACAGAATCTCAGAGAACTGAGAAGGCCAAAAGACTAAATAGAGGAGGAAAGCAACAACACGCAAAGCAGAGACCAGAAGCAGATGAAAATGGCTCGAACATGGACAAACAAAGTTGAAAGAGAAGAGGAGAGCTTAAGGGAGAGAGAAAAGCGAAGAAAAAGGGAGAAAAAGAGGACACAACCATGGCCGATCGATGTCCTGTAGCAGGGAAGAAGAAGAATAGCATGACGAAGTGAAGAAGAAAAGCAAGACGAAGAAGAGAAGTGAAGAACAACAGTAGGACCAGAAGCAGATCATTCGAGCATATCAGCATAAGATAACATGAAAAGGAAACTTGCAAGCAATATAAGCAGATGTTAGAGCTTCGTTTGCTTGTAACTAGCAGCATTCACAGCCCAAACATTAGAAGACTCCTTGTACGAGTGACAAAGATGGGCTCCTCCATAACTAGCAGCATTCACATCCCAAACAGATAGCTATTCAATAACTAAAATCACTTCTTGCCCACCTGATTTCAAGGTAAATTACATCCACAATCAAAGAAACAACTATGATTAATAGTAATATCATCCTCAAACCAAGTGGAACATCACAAAGACCAAATGCTCAACCCAAGTGAAACAACCACAAATAGTTGAGTGGCATATATACTCAAAAATCACAATGATACCATTCTCATGTTTTTCCAACTACTGCCAAATACAATAAACATAGGGCCTGCATTCATGTGTATAATAGCAAGGCCCCATTAAATTGAAAAGGGAAAATTGAGTGTGGAGGAGAAGAGGATGACAGAAGAAAAATAATAAGATTGTAGAGAAACTCAATATTATCAATGTAAATTCAAGCAAATCAAACCCCCTCACCCAAAAAAACCCCATAAACAGGGGAAAAATTATCATATGAATATATGATAACTAAACCATAATTGAGACCCACAATCAAAAGTGAAATAACAATCAAATTTAACCAAGTAAGAGATTTTGACTTAGGAGAAACCACAACCAATTATGCATAAAGGTTTTAGTCCAATTTAAACAAAAAAAAAAGATAAAAGGAAGGAAAGATTAACTAAATCCCAATTAACAATACATCAAAGCAGCATTATTTATTATCAGTAGTGAACCCATTGAAGCTAACGGGGACCTCCAATTTGAGCTCTCATATCCTAGGTTCAATGAATCTGCACAACACAACAATCGACTCACACAAACACATGCAAGCAACAAATTGATTGAGAAAGAGAGCATGACACAGATTAACACCAATAACATTATACTTTCCAACCACAATATCATAGTTTCAAACAAAAATTTAGAATTATGGAGATAGATAGTACTCTAGCAAGAGACAGACAGCTAAACTTTCCAAAAACAACTTTCAAAATTAATTAGTGGCCCTTAACTAACAGCTTTCAAATAGACCCATATCAATTTACTAAATCATACCCAGATCAATGACTAAACCATATCTATTGGCAATGACCCAACAACTGAATGTCCTTGACACGAAACTCACAATTATCAAAGTAAATTCAACCAAATCAACCCCTCCCCCTCACAAAAAGAACACCATAAATAGGGGGGACATTATAATATGATAACTACATCATATACATTTGAGACCCAAAATAAATACTGAAATAATTACAATTTAACCAAGCAAGAGATTTTGACTTAGTAGAAACCACAATCAATTATGCATAAGGGTTTTAGTACACCTTAAAACAACGCAAAAAAGATAAAAAGAAGGGAAGATTAAGTAAATCCCAATTGACAGTACATCAAAGCCAGCATTATGTATTACCATTATTGAACCCATTGAAGCTAACAAGGACCTCCAATTCGAGCTCTCAATTTCTAGGTTAAACGTAACTACACAACACAAGAATGCAATCACACAAGCAAAATGCAAGCAAGAAATTATTTGAGAAATAGAGAAAGCAAGATAGATTAAACCTCACAATATTATACCTTAATTTAGGGCTACAACATTAGTTACTTTCGAACCCTAATAGCATAGTCTGAAACAAACACTCAGAATTATGGAGATAGAGATTATACCACCACGATTCGCAGGGTTACTCAGTGATTGAAATTTTCCACCGAAATTTGAAGCAACAGGGCCGCAAACCAGAAGACAAGTTGAGAGAAGCCACTGCCGTTTTGGTCACAATTGAAGAAATTACAAAACACAAGAATGGAGTCACACAAACAAATCCAAGAAACAAATTAATTGAGAAATAAAGAGAGAGCAAGACAGATTAACCCCAAAAACATTATACTCTAATTTAGGGCTACAACATATGTTACTTTCCAACCCTAATAGCACAGTCTAAAACAAAAACTCAGAATTATGGAGATAGAGATCAAGTATACCAGCAAGATGCAAGGGCTAAATGAAGTTGTGCTCCAAAATTAGGGCTAGCAAGTTTCGCATGTTCTCAGTTGTTGGAAATTTCCCCTTCAATTTGAACGAAGATGCAATTTTGACGAAACCCAGAGACAAGTATACCGCTGTTATGGTCACAATTGAAGAAATCGCGATTTTGAAGAAGCCATGGATGACGATTTTCTGGGGAAGAGTTGTGAAGAGGAGAGAGAATTAGCTAGAGGTTGCAAGGAGGAGAGAGAATTGGATGGTCGGTTGAGGCATGCGATCTGGGTTGTGTTTAGATATTATTTCGAATTGTTTTTCATTTTAAATTTCCACAATTTTACCTCTGTGTGGGTGAAATTTTGGTTGCCCGCTCAAATCTCCCACGAAATTTTTTTTTCATTTTAAACTCAGAATTTTGGTTGTGTTTTAGAGTTTTTACGACAGGCATCTCGTAATAATTATGATGGGATTTTTTACCAGTTGTAAATAAGCTAACTTCTCTTAATAAATTATGACGGGCATATATTCTTATCATAATTAGTAAGCAACAACGACAGTATTTTCACACTGTCGTAATTAGGTTGTCGTAATTGTACTCTTTTTTTGCAGTGAGAGAAAGGCTTGACTGAGATGGCCTTCAACCAAGAGCTTTAAACCGCCTCGAAAACTAAACACATACACTCAAGATTTCTCACAAAAACAAAAAATCACACTAGAAATAACAAAATTTGAGAAAGAAATCAACTAGGCTAAAGCTCTAATCTATGCTAACTATATTCTTTTGGTTGCACAAGGATGCCTTCTACTGCTGCAGAACGGGGCCTTTTATAAAGGGGCTTGCTTTATCTCAGCCACACAACGGAAGGAAGACGAAGAAGCAGCAGTTACAGGGTTGCCATAGTCCGTGGCAGGTACCACGGTCCGACCGTGGTCTGGACTGGAACCGGCTTTTTGCTTTTTTCTTGCTCCACGGGCGTAGCAGCACATGGGTGTCTGTGGGGGAGGTCAAAATACATCTATTTATGGTCAAAATACTGGGTAAAAAGACTTAAAATCTTGCAAAAAACATAAAACAACTGTAGCCAAGCATAAATCAAGAATAGGAGTATAAATATTAACTTAAAGCACAATATTCTTCTAAAAATGTACCAAAACGATCCTAAAATGATGTATACATTAAGCACTTATCACCTTCCAGTAGGGTAACTCAAAAAATATGCTTCTTTTGGCCAAAGGACATCATCAATAGCAGCATCATTATAGTCCTGATCACAATCATCCATAATTTTCAAAAGTAGATGTACCTGTTTGCCATCTTCCTCTCTTCTTTTTCATAGCCTTTTTTTCCTTTCCATACACATAACCAACCCCATTTTGTTGCACTGAAATTTCAATCCCATCTATAATAACTGGAGCATCCCTAAATTCCTCTGTCCCACCAAATAAATGGACTTAGGAAGGATAAGAATGATTATGAGGTAGCCATCTTCTATGGCCTAGATAACAAATTTTACCACCAAACATATATGAATGTGTGAAATCAGCACTTAAGGGACATGCTTTATAGCCCTTGGTACTCCAACCGAATAACATAGTGTAAGTAGGAAAATCATTGATGGTGCATCTCAGAACTGCTCACATATGGAAGTATTCATTGCTATAAGCATCAAAAACAACAACACCATCCCACAACAATTTTAACTCATGTATTAGTGGTTGCAAGTATACATCAATATTCACTATAGGACTTGATTTTCCAGGAATAATCAGTGAAAGAATAAATGATGATGGCTTCATACATAGCCATAGAGGTAGACTATAGGGGATTAACACTGCAGGCCATGCACTGTAGGTTATATTCATTGGACGATATGGATTAAAGCCATCGCTTGCAATGGCAAGTCTAACATTACGGGGATCAGAAGCAAAGTCAGATTATAAGGCATCAAATTCCCTCTATGCTTTAGCATCTGCTGGATGTCTCAGCTTTCCATCTTTTATGCGATCCCTATCATGCCATCTCATTTGTTCAGCTGAATTAGGTGACATGTAAATCCTCCTTAATCTAGGGATTAGAGGGAAGTGATGCATCACCTTAGCCGGCTCTCCCGTCTTAACATTTGTATTTCCTTCACATGTCTGACCCTAGTTGCCTTTTACTGTCCTCCATCTTGAAACACCTCAAACATGGCAACTATCTTTTTTTGATAACTCACCCCAATATAAAATGCAATCATCAGGACAAGCATTAATCTTTTGATATCCAAGGCCCAAGGCACTGATCATTTTCTTAGCTTTATAATAAGAAGAGGGAAACTCCATGATTTGAGGAAAGCATCTCCTAAAAGTTTGATCAACATTGTGAAAGACTCGGTTGACCAATGAAACATACATTTCATATGAAACAAATATAGAAGGAACGATAATTTTGAAAAAGTGGTATAACCATCATAAAGTGCCTCATTGGACACTTCCAGTAGCCTCTGACACTTCACTTTTTCTTCATCATCCAAGGAAGGATTTGTTGATTCATAAAATTATTCAGAGGTCATATGGTCATCATACATGTCAAAAGGTTCAACCCTTCATCAAGTGGCTTATCAACAACATCATGTTCAATGTCATCCCTAGACATAGGTATATCAACCCCAAAAGGTGCTCTTAACAAACCTTATGTGCTTAACAAACCTTCCATATCATCTTGCCCAACAAAATTAAGCGGGTCATTATTTATTTCTCGCCTAGTGCTTCCTCTATGTTTCACATGATCAAGAATGTCCCCTTTACCATGAAAAATAAAATGCTTATACTCCTTATAAAAACCCTTAAATAAAATATGTTGCTCAAATTCTTCAATAGGCAACCATTTATCCACTTTGCATCTTCTACATGGACATCAAGTTCTTCCTCCTACATAATTTTCTTTAGCAAGCTTAATAAATTTGACAGTACCATCAAGATAATCAGGATTATTATTTGGCAATTCAATCCAACTTGAGTCCATTTCTACAAACATAAAATAATTTAGTACAATATCTTATACACTTCACTTTATGATAATAAAACAAATACTATTTTAGGTTACATGTAAAAAATAACAATGACTATACTACTACTAATAATGATAAATACCCCCCTCATCTAATTTTGTTTCCTATTTTGAGGCTATTTTCTACTTTTCTAATTGAAAGACTGAATGGGCTTTGCTCCCTTTTTCATCTCTTTTATATAATGCTTCCCTGCCTATTAATCTAATCAAAAAAGCCATCAAAAGAGAATGGGAAACCCACTTAACTGTGCTACTTAAAAAGAAAGCAACTCATCATCATAGTCATCAATACCAAAAAAGCCCTAATGGTCTGCCTGCTGTGACAAAGATGTGTATTTCATTTGATTTTTTAATCTTAGATTTTTATAGTTTTATTAATTAGGGAGCTAGTGGTATAGCACAAATACTAATAATCTCAAAATTAATGTGCCAAGACATGTTTGCACCTCGTTTATTCTGCTACTCAGATATTATTTTTTGTTGTTGCAATTCAGATATTACTTTTATTCTTCTTTCAATTGCAATATTAAATTATTTTTTGTGAATGAAAATATTTTAAGAGCAACTCATGCTCCAACCGCGGGTTTGCGAGTCTGTGCAGGGGGTACAAACATAAACTGATTGCAATATATGACTGCACATTATAATTTAAACCTGGACCAGAGCGAGGAAAACAATGAAGATTTACTGATAATTGAGCGACTTACAAGAATAGAAGAATTTTCTTTTAGATGTGATCTTATGCGGAGCGATGAAAGCAAAGTTATCAGATTACTAAGCCAACACCTTCTACCAATTACATAATAATCTACATTCATACATGACATAATAATGTAACCCACATTAGCAGTATATTTCAAAGAATAAGCATATTATATATATTACACCCTAAGCCAATAGATTTATTATTATTATTATATACCTTATATTGATTTTGGGTATAAGTGATATAACAATCTTAAACAAATCAACAACCCTTTCCTAATCATTATTTTAATATACTACAACATTTAATAGCACCTAAAAACACCCATATACTCCATTAAAAAAAGAAGAGCTACCCAATGTCTCCTACTATTCTACCATCAAATAGTCACAACAAAAACATATTGAGACACAAAGTCTTATGAAGTACTGAACAAATCACAAAAAAATCAAAATCAAGAAAATATTACATAAATTATTACCTGAAGCTTGAAGATGAGCTCTCTTCCAAAGTACTTGTCGACCCAATCCAAAAGATAATAAAGCTGACAATGCCCTAGTTACAATTAAAACTAATGATAAGCATGAGTGAATATAACTAAGAAGATGGATAATATCAAACATTCTAAAACTACAATTGTTAGCACATTGCATTAAAATGTCAGACATTCAGTCATGTGTATGAGAAGATTGGCTAAACTCAACAAGCTACACATAATTAATCAACAGAAAGTGAAGGGATATAGTTTCAAAATTTTGAACTCTTATTAAATATGTGCTAATGATTTGAAAAAGAAAGAGGAAAGACACAGAATATTGTAACCCCACATGCTGCTACAATCAATGCACCCTCTCTAGCATCTTCATGTTATAGTGGCTTTTAAAAAAAAAATAATAATAACCCTTTTATATTAGATTGCTCACGTTTCCAAGATATGATATTTTTCGACGCTTCATCCTACGCAACTATGTTAATCTGACTATTCATTTAAGTTCAAATTACAGCCATGGATAGTTTGACACACAATAAAAGCGCAAAATCATTGTGGGCAAATCTAATAATAACATCCTTGTTGGATATTCAGTGTTAAAACATGGATATGACCAAGTTCAAGTAACAATGATATTAAGTATGGATCCCATCGCTTTTAGGATATATGAAGTTACATAACTACTTAAGACAAGTAAAGAAGCTGTTTAGAAGGCCTACAATGGAAAAAATTCCAAAAAGGAAATGTGGTTATATGAAGGGTCATGTACAATACAAATCAAGTTGGTATATTATACAGTGAACTTTGAGGTTCCAATTATAGCTAAATAAGGATAAAGCCAAATGTTTAGGGGAACATGGAAGCAGGTTCATGTATGCTACAAATGACACTCAAAACTCTTTCACCCTTACAAAATCAGAAAGGACACTTGCTCAAGTTCTGTGCTTTTGCACTTTTCTCCTTAAAAGCAAAACTCCATCCATGTTGGACAAAATTGTTTCAGTCATCTGCATTTGTTTTATGTTAATCATAGAATTAAGCCCCTTATATAATTTCTCAAGGAGAAGTAATTAAGACAATTTTGAGATGATGATTTCATCACCTTAGACTGATTAAAAACCCACCCGCTACAACAGAACTTTAAATTAGGACGGCAAAATGCAATAAGCCTGCAAATAGTGGTGTTCTAGGTAGACTATTTACGAATTCAGCATAAATGTTAGCATGCGATATAGATTTCTATATGCTCAACTATGCACAAACTTTAAAAAATTCAAACTAGGACCAAAATTTTAGCTCTATCAAGAATTTAGCTTGCTGACAATACTATGAGCATTAGCTCCTTCACATAACTGAAAGATAAAAGTACCACAATTCACAGGCAAAATAATGGCTCTATTAACTTGGGCTTCAAATATTGTAAAATTGTTCAGCAGTTTTCTAAACTGAAAGAAAGATTCATAGAGAACACACATCTTGCTTCAGTCTCTACTAGTTTTGATATCTATTTATCACATTGCTTCAATATTTTGCTACTAGTAGGCTTCAATTTCACCAAAGATGCAGGGCACGAAACAATCTAGAATGAAAATTGCAACAAACCCCAGTGGCACATTATTAGTCATCCAAATTGCAGAACAGATGACTAAGTCAACAAAATCTGCTTTGAACCGTCCCAGAAACCCAAAATTTTTAATGAACAACCAAAACCTCAACAAATTCAAATGCTTGAGTTAAAGTTCAGGGACTTATCGATCGTAAAAGATACAAAATTGATCGAAGAGTACTCCATTGAGCGAACTCAAGCAGAGATTAAGAGGGGATCGAGTAATCTACGGTTTTGAGACAACACAGATGGATCAAATCGATCAACAAACTTGATGATTTTGGCACAAATTTGATGCGTTTAGGATTGAGAAAGTTAGGGTTTTGAGAGGGGATCAAGCAACAAATTACGGTTTTTCTCTCTCCAAAACTATTGAATTAAGGTTTTTCTCTCTCCAAAACTTATGAGTTTTGACGAAAAAGATTTCCCCTCATCCACATGTCTGTCTTAATTTCCAATTTGGCCTATTTCATCATCATTTTTTAACATTTAAGAAAATCCATCCAATTATTTTGCTTGGCGGTCTCCCAAATTTGGGCGCAAGTTCCAATGTCTAAAATCTCGACCCTTTTATTGGTCACTGACGTTCTCAACCTTAAAAAGCATCTAGATATCCAAAATTACCATCAACACAACCGAGAAGGGTTGATACTTAAGGGTCGAAATATAAGTCAATTTCTAGTAGTGAATGAGAGAGGGTGGGAGCTAAGTCAAGCAAACACTCAATATGAATAGGATCAATAAGCTCCTGAGGAGCTGTAACCTCACTAAACTCCACAACAGAAGGCTCATCAAATGACTGTTTCATAGAAAAGGTATCCTCTGACTCAACAAATATGCCACACTGATTATCAAAACTAGGATTAGTCTCAAATATATCTCCCTCCTTGAGCTCTCCTAAGAGACCCAAAGGAAGGGGTGAACCATGAATGGTCAAACTGCCCTAAGGGGTGTCACTAACTGTGCTAGACTCTAGGAAGGGTGAAACTGCTAAATGAGATTAGGGATCACTTGCTTCGTCGAGGTCATCACAATGTGTGTCATCATGAAAATCATGCCCTAAAGAAATCGGTGTCTCACTCCTAACATCAATGTCCTCACAAGACCTGACCTTAGGTGTAGACGAGCCTAAACTAGGATCGTTCTTGAGCAAATTATGCAATTAAAGTTCTCTATTAAAGGCACCCAATGCCTCTAATATGTGTGACCTTCAAAGTAGCTGACAAGAATCAACATCATGATGAAAGGAATCACAATAATCACATAAAACAGGAGCATAGGGATTATGAGTGTGCTCATAAGATATAACACCAAACTGACTCCCATTTGAAGGTGTAGCATGCTTCATATAAGGGTTGGGAATAGGGTGACTAAAGGTCTCTATAGCATTTTCATACTCCCTAGTATCATGAGCCAAATATTCAACGAAGTCACAAATTCATCTGGTTAAAATTTGTTTTTATTTTTTCTTGTTAATTTTTAAGGAAAATTTGACACTTTGATACCTCCAATTTTGGTGCATTCACCATTTGGCCCAGGTTTTGGAAAAATTAACACTTCGGTACCCCTAATTTTGGTGAAAGTGACTTTCTGGTGTTTTTTTATTATTATTTTAGTCCCTAAAATTTTGAAAATTGCAGAAAGGCCCCTAAAAAGAGCAAACAATGCACATAAGCTATTTTTAGGATTTTTTAAAAAACAAATATGCTTGCTTTTCACAATTAAACTTCTTATAATGACTTTACTAGTACTAGTAATCACAATCTACTACTTATATGATAAATATTATACTTTTTGTGGTTATAGGTCCACCATGCTTAGCAAAATAACTAAAGCTTAATTAGAGAGTTTTGACCGTCACCTGAACTTAGTCGGTGCTGGACCATAGTGTTTCTCTAGCATCTAGTTTATAGAGATTACTAATCGCAACCACACATTCCTTAGATCAGGCACATCACATATCTGTTTCGTTTCCTACCTTAGACTGTAGTTACTAATCAAGTTTTATATATTTTAAAGGATCGTGAGACTTTAATCAAGAAATTATAATATTTAAGACATAAGGTTTAATCGAATAACGTTCCCTATTGGGGAACTTCTTTTATTGAAAGCTTGAAAGTGTAAATATTATAATGGAAAGCTTGAAGAGGGAATTAAGCTACTAAGATTATCAGAGATGCTTACTCATAGAGAAATGGAGAATCCCAACTTTTCTTGTACTCAAGTATACTCAAATGAGGGTGTCCCTTCTCAGCACTCAACCTCTCTTTTTATAGAGGGAATAGGGGAACGTAGGATTCCCTAATAGCTACACTGCATATTGCTTTTACATATGGCTACAGTACATTCACATGGCTACAATAGATTGTCTTATTTTACAGACCTGACACTTGTCAAAATAGTACAACTATGGAGCAACCACTTTTCAGAACCTTTTAATGATGACAAGACTAGCCATCATTATTGAGATTATGCATGGCTTCATCTCTAATAATATCTTCTAGACCATCATTATCAGGATAATCATCAAAATCTTTATCATATTGAAGATGCTCTAGATCCCATTTCTCAAATAATTCAAAAAGATATTTCTTTCATTTTTCTGATAAGAATTTTCCAGCTCCAATATTAAAGAGATAATAAAAAACATCTCCTAAGGCAGCTCCTTCCACATTCATGTATTCATTAAACTCATTATGATAAGCAAAAGCAGCATTTTTGCAATGCATTAATGTCTTTCCTCGTTCAATTAATCTCCAGCTCTGTTGATAAATATTACAAAATCCAATGGATCTTCCTAAAGTAGGATCAGTAACTAATTCTCATCATTCTGGATTCCATTCTTGGCGCTGATCATTGGGGTCGTCAAAATCAACTATCCAAACAAGATAATGAGCCTGTTTAGCTTCTCCATTTTCATACTTGATTAGTACACAATGTACCTCCACATATAGACATCTAATATTTGGGATTTTTGTTGGACTATCAGGAGATGTAAGAATCCAATTGACCCTTCGGAACATGCATTACTAAAATTTAGTTACTGTTGAGAAAAATGGGAACTTTGGATCTGGGAATTACATAAAGTAAACTATCATCCCATATTCTCAGGCTTTAATGACAAGGTCCTTTGGAGAGATTGAATTTGCTGGGAAACTAACACCACCAACTCTAGACCCATCGAGAAAATATATTGTTGTACTCCAAGATTTCCAAATATCATAGGAATAATGACGATAATAGTTGATGTAGACTGCATACCACTCATTGAACCATTTTTCCTGGGCATAAGAACTTATTTTTTCTTAGACATCATAAGGACTTCTTAAGTAATTAACTTGTAACTCTATAAGGAAAAATCTTTAGGCTATTAGGTAGGCAGAAGATAGTAGACCAAATCGTGATCTACGTTTTGTATGAAATTTCAAATTATCAATAAGGACTTTACTAGAAGGAAAAACACATTCTAGTAGTAAAGGCATCTAGTTATGGATTTCCTCTTTTTTTGGATGGAGTTCTGCTCTGATGATTACCATTGGCGAGGTCTCGATGGCGAGGTCTCGAGTTAAACTATATGCCAGACAGTTCTTGATCCCTGTATATGCTCAATAGAGAAGGAAAACTTGTTAAGCCGTAACTGCCAACATAGGAGTCGCCCTTACGCTTGTATATTTGACAAATTCTATTTTACAAAACAAAGTATTCCTTTGCAATAAGCTCAAATAAGAAAAGGTTTTGGGGCTAAAAAGATTAAGAACATTTCAATCCCCCTTATGACTACAAGGATTTCTTTTTCTATCATGGGATAGTTGCATTCTACCTTATTAAAACCTCCATTGTGATATTTGCAGAGTTTTCCTCTTTGTTTGATTTTGAGTACCGCACTCCGATGCTCATTGCTGGCATCTGTCTCAAGAAGTAAATCATCTACTTCATTAGGCAATTAAGAACATGAAGATTTTTACACATCTTTTTGAAGTTCTGGACAATCCTTGAATCACTAGGGGTCCATGTCCAACTTTCTTCTTTCTTGAGTTTCTGCTGCAATGGCTTTCTTAATTTAGCTCGATATTTAATAAAATGTGAAGCATAGGTAAGGAATCCAAGAAGCCTTTCTAACTGCTTCATATCTTCAATCTTTTCAGGAAAATTTTCTATCTTTTCTGGAATATGGTTTTATAGAATTATTTGTCTAGCTTTTATCTCTAGACCTAAAAACTCAATTTCTTGTTCAACATAAAGGCATTTGTCCTTACCAAGTATAATACCATGATCAATGCATAATTGGATAATAGCTAAAATATCATCCTTTTGCTGTTCTGCCGTTTTAGAAAAGATAAGAATATCATCGATATAAGCCAAACAACAATGATTAGGACCTTTAAAGATGTTATCCATACTTCTTTGGAATATTTAAGGTGCATTCTTTTGACCGAGTGACATTACTATCCACCCATAATGTCCTTATGGGGCACTAAAAGCAGTTAAAGGAATGATTTCTTCATCGATTTTAATTTGTCAGTATCCGCTTTTGCAATCCATTTTCGAGAACCAATAGGCTCTTTGAATTTTGTTGAGAGCGACTGTTTCGTTAGGAATGTAATAATCATCAAAGACAGTGTTATCAATAAGTTTTTGTACTTCATTACCATTCTTGCTTTTCCTTTTTTTTCTTCTATATGATTTCTTACCATGAAAGCAAGACTGGTGTGAGGACTCTTGCTATTGTTGATTAATCCCTTATCCAGAAGTTCTTTAATTTGTTGATCAAATTTTGAACGTACTAGTTTGTATACATGATTTGTTTAACTTGGATAATAGTGTTAGGATTTAATAAAGTGATTTTAGCAAATATTTTATCTTTATCCCAAAATTTTAGAGGATTATCAGAGTAGATTTCTTTGCATAATTTCTCTTGTTGTTCAACAACCTGCTCTTTAATAGATAACTCAAGCAATGAGATTGTCAGTGCTATTTCTCGTTGTGCAAGCATTACTTTCTCACCAGGCTGGCAGCGTGTAAACTCAATCTTCTGATGAGTGTAAGCTAGCCTTAATTTTTGAATAGGAGCAAAGTTATCATTAATTGTAAATATTACTTTATTTATGATCTGCGTGTATGGAGAATATAGTCTTTGAAAATTATTTCTAATAATCATATCATGAAAGGGTTGATCAATAGCTCATAAAACTAGTATAATGCATTTGAATCGTCCTAATTCTATGGATAACCCTTTTATAGCTTCATTGTGGCTCATAATACTATTGTCAGTTATCCTTATAACGGATTCTTGACTTTTTTCACATAAATTCTGGAAATAATGATGTCTTTTCAAAACATATACAACAACCACTATCTATGTAACAACATAATTCATATTTATTATATCCCTCTAAGCCTACCTTTATTAGGATATAGATGTTATTAGGATTTGTATTGATAGCTTCATAGCATATCTCCATAGTCACATTTTTGACTAATTTATCCTTATAAATTGGTTCACTAACAGTTCCTGTTTTGTATCGAATAACCTTTCTATTAAGACTCATACTTCGATTAACACTGTGTCTTATAGGTTCAAAACTCATTCTACTCATTTCACTGGTCATGCTAATTGTATCATCTTATTTAAGTTCTTCTTTAGCTGATGAAGATCCTTCTTCTCATTCTGATGTTGCACTCATGCTTCTTAATAATTGGGGTTTAATGGTTATTTTACCATTCTCATTAATTTTTATCATGTTTTTCTTGTTGATTTTTGTTAAAGTTGGCAAAGCTAGATATTCATGAACAATCAATTTTTATCTCAGTAGGATTGGATTTAATCCTCTGGATCTTTTGCATAGGAGTAGGACTTTCAAATTTTTCTATCTCTATCATTGTTATCTTAGTCCTTGGATCTATGGTATTTTCTAATTTGTAAATAATTTTCCAAAATATCCTTAATGGATACCCTCATCTTTTCATTTTTATCCCAACTGTTTTTATCGTAAGAGATAAGAAGTTTTAGCAAATTCATCTTTTAGCCTTATATAATATCCAGGTTGGCAATTGAATCCTACCGATCCATTATATAAATTAGTCTTAATCCCTGTGATAATTTGATTATTAAATTTGGTGTACCTAATATTACAGAGAAAAGCATAAAGATCAATGTCTTTGCCATAATATTGTAATGGAGTGCCTTGAAATTGGATACTTTCAACATTGATATACATATACTTTCTATATTTATTATGCTCAAGGATATTTTCCCAATTAATGAGATAAACTTCCCCCACATCATAGTCACAATCTTTTATTTTTAAATCTCTTTCCATCATTTCGTATACATACTCTTCAATTGAAAGATGAATTGTTTATAGATCATATCTTTTTGAATTATGGGAATAATCTAATATCCTTTGACTTCTACGTTATCATTGTCTACAGCAAATTCCTCTTCTTGAAGATCACCAAGACTAATTGAGCTATTGTCCATCATATGGCTTGTTTCTTCATAATCACCTTCTTCATATTCATTGTCTAATATAATTTCAACTATCCCTTCGTTGTTATTTAGGGCTAAGTTTAATGTCCCATCCTCACTATGCTCAACATAATCTAGGCTTCCCAAGGTTTCAATAAGCTTGTTATTTTTCCGATTTTTGCATTCATTAGCATAATATCGTACTTCTCTGCATGGCCACCATTTGTAGTTGTTTTTTCCTGCAGGACAATAAGTGGCTTTCCTAAAAAATCTTCAGTTTTTATGGCTTGGTTTATTATAATATTTTCTTCTATATTTCTCTCCCCTTTGCTTTGTTAAGCTCTTTTTCTTCTTCTTTCAGCTTCTTTTCCCCATTGGTGAGGTGCATCACAACAAGTTAGAAATTGCTTCCTAATTTTTTTTTGTTTTTGGAGATGAAAACATTGATCATTTACCCATTTTCTTAGATAAGAGATTCTTGATCTAAGGGTGTCAATAACATTTGTTCTTTCAAGCCATGCAATGTATTTTTCATTAACTATGAAATTTATAGGATATGACAATTTATCATAGAATATACCAAGATTAGTTTCATTATACTCAATTTTGTAATAATATTGACTAAATTCAGCAATATAATTTTCTAGATATCTCATACCCTATAATTCTATATTATTAATCTTTCTTTGCTATTCTCTTGTTTTTTCTTCAGAATCAAGTTTAGCTCCTACAAACTCAGTTTCAATTTCCTTACATAGATAGATTTTTGAACATTGCATCTAGTGCTTCCATCATTCTTAATATATTTTTACCATCTTCATTTAATGAATCATACCAGCTAGCTACAATGCCCGAAAAAATTATGTTCGATGTAGTTTGGAAAATTAGCAACAGTCTATGTAGTATTTAGGTTTAAGACACTATTCCTACTTCTTTTCCAATGATCAAATATTTTTTCTCTACTATAAGCTGCATCTATGTTTAAGATGTATTCCGTTTGACAAAGTGGAGTAAGGCCAACTTCTTCAAATGTTGTAGTTTTCCTTATGATGAATCGGAAGAAAAAATTGATTATATGTACTCCTGGAACATACCTAGCTCTTATAAAATGAGAATTTCTTCTAGAAGATTTATCGAATTCCTCAAGTTTAGAAATAACACTATTAACCAAATTGGTCTCTATTTCACTTAAGTCGAGTTCTTCTTCAGTTTCATTAATCTCATCTTCAGTAGCCATTTGACCATATTTTTTATCTGGTTTTCTTCTAACTTCTTCTAATGTTAATACTTTAAGGTCTTTTAATTTAATCAGATTCATCTGTTGATATATTTATTCTTCTAATTTGACATTATTTGTTTCTTCATTATCATCAGACAATACGTAATGTTTATCACCAATTACGCTCATGATATTGTTTAATTCTTCTGAATTTTGTTCTTTCTTGAACATATTCTACAATTCTTCAAGAGTCTACTGCTTATACTCCATCCCCTTCTTCTTTTTTTACCTTTTTAGAAGATTTTTCAGTTGATTTTTCTCTTACTTCTTTTTGAATTTTTATATCATGCAAAGGAAATGAATTTTTATTTTTTGGGTTTTGGAAAGGAAATTTATGCTGAAATAGAGTGTACTAATACTTGAAGTAGATTTTCAACTATGCCTAACTTCGTTAACTAGAGACGGGTGAATTACAGATAATTGCTTATTAAGCTCGTTGACTTTAGTCTTACTTTTAGCTAATTCTGCTTTTAATTCTAAAATTATATCAGTGACATAATTTAATGGATGTGCTACTGAAGAAATTTTTTCTGGTGAGTGAACAATGTGTGAATAATAAGGACCAAAGCAAGCAAATGATGATTAAGACATTAATCACAGTTAATTAGTTTAATAAATTATTAATTATCTTAATTATCTTAATTATTTTTGGTCACGTAGTTCTAGTACCAATTTAAAAAGGACTTCGAGTAGTACTAGTGAACAAAAACATACACAATTTTAGGTTTCTTGTTTTAAGAATTGGGGTTATATTCGCAAATATGAAAAGTTTTGGGAGTTATAAATAAATTTCAATAGTGATTTGTCCTCAAAAAGTTAATAGCACAATAACTCAATGGTCCTAGCAATGAACTTTTCAAAAAGTTGGTTCTGCAAATGGATAAGCCAAAGTTTGATGCACCAAATGTAAAATACCCATTTTTAGGGGTTTTAACAATTTTCTAATTTTTTTCAATTTTTGACTTTTCTAATTCTTTTGGATTTTTTTAGGAAATAAATTGAACTAAGGCAATACTAATAGAGAAATAAACAAAGCAAAACAACATATATGTAGCTAATAAGAAAGAAGCAAATAAAAAGAAAATGTGACCTAATCTCATGCAGCTGCTCTTGGCAATAGGCCAAAAACTTGTACGAGATTTTTAAGGTAAAATATAAATACCGCAAGCGTACAACTTTTGCTATAATACTTTAGGTCGTCTCCTCAAGATGAGGATGAAATTAAGGTCACTAAAGTAATCTATACAATCATATAACTAAATCAATGAAACTTAAACAAGTAACAAATGAAACGTACAAAAATAAACTATAGCTAGGCAACTACAATTCATCAAATTAAAATTAAGCATATTAAACAATTAAGATAAACCTAAGCGGAAAAGAATCATCTCTAGTCTTAATGTCAATCATATATGCCTACATACCTAAAGTATGTAAAGATAACAAGCTAAATAAGACAGTGACTACTTGGTAAAATCTTCATGTCAGTCAAACACCAACTACAAGTAAGAATTAACACATCCAAACCTGAAGCTTTTAACCTCAAAAATGGAACAAATCTCCTATTCTCCTACCATCCCTAACTCAGCAAAACCATTGATAACAATCACAACTAGAAAAAAACACAAACACATAGCCACAACCAGCCCTTCAAACATAGAAAACAAAGATGAACAAGGCCTCACAAAACGCACAATCATGGAAGTAATCACAGAGGAGAAAGAATAGAACTAGAACCGTAGCATAAAGGGGAGGGTAGGATTCAACCTGGCGTCCAAGTTTCTCAAAGCTCCATTACTTAGGCCAAGCTACAAAAGCATATAGAAAATAGACTGAATTCGATTAGAAGAACAAAAAGGGCAGAGAGGGGGAATGGAAAACAAACGAGGAAGAACAGGGGTTGTCTTGAGTTCAGTTAAGAACAACCAAAAAAAAAGAAAGAAACAAGTTTCAAGCTTGCCTAAAAATGGCAGAGTTGCCATTAACACTGCTTCGAGCAGAACAATACAAAAATAGGGGAGACATTGTTAGCAGAATTTATTAACCGAGAAAACTCAAGACATAAATTACGAATTCCATCCAAAACTAACGAACTACAACCAATCATTTAAAGGTTTGAACCCAAAATACAAGAAATCGAAAACTCAAGATTAGATCTGAAAATTGACAAACGCAACCCTCAACCCTATAATTAAAATTCCAATATACTAACAACTGAAATTAAACTACCTAAAAACCCTAATTAAAACCTACATCACCTTCAATTGTCACTGCTGCACTTGATTTATAGTGCTTCTCGTCTATTCTTAGCCGTTGATTCAGACCCGAATAAATGGTGAAGATGGGCTTGGTCGCTTGAGGGGTTGATGGTGGGAGATGATTAGGTGTGGATGGAGTATGAAAGAATGGTGTAGATGATGGGTGTCGATGTTGGTGGTGCTAGTTGATGTGGATGAAGATGGTGGAGTGCGCTGCTGTTGATGGACTTGAAGAAGACATAACAACAGGGGGGTGGTATCGTGGTCTGAGGAGCGAGAGAGGAGACAGAGAATAAGGCACAAGGGGGGTTTTGGGGGGTCACGTCAGAAGCAGAAGAGGGGGGTGGTTGGTCACGGGAGAAAGAGGTGACAGGAATGGGGGTTTAGGATTTCATTTTTTTTCTTTTGTTGGGTCAAATTAGAAAGCGGGCTCGGGATATGTGCGGGCTAAGGGTTATTTTTATGCTTTCATGACCCAATCCTTCGTTTCATCTTTTTCTTTATATTTTTCACCATTTTTCTTCATATCTAATCCTTTTTCATCACCTATAAAATTAAATAAAATTAAATAAAAATCTAAATATGATAATTATATTGAGCACAAATTAGATGTAAAGGGATAGTAAAAAGATCGTATTTTTTGGTGTATACACCATACTTCACTTGTACTCTTTCCCTATGTTGGGCCGCTTGTAAGTAATTTTCAAATGAAATTTTAAATGCTACAAGCGTACGACTTTTGCCGTAGTACTTTAGGATCATCTCCTCAGGGGCGATGATGAAATCATGTCTCATAACTTACTAATTACACTTTAAATTGGACAAAATGAACTACTCAATTATGAACCTAATGCAATTTCGTCAGCTATAAATGAAATAATTCAAAGACAAACCAATAAACTGAAACTAAGAAACTAATACTAGATCACCATTCAACTTTGCATAAAGATAAAATTGAATACTGAGCATAACATGAAATTAGACAAAAACAAAATTAGATGAAATTACCACCCTGTTTTGAAAATGTTCTTGCCTACGATTCTGTTTTTAAAATAAGGCTACCATTACCACTTAGCAATCGACCACCGGTGGAATAGGTAATACGTGATTGTTTTTTTTTGTTTTTGGGCTAGCTTGACAAGGAAGACAACTTGAATTAAAAAAAAAAAGACCAACCAAAGCCCATTTATCTTCCCTCCAAAAACATATCAACGTGAACAGGGACTCACTTCCCCTGCTACTCACATTGAAAAAACCCAACTCAAAAACTAATTTGATCCCAAAATTCAACTAGAGATATATTATTGTTGTTGTTCATGAATCTGGAACACAATTAAGTTGAAGGAACAATCAAGTTCTTGAGGTATGTTGCTTGTTTTTAGTGTTCATGATTTCGGTTCATAATTTGGGTTTGTTGTTTGAGTATATAAAAGACAAAAATGTTGGATGAATGATCATCAAATAAGTTAAATGTGGGTTTTTATAGTCCATCGTGGTTGAATGTGATTGTGAAAAAATGAATTTGGGTAAATTTCAAAGTTAAGTTCTCAAATCTTAGTTTGTAACATGTAAAAGGCTTCTAGGTCTGATCTATCTGCCCAGAAATATTGAATGGGCATTGATTAGTATATGTTGTGTTTGTGGCAAGGTTAATTCCAATGTTGGATGTGTAAAAAGGTTCAATATTGTGGTTGCATTCCTCTCATCTCTCTCATTAATTAATTGTAGGAGTACAATGGAAATAAAATTGCATATCCACCATGGAGGTGCATTCGTTAGAGTTCATGAATTAGTTTATCTTGAAGGTTGAGTTTGCATGAGATAAAGGTAGATATCATGAAATTGGGTTGTTGGGCATAAAATTGGGAAAGTTTACTATAGAAAGCCGAATATATATTTTGAAGAAGCCCTTATGTCCATAGAAGATGATGATGATGTTCGTGAATTAATTAAATTGTGTTTCAAAGAACCACTTATTGAGCTATATGTGGAACACCTTGATCGTGAAAATTGGGCTGAGATGTCTAATGTCTTTAATACACAACGACATGAGTAAGATGATTGTGAGGATGATGATGGTGATGATGACTTATCAAATGATTTGGACATTGAGTCCGAATCTGATGATGAAATTGCCACGGCAAAGCAAAAAGTAAGGGAGGAAAACGAGGAAAAGAAGAAAGAGGTTATGATAAAGGCTAAGGTCTCAAATGGAAAGGGGTCTTATGATGATGATGAGTTTCTTAAGCATTACCACAATTCCGAAAATGTGAGTAGCCCTAGCATTTCTGAAGCTGAAGACGGAGATGCTACAAGAAGTAAGACTATTGGTTACCCTAAGTTTGACCGCCATGTAAGAGTTGAAGATGTTGACATGGTCGTAGAAATGAAATTCATTGATAAGAAGCAGCTTAGGGAAGCCTTGGACGATTATAGAATACTTAGGGGTTATGATACTAAAGTGTTACACAGTGACAAGCGAAGATTCCAAGCTAAGTGCATGTGTTCTGGGTGCAAATGGAAGATGTGGGCTTCTCCGTGTAATAATGAGGAATCTTATCAAATCAAAACCATAAGTAAAGCTCATAGTTGCATGCCATTTAGCTTTGAGAAGTGGAAAAGACTAATAAGCAGTAATTGGCATTCTCGAAGGTACCTGGAGAAGATTAGGATCAAACCAAACATAAAAATGCGAGTCTTGAGAGAAATGGTTAAGCAAGACCTAAACTATAAGGTTTCTTTAAAAATGTGTCTTATAGCCAAGAAGAAGGCCCTGAAGCAGATAGTGGGTGACTACAAAGCTCAATTTGGGCTTATTAGAGATTATAGAAATGAGATTTTGAGGCAAAATCCAAGAAGCACCATTGAAGTTGCCATCACGAAGAATGAAAATGACCAGAGCATATTTGGTGGCATATACATATGTCTTGGGGCCTTAAACCATGGCTTGTTAGAGGGTTGTCTGCCCGTTCTTTTTATTGATGGCTGCTTCATCAAAGGGCCTTGGAAAGGCCAAATATTAGTAGCTGTTGGAAGAGATTGTAACAACCAAATGTATCATGTAGCATGGGGCTGTGACATAGAAGGAAAATATTCCCAGTTGGTGCTGGTTTATAAAGATGTTATCATCTGATTTGCAGTTAGGCGATGGGATACGGTGGACCATAATTTCTGATCAACAAAAAGGGTTGGTTGAAAGTATATCTCAGTTCCTTCCCCGAGCACAGCACAGGTTTTGTGCAAGGCATGTTTATGTGAACTCCAGGAAGAAGTATAAGGGAGTTAAATACAGAGACATCTTTTGGAGGATTGCAAAGTCCAGTACTGAAGTGGAGTTTGATATGAACAAGAAGGCAATGGAGCAATTTGATCCAAATGAATGGAAATTTCTAGAGGAGAAAAACCCAGAGCAATGGTTTAGGTTGTTCTTTGATTACCAAGCAAAGTGTGATTCGGTTGACAACAACATGGCTGAGATATTTAATGCCTTTATCATAGAGGTACTTACATATAAGTGTTTAGGAATTTGAATTAATTTTGCTGATTTTTTAAGTATTTCATTTAATTTTTCTTTTGTTTGGAGGCTAGGTACAAGCCGATAATATCCCTCCTTGAAGACATCTTCAAATCGATCATGGAAAGGGTTGGAAGAAAAAAAGATTTCTCTGAAACATATGATCAGAAGATTTGCCCACGAATCATCAAAAAGTTGGAGAAAGAAAAGGACAATTATAGATGGTGGCAAGCAACCTGAGCTGGAGGTGGCAAATATAGTGTGAGTCATGGACTATAGGGGATTGTGGTCAACCTTGTCTGGAGGACATGCACGTGTAAAGGATGGGATTTGATTGGTATTCCTTGCCGATATGCATTGGCTGTAATGAGAGAGGAAAGATTAAAAGTTGAAGACAATGTGGATGATTTCTATTCTTTGAAGAAGTACAAGAAAGCATATAAAACGACAATTAACCCCATTAATGGCCAAAATATGTGGGTCAAAGCAAGTGGAGATCAAATCCATGCACCCTCATTTGAAGATGCAAAGAAAAATCTAGCTTTAAAAAGGAGGCTTGAGGAAGAGGAGAAGAACAGTAAGCAAGCAAGTGGTTATGGTAGAGTGTCCACAAAAGGCGATAAGAAGACATGCTCTCAATGCAAGTAAGTTGGTCATATGAAGCGAACATGCAATTTTGAGGTATGTTGTTCAAGTTTTGCTTGAACATGGATATTGAAAGCCCCCTGCCCCCAAAACACCTGAACATCCCTGATTGAAAATGGATATTTTTTGTTTCCCTTTAGGTCGTAAGAGAAGATCTCTCTACAAACCAAGCATTGAGTGAGGCAACTCAGCCCTCTGCAACTCAAGAATCTCACGCTCCTACACCTCCCTTAAAACTTTAGGTACTTCAATATATACCTAAAATGCATTGGGTATGTTAGAATGTTTTCTTGAAATTTGCAATGGTGGTGGTGTAAAAACTGAAACTGGATGGCAGGGGGTGTTCAAATAAGATTTGTAACTTCAACATGAATTTTCCTATAATTTCAGCATTTTTTCCCCCCCTTTAATATAGATCAAAAGAGGCCCAGCGACACCAATCATAGAGGCACATATTCCAGCATCTGATTTCAGCAACTCTTGGACTGACCATACTGACCAGAATTCACCAGCAGGAGCAATATGGGAAACACTTCAGCAACATGATCAACATTACAGTCAGTGGCAAAGTCAGTAGAACAGTTAGCAGTATCAGTCCAGTTAGCAGCACAGTCAGCAGTTGCAGCAATCCAGTCAGCAGCACAGTCACCAGAACAGTCAGCAGCAGCAGCAGTCCAATTTGCAGCAGCAACAGTCCAGTCAGCAGCACAGTCAGTAGTTGCAGTAATCCAGTTAGCAGCAGTAGCAGTCCAGTCAGCAACAGCAGCAGTCCAGTTAGCAGCCCAGTTTGTAACAACAATAGTCAAGTTAGGAGCCCAGTCACCAGCAGCAAGAGTAACTGAATCTTTGCATTTCAACCACGCTTTCAATAGGCTTAAAGACAGAAACTTTGCTGCTCTTTCGGTTTTAAGCTCTAAAAGAAAGGATGTTGGTTGATCTTTTGCTCTTGGTTATTTATAAGCTCATGTTGAAAGGATGTTGGAGAAACTGCTTTCAACTTGATTTTTCTTTTGGTGCTTTCAACTTTTTCTTCGTGGGCAAATCTTCAACATACCTCAAGAAAGGATGTTGGTTGTTTGTAAGCTCTTTTGCTGCTTTCAACCACCTTCCTTTATGTTGTAATCAGCACAGCGAGTCTCTTCCCTTTTGTTGGTTGATCTAAAAGAAAAGATGTTGATCTAAAACAAAGTTAAGGTAATTTTACCAGAAAGGATGTTTGTTTGGACTAAAAGTAAGGTTCTGATTGCTAAATGGCACTGGATCGATTGAAAGATACCGATTGGTACTTATTGGTTTGAAAGTGCTAAAGCTATGGAATGACATTGAAATAAGGGAGAAAATACATGTAAGGTAATTTCAATTAGCACTGCATGGTTCTAGAAGAAACTCAAAGGTATTGAGTTGTGCTAAATTAACATATGCAAGCTAGTTCAATTCAGTTTTGGATGATTTGCTTGAAGTTTGTTAAATAAAATGGCTATAAGCTAGAATGACAAAATGTAGCAAATTTTTAAGGCTCCTCTTAGCTTTGAGGTCCTCTTGGTTTTGAGGTCCTATACTAAATGGCTATAAGGCATTCATAGCTTGCATATTAGAAACCTCTTATAAATAAAATTCAAGCTTTCTACATTCCTCAACTGTTAAATAAAAGATTAGATGCAAAAAAAATAGGTACAAACAATGGCTTCTTCATTCATCATTACATAGCTTCACCTTCATTAGGTACAACTCCACAATTAGATGCAAAAAATAGGTACAAAGAGTGGCTTCTTTGAGTTTGATTCATTCTTCTTACAAGCCCACAATTTGACTACATAGTTACATGGTTCTTGCAAGCCTTAGTTTTAACGGCTTCATTAGGCTCCAGTGGATGCACATTTCTTTGCTTGAATGCCTCACTCCGTCTACTTATCCTTCTAAGTGAGAAAAGTTTTACTGATTGAGACATTGGAAGGAAACCTACATTGCAAAATGCAACAATGGAGCTATTCTTCATAAGAAATATGACCACAAGCACTTGAGGCATTTCATCGAACACTTTATGGGCATGGTGTGATTCGAATTTAAGTGGTGAGCCTTTATTCCACCATTGAAGAACCAAGCCATTTTAATTCTAAGATTTTGAGTGATTCCATTACCAACTTTGGAAATCTTTATTCCACTGTTCAAGATCTAACCCATTAGACTCAAATTCATGTTCAATCTCATTGAAGCTTTGAAAAATTCAGCTACTGAGAGCTAAAATCAGCCACAAAAGGGTTCTACCCACATCATTCAACCGATACAGGAGGCCTAGCAACCATGTTTCATGGCGTTATACAAGACCGTAAGACGGTGGCAAGATGGTGGCCATGGAGAGTGTGGATGTCGTTACTTCCCTTCAACCGGAGAGAGTAGGCAAGTTGATATTACCTGGCATAGCAGGTCAGTATAATGAAGAATGGTGCTTTGGGTTTTGTTTTTTAACTATAATGACAAGTTGGAATGATTTTAAAATGAGGTGGCTGTGTGGAACAAAAAGCAAATTAAGGTGGTACTATAATCCATGAACTCTGAAAACAACACCCAACGTGAGAAAAGTCAACACCATCTTCCTGCTCTTAAGGACAACAAAACAAATCACCTTCCAAGCTTCATTAGTACAATCAGAATCTGTTTACTTGAGCATCACCATCAATCCAACTTTATTTACAACACATGCCCATAAATCTCACACCACAATCAATTGAATTAAAGGAAGAAAAAGAAGGAGAAATAGCAGAGGCGGCCATGGGCATCCCTGCTCTTCATGAACTCAGCCCCTGCTTACACTCAACCTCCATTAACGGAGCTTCACAAACACCCAAAAAAAAAGAAACAGATCCATTGTATTAAATTAGGAACAGAGAGGATGAACAGGGGAAAGTAAAGGGTAAAACGAATTAAAGCAATTTCAGGGCAACGATTCATCACTTAGACTCAAAATCAACAAAGCATAATCAGTAAAAACCCATTCCAAAATTAAGCCTAGAACGTGTAAATCAAGAACCAGATAACAAAGGGAACAAAAACAGAGAATAAGGGGGTGGGAGAGCTCGAATTTAGCAATCAACAACCTAGAACCAAGCTTCGAAGCTTGTTAAAAAAGGCAGATATGCCATTAATGTGCCTCGAACTCAGGGGAAAAACAGGGGAAGAAGAGAAAGGGGAATTAAGCAACCATGAAGGATTTCAAACCAACAATGGAAAATTTCAACTCAGGAAAATCGAATTCCAACGAGAAATTAGAAAAATTCGATATTGAATTACACAAAATTGCTCTTGGATCTGAAAATCGAAACAGAACAATGAAATTAAAACTAACCTTAAATTAAATCCTAAATCACTACAAATTGAAACTGAAACTGCAATGACGATTCTAAAACCCTAAATTCCCAACCCCCCTTCCTCCTCCTTTGCTTCCATTTATATTGCTCTGGTCTACACCGCTGTCGATTCAGATTTAGATGGACGGTGGAGATGGGAGGGTCGCTTGAGGGGGTTCGCGACGGGTTTTCATCCAGTAGAACTAGTACTGGTGGAGCACAATGAATTTGTTGGGGCCTAGTGTGGTGATGCTTGATGACGGTGTTGATGTTGGTGATGACTTCTGGTGAAGATGGGAGTTGAAAGAAGAAGACAAGGAAGAAGAAAAATATTAAGTTGCACACGTATGTACTGTGCTATGTACATACGCGCGTGTGGAGGCCAATTGGTGAGAGGTGCATTTCATGGTGAATTAAATAACAAAAAAAAAAATTATTTTCTTTTATGAATATTGAACAATTTCCCCTACGTGCTTTCGACTGACTGCTTTTCTCTCTCTTCTCCCTGTTTTCTTCCATCTTTCTGCTGCTATTTTGCTCGAATCTTCAACCGATTTTCGTTCTCTCATCGTCTTGAAGCCAATTTCTCTGTCCTAGGGTTTCACTTGTAGCTCATTTTGTTCTTCGGATAAGGTAATAATCGCATTTGCACTAATGTATCATCCGTGAGCTTATTCATGGATTCTTGCTGATTTTTTCGCATTTTACTCATTGTAATTTCAGATATTTCAAGCAATATGCCTACAGGAGAAGATTTGAACGATACTGCTACAACAAGGTGTGTTTTGTTTCTAATTTTAGGTTCAATTTTGTTAGTTTTGGGTTTTTGTGGTGTTTGCTAGTTGTATGTTTGGTTTTGGTGGCTCTAGGGCTCGATATTCAGATTCAGTTTTTGCATTTGTGGTGTTTGCTAGTTGGATATTTAGATTCGGTTTTTGGTTCCCTAATGTTTTGTTGGGCGCGAGCCTAATTTGTGCAAGTTGGGAAGAAAGTAGTTAGTTCTTTGTTGAAGTGATGACCGCATAGATTAAAGACATAGGTTAGGTTAGAGACCACAATGTTGCTGCAATTTGACATGTCCATGGTCAAATTGTTACCTTTCTGTGTTTATGATCATATTCCATGGCCAACTTTTACTGCTTGTGACACAGTTCACCGAAGAACACTTTGCGTATTTCTTTAACTTTGGTTTGAATTTTTTGCTCCCTTTCTGCCATCATCTGGATTTTCAATATGTGCACGAAGCAGGCAGAATAACCGACTAGGTAATAATAAAAACTGCATGAAATGCTCAAGAGCTTCCAAAATGGATATTCTCTTATGACATACCATTCCCCTCAAAAGACATGCATACGTGCTATATGCTGCCTTCTGCTATTAGATGTAGGTTTCAAAAAAAGTAATAAATCAAATCACTTTGTTTTACTTTTGTGGCAAACATTAGACAATTTATGTTGCTAAGGTGTTGAAGGAATACCTCTCTCGTCCGCACAACTTCCTCTGTCTCCTCCACCTCAATATCAAGTGTTATACGCTGTATATTCTCTCCTTCTTTGAAATAATCATCCTCCTCTTGCTTTCATATCCCAAGCTTTGGATCTCTTATGCCAGATTTTATTGGTTCAATTATACATACAACGGTCAAGTACAAAACAACTATGTTTAGCAAAGAGCAGTAATAAAAATGAAGTGCTAAAAGAAGCCATAGTTGTGTAAAATCTAAACATTACTTTTCTATTCATTCATAGAAGATCGTCTGTAATATAAAAGGTTAGGTTATAGCAAAATTTCAAACCTCAAAGTAATCCGTCACGCCTTGCAATTGTATTTTAGCTATACTCTAAAGAAGAAACAGTTGAATCCTATTCCTGCTCAGAAAGAGCAGGTTCCACAACATTGGACCTCACCTACTTTAGCTTGCAGATAGTTCAAGGTTTTTATGCACTAGGAAACCAAAAGGGAGGGAGTGTAGTTCATCTTCTCATAACGAAATTCATCCAGACGGCCCAAATTCTTGAAGCTGTGACAATAGCTACCTAGTGCAACTTTTGAAGTCTGTGCTGTTGTGAATGTCTGTGCTAGATCTTTTGATAGAAAGTTTTTTTGAATCCTTCCTTCTGGTTTGACTAGAAGCATAAGACTAAAACATAGTATGGTGTGTTTTGGCTATGAACCTCATGACATCCTTGATGTATTGCCGTCCGGTTTTTCACATTCTTTACTGCCCCTTGCAAGTGCTTGCTTTCTTTTGTCTATGAGTCTTTTGAGTTCATAATAGATCAACTGCTGAGTGAAATGCCAGTGCTACACTTTACTTCATAGGTCTTGGTTAGTTTGTTGCTTTTTAATTGTCCTCATTGATCACAGTGATACAAGGAAGAAGCGGATCAAACATTTGGTGTGTAAGACATCAAAAAGAAAACGCTCCGAACAACAACCTATTGGTATGCTCCATATATTTTTTAGCCACAACACTTTATAAATTAGTGTGCTTCCTATATTGGCACAAAATGTTCACTGGAATTGGGAAACGTTTCACTGCAGTTGGGGAAAGGTTCCTGCAATTGGGGAAAGTTTCACTACAGTTGTGGGAAGGTTCCTTGCAATTCGGGAAAGTTTCACTACAGTAGGGGAAAGTTTCACAGCAGTTGGGGAAAAGTTCACTACAGTTTGGAAAAGATTCACTGTATTGCATAAAAGATTTATTGGATTAAAAATTTATATATTAGTGTACCTACTAAGCTTAGGACAAGCATATGACATGGGAAAAAACAACGGAGGATGAAATTTCTAATAGTGGTAATGAAGATATTCAAGCAGATGACATGGAATATGATCCTACTAAGCTTAGGATAAGGATGTCTCCATATGGGCTGTGCAGCTTTCTACCAACTATATCAGATGAGCAGAAGAGAGACATAACTGAGCTTGGGTTTGCATTTTTATTGACTTTGAGAGTCGATAAAATCCTATCAAGGCTAGCCAGATGGCTCGTTCAACACTTTGATACATTTAGGCTAGCAGTGAAATTGGCTAGCAATGAAGAGTTGAGGATTAGTGAAGAAGATGTATATTTAACAATGGGGTTTCCTAGGGGGCGCAAACCCGTTCAAGAAGCCAAAAAGAGTGATAAGGGGAAGTATACACGAGTTCTTGATAAGTGGAAGGCTCAGTGGGCAGGTGCGTTACCTAAAACGCATCAAGTGCTTTCACAGATGAAAAACCAAAGGCAAGGGCGTGGTATGTTTAAGAGAAACTTCATTGTATATATTGTCACCACTCTTGTCAAGGGACAACAAACGTGGAAGGTTAATCATCTTGTACTCAAAAGCTTAGTGGATGTGAAAGAGGTGAAATACCTCAGTTGGTGTGAGTTCACAATAGATAGTTTGATTTCTTGCACGGATAAGTGGAAGAGGCAACCAAAAGGTGCATATAGAGGTCCTCTTCTATTCTTAATGGTAATGATTTTTACTTATATATTTATGAAATTTAGTATTTATTCTTATTTTTGTCGTTACTCAAGTTTATGCATTAATGACTTATGAGGATCTGGTAATGTTATAGCTGTGCTATGTTGATCATGTCCTGTGCAAGAAGAAAATGATCGGTAGAGAGTTTCCAATTTTAGCAAATTGGAGTAGCAAAGATCTGTGGGCTCGAATGAATTTTGAGTTGGAGAGCTGTCAAGGCTTTGGTAAGGGGATTGAAGATGACAGAATTAAGGAACCAGCTACACCAACTCTCCATATTCAAGAAGAAGAAGCAGATATTAGGGCAAAAAAGGTTCTTCTTATACTTAATGTTTCTTTTAGTGAACCTTGTTGCCTGTATTAGTGTACCTTTCCTACTGTATTAGTGTACCTTTTGCTTATGCAGTGTATCTTTTTATGATTTGTTTTATTTTTTGAACTAATTTTGATGCAGGCATGTGTGCAAAAGATTTCAAGATCATTGAAGAACTTTGCACGTTCTGTTATTGAGGTTGTTGATGCTATGAGTGAGGCACAACAGATGTTCCCAGCGAGCACCCAAATGGACAAAGTTCAGTGTGTTTTGGTAGAAATATTGACTAACTGCTCAAAGCTGGGAACATTCAAGGACACGACTGGTCCATCTCAAACACAACCTGGAGATGCTAATGTTGGTCATCAATCAACCCCCTCTAATCAAGATGATGGATTGTTTGTTAGTGATCGATCATTCTGGGGTGCATGTGTTGAATTAGCAAAGACTTATGAGAAGACTAGTGGGATTGCTTGTGCAGGCACCTTCACACCACCTGGGTTTGATTTAGGGTTTGATTTTAGGCTTTCTCATTCAGTCCAAGTTGAGAGCCCTAACCAAGGGGGAAGTGAGAGTGTAGGGGGTATTGGATCTGGTGGTCATTCTAGCTCTGATCCTCAAATAGAAAGGAGTCCCAATTCAAGCTCGGAGAGCTCGATAAAAGATTCGGTTGGAGATTGCTTGCCCCCGAGAAAGAAGATGCCTGCCCCTCATTTTAGATCCCTGTTCTTTGTAAGGCACATTGATGTCTTGAAGTCTTTAACTATTAGAGAAAAGTAAGTGTCTGATTGGGCTTTTCTGTCATTGGATGAAGTTCACTATGATAGGTAATATTATAAGTTTTATTTCTATTTTTATGATTTTTATATTTCGTATATTGACTTATGTTTTAAATTTTTGATGTTTTTTTTGCTTCTTGTAGTGAGCTATTATTTGCAGATGTGAATTTCAACATCACTAGATCTGTAATTAGGACTTTTGGTTGTGGAGATGAATTGGATCATAGTGTTATTCATTTATTCGCTTATTTTTTGAATCATTCTGAAAATTTGAAGGACCCTCAATCATTATTGTCAAGGTTCTTTTTTTCTTGCAATGCTTATGTAAGTGTTTTTTTTCAAATAGTATTTAGCTTAAATATTTTAAATTAGGTCTTGTTATTTCACTAAAGTTGTTTCTAATTCTTTATGATGTAGACTGAATTATTGGATGAGGGTGCTGAATTTTCTGGTCCAAAGTATAAAAAGTTGAAGCATATTTTGGACAGTGAAATTCAGATGATTTCTTAGCTGGATTTCTCAAACTCCAAGCTGGTAAGTTGATAACAGTTTAACTTGTAGCATTTAGAGTGTTTTGAGTTTGTCTTGTGATCTAAATTGCTGAAATATTGACCTGAGCCAAAATCATTGTGGTGCCCTTGCTTATGGACCTCTGTGTTACAGGAGGTAGAATCATAAGCATGTTGTATATTTGGTCCCATTTCTTGTTCTCATATTCTTGAATAATGTAAGAGGATAGGTTTGATAAGTTGGATTTAAGGGATTCTTCTTCAAAGTGCTCCCTCTTACTTAGCTACTACTAGGTAATAGGGATCTGTATGGTGGATATGTATGTGTGTGTGTGTGTGTAAGATAGTGATGAGGGTCTTCCTTAGCTTGAATATATTTTTGTCTATCTTGTCAAAAAGGAGAAAGCAACCAATAGCATCTTGGCACAAATGGTTCACTGTAATCAAGGAAAGGTTCCTTGTAGTTGGACAAAGATTCACTGCATTGCATAAAAGATTCATGGGATCAAAATTGAGACGTAAAACTATGGAGTAAATGCTGGTGTTGTACATATTTCACCGTTGCCAATGTTGCACCACAATCGTAATGTGGCTTACATATGCTTATATAGTCATGTTGATATGCAGATATTCTTTCCAGTGTGTCACAACGGATATTACTTTGTTGTGTGCTTCAATTTTTTTTGCAAAGAAGGTGGAGATTATCCATTCTGTTAGTCATAACAATGTGGACAATGGTACTATTTTTGTTTGTGTCAGCATCTTGGTAATTTTCTATATTACCTTTTTATCCTTTTGCTATTGTAGTCCTCTAACATTTGAAGTTACCAATTATAAATGTATACTACTAATTTTTTTCCCTAGGTTAGATGTTTCTCAAAGTATTTTCCTGATAAAATCCCCAAATGAACCAGGGGTAAAGCTATTTCTATGGAGAGTTTGCAATTGGAGCAACTGAAACTACCTTGGATGGAAGTTTCAAGAGAAGCTAATCCTGACTCAGGGGTGTATGTAATGCGACACTTGGAGATGTACATGGGAGATGTTGAGAAATGGAATACCGGAGGGTTTAAGAAGTTCAATGTGAGTTCACTTTTTTCCCCTAGTTATAAATAAGTGAATTATATCATCAAAAGTTTTGATAAGTTTCTTGCTCTCAATAGCACCCTTGTTGAAGAAGCTTAGGGCGAAATATTGCTATAACATTATCACTAGTTAGGAAAATGTAATTGCTCATCAGATTCTTGATAAGGTTAAGGCTTATCATAATAGTATCAGGAAAGAGGAGACTATTGGTTCTCGCATTACAAGGCAAAGTTAAAGGTTGAAAGACAAGGCTTAATGTTAGTGTGCTTTTTATTGGGCAGGACAATTGTGAATGGGCTGTACTTTTTTGGTTAAAATAGTTGTGTAAGATTCAATGCCATGCAAACAGTTGTGTTAAAATAGCTTTTCATATTTTGCTGTTTAGAGTGACACTGCAGTGTTGTAAAGGTGCATTATAGGTTAGTAAAGTTTTAATGCAGGCACCCGTTCCATCCTATTTACTTACTAACGGGCACTTCCATCCTGTTCACTTATGCAATGAGAGTATAGTTATATGGTATTAGGGGGAACAACTACACAACAACAGTGGCACAATCCCATCAAGGCTAACTAGATGGCTCGTTGAAAATTTTGATACATGTAGGTGAGTAGTGAAATTGCCTAGCAATGACGGGTTGAAGATTAGCAAAGAAGATGTATATTTAACAATGGGGTTTCCTAGGGGAAGTAAACCTATTCAAGAAGCCAAAAAGAGCGACAAGGGAGAGTATGCATGGGTACTTGATGAGTGGAAGGCTCAGTGGGCAGGTGCGTTAGCTAAAACGCATCAAGTTCTTTCACAGATGAAAAACCAAAGGCAAGGGCGTGATATGTTTAAGAGAAACTTCATCGTATATGTTGTCACTACTCTTGTCAAGGGACAACAAACGTGGAAGGTTAATCATCTTGTACTCAAAAGTTTAGTGGATCTGAAGGAGATGAAAGACCTTAATTGGTGTGAGTTCACAATAGATAGTTTGATTTCTTGTATAGATAAGTGGAAGAGGCAACCAAAAGGTGCATATAGAGGCCCTCTTTTATTCTTCATGGTAATGATTTTTACTTATATATTTACGAAATTTAGTATTTATTCTTATTTTTGTCGTTTATGAAGTTTATGCATTAATGACTTCTTTGCATCTGCTAATTTTTTGTTATAGCTATGCTATGTTGATCGTGTCTTGTGCAAGAAGAGAGTGATCGGTAGATAATTTCTCATTTTAGCAAACTGGACTAACAAAGATTTGTGGGCTTGAAAGAATTTTGAGTTGGAGTGCTATCAATGCTTTAGGAAGGGGATTGAAGATAACAAAATTAAGGCACTAGAGACACCAACTCTATATATTCAAGACGAAGAAGCAGATATTAGGGCAAAAAAGTTTTTTTTATACTTAATGATTCTTTTAGTGAACCTTATTGCCTACATTAGTGTACCTCTCCTATCGTGCAGTGTACCTTTTGTTTCTGCATTGTATCTTTTCATGATTTGTTTTATTTTTTGAACTAATTTTGATGCATGCATGTGTGTAAAAGATTTCAAGATCATTGAAGAACTTTGCATGCTCTGTTATTGAGGTTGTTGATGCTGTGAGCGAGGCACAATAGATGTTCCCAGCGAGAAACCAAATGGACAAAGTTCAGGGTGTTTTGGTAGAGATATTGACTAACTACTCAAAGTTGGGAACATTTAAGGACATGACTGGTCCATCTCAAACACAACCTAGAGATGCTAATGTTGGTCATCAAGCAACCCCCTCTAGTCAAGATGATGGATTGTTTGCTAGTGATCTATCATTTTGGGATGCATGTGTTGAATTAACAAAGCCTTATGAGAAGACTAGTGGGAGTGCTTGTCCAGGGACCTTCACACAACCTGGGTTTGATTTAGGGTTTGGTTTTAGGCTTTCTCAGCCAATCCAAGTTAAGAGCCCTAACCAGGGTGGAAGTGGGGGTGTAGGGGGGTATTAGATCTGGTAGTCAGTCTAGCCCTGATTTTATATACAAAGGAGTCCCGATTTAGGCTCAGAGAGCTCAGCTGGAGATTCGGTTAGAGATTGCTTGCCCCTGAGGAAGAAGATGTCTGCCCCTCATTTTAGATCTCCATTTTTTGTAAGACATATTGATGCATTGAAGTCTTTAACTATTCGAGAAAAGCAAGTGTCTGATTAGGCTTTTCTCCCATTGGATGAAGTTCACTATGATAGGTAATATTACGAGCTTTATTTTTATTTTTATGATTTTCATATTTTGTATAATGATTTATGTTTTAAAATTTTGATTTTTTAATGGGGTTTTTTTGTTTGTTGTAGTGAGCTATTATTCGTAGATGCGAATTTCAACATCACTAGATCTGTAATTAGGACTTTGGGTTGTGGAAATGAATTGGATCGTGGTGTTGTTGATTTATTCGCTTATTTGTTGAATCATTTTGAAAAGTTGAAGGACCCTCAATCATTATCATGAAGGTTCTTTTTTTCTTGCAATGCATATGTAAGTGTTTTTTTTTAATATTATTTAGCTTAAATATTTTAAATTAGATCTTGTTATTTCACAAAAGTTGTTTTTAACTTTTTATGATGTAGACTGATTGGATGGGGGTGCTGAATTTTCTGGTCCAAAGTATAAAAAGTTCAAGCATATTTTGGACAGTGAAATTCAGATGACTTCTTGGCTAGATTTTTCGAACTTCAAGTTGGTAAGCTGATAACAGTTTAACTTGTAGCATTTAGTGTGTTTTGAGTTTGTCTTGTGATCTAAATTGCTGAAATATTGACCTAAGCCAAATCATTGTGGTGCCCATGCTTATGGACCTCTGTGTTAGGGGAGGCAGAATCATAAGCATGATGTATATTTGATTCTATTTCTTGTTCTCCTATTGTTGAATAATAAGATAATAGGTTTGACAAGTTGGATTTAAGGGATTCTTCTTCAAAGTGTTCCCTCTTACTTAGCTACTACTAGCTAAGAGGGATGTGTGTGGTGGATATGTAAGTGTGTGTGTGTGAGATGGAGATGAGGGTCTTCAAAGTTTTTGTCTATCTTGTCAAAAAAAGGAAGCAACTAATAACTTATGCAGCTTTGTTAAGTCATAATTCATGCATTATTTTTATAATTATTTTGAGTATATTATATATATTATTTCGTTTAATTTGTTTTGTTTTATATATTTTTAGGGTTAATGTTAATTTAATAAAGAAGAGAAGAGAGGACGTAGAAGCTCGGGTTTTACACACTTGACTACAAGACGGTCCAGAAATAATAATTATGGGAATTATTATTTTCATAATTATTATACTAAGCTAGGGTTTCAAGAGTTGCTGAGAAGCTACAAGTCTTGGGGAAGAAGAAATCTAAGGAAGAAGAGGAGAAGAAAACCTAAACAAAAAAACCCTAGACCCCCACCCTATTAAAACACCTCCACCATCATCATCTAGGATATCACGCCACCCCCCTCTTTCTTCTCTATCTTGATCTCCATCAACTTCCTTCTTCTTCTCCGAAACTCCATCACCATAAAAGCTTCATCATCATCATCATCATCATTACGCTTCATCTCCACCGCTGCCTCACGCCTCCACCATCATCAGCCCATCACACGCCTAACTTTCATCTTCCCCTGCTGAACACATATCACGCAGCTTCATCTTCAAACCTCTCTTCCTCACAATCCCACGACCCCCTCATCTCCTTCACCACCTTCTTCACGCCATCTTCATCCCCACCATACATCATCTTCATCAGCATCTCTCCTCCAGCGACACAACACCACAGCTTCATCATCATCTTCATCGCCATCATCGAGTTCGGTAGCCACCACCTTCATCGCTCTTCTTCACCGTTCTCATCACCGTCATCCCATCGATCATCATCATCACCTCCATCATTCAAAGTAATGTTTTATTATTATTATTATTATTATTATTATTATTATTATTATTAT
>JACYFF010031955.1:47479047-47542188 GCA_017589665.1 Selenicereus undatus | reverse complement strand
CCACCATCCTCCATCATCAAAACCACTAAACATCACCTCCATCTCTACTTTCATCAAGCTGGAAGTGAGTAATCTTAATCTTGATCTTGTTGGTTTTTATTTTTATCGTAGTTTTATTCTTGTTTTGATGTTTTTGATTATTGATCACGACGTTCTGATACCAAACAAGAGTTATTTTGAAGGTGTGATTTTGGGTGGGGAGTCGTGTGAATAGAAAGGAGAAAGGCTTTACAATGAAGGCTGGAAAATTTTAGAAAACAGGGCAATCTTTGTGATTAAACTGGCGATTATCGGCCCATTGAAAAATTATAATTTTGAGTTGCACAAAAATGTTATCGTTACAGGGCGTTTTATTTTCGAAGCCAACTTTTTTCAGCCCATTTTTAAGCCCAACAAGTTTACATGATTGCCCTAGCTATCAACCATGATTTAAGCTTAATCATGGTTAGTAAAAAGCCATTTTTTGAGCCATAAATTCAGCCAAGTGAGACAAGTTAAGAAAATAAAACCAAATTTTCAGCCCAGTTCTCTTTCCCCCTCTCTTTAACCGCCCAGCCACTCCCCTCCCTGCTTTTGCCGCTATTTTGTGTTGTTTTCCGGCGAGCTTGATTGGCTCTGACCCGCCTGGACATCCTAGTACCACTAGCCACCATCCTCATTCAAAACCACTCAACATCACCTCCATCTCTACTTTTATCAAGCTTGAAGTGAGTAATCTAAATCTTGATCTTGGTTTTTATTTTTATCGTAGTTTTTATTCTTGTTTTTATGTTTTTGATTATTGATCATGACCTTTTGATATGAAACAAGAGTTATTTTAAAGGTGTGATTTTGGATGGGGAATCGTGTGAACAGAAAGGAGAAAGGCTTGACAGTGAAGGCTGAAAAATTTCAGAAAACAGGGCAATCTTTGTGATTAAACTGGCAATTATTGGCCCATTGAAAAATCATAATTTTGAGTTATGCAAAAACGTTATCGTTACAGGGCGTTTTATTTTCGAGCCCAACTTTTTTCGGCCCATTTTGAAGCCCAACAAATTCGCATGATTGCCCTAGCTAACAACCATGATTTAAGCTTAATCATGGTTAGTAAAAACTATTGTTTGAGCCATAAATTCAGCCAAGTGGGACAACTTAAGAAAATAAAACAAAATTTTCAGCCCACTTCTCTTTCCCCCCCTCTCTAACCGCCCAACCACTCCCCTCCCTACTTTTGCCACTATTTTGTGGTGTTTTCTGGCCAGCTAGGTTGCCTCTGACCCCCCTCGACATCCTAGTACCACTAGCCACCATCTGCCATCGTCAAAACCACTAAACATCACCTCCATCTCTACTTTTATCAAGCTTGAAGTGAGTAATCTTAATCTTAATCTTGTTGGTTTTTATTTTTATCGTAGTTTTTATTCTTGTTTTGATGTTTTTGATTGTTGATCATGAGGTTTTGATATGAAACAAGAGTTATTTCGAAGGTGTGATTTTGGATGGGGA
This sequence comes from Selenicereus undatus, assembly GCA_017589665.1. Classification (NCBI taxonomy): domain Eukaryota; kingdom Viridiplantae; phylum Streptophyta; class Magnoliopsida; order Caryophyllales; family Cactaceae; genus Selenicereus; species Selenicereus undatus. The sequence goes on along the minus strand of JACYFF010031955.1, from coordinate 47,540,700 downwards.
ATCGTGTGAACAGAAAGAGAAAGGGTTGACAATGAAGGCTGGAAAATTTTAGAAAACCGGGCAATCTTTGTGATTAAACTGGCAATTATCGGCCCATTGAAAAATTATAATTTTGAGTTATGCAAAAACATTATCATTACAGGGCGTTCTATTTTCGAACCCAACTTTTTTCGGCCCATTTCAAAGCCCAACAAGTTTGCATGATTGCCCTAGCTAACAACCATGATTTGAGCCTAATCATGGTTAGTAAAAAGCTATTTTTTGAGCCATAAATTCAGCCAAGTGAGACAAGTTAAGAAAATACAACAAATTTTCAGCCCACTTCTCTCTCCCCCCTCTCTCTAACCGCCCCGCCCCTCAACTCCCTGCTGGTTCCGTTATTTTATGGTGTTTTTCAGCCAGCTAGGTTGCCTTCGATTCCCCCTCGACATCCTAGTACCACTAGCCACCATCCTCCATAATCAAAACCACTAAACATCACCTCCATCTCTGCTTTTATTAAGCTTGAAGTGAGTAATCTTAATCTTGATCTTGTTGGTTTTGATTTTTATCGTAGTTTTTATTCTTGTTTTTATGTTTTTGATTGTTGATCATGATGTTTTGATACGAAACAAGAGTTATTTTGATGTTGATCATGTTGAAGTTGAGCTGGGAGCATGTTAGGTTTAGGGTTATTCATAATCATGCAACCTTTAAGTGGGAATCTTGGATTCTTGTATTTGATTTAGGGGCTTTGATCTCTAATAATGTTATGAGGATGTTCTTGGTGATCTTGGATGAAGTGGAAGTTGGCCAAAAGTTAAGGTTTTATTGATTATGCAAGGGTTTAACCTTCCTTTGATACAAGCATTTTATTAGTGTATATTTGATTGAAAAACGATCTTTGATGTACATGATTTGAAGGTGTGATGGTTTTGTATGATGATGGGAATGACCAAAGCTTTGTTTCAAGATTTGAAGGTGTGATTTTCGATGGGGAATCGTGTGAACAGAAAGGACAAAGGCTTGATAGTGAAGGCTGGAAAATTTTAGAAAACAAGGCAATCTTTGTGATTAAACTATTAATTATCGGCCCATTGAAAAATTATAATTTTGAGTTACGCAAAAACGTTATCATTACAGGGCGTTTTATTTTCGAACCCAACTTTTTTCGGCCCATTTTGAAGCGCAACAAGTTTGCATGATTGCCTAGCTAACTACCATGATTTAAGCTTAATCATGATTAGTAAAAAGCTATTTTTTGAGCCATAAATTCAGCCAAGTGAGACAAGTTAAGAAAATATAACCAAATTTCCATCCCACTTCTCTCTCCCCTTTCTCTCTAACCGCCCAACCTTTCCCCTCCCTGCTGTTGCTGCTATTTTATGGTGTTTTTCAGCCAGCTAGGTTGCCTCTGACCCCCCCTCGACATCCTAGTACCACTAGCCACCATCCTCCATCATCAAAACCACTAAACATCACCTCCATCTCTACTTTTTTCAAGCTTGAAGTGAGTAATCTTAATCCTGATCTTGTCGGTTTTCATTTTTATTGTAGTTTTTATTCTTGTTTTGATGTTTTTAATTGTAGATCACGATGTTTTGACACGAAACAAGAGTTATTTTCATGTTGATCATGTTGAAGTTGAGTTGGGAGCATGTTACGGTTGGGGTTATTCATAATCATGCAACCTTTAAGTGGGAACCTTGGATTCTTGTGTTTGATTTGGTGGCTTTGATCTCTAATGATGTTATGAGGACGTTCTTAGTGATCTTGGATGAAGTGAAAGTTGGCCAAAAGTTAGGGTTTTATTGATTATGCAAGGGTTTAACGTTCCTTTGATACAAGCAATTTTTGGTAATTATCAGCCTAGTGAAAAATTATGATTTTTGGTTAGTCGATAGGTCATTGTGTTGGCTTTCAAATGCCTTTTGAATTGCCTTAACCCAAGGTCTTTAGAAAATGTTATGGTCGTTTTACTCGAACTGTGCAGGTTAGACCAAAACTGATATACTTGTGTTCTAGCCCCATTTTAGCAACCCTGTGATGTGAATCGTGTTTTCTGTTCTAAATGAAAGATTTTCAGGACTTCTTAAACTTCCAATATTGGGGTTTTGGGTCTCAATAGGAGATTGAAAGACTAAGTTACAAGTAATTTATTTTAGTCCTTGTTACTCTCTTACTTTCCTTTTACTAACTTATTATCTATGAAAATAAAAATATTTGCTAATTATATGTTCCTGTCATGATATTTTGAGCAGAGTCAGGGCCTCATCTATCATTTCCTTCCCTTTTGTGCATAATCCCATTTCAGTGAATTTCATTAAAAGTACCAGGTAGATTCATTGCATGTATCTTTAGAAATCAGCACGTATTTATCAAAATTATAATGTTTTGGTAAGTACATCAATGAATCAGTTTAATCAGTGATTTGCCACATAATTAGTGACCCCATCGGTTCTCAGTTACAGGGCATTGCCCTTCAGTTACCCACGCGGCGTTAGGCCAGGTCCCCCGATCGACTTGGCATGTGTACACCTATCCACATATCGTAACAGTTACCAGGGGTTAGCTATCAGATAATAATCACCAATGCAGTATTATATTAATCTCATTGCCTATTTTAAATTAAAATGAATGGCAATATGGGCCCAATCAGTTTTTCAATGATCATTTAACAATACGGGGATGCACGTACTAAGCTTCGGCTCACAGTTCAAAATGTTTTCATGTTTTGTTTTCGAAAAATGTTAAGTGAATCTCCCTTAGGCGGGTAGGACAATTGAAGGTGATAAGTGAGCAAGAAATTCAAAACAAAAAGGGAATAGTGTTGTGTTAGTGCTGAGACGTTTCGAGCACTGTATTTTAGATTTTGATGTTAAAGCTATATACTATACAAGAGTTACTATATTTTGATGTAAACCCTGGAATAGTTATATGGTTTGACGTTAGAAGTGTTTATATATAGTTTGAGGGGTTGTAGTTGTGTTAATGCCTTCCAATGGTAAGCATTAATTAGCGTTGCTAAATTTATTATTTAAAAGCAAAGCCTTGTCCTTTTTGGACGACGGTAATGCCCTGATCATTTATGATAATACTTGAAATTGGTGAAACTATCAAAGAGAATGAAAAATATGTACATTTGGGGCATTACAGATTTGGTATCAGAACTAGGTTTTGATTTTTCCTGATGGGATACGGAGTATGAAGTTTAGATATAGGAGGGCGGGAAGGGTTATTAGTAAAGAATATTGTATGTTATTAGAGACTTGTGATATTAGAAATGCATGTTGCTTATCTTCTATATGCCCCTCATTTGTGTTTTCCTTGCTATATGGATCCCTATGCAATCAACATGATGCCTGGTACATCTGTGGCCACTCACATTTCAGTATTGCATGCTAGTATTATAACTCATGCACAGGACCCTTTCTCTGAGTTTCATAACATCACGGTCCGTGCACACAGATTGTTATGGTCCTTACCGACAGTTGATTCGTGGGTAGAAATCAGACTCCGTTATCATCATTTCATGATAACAGGGAACCCAGGCTGGGACAGACCAAGGTTCCAGGTCTAGGGGGCTTGGGCTACCATCACTTAAGAGTTGTTGTTAACGGAGGAGTTTAAGAAAAGGGGGCTTACTGTAGAGACTCTTCAGCATGCCTTTCCGTTATGTTAAGCACATCCCCCGGCTGTACCACCTACACCAGCACAGGGGCCACCTTCGCCTCCTGCTCTGGGCACGCCACTGATGTCCGACAATCCTAGGGAGGCTCACATGGTGGTGGATCTCCCTAATACACCAGAGATTGTGGTAGTTAGTTATGAGGACGAGGCCATGGAGGATTTCGAGGGCCATCTGAAAGAGGAGGATGATCCCGAGTAGGATCATGACATTGATAAGGCAGTGGTGGAACAACAGTGGGATCAGGAGCTTGACAAGATGATAGTGGAGCAGCAGGTTGAGAAGGAGGCTGACGAGGTAGAGTTAGGAGTGTCGGACAGCAGCTTCGACTCGGGTGAGGAGTCGGAGGATGAGTTCGACCCAGATTACGATCCGTCTAAGGATCATTAGGTTGTTTCCGGATTGCACCTTGTTTCAAGATTGCACCTGAGTGGGTTACATTTTGAGCCATGTATGTATATGTATGGTATGGTTGGATTGGATAGTTGTGTTTTGTGTAGCATATGACATTGTATATAGTTTGTCCAATCCTCTCTGACTGTGATGACATGCTCCGTTTTTCTTTTTAGTCATGTGACGAATTTAGTGTCTTGGGGCTAGTTAGTGTTTGGGGTTGAGGTAGGAGTCAAAACTGACTTTTCCTAGTCAGTTAGATGTGATATGTTTTGCTGATTATGTATATAAACAGGCAGCTATGTATGTAAATAAGAAGTTATGAAACGATATAATGAAGCTTTGGGTTTGTTTTCAATAATATTTGAGTTATATTAAATGTATTTATTGGGCATGCTTATCTTACATGTTTGGGTATTCCAGTGATTGAATTATTTTGTTTGATGTATGATCAGAATGTCCGAATCAGTGCACAATAATGCAGAGGTTTATATAGAGGAAATCTCGGATCATGGCAAGGGATTGGGTGATCAAGCCTCCCATCATGTGCCGCCAAAGTTTAGACAAATTCCACCAATCCCTCATGAGTTAGCTAACGACATTGGGGACCCGAACTACTAGCCAGCCTTAGTAGCTGAACTGATGCAGCGGATTCCCCAAGTACCCACTGAAACTCCTCTTAAAGAGGATAAATTAGTAGATAGGGTACCACAACGCAACCCTAAAGTGTATGATGGAACTTATAATCCAGTAGAATTGGACGAATGGGTAAGGGGAATGAAGAAAATTTTTACAGTGGCAGAGGTGCCAAAAGAAAAAAAAGTAAACATTGGGACGTATTATTTGATTGGTGAAGCTAATGTTTACTGAAACACTGTTAAGGGTAAGCTCGTAGGGCCTTAATTCACCTAGAGTAAATTCATGAGTGAGTTGAGTTCAAAATTTTACCCAGTTGTGGTACAAAGGCAAAGAAGAAAGAGTTTATGGAGCTGAAAATGAGTGGCAACATGACTATGATGCAATATGCCAATAAGTTCACAGAACTATCCAGGTTTGTTCCTGAGTTAATATCATATGAAAGGCTGAAGATGAGAAGGTTTGAAGAGGGTTTGGCCTTCTATATTCAGAATCAGTTAGCTGGGTAACCAATTTTGACCTACCAAGAGGTATATGAGTGAGCTGCTGAAGTGCAGCAAGTAAAGATAGAGTTGAGAGCCCTGAACCCAATCAACTAAAAGAGAAAGGGGTTTGAGCGAGGAACTCCGAGTGAGAGTGTGAACCAGAAGAAACCTTCTCCCGCTCCTCCCAAGAGTCGTTTGGCAGACTCAACAGAGCCTTGTGCGAAATGCTGAAAAACAAATCACACCATCCCTGAATGTTGAGTAGGAACTAATAAGTGCATGTGGTATGGAATCCCTGAACACCTTATTACTGCATGCCTCTGAAGGATGAAGGTTGTAGACAAAGGTGCTGCAAAACCCTTGGCCCCACCACCAAGGCATGCAGCAGTAGGACGAGCGTATGTAATGAGCAAGAAGAAAGCTCCACCTCCGGTACGACAGTCAGTGGAACTTTCTTTTTAAATTCAAAACTATTTTGTGTATTATTTGATTCGGGTACTACTCATTGATTTATATCCATCCGATCTGCCATGCAATTGAACCTTGAGGATAGGAGGATGCAAACCAATTATAGGATTAAGCTACGCAACGATTATGTGATTGAGTGCTCCATCTCTTATAATCTTATTCCCATTGCCATCGGTGGAATCACGTTCCCTGTGGATTTCATTCAATTTGATTTGTTTAATTTTGATATCATTCTGGGAATGAATTCGCTACACACCTATGGAGCTAAGATTGACTGTGAGTATCTTAAGGTTATTTTGAAGGATGAAAAAGGGAGAGAAGTATGTTTCTAGGGGCGGAGAGAGGAAGAACCTTGTCCCTTGATTTCTGTTACAAAAGTAAACAAGTTGTTGTGTCAGGGGTGTATTAGATATTGGTGGTACGCTATCGACACCAGAACAAAAAAAGAGAAAGCAGAAAATATTCCTGTAGTTTGTGAGTTTGGAGATGTTTTCCCAGAGGAATTACCAGGATTACCGATGCAGAGGGAAATTGATTTTGGAATTGTATTAACCCCTAGTGCTGAACCTATCTCCAAAGCCCCATATCGTATGGCCCTAACTGAACTTAAGGAATTGAAGATTCAGTTAGATGAGCTGTTGCAGAAGGGCTTTATTAGGCTAAGTGTGTCACCATGGGGTGCCCCCGTGTTGTTCGTAAAGAAAAAGGATGGAACCTTAAGGCTATGTATTAACTACAGGGAGTTGAACATGATCACCATAAAAAACAAGTACCTTTTGTTGCGGATAGATGACCTATTTGACCAACTGCAAGGAGTAGGAGTCTTCTCTAAAATTGATATAGGGTTACGGTACCATCAACTCAGGATTAAACCTGAAGATATCTCTAAGACTGCGTTTAGGACCAGGTATGGTCATTGTGAGTTTACAGTAATGCCGTTTGGCCTCAACAATGCCCCTACAGCTTTCATGGATCTTATGAACAGAGTCTTCAGACCCTACTTAGAGAAGTTTATAATAGTGTTCATAGATGTCATCCTTATCTATTCTAAGGACAACGAGGAATATGCTGATCATTTGACAATGGTGTTACAAACCTTGAGGGAGCATCAACTTTGTGGAAAATTAAAGAAGTGTGAATTTTGGTTGGAAGAAGTGGTGTTCTTAGGTCATGTAGTTACAAAAGAAGGAATCAAAGTTGACCCCCAGAAGGTGAAGGCAATCATGGAGGGTCAAGGCCCACTAACGTCACTGAGACTAGCCGACTGTAATCGAAGGTTCGTCAAGGGCTTTTCAAAAATAGCTTCGTCCCTGACCAATCTGCTGAAGAAAGCGAACAAATTTGAGTGGACAGAGAAGTGTGAAAGAGCCTTTCAGGAGTTAAGGCAGTGATTAACTACCGCCCCAATCCTAATGCTACCAGTAGAAGGTAAGGAGTAAACCACCTATAGTGATGCTTCAAAGAATGGTTTGGGGTGTGTACTCATGCAAGAAGACAAGGTAGTAGCTTATGCCTCTCGACAACTCAAGCCTTATGAGAAAAATTACCCCACCCATGACTTGGTGTTAGCAGCCGTGGTCTTTGCATTGAAAATTTGAAGACATTACTTATATGGGACACCATGCAAGATCTATACTGATCACCAAAGTCTGAAGTATATCTTCACCCCGAAGGAGCTCAATTTGAGACAACGGTGTTGGCTTGCGTTGCTTAAAGACTATGATTTGCCCATTCAATATCACCCAGGAAAAGCAAATGTTGTAGTAGATGCCCTGAGTAGGAAGGCATAACCCAGCCTAAGCACTGTGGTGATTACCTAGTTAAGCCTTTTGAGAGAGCTTGAGGACTTGGGAATTCAACTAGTGTCCCATAGGCAAGCACATGTTCAATTATCAGCACTTACCATACAGCCTGCCATCATGGAGGAAATTCGAGTGAACTAGGAAAGTGATCATGAACTCCAAAGAATAAAATAAAACTTTGACAAAGGAAAGTCTCCTGGGCTTGTAGTACATGAGGATGGGACTATGCGATTCCAGAATCACCTACGTGAACCCAGAAAAGAGGAATTGAGGAAACAGATCCTAGAGGAGGCTTCCAATACTCGCTACTCGGTGCATCTCAGATGTACCAAGATGTACGGAGACATAAGACAATACTTTTGGTGGAATAATATGAAGAAGGAGGTTGTAGAACATGTAGACAAGTGTCTAACCTGCCAGAAGGTTAAAGCGGAGCATCAACTCCCCGTGGGCGAATTGCGACCCCTAGAAACTCCTACTCGGAAGTGGGATTCAATCTCAATGGACTTTGTTATGGGTTTACCCCTTTCTGCCTCGAAGAAGAATGCTATCTGGGTCATAGTTGACCGACTTCCCAAGTCGGCCCATTTTCTGCCAATTAGGGATACTTGGGGAGTTGAGAAACTGCTCAATTGTATGTTAAAGAGATAGTCCGCCTACACACGATTCTCTTAGACATAGTGTAAGATAGGGATCAAAGATTCCAAACCCATTTTTGGCAAGCACTTCAAAAGGCCTTTGGGACCAAATTGAACTTTAGCAGCTCTTATCACCCTTAAACAGATGGGCAAATTAAAAGAGTGAATAAAATTTAGAGGACATGTTAAGAGCTTGTGTATTAGAGTTCAAAGAGAAATGGGAAGAAGGTTTACCATTGGTGTAATTTTCTCATAACAATAGCTACCAATCCACCTTCAAAATGGCCCCGTTTGAAGCTTTATATGGGAGAAAATGTAGAATTCCACTTTGCTGTAGTGATTTGGATGAGGTATTGATCATAGGTCCCAAAATGATCTAGGAAACCGTTGAAACAGTAAGAAAAATGCGGGAGCATATTAAGGTTGCCTAGAGTCGGCAAAAAAGTTATGCAGACAAGAGAAGGAGGCCTTCTTAGTTTCAAGTAGGAGACAAAGTTTTTCTGAAAGTTTCGCCAACTAAGGGTATCAAGAAGTTCGGAGGACGAGGGAAACTGAGTCCAAGATATATAGGACCATATGAAATCATTGAAAAGTTAAATCCCGTAGCTTATCGCCTGGATCTGCTAGTAGAACTTGAACACATACATAACATGCTTCACATCTCTCAGCTCATAAAGTATATCCCATATCCAAATCAGACCATTGCATCTGAACCTATTGAAATCACTGCGGATTTAGTATATGATGAGTAGCCAATCCAAATACTAGATCGCAGGATTAAGTAGTAGGGCAACAAGAAGATACCTCTAGTAAAAGTGCTATGGTCAAATCATATATCCCAAGAAGCTACTTGGGAGACTGAAGAGGAAATGAAAACCAAATACCCACAATTATTTGAGGTAATTTTGCATTACATGGTAAAGTTCATAAGTTTCGAGGATGAAACTCTTTAAAGGGGGAAGGCTGTAATAGCCTAATCCTAAATTATGTTTATTTATTTAATCACCTCATGTTAATAATTTTCTCAAATTTATTTATCGAATTTAATCATCCCGGTGGAAAAATTTTATTTGGGCCCTCACTTGGCAATTCGGGTTTTATTTATTTATTTAATTATTAACGAAAACATTGGAAGAATTGATAGTAGGCCTAACAAGTTTAATCTAAGTAAATTATTTTGTTGGTCGTAACATTACGAAAATTTATTCTTGAGTTACACAAAAATGTTATCGTTATGGGGCATTTTATTTCCGAACCCAACTTTTTTTGGCCCAATTTGAAGCCCAACAAGTTTACATGATTACCCTAGCCAACAACCATGATTTAAGCTTAACCATGGTTAGTAAAAATCTACCTTTGGAGCTATAAATTCCGCCAAGTGACACAAGTCAAGAAAATACAACAAAACTTTCAACCCACTTCTATTTCCTTTCTCTCTCCAGTCGGCCGGCCGCTCCCCTCCCTATTGTTGCTGCTATTTTGTGGTGTTTTTTGGCCAACTAGGTTGCCTCCAACCATCCCCCAACATCCTAGTACCACAAGCCGCCATCCTCCATCATCAAAACCACTAAACATCACATCCATCTCTACTTTTATCAAGCTTGAAGTGAGTAACCTTAATCTTGATCTTGTTGGTTTTGATTCTTGTTTTGATGTTTTTGATTGTTGATCATGATGTTTTGATAAGAAACAAGAGTTATTTTGATGTTGATAATGGTGGAGTTGAGTTGGGAGCATGTTAGCGTAAGTGTAATTCATAATCATGCAAGCTTTAACTGGAGAGTTTGTTTTTCTCGGATTCTTGTATTTGATTTGGTTGTTTTAATCTCTAATAATGTTATGCGGATGTTCTTGGTGATCTTGGATGAAGTGGAAGTTGGCCAAAAGTTAGAGTTCTATTGATTACGCAAGGGTTTAACCTTCCTTTGATCGCATGTTATTAGTGTATATTTGATTGAAACACGATCTTTGATGTACATGATTTTGAAGTGAAATTGAGTGTGATGGTTTTGTATGGTGATGGGAAGAACAAAAGCCTTGTTTCATGACTTTAAGGTGTGATTTTGGATGGGAATCGTGTGAAAAGAAAGGACAAAGGCTTGATAGTGAAGGTTGGAAATTTTTAGAAAACTGGGCAATCTTTGTGATTAAAGTGATAATTATCCGCCCATGGAAAAATTATAATTTTGAGTTACGCAAAAACGTTATCGTTACGAAGCGTCTTATTTCCGAACTCAACTTTTTTCCAATTTGAAGCCCAACAAGTTTGCATGATTACCCTAGCTAACAACCAGGATTTACGCTTAATCATGGTTAGTAAAAAGCTACTTTTTGAGCTATAAATTCAGCCAAGTGAGACAAGTCAAGAAAATACAACCCTCTCTCCTCTCTCTCTCTCTATCCAGCCAGCCCGCCCCCCTCCCCGCTATTGTTGTTGTTTTGTGGTGTTCTTTGGCTAGCTAGGTTGCCTCCGACTAGCCCCCGACAGCCTAGTACCACTAGCCACCATCCTCCATCATCAAAACCACTAAACATCACCTTCATCTCTACTTTTATCAAGCTTGAAGTGAGTAACCTTAATCTTAATCTTGTTGGTTTTGATTTTTATCTTAGTTTTAATTTTTGTTTTGATGTTCTTGATTGTTGATCATGATGTTTTGGTAAGAAACAAGAGTTATTTTGTTGTTGATCATGGTGGAGTTGAGTTGGGAGCATGTTAGGGTTAGGGTTGTTCATAATCATCCAAGCTTTAAGTGGGAAGTTTGTTTTTTCTTGGATTCTTGTATTTGATTTAGTGGGTTTATTCTCTAATAATGTTATGAGGATGTTCTTAGTGATCTTGGATGAAGTGGAAGTTGGACAAAAGTTAGGGTTTTTTTTTTATTATGCAAGGGTTTAACCTTCCTTTGAGGCAAGCATGTTATTAGTGTATATTTGATTGAAAAATGATCTTTGATGTACATGATTTGAAAGTGAAATTGAGTGTGATGGTTTTCTATGGTGATGGGAAGGACCAAATCCTTGTTTCATGACTTTAAGGTGTGATTTTGGATGGGGAATTGTGTGAAAAGAAAGGAGAAAGGCTTGACGGTGAAGGCTGAAAAATTTCAGAAAACAGGGCAATCTTTGTGATTAAACCAGTAATTATTAGCCCATTGAAAAATTATGGTTTTTGGTGAGTAGATAATTTAGTGTGGTAGATTTCAAATTCCTTTTGCATCTCCACAATGCGAGGTCTCTGGAAAAAGTTATAGCCGTTTTACCTGAACGGCGTAGGTTAGATGAAAACTGACATAGTTGTATTCTAGCCCCTTTTTGGGAACCCTATTGTGAGAATCACTTTTTGTGCTCTAAATGAAAGCTTTTCAGGACTTCTTAAGCTTCCAATATTGGGGTTTTGGTTCTCAATCGAAGATCGGAAGACTAAGTTACAAGTCATTTATTTTAGCCCTTGTTACCGTCTTACTTTCCTTTTACTAACTTATCTATGAAAATAAAAATATTTGCTAATTATATGTTCCTATCATGATATTATGAATAGAGTCAGGGTCTAATCTATCATTTCCTTCCCTTTCTGTGCATAATCCCATTTCAATGAATTTCATTAAAATATCAGGTACGTTCATTACCTGTATCTTTAGAAATCAACACGTATTTATCAAAATTATAATTTTTTAGTAAGTATATCAATGAATCAGTTTAATCAGTGATTTACCACATAATTAGTGACCTGATCAGTTATAAGTTACAAGGCATTGCCGTTCAGTTACCCGTGCGGCTTCAGGCCAGGTCTCCCGATCGACTTGGCAGGTGTACACCTATGCACAGATCGTAACACTTACCAGAGGTTCACTATTAGATAATAACTAGCAGTGCAGTATTATATTCATCTCATTCTCGGCTTAAATTAAAATGAATTGTAATGCGAGCCCAATCAGTTTTTCAATGATCATTTAACAATACAGGGATGCATGTACTAAGCTTCGGCTCACAGTTCGAAATGTTTTCATGTTTTGTTTTAAGAAAATGTTCAGTGAATCGCCAGCATGCTGGAAAGGTGATTGAAGGTTATAAGTGAGCTAGAAAGTCACAACAAAAAGGTAATAGTGGTGTGTTAGTGTTGAGATGTTTTGAGTGCTGTATTTCATATTTTGATGTTAAAGCTATATACTGTACAAGAGTTACTATATTTTGATGTAAACTCTAGAATAGTTATATGGTTTGATGTTAGAACTGTTTATATATAGTTTAATGGGTTGTAATTATCTGAATGCCTTTTGATGGTGAGCATTGATTAGCGTTGCTAAATTTATTATTTTCAAGAAAATTCTTGTCCTTTTTGGATGGCGGTAACACCCTGAACATTTGGGATAATACTTCAAACTGGTGAAAATATCGAAGAGAATGAAATCAGCGAAATATGTACATTTGGGGCGTTAGAGATTTGGTATCAGAGCCAGATTTTGATTTTTTCTGCTGGGATACGGAGTATGAAGTTTAGATATAGGAGGGCGAGAAGAGTTATTAGTAGAGAATATCATATATTATTAGAGACTTGTGATATTAGAAATGCATGTTGCTTATCTTCTATATGCCCCTCATTTGTGTTTTCCTTGGTAGATGGATCCCTATGCAATCAACATAATGCCTGGTACATCTGTGGCCACTCGCATTTCACTATTGCATGCTAGTATTATAACTCACGCACAGGGCCCTTTCTTTGAGTTTCATAGCATCGCGGTCCGTGCACACAGATTGCTATGATCCTTACTAACAGTTGATCCATGGGTAGAATTTAGACTCCGTTATCATCATTCAATGATAACGGGGAACCCAGGTTGTGACGGACCCAAGTTCTAGGTCCAGGCGGCTTGGGCTACCATCACCTCATAGTTGTTGTTGAGGGAAGAGTTTGAGCAGTGGGGGCTCACTATGGAGACTCTTCAGCATGCATTTTCGTTATGTCAACCACTTCCCCCGGCTGTACCACCAGCACTAGCGTAGGGGCCACCTTCACCACCTGCTCCAGGCACCCTACTAATGCTCAATAGTCATGGGGAGGCTCGCGTGGTGGTGGATCTCCCTAATACACCAGAGATTGTGGTAGTTAGTTCTAAGGACAAGGCCATGGAGGATTTAGAAGGCCATCGGGAGGAGGAAGATGATCCTAAGGAGGATCAACACATTGATGCAGCAGTGGTCGAGCAACAATGGGATTAGGAGATTGACGAGATGATAGTGGAGCAGCAGGTTGAGCAAGAGGCTGACGAGGTACTGTAAGGAGTGTAAGACAGCAGCTTTGACTCGGGTGAGGAGCCGGAGGATGAGTCTGGCCCATATTACGATCCGTCTAGGGATTGTTAGGTTGTTTCTGGACTGCACCTTGTTTCAGGATTGCACCTGAGTGGGTTACATTTTGAGCCCTGTATGTATATATATGGTATAGTTGGATTGGATAGTTGTATTTTGTGTAGCGTATGACATTGTCTATAGTTAGTCCAATCCTCTCCGATCGTGATGACATGTTCCATTTCTCTTTTTGGCTATGTGATAGATCTAATGTCTGGGGGCTAGTTAGTGTTTGGGGTTAAGGTAGGACTCAAAACTGACTTTGCCTAGTCAGTTAGATGTGATATGTTTAGCTGATCATGTATATAAACAGACAGCTATATATGTAAATAAATAGTTATGAAATTATATAATGAAGCTTTTGGGTTTGTTTTCAACAATATTTGAGTTATATTAAATGTATTTTTTGGGCATGATTATCTTACATGTTTGAGTATTCCAATCATTGAATTGTTTCGTTTAATGTATGATCAGAATGTCGGAATCAGTGCACAACAATGTAGAGGTTCATATAGAGGAAATCGCATATAGTGGCTAGGGATCGGGTGATCAAGCCTCCCATAATGTGCCACCAAATTTTGGTCAAATACCACCAATCCCTCTTGAGTTAGCTAACAACATTGGGGATCTGAACTGCTGGCCAACCTTAGTAGCTGAACTGATGAAGCGGATTCCCCAAGTACTCACTGAAACCCCTTATAAAGAGAATAAATTAGCAGATAGGGTAGCATGATGCAACCCTAAAGTGTCTGATGGAATTTATAATCCGGTAGTATATGAGCAATGGGTAAGGGGAATGGAGAAAAGTTTTACAGTGGTAGAGGTGCCGGAAGAAAAGAAAGTAAACATTGGGACGTATTATTTGATTAGTGAAGCTGATATTAGCTAAAACACTATTAAGGATAAACTCATAGGGCCTAAATTCACTTGGAGTAAATTCCTAAGTGAGTTGAGGTCAAAATTTTACCCAGTTGTGGTCCACAGGTAAAAGGAGAAAGAGTTTATGGAGCTGAAAATGAGTGGCAACATAACTGTGATACAGTATGCCAGTAAGTTCACAAAATTATCCAGGTTTGTTCCTAAGTTAGTATCATTTAAAAGGCTGAAGATGAGAAGGTTTGAAGAGGGTTTGGCCTTGTATATTCGGAATCAGTTAGCTAGGCAACCAATTTTGGCCTACCAAAAGCTATATGAGCGAGCTGCTAAAGTGGAGCAAGTAAAGACAGAGTTGAGAGCCCTAAACCCAATCAACCAAAAGAGACAGGGGTTTGAGCGAGGAACTCCGAGTGAGAGTGTGAACCAGGAGAAAGCTTCTCCCACTCCTCCCAAGAGTCATCTGGCAGGCTTGATAGAGCTCTGTTTGAAATGCGGAAGAACAAATCACTCCACCCCTGAATGCTGAGTATGAATGACTAAGTGCATATGGTGTGGAAGCCCTGAACACCTTGTTGCTGCATGCCCTCGAGGGATGAAGGCTATAGACAAATGTGCAGCAAAACCCTTTGCCCCACGTCGCCAAGGGACCCCACCACCAAGGCCTGTAGAAGGTGGATGAGAGTATGTAATGAGCAAGAAGGAAGTTGCGACCTCCGGTACGGTAGCTACTGGAACTCTCTTTTTAAATTCAAAACCATTTTGTCTGTTATTTGATTCGGGTGCTACTCATTCATTTCTATCCATCCGATCTGTCATGCAATGGAACCTGGAGGATAGGAGGACAGAAACCAATTATAGGATCAAGGTACCCAACGATTCTGTGATTGAGTGCCACCATCTCCTGTAAACTTGTTCTCATTACCATTGGTAGAACCACCTTCCCTGTGGATTTGATTCATCTGATTTTGATATCATTCTAGGAATGAATTGCCTGCACACCTATGGAGCTAAGATTAACTGTGAGGATCTTAAGGTTATTTTGAGGGATGAAAAAGGGAGAGACGTATGTTTCTATGGGCAGAGAGAGGAAAAACCTTGTTCCTTGATTTCTGCTATAAAAGCAAATAAGTTGTTGTCAGGAGTGTATTGAATATTTGTGTTACACTATCGACACCTGAACAAAAGTAGAGAAAGCAGAAAATATTCCTGTAGTTTGTGAGTCTGAAGATGTTTTCCTTGAGGAACTACCAGGATTACCCTCGTATAGGGAAATTGATTTTGGTATTGAATTAACCCCTGGTGCCTAACCTAGTTCCAAAGCCCCATATAATATGGCCCCAACTGAGCTTAAGAAACTGAAGATTCATATGGAGGAATTGTTCTAGAAGGGCTTTATTAGGCCAAGTGTGCCACCATGGGCTGCCCCCGTATTGTTCGTAAACAAAAAGAATTAAACCTTAAGGCTATGTATTGACTACAGGGGGTTAAACAAGATCACCATCAAAAACAAATGCCCTTTGCTACGGATAGTTGACCTGTTTGACCAACTGTAAGGACCAGGAGTCTTCTCTAAGATTGATCTGAGGCCAGGGTACCATCAACTTAGGATTAAACTTGAAGATATCCCTAAGACTACATTTAGGACCAGGTATGGTCTTTACGAGTTTATAGTAATGTCGTTTGGCCTCACCAATGCCCCCGCAACTTTCATGGATCTTATTAACAGAGTCTTCAGAACCTACTTAGACGTGTTTATAGTAGTGTTCATACATGACATCCTTATCTATTCTAAGTACAAGGAGGAACATGCTAATCATTTGAGGATGGTGTTACAAACCCTGAGGGAGCCTCAACTTTATGGAAAAATTAAAGAAGCGTGAATTTTGGTTAGAAGAAGTGGTGTTCTTAGGTCATGTCGTTACAAAAGAACGAATCAAAACTGAGCCCAAGAAGGTGAAGGCAATCACATAATGGTCAAGGCTATAATTGAAATTTTCTGGGTTTAGCGGGGTATAACTGAAGGTTCATCAAGGACTTTTCGAAAATAGCTTCGCCCCTGACCAATCTGCTGAATAAAGTGAATAAATTTGAGTTGACAGAGAACTGTGAAAGTGTCTTTCAGGAGTTAAGGCAATGACTAACTACCGCCCCAATCATAATCGTACCAGTGGAAGGTAAGGGGTATACCATCTATAGTGATGGTTCAAGGAACTGTTTGGGGTGTGTACTAATGCAAGAAGACAAGGTAGTAGCTTATGCCTCTCGACACCTCCAGCCTTATGAGAAACATTACCGCAACCACGACCTGGAGTTAGCAGCCATGGTCTTTGCATTGAAAATTTGGAGACACTACTTATATGGGATACCATGCAGGATCTATACTGACCATCAAAGTCTGAAGTATACCTTCACCCAGAAAGAGCTCAATTTAAGACAACAGCGTTGGCTTGAGTTGCTCAAAAGGGGTATACCATTAGTGATGGTTTAAAGAACTGTTTGGGGTGTGTACTGATGCAAGAAGACAAGGTAGTAGCTTATGCCTCTCGATAGCTCCAGCCTTGTGAGAAACATTACCGCAACCATGACTTGGAGTTAGCAGCCGTGGTATTTGCATTGAAAATTTGGAGACACTACCTATATGGGATACCATGCAAGATCTATACCGACCATCGAAGTCTGAAGTATACCTTCACCTAGAAGGAGCTCAATTTAAGACAACGGTGTTGGCTTGAGTTGCTCAAAAAATTTGATTTGCAGATTCAATATCATCAAGGAAAAGCAAATGTTATAGTAGATGCCCTAACTAGGAAGGTGCAACATAGCCCAGACACTGTGGTGATTACCTAGTTGAGTCTCTTGAGAGAGCTTGAAGAGTTGGGAATTCAACTAGTGTCCCATAGGCAAGCACTTGTTCAATTATCAGCACTTACCTTACAACCTTCCATTGTGGAGGAAATTCGAGTGAACCAGGAAATCGATCCTAAACTCCAAAGAATAAAACAAAATTTAGAGAAAGGAAAGTCTCCTGGATTTGTAGTACTTGAGGATGGGACCCTGCGATTCCAGAATTGCCTATGTGCACCCAGAAAAAAGGAATTGAGGAAACAGGTCCTAGAGGAGGGTCATAATACTCGCTACTCAGTACATCTCGGAGGTACCAAGATGTACCGAGACTTAAGACAATACTTTTGGTGGAATAATATGAAGAAAGAGGTTGTAGAATTTGTAGACAAGTGCCTAACCTGCCAGAAGGTTAAAGTGGAGAATCACCGTCCAGTGGGTGAATTGCGACCCCTAGAAATTCCCACTTGGAAGTAGGATTCAATCTCAATGGACTTTGTTATGGGTTTACCCCTTTCTGCCTCGAAGAAGAATGCTATCTAGGTCATAGTTGACTGACTTACCAAGTCAGCCCATTTTCTGCCAATTAGGGATACTTGGGGAGTTGAGAAACTAGCTCAATTATATGTTAAAGAGTTAGTTCGCCTGCATGGGATTCCCTTAGACATAGTGTCAGATAGGGATCAAAGATTCCAAGCCCATTTTTGGCAAGCACTTCAAGAGGCCTTTGGGACCAAATTGAACTTTAGTAGCTCTTATCACCCTAAGACAGATGGGCAAACTGAAAGAATGAATCAAATTCTAGAGGATATATTAAGAGCTTGTGTATTAGAGTTCCAAGGGAAATGGGAAGACGATTTATTGGTGGTGGAATTTTCATATAACAATAGCTACCAATCCACCATCAAAATGGTCCCTTTTGAAACCACTAAACATCACCTCCATCGCTTCTTTTATCAAGCTTGAAGTGAGTAATCTTAATCTTGATCTTGTTGGTTTTTTTTTTTATCTTTGTTTTGATTCTTTTTTTGATGTTTTTGATTGTTGATCATGATGTTTTGATAAGAAACAAGAATTACTTTGATGTTGATCATGGTGGAGTTGAGTTGGGAGTATGTCAGGGTTAGGATTATTCATAATCATGCAAGCTTTAAGTGAAAAGTTTGTTTTTCTTGGATTCTTGTAATTGATTTAGTGGTTTTAATCTCTAATAATGTTACGAGTATGTTCTTGGTGATCTTGGATGAAGTGGAAGTTGGCCAAAAGTTAGGGAAATTATGCAAGGGTTTAACCTTCCTTTGATAGCAAGCATGTTATTAGTGTATATTTGATTGAAAAATGATCTTTGATGTGCATAATTTTGAAGTGAAATTGAGTGTGATGGTTTTGTGTGGTGGTGGGAAGGACCAAAGCCTTGTTTCATGACTTTAAGGTGTGATTTTGGATGGGGAATTGTGACAGTGAAGGATGGAAAATTTCAGAAAACAGGGCAGTTTTTGTGATTAAACTGGTAATTATTAGCCCATTGAAAAATTATGATTTTTGGTGAGTAGATAGTGCAGTGTGTTAGCTTTCAAATGCCTTTTGAATTGCCTTAATCTGAGGTCTGTGGGAAAGGTTATGGCCGTTTTACCGGAATTGTGCAGGTTAGACCAAAATTGACATACTTGTGTTCTAGCCCCATGTGGGGAAAACTATGGTGGGAATCTTGTTTTCTGTTCTAAATGAAAGTTTTTTGGGACTTCTTAGGCTTCCAATATTAGGGTTTTGAGTCTCAATCAGAGAATGAAAGACTATGTTATGAGTCATTTATTTTAGCCCTTGTTACTCTCTTACTTTCCTTTTACTAACTTATTATCTATGAAAATAAAAATATTTGCTAATTATATGTTCCCATCATGATATTTTGAGCAGAGTCAGGGCGTAATCTATCAATTCCTTCCCTTTTCGTGCATAATCCCATTTTAGTGAATTTCATTAAAAGTACTAGGTACGTTCATTGCATGTATATTTAGAAAGCAACACGTATTTATTATAATCATAATGTTTAGGTAAGTACATCAAATGAATCAGTTTAATCAGTGATTTACCACACAATTAGTGACCCCATCAGTTATCAGTTATACGACATTGCCCTTCAGTTACCTGCGCGACTTTAGACCAGGTCCCCCAATCGACTTGGTAGGTGCACACCTATGCACAGATCGTAACAGTTACCAGGTTCATCTTATTCCCTATTTTAAATTAAAATAAATTGCAATGCGGGTCCAATTAGTTTTTCAATGATTATTTAACAATACAGTGATGTATGTATTGAGCTTTGGCTCATAGTTCGAATGTTTTCATGTTTTGTTTTAGGAAAATGTTCAATGAATCGCCCTCAAGCGTGTAGGACGACTAAAGGTTATAAGTGAGCAAGAAAGTCAAAACAAAAAGGGAATAGTGGTGTGTTAGTGCTGAGATGTTTTGAGCATTGTATTTCATATTTGGATGTTGAAAGCTATATACTATACAAGAGTTACTACATTTTGATGTAAAACCTAGAATAGTAATATGGTTTGATGTTAGAACTGTTTATATATGGTTTGATGGGTTGTAATTGTGTGAATGCCTTTCAATGGTAAACATTGATTAGTGTTGCTAAATTTATTATTTACAAGCAAAGCTTTGTCCTTTTTGGACGGCGGTAACGCCCTGATAATTTGGGAGAATAATTCAAATTGGTGAAACTATCGAAGAGAACGAAATCAGTGAAATATGTACATTTGGGGCGTTACACAAATCAATACGGGAGGATGTGCTTTCCATGGGAGACAAAAACCACTCCAGCACTAGTGCCATCTTACCTTGCTGCTCCATCAAAATACATTTCCCATAGAGGGAGGATATCAATGACGAACACATCTTCCCCTGACAAATCATCATTTAGCTCCCAATCATCAGGAATTGGATGATTTGCTAAGAAATCTGCCCATGCTTGCCACTTAACTTCTCTTTGTGTTATATTGACAAGGTCATACTGCTTTAAGATCACAACCCACTTTGCCAGTCGCCCATTTAAGATTGGTTTGGACAAGATGTACTTAATGGGATCAGCTTTGGATACCACTTGCACTGTATAGGCCTGCATGTAATGTCTGAGTTTCTGAATAGCAAAAATGAGCAACAAGTAGATCTTTCCAATAGGGAAGTACTTTAATTCTGTGCCAACCAACGTACGACTTAAGTTGTATAGGGCGACTTCTTTTCCTTCCTCATTTTCCTGTACACATAATGCTCCTAAGGATTTTTCCTATGTTGCAATGTAAAGTATGAGAGGTTTGCCAGTGATGGATGCCCATAATATTGGGGAATGGGACCAATACTCCTTTATTTTCTAGAAAGTCGTACAACACGATTCATCCCACTCAAACGTTGCCCCCTTTTTCATAAGGTGGCTGAAGGGATGACAGCGACTTGCAAGATTTGAGATGAATCTTCGGATATAAGCCTAGTGACCTTGAGGCCCTGCGAAGCTCCCTAAGATTCTTAGGCTCAGGCATCCCTTGGATTGCCTTGATCTTTGATTGGTCATTCTTAATCCCTCTGTGATGAACGATGAAACCCACGAACTTCCCAGAGGTGACACCAAATGCATGCTTGAGTGGGTTCATCTTCAATTGACATCTCCGTAATTGTTCAAAGATCAAACGAAGATCTTATATGTGGTCTTCCCTCTTTTTGGACTTCACCACCAAATCATCGACATAGCACTCGACGTTTTTGTGGAATATATTGTCAAAAATTGTTTGCATTGCCCTTTGGTACGTTGCTCCTACATTCTTAAGTCTGAAAGGCATCACCTTATAACAAAAAATGCCTTTAGGTGTGTGGAAAGCTGTGGCCTCTTGATCTTCTGGCGCCATCAGAATCTGATTGTATCCTACGGTACAATCCATGAATTACAATGCTTTATGCCCTGTAGTTGAGTCAATCATGAGTTCTATGACTGGCAGCGGGAAATCATCTTTTGGACAAGCATCATTGAGATCCCTGAAGTCCACACAAATATGAAGCTGCCCATTTTTCTCCCTGACAGGCATGATGTTTACGTCCCATTTTGGGTACTTGACCTCGCAAATGAATCCTGCCTCTATGAGTTTGTTAACCTCCTTTTTAATTTTTGGTACCAAGTTTGGGCAAAAACGTCGCTGAGGTTGCTTCTTAGGCGAAATGCCACTTTTGATAGATAGGCGGTGGACTGCGACCTTTGGATCCAACCCGACCATTTCTTTATAGTTCTAGCAAATACATCCTTGTACTCTAACAGGTGCTCCAAGTACTGCTTTTCCTCTTCGAGTGTAAGTGATGAGCTTACGTAGATAGGGTGAGGCACTTCATTAGTTCTAAGGTTCAACTCTTTCAAATCAACAACGGTAGCCTGCCCCCCATGTTCGAAAGTTTCAGGCGTTTCTGCCAACTCTATCTCTGAGTCTGAGTCATCCCATTCGTGGATTGTGATATGATTAGAAGAAACAACTTCTTCTTTCTTTATCTCTTTGCTAGTGTCAAAGTATTTTCATTGACCTATGAAGACAATAGTACGCCTCTTTACTCTTAATGAGCCGTCTGTCTTAACATCCAGACTAGAGAAACGCTTCATACGAGAAGGGATAGATCTCTGAACTTCATTTATCACTCCGAAGCGACTAAATGCAAAACTTTTCTCGTGCTAAAGTTGTGAGTTTGAGGACTTTTCACTAGCTCCTATTCTGGAAAAAAATGAAGGTTTTAGCTGGTGATCATCTTTGATTCTGTTGAAAACATTGCTTTTGTGATCTATCCCTTTCCCCATACGAGCGAATACTGATGGACGTTTCTTCGAAGTGGATTATTGCAGCCTATCAAACACAGAAGGCTTTGGGTTGGGTAAAGCATTTTCATCTTCACTCACATCTACTTCTTCAGCTGAGATATCTTGAATCACCAACTTCTTGTCCTTTCATTGTCTAGAGATTCTGACTGTTTGCAGTGCCGTGAAACCTAGTCCAACGTTAGAGACGCCTACTGAACCTCCATGCTCTTGAATCTTTCTCTTAGTTTTAGTAAGGCCATGAGGCTTGGCTTCGACTACCTTTTCTAAGGCAGCTGGATTTTGAAAGTTATAACCAGCCATCCCCATAAGCTTGTATGCGTTGGGATCAAATCCCTCATTAGTCCATGCACTTGGCAAGTCGTCGCCTTCTTTAAAAGAAACGACAAACCTTGAGAGAGGGGGCCTACGCACCTTAGCCTACCACATCCTAAGGGATGGAACTGTTACACTCCCTTTTAGGGTGGTTATGCCAGCTCCATCATCCTTGGTACCTTTGGTCTCAATGTTGCTGCTTGTGCACTTGCTAAAGGGCGATTCGCCCTCTTTACGACGAGACTTATGTATGTAACTTAAAATTGGTGGCATTGATCCTATTGAAGTAGAAGTTGGTTTAGCAACTTGTTTAATAAGAGAAGTGGTGTTGCCTTTCTTCCTTGCTTCTTTCTCGGGTTGTTGCTTACGAGCATCATCTTTTCTTGCTTGAGGGACATTCTTTGCGCCACCTTTGCCTATGGAAGAAATTGTTGACAACATGGTTTCCTTAGGTGCAGCACCTTCTTTGTAGAACCTCACGTCTGCGAAATGAGACTCAACTTTAGTGAATGGCTTGACACCCCCATTTATTTTCTTCTCTCCATCTCTTTAGTACTTGAGGCACTGGTGTAAAATGGAAGTCATAATCCCATGTTCATGAAGCGATGGTTGCCCAAGTAATAACCTACAGGAAGTCTTAGCGTCGATTACATGGAAGATTGAGGATATTGACAAGTCTTCCATTATCAGTTTAATGTGGATCATGCCGATTGCACGCTGGCCCTCGAGGTTGAACCCTTGAATCATCGTTCGGCTCTTAAAAAGTTCTTCCACTATGACGCCTAGGTCGTTCATTGTAGACTTGTGCATGATGTTGACAGTTGACCCTCCATCTACGAGAATGCGCTTGACTTTGTGCTCCCTAATGTAGCCAGTGCAAATAAAGGACGATTGTAAGGCTTGGATCCTAATAATAAGTCAGCGTCGGTGAAAGTGACTGTGGTGTTGCACGAGGCACACTGAACATGGCTTTATGTTGATCCTCCCAAATCCTTGAATTTGTCAGCATAATGATCTGGGTGTTGTAAGGCAGCAACAACATGTTGGCACATCTAGTCAGGTAAACAAAAGATTTGTCTCTAGTCCGTGCAAGTTGGCAAAGCCTCTAGGACAATCAAGGTCATGTAAACTACTCTCGGAGATGTCTCTTTTCGTCTTCCTCTTCTTTGAGATTAGAACATGAGGTCATCTTGACTGTAATTTTTTCAAAGAAGCCTATTGGGAAGAACTCCACAACTGTGACAGGGACAAGCGACTCCTGCTCAAGTAGGTCAATGGGTAGAATTTCGTGCCTTTTGGTGTTCTTGGAATTCTTTTTATCTTTTGAATGACAAGGGTTCTTCTTTCTTCATTGCCTCTGTCTAAAGCGAAGAGGTGGCGATTGCACTTGGTTTTGCTTCCTCGGCCTCCGGTGAGTGACAAGAGTCTATCCCTCTTCATCATTATGAGCTTTATCAGAGACATTCACAAACAGATCAGTCTCTGTAAAAGGTCCTTTGGATTCAATTGGAACTACAATAGGCTCTAAACTTCTGAATTGAATTGTAATTAATTTATCTCCATGGGAGGAAATCAATTTAGTGTTTACCCTACCATGAGGTCGAGTGTGTTTTCGCTTCCAAAGTAATGAAGAACACTCCAGTTGGGCGTAAATATGATTTATCTCGACAGTGTCACCCAAATCAAATATTATTTTTGCATCCCTGGCAAGTTGCATAATACGGTCCTTGACCGTAATGCATTTCTCAAGAGGGTGACTGATCACCCTGTAATACTGATAATATTTTGGGTCGGTAACCCTTCCAGCTTCTTCAGGGCGTTTTGATTCAGGAAGTTCGATAACCCTATTTTTAAGGAGATCATCAAGCATTCCTGAAAAGTCTAAGTCATGGAATGGATATTTCTTCTTCTTCAGTTCCTTCAACATAGGACGTTTCTTTCTAGTGTCCTTGTGAAAACCCGTTTTTTTTGTTCTCATGCTTGGTCTTCCCGGAGATTCGAACCAGTTCTCCAGTTGAAACAGCCATGGATTCATTGCTTGAGGATTTTGAGGACTTGGGATTTTATTTGAGTTCACCCTTGTCCTTTGTAGAGTCAGATGAGGAAGAGGACTCGCTACGGCAAATTGCAATTGTCATCTCCATATCATGAGCTTTCGTTGCCAATTCCTATAAGGTCCTTGGCTTACTCATATGGAAGACGTATAGTAAATCTCACTCCATGCCCTGAGCAGACATTTCAACTGCTGAAACTTTTGATAGAAGTTCCATGCACTCGAGACTAAGGGATCTCCAACGATTAGTGTAGTCAAGAACTGGTTCGTCCTTCCATTGTCTAGTGTTTGTTAGCTCTGTCATGCTAACAACACGTTGAGTACTGTAGAACCGATTCAGGAACTCTTGCTCCATTTGCTCCCAGCTATCAATGGACTTCAGCTCCAAGTCTGTGTACCAGTCGAATGCAATCCCTCTTAGAGTAAGGACACACTGCTTCACCAGTTGGTCTCCTCCGTGTCAGCATTACTACACATCTCAATGAAGTGAGCGATATGTTGTTTGGGGTTGCCCTTGCCATCGAACTAGTGTAACTTGGGAGACTAATAGCCATGGGGCATGCAAAGAGCATCATTCCTCTTTATATAAGGCTTTGTATACAAGTGGATCTTGTGAGACCCTACTTCTAACTGAGCCTTGACTGCATTTGCTATCAAGCTCTGAATATACTCAACAGACATCAAGCCTAAAGAGCGGTACTTCTTTGCCTTGCGCTCATTGTCAGATTCTTCGCTGTGGTTGGACTCTTTGTCAGAGTCCTCAGCGCCTGAGCCTTTGTTGGAAACTTCAGATGATTTCTTTTCTAGCTTCTTCAGCAACTCAACAATCTGGTCGTTCTGGAGCTTGATTTGGGCGTCCTTTTTTGCACTCTCTTTAGAGAGCCTATCCAGGGTAGCATTCATGCTTGCCAGTTGTTCTTCAAAGTTAGTAGCTCCTGTCACCATAACTGGCATGATGACAGTGTCAAAGGATTCATCTTCAACATGTGAGGCGAGTGATCCCTTTGAGGATGCCAAAAAGAAATCGCTGCTTGAATAACCGTCATCTTCAAAATTGAAGGGTTGGTGTGGGTTTGGAGTTCATCCATCCCACGCAAAATTGTTTGTGACATGATAAAGCCAGTAACAGACTTTTGCTTCAGAACATTTGAAGCGATTTGATTGACTCCATCAGATAACATGGAGCCGAGGTTTTGGATCTTATGTGACTATGATGGTGCAACCACAATTGATTGCTCTCCAGTGATAGCGGTAGCAACAACTTTTGTCATACTTCTAATCATGACACCATCATATACAACACTAGCAGCTGTTGATCTCTGAGATGCAGATCGGACAGCTTTACTTGAAGATTGGATGATAGCGTTCTTAGGGGCCATGTTATCTTTGAAGGAGTGCAGAGTTTGTACCTTGGAGAAAGATATGAAAGGCAGAGAATGTCCCACCGGGCATGCCAAAAATTTATAAACACAAATTTCACGCCTAAAATAAATTAGATAGGAAATTCAGAAAAACAAATTGAATATTTGTATTGATGTAATATGTGTAGATGCAATCTCTGAATTTAATACAATGAAATAATCATCTGATTCGATCTCCTAATGACTTGAGTATTCCGATGGCGTGATGCTTGATCTTGGTTGATGCAAATCAGCTAAAGAATTTTGAAGACTGTTCTTGACTTTGATATGCAAGTGGTTGATTGTAGCTTCTAAAGGTCTGCAAGTTCTGATCCTTCTCGCTTGTTAGCTGGATGCTCCTTGTCGTCTAAGCTCTGAATTCTGCAAATGCTGAATGATCAAAATTAAGGGGAAGAACCCCTATTTATAGGCTCTGCCAACTAGGCTTAGAGACACGTTTTGGGCCTGCGCCCAGTAATTATCTCCCTATTTTTAAATAAAGAAAATAATTACTACTTTTCACATCATTGATGACATATGGCAGCTTTTAATTGGTTGAACTTAATTTTGACCAAACGGGGCCACCAAAGTCAACATAACACATAACAATTTGCAATTGATCGATTTTTTACACGTGGCAGCATCGGATTTGTCATAGAATTTTTTGCTTTTGCACCAACAACACCACCACCAGAAAACAAAGCTTATCATTTCATATAGCCACATGGACAGGAGCTAACAGAAACACGTACATTCTTATATTTAACACAAGGGAAAAAAATGCAACAATTTTCCTCTCATTAGACAGCAAATACAGTGCAACAAATCCACACATAAGACATCAAATACAGTTCATCAACCAACCCCTCCAATGCACAGGAACATAGTTAGTAATCCTAGCTTACACATAAGAGCATCTAGAGAGACTGAGCATCTAGAGAGACACATCCAATAATATCATGTGTATTCTAACAATGTTATCATTATTATTATTTTGGTGATGTACTTTTATATTATAAAAAAATCAATATTATCAATATATTAGCTGGGTTATACTACTTGCTTAGAACTCCAAATTTACTTTATTGCATATTAATTCCACTAGTAGGAATAAAATTTAAGAAAAAAAAACCCATGGTTGTCTACCCTTGCGAGTTCAGCAATGAATCATAAGTTAATTCACATGCTTTCAACACGTTATTTTATGCATATTTGATGTGTGTTAAGAGATAGGGCAAAGTTCTAGCAGACCACAATAGCAAGCATCCCAAAGGACAACCATATTCAAAGCCTCGAAAGGTTGCCCATGATTGGTAGCACCATCTCCATAAAAAAAATTGCATGTTTTCCCCTAATAATAATCTAAAAATTGTAAGCAATCCCTCCCCCACCCCCCCAAAAAAATCCCAAAATGGACGACTGAGAGAGGATATTCTAGCATACATGACCAAAATCCAATATTAAAAACAAAACCACATGCAAACACTAAAAGCCATAGATCTGAACATGTCAGTACATACTTATCTAAAGATCATGGTAAATGAAGTAGATATCAAAATGTCAGCACATACAACAACATGATACCATGAAAGCCCCAAAATATGCATTAAAACTTAAATAAAAGAAAATGGGAAGGGCTAAAATGTCAACGATGCTTAGAAACCGACCATGGCCATCAGACCTGCTGTGAAGGGGTGGCATGTAGACCATACATGCCGCCGACGAAGGAGTCTTTCGATTGCCTTCTTCCTCCATCATCTTCTGAAACCACCGATCTGCGCAAACCTTGCTAAAAAATCCAACCCACGCCATAAACGGAGGCGCGTAAACCCACGCGCCACCGCCTTAGTGGAGTGTTGGCAGCGTGGGTGGCATCGCTGGACTTGCCGTCAGCCGATCTACAACTTGGTGGTGTTTTATTTTTCAGATGGGGGCATAAAGGTGGTGGACGAGGCGGTTTTGATCATTCGGGCAATTTTGGGCCTCACTTCGATGGCTGTAATGAGCTTCCGTCGAGAGACCACTAGGTAATGATTGCGGCACAGAAGGCTCAGAAGGATGGAGGCAATCTAGACTCCATACTTCTCGATTAGAAGAGATGGGGTGGTGGTTTTGGAAAGAGCCCATAGGTGTGAACAGAGAGGAAATGAGAGAGAGAGAGAGGAGATAGAGGGATATCTAGAGACATAAAACGGGTCTTTTTGAGTATCGAGCGCTTTTAAGACAACGATTAGTGGAGAATTCTGGAATGCCCCTAAACTCATCGGAATACAGCTGGCCACCTCAAACCAATAAATGTATACACAAATCATTATACTATAAATGCTAATATGTGTAAGGGGCTGAGTGTTGAGAAAATGAAAAATGCTAACATGAGAGTGAATTTCGGATATATGTTGCTTCACGACCGTTGATCAAAAACTTAGACAATCTTAGCCCTTGGATTTATCTCGATAACTGCCTTAATAGATAGCACATGCAATCATCTCTCTCTCTTTACTGGGCACATTAGCTCTTAGGTTCGATTCCTCCCTCCTTCATTCTATTGTATTCTTTACTAGGCACATCATTATACTATAAATGCTAAAATGTGTAAGGGGCTGAGTTTTGAGGAAATGAAAAATGCTGACATGAGAGTGAATTTCGAATATATGTTGCTTCACAACCGTTGATCAAAATCTTAGACAATCTCAGTCCTTGGATTTATGTCGACAACCGCCTCAATAGATAGCACATGTAATAATCTCTCCCTTTTTACTAAGTACATTAGGTCTCAGCTTCGATTCCTCCCTCCTTCACTGTATTATACTCTTTACTGGGCACATTAGGTTTTCGGTTCGATTCCCTCCTCCCTCATTGTAATGTATTGCTCTTTGTGGCTCCTACGGGCCAAAAAGTTTTTGATTTCCATCATTATTATTAATATTTTGTATTTTTCAATAAAAATACAAATTTGAGCATGTATTGTTAGAGATAATAGAATAATAAATACAATTTTCATGATTATTTTCATTATTACTATTGTTGTTGTTGTCGTCATTATCATTGCCGTTGTTGTTATCTTTCTGTTTAAATTTGATAAGATGGTCAATATTAATTATGATAATCTAATTATCACAGAGAGACTAAGAGATTATAATGGACATAAAAAATTTTGTTTGTTCATTATTATAGAATACGTTCATGTTTTAGAAGTTTTAACTTAAGGAAACCAAATTGTAATTACTGAACAAGCCATAACTATTATTTTATAAAGAAATAATAAACATTTTGATTTCCATGATTATTGTTAATATTTTGTATGTTTCGATAAAAATATAAATTTGAGCATGTATTATTAAAGACAATAGGAAACTAAATATAATTTCCATGATTATTTCCATTGTTACTATTGTTGTTATTGTCGTCATTGTCGTTGTCGGCGATGTTATCTTCCTCTTTGAATTTGATAATATAGTTAGTATTAGTTATGATCATCTAATTATGAAAGAGAGATTAAGAGATTATAGAGGATATAAAAGTTTTTATTATTTCATCATTACAGACTAAATTCATGTCTTAGAAGTTTTAACTTCTGGAAACTAAATTTATTAATATAGAATACATTCATAATTTAGAAAGATAATTAGACAGAAATAATTAATATAGAATAAGTTCATATTTTTTCAATGGAAATATAAATTTGAGCAAGTATTGTTAGAGATAACAAAAAAATAAATATGATTTCCATGATTATTTCCATTATTATTATTGTTGTTATTGTCGTCATAAATTTTTATTAGTTCATTATTATAGAATACGTTCATATTTTAAAAGTTTTAACTTAAGAAAACCAAATTATAATTACTGAATAGGCCATAAAACCTTATGTGACACCTTATTATTGACACGTAATATAATATGCACAATTATACATAAATAATGAACATTTTTTATTTCCATTATTATTATTAATATTTTGTGTTTTTCGAAACAAATACAAATTTGAGCATGTATTATAAGAGATAATAGAAAAATAAATATGATTTCCATGATTATTTCCATTAATACTATTGTTATTATTGTTGTTATTGTCATTGTCGACGATATTATCTTCCTTTTTGAATTTTATAACATAGTCAATATTAATTATGATCATCTAATTATCAAAGAGAGATTAAGAGATTATAATAGAGATAAAAGTTTTTATTATTTCATTATTATAGAATAGGTTCATATTTTAGAAGTTTTAACTTAAGGAAACCGAATTTATTAATATAGAATACGATCATATTTTGGAAAGATGATTAGATGGAAATAATTAATATAGGACAAGTTCATATTTTTTCAATGCAAATATAAATTTGTGCATGTATTATTAGAGATAATAGAAAAATAAATATGATTTTCATGATTATTTCCACTATTACTATTGTTGTTATTGTCGTCATAAATTTTTATTAGTTCATTACTATAGAATACGTTCATGTTTTAGAAGTTTTAACTTAAGGAAACCAAATTATAATGATTGAACAAACCATAAAAACTTATGTGACACCTTATTATTAACACATAATATAATATACACAATTATAAAGAAATAATAAAAATGTTTTATTTCCATGATTATTATTAATATTTTTTATTTTTCGATACAAATATAAATTTGAGCATGTATTATTAGAGACAATAGAAAAATAAATATGCTTTCCATAATTATTGTCATTATTACTATTGTTGTCATCGTCGTTGTCAACGATGTTATCTTCCTCTTTTAATTTGATAACGTAGAGAATATTAATTATGATTATCTCATTATCAAAGAGAGATTAAGAGATTATAATGAATATAGAAGTTTTTTTTATTTCATTATGATAGAATAAGTTCATGTTTTAGAAGTTTTAACACAAGGAAACCGAATTATAATTACTAACCAAGCCATAAAACCTCATGTGACACCTTATCATTAGCACATAATATAATATACACATTTATATAGAAATAATAAATATTTTTTATTTCCGTGATTATTATCATTGTTTTGTCTTTTTCGATACGAATATACATTTGAGCATGTATTGTTAGAGATAATAGAAATATAAATATGATTTGCATGATTATTTCCATTATTAGAGATAATAGAATATGTTCATATTTTAAAAGTTTTAACTTAAGCAAAAGGGCAGCCCGGTGCACAAGCATTCTGCATTCACGCAAGGTCCGCGGAAGGGCCGCACCCCTAGGGGTGAATTATAGGTAGCCTAACCTGACTTTGACACTAAACAAGCAGTAAAACCTTATGAGACACCTTATTATTAACACATAATATTATACACAATTATAAAGAAATAATAAGCATTTTTTATTTCCATGATTATTATTAATATTTTGTATTTTTCAATACAAATATGAATTTGAGCATGTATTATTAGAGATAATAGAAAAACAAATATGATTTCCAGGATTATTTTCATTATTACTATTATTGTTATTGTCGTCATTGTCATTGTAGGTGATGTTATCTTCCTCTTCGAATTTGGTAACATAGTCAATATTAATTATGATCATATAACTATCAAAGAGAGATTAAGAGATTATAATCGATATAAAAATTTTTATTATTTCATTATTATAGAATAAGTTCATGTTTTAGAAGTTTTAACTTAAGGAAACCGAATTTATTAATATAGAATACATTCATATTTTAGAAAAATAATTAGATGGAAATAATTAATATAAAATAAGTTCATATTTTTTCAATGCAAATATAAATTTGAGCAAGTATTGTTAGAGATAATAGAAAAAAAAATGATTTCCATGATTATTTTCAGTATTACTATTGTTGTTATTGTCATCATAAATTTTTATCCATTCATTATTATCGAATAAGTTCATATTTTAGAAGTTTTAACTTAAGGAAGCCAAACTATAATTACTGAACAAGCTATAAAACCTTATATAACACCTTACTATTAACACATAATATAACATACACATTTGTATAGGAATAATAAACCTTTTTTATTTCCATAATTATTGTTATTATTTTGTCTTTTTCGATCCAAATATACATTTGAGCATCTATTATTACAGATAATATAAATATAAATATAATTTCCATTATTATTTCCATTATTACTATTATTGTTGTTGTCGTCATTGTCATGATCGCCATTGTTATCTTTCTCATTGAATTTGATAACATAATCAATATTAAAATGCCCCAAATCCCCATAAGACTTCAAACTAAGAAATACCTCAACCCACAAATCTGAACTCAACCCATCTCTTGCGAGACAACATAAGAAACCCAAGAAGCTATTGAGTTGACAAGAAAACCAAATGTACAAACTATGAACACACAATTGTGTTAGCACCCCTAATGGGCCACTTTAAATTGCCAACAAAGTTATATATTAGCATAAATATAATGTTCAAATTATTTTCGTTGAAAAACAAATTTTATTTGTGTTACATGCGAAACTCAAACTAAGCCCACTCCAAAATAGTTTCTACCTAACCTCACTAGACAATTAACGACTTCATTAAATTTTGCTCACCAATAAGAGGAGGAGGTGGATTTTTCGTCATTGGTGTCATAGATTGACTTATCATCACCCCATTTAGCGTGCTTTGTACAAATTCACTATCTACTATATCTACCATACTTATATGGACTTGCTCTACAATCATATGGTTTTCAATTGTTAGTCTCATTGGCTATGCATGAAGCTGTTGCATACTTAACTTTTTCATTGGGTTTTTCCATTATCTCCTTTAAATTATAATATCAATCATGTCTACTATAGCTATTCGTTTATTTTTTCGATAACATATCTACAAAATGTCTATTTGAACATGCTCCGTGCAAAGCACGGGCCCAGACTTGTAGGCCAAGTGAGAAAATGGAAGTGTATCCTAATAGGCAGTTCTCAAACCATGATTCATACCTTTATTTCTGTTCTTTCGCAGCAATTTTCCATGAAAGATCTTAGGGAGCTTCATTACTTTCTGGGTATTCAGGTCATTTGTTCTTCTTCTGGCATTTTTCTTTTGTAACAAAATTATGTTGATGACCCTATTCATAAATTTCACCTTTACACTGTTAAACCTATTAGCACTCCTTGCGTTGCTCACACCACTTTATCCCTTTCTGATGGTGAAAGCTTGCTGATTCTACTAAGTATCGAAGTATGGTAGTGCTTTACAATATCTAACTATGATTCGTCCTGATTTTGTGTATGCAATCCATGTAGTTTCCTAGTTTATGCAAAGTTCCCGCACTACTCACCTTCATGTTGTCAAACGCATTTTTAGGTATCTGTAGGATACTTAGGATCATTGGTTGTTGCTTCGCTCATCTGTCTCCTCCTCCATTATATACCTCCTTCAATGCTCATTGGGTTGACTACTATCGCTCTACCATAAGGTATGTTACGTATTTTGGTCCTAACCTCATTTCTTGGCGAACTAAAAAGCAACCTACTATCTCCGAGTCTTCCATAGAAGTTGAGTATCATGCTCTTGGCTACATTGTTGCTCTAATTATCTGGATTCATAAGCTTTTATATGATTTGGGCATCAGAATTTCTGCTCCATTTCGTCTTTATTGTGATAACATCAATGCTACATATATGACTGCGAATCCCATTAAGCATGGTCATAGTAACCATATTGTTGCTGACTATCTCTTTATTCGAGAGCAGGTTGTTGCTAGAGATCTGGTAATTCGTTCTACCCCTGCAAGCTTACATATTGTAGATAGTTTAACTAAAGGGATGTCTTCCAAATAGTTCTTATCTCTAAAGTCCTTTTTGTCCATGCATCCCCCCGGTTAGATTGAAGGGGTGTAATAGTGTGTGTAGTGTTAATATTGTAATTTAACAACTTGTACAATTTATTATGTATAGACACCAGGCTTCTAAGGTTGGGTGAGCTGTTATATCATATAATTCTCACAAAATATTAACAATGGGAATGATAAGATTGTATTATAAAAATTGATGGGCAAGAGAGGCTGTAATGACCTGACCCTAACCCATATTTATTTATTTAAATCATATTTATTTATTTAATTGATCATGTTTACTCATTTAATTTAACATGTTTATGGATTTAATCCCTCATGGTTATTTGTTTAACCAAATCATGTTTATTAATTCAATTACACTCAATTTAGATATTTACCGAACTACCTTATGTCATTTAAATTTTTCAAGGTCATTGATCGTATTTAATCATCCTGATTGAGGGATATTTCATTTGGGTCCCATTTTTCACAATTCAAGTTTTAATTCAAGTTTTGTTGTTTAATTAAATATCGGCTGAATCAATAGTAGGCCTCGATAATTATGGTTTAAGAAATTATTATTATTATTATTATTATTATTATTATTATTATTATTATTATTATTATTTTTAGTATTGCAATTTTTTTTATAACCTTGCAAAAATTTAATTTTGAGTTAAGCAAAAAAGTTATCGTCATGAAGCGTTTTATTCCCGAATCTAACTTTTTTTGGCCCAATTTGAAGCCCAAGTTTGATTATTAACCTAACTAATTACCGTGATTAAGGTTAACCGTGGTTAGCTAAATAGCCATTTTTTTTAGATGAAATTTCAGCCAAGTGTTTGATAAGTCGAAAATTCAAACTCAAAACTCAAACATCATCTCTCTCCTCTCTCCCTCTACCCCACGACCCCCCCTTTCCCCCAAGCTATGTTGCCTTCTGCTAGTGTTTTTTGGCCAGCCAGGGGGCTGCTTCCGACCACCACAGCCACCGTCAGTCATCCCCTAAGCGTCACACCACATACACCTCCTGTTACCAAGCATCAAAGTGAGTAATCTTGAACTTGATCTTGTTGGTTTTGATTTTTATTTTAGTTTTGATGTTTGTGATCATTGATCATG
The DNA here is from genome assembly GCA_017589665.1 of Selenicereus undatus. Classification (NCBI taxonomy): domain Eukaryota; kingdom Viridiplantae; phylum Streptophyta; class Magnoliopsida; order Caryophyllales; family Cactaceae; genus Selenicereus; species Selenicereus undatus. Next base: position 47,506,035 of record JACYFF010031955.1, on the reverse strand, counting down.
ATGTTTTGATTAGAAATAAGATTTACTTTGGATGTTTTAATTGTGGGATAAGTTGGAAAGTAAGTAAGGGTTGAAGTTGATCATGTTCATGCAAGCTTAAGTAAAAACCATGTTTATGGATTGATTTATGTTTGATTTTATAATATTTAGTTTTATTGATGATTATGATGATGTTTTTGGTGGTTTGGAATCATTTCAAGTGAGGATTTCTATGAAAAGAGAGCGAAAAGATAAAACAGTGAGGGCTAAAAATTTCATAAAAACATGACAGACTTCGGGATTAAACTGGAAATGATCGGCATATGAGAAACTTATGATTTTTGGTGGGTAGATAGCTTAGTGTGTTAGATTTCAAATGGAGTTTGAATCACCTTAACCCGAGGTCTGTGGAAAATGCTATGGTCGTTTTACCAAAACTGTGCAAAAGGGGAAAAAACTGACACACTTGTGTTTTAGCCCTATTTTGGGAACCCTATTGTGGGAATCATGTTTTGTATTGTAAATAAAAGTTTTTCGAGACTTCTTTATCTTTTTTATATTGGGGTTTAAGGTCTCTATTTGAGGTTTAGGGTGAAAGCTATGAATTTTGGAAGTAAAATGACCTGCTTTGATGCAAATTAGGCTGTTATTGCAAGCGTATACTTGGAGGAAATTCAGAAAATTATACTGTAGATTGTCCATATTATTTTTGAATTTCCTATAAGACTTCATAACTTTTGGTTGAGTATTTTCAGTTTGGTGATTTTCGAAAGCATTTTGAGTAATTGTGTAAAGAGTAATAATAAAGATTGAGTGAGATTGATCATGCATTCATTTTGTGTATTTTGGGCCAAGTAAGGTCATTTAAGGGGGAAATGAATATTCATGGACTTTCATGGAGCTTTTAGCTTGATCAATGAGAAAGAAGAAGACACGTATACAATTTGGGAGCTTGTTCATGAGCTTTGAATCATTTATGAATTTTATAAAGAAAATATCAAGTTTAGTGAGCTTAATAGCTTCTATTGAGTTCAATGATTCATTTGGGGTGGAATTCTATATCTAATAGATTTATGAATGAAATATGAGAAGTGAGGAGAGTTGTGACTCAGAAACCATATTTATCAGACCAAGTTATTGCATTTATGCTATTTTGAACCAAGATATATCTTTGTTGGCCGCAAACATTTATTACATACTCACTTCAGAATGTATCAAATGCATTTATCAAGCCAATATATTGTACTCGGTGTTATCTTGAGCCAAGTTGTACATCAGCAAACCTTAAAACCGTATCAGCAGCCTATTTCATAAAAGGTCACAACCATTCTCCCAATTGTCACCATCAAGGCCGTTTCCTTTGTAATCTCATTTATCTCATTGTGGACTATTTTACTTTCATTTACTTTACATCGGATTTAGTCACTTTTATTAATTCAGTTTTGAAGTTATTTAGAAATACACAAGTTATGTATACATACTTTTACTTACTCAATTATACGAGTAAGGATCATTTACTGACTATACATACCTACAATGACATTTATGAAACAGAGTCGAGGCCTAGTTATCGTTCCCCGTTATGCATAAGTGTTATCAAGTTAGAAAATGTTTATCAAATCATATGACATTTATGAAACAGCTAACTTTTTTCAAGTCAGATAACATTTTTAAATACTCAAGGTACGTCCATTGCCCATATCTTCCTAAAGCAGAACATGTTTGTCAACTTTCAACTCTTAATGAGACTTTCAACTCTTAATGAGTTTATCAATGAATCAGTTTATATAGTGATTTGCCACTTAATTTGTGACCCCGTCAGTTATCATCTATAGGGCGTCAGCCCACCATTTACCCGGATGGCTTCAGGCCAACTCTTGATCGAATTGCATGTGTACACCAATGTATAGATCACATCATTGCAAGGGGTTCACATCCAGATAATAATGAGCAATTCAGTTTCATACTACTTTCATTTTCATTGTTATTGCCAACTAAATGAATTGCAAAGACGGGGTACCCATCAACAGTGTTTTTACGCTCATTTTACAATACAGGAATGCATATACTATGTTTTTGCTCACATTTTCTAATTGTTTTCATGTTTTCCATTTTAGGTGATGAAGTATCATATGTTTCTCATATAGCAAGCCCTTTTCGAAGTCATCAGATGCTCACAGTGGATTCAACATAGCAGGAATGTTCGGATCGACCTCAGGGTCAAGTTGGGTCTATACTCAATATACTTGTGTAGTGTACAGTGTGAGTTAGCACATGTTATGATTAAGTCGATTGTATTAAAGTTGAACTATTATGGACTTTGGTCTTGGTGTGTTTCAGTTTAATATATGATGTGGTTGAACATGAGTTGTAAGATCAAATGGTTTCAGTGAGTTTTGTCCTTATCAGGACAGCGGTAGCGCCTCCTATCATTAAGTCTTTCGCTGCAGTTTTTCCATAAACCATGTCATTAGCATTTTGGGGGTGCTATAGACTTGGTATCAGAGCCAATTTTTTAAGGACCATTGTGAGCTATCAAGTGTTTATGAGTTAGCTATCAAGGTGTGTATGAGTTATGTTCGACCAGTTAAATGAGCTATTGACTATAAGTTCATATGTATAGGCATATATCGAGGAACCATTTCCATTTAGGTGACTCAATCATTTGGTAATATCCTTAGATTCATGCATTAGCAAAGTGGAGTGTGGAACCATTTGGGTCACCTGTTAGTGACGCATGCTCTCATTTATCTGGGAGTCGTATTGTGTGTTTCATTTCTCTCATTTGTTTAAATTTTTGCAATCGTGCACTGCGGGTGTGTGACCCGTTGAGTTATGAACTCCGGCGTGTAGTCGTTGAGCTATTGAAGTGCTTCTCTCCATTTTAGGTGTCTATTGTAAGGCTTTAAGCCTAGGTTTTAGTCAATTTTTAGGCTGAACTCTGTCAGTTTTGCCCCAGGATTTTAGAGTCTTATTGAGGTGTGTTAATATATGGTTGAAACCAAATGTAGGGCTGCCATTTGCAACTTCTTAGGGGATTAGTATAGTGTGAAGTTAGATGTAAACCCTTAGATGAGAAAATACCTTGTGAGGCAATATCTTTGAGGTGAACTAGTATGAGATGAACAGTACAATGAGTGCTTATGTATGGTGATAACAATTAGTAGCTTAAGGTGTGCTACTTGGCATTATATGTGTGGTACAAGTAAGATTAAGCTGCCATGTATAGGAATCATCTAGTCTTAACACTAAGACCTTACATCAGCAATGCTCCTATTACTTCCTGTCATTAACTTATTTCTGCCCTAGTTACCTCGAATTGTCCAGAGGTATTAATTCTTTGCCACTAATAATCTCTTGATTTGTAATGGAGTGTTTATGAAAATTCTCATATGTGGCATGTGGGGAGTTCTTCAAACACATCTAAGCAACCTTTCTTATAAGCAATTCAAACCCTGACAATCATAATAGTTTAATTCTCTATTTCTATAATAGAGCCTATAATGACCTCGGTGTGCATTACTGTGTGATTTGTAGTTCTTCCTAAGCATATTTGATCCATTCTACTTACAGTTCAGTCATCACAATGTTCATATTTTTACTGTCACCTACTTTAACTCCCTGCTTCTATGTGGGCACTATTTATTTATTGCCTACAACGCATTTGGTTGCTTCAGACCCAGTCATTGAACGCCTTTTCAACAATTAAATTTATCCATATTGTTCGTGTTTCTATAGCACCATAACGTCATGTTGGCATACTACTCTATGGCCATGACTGCATGTCGTTACTCAAGTTATTTTGGCAATCCTTTCTTTACTAGTACAACCTATCTTATTGATGATAAACAACAATTTGTGTTATTTCCATCTGCCAGCAGTTTCAGAGTTTATATGCCTACCCAAGACTTCCACTTACTGCAGAATGTGTTATTAATGGATCCCATCATGTTCAATCATAAAACTGACTCCTTCATCTAGACACATTGGCCTTTCAAACACCAGATGAATAAAATTTCCCTTCTGGTGATGTGGACCCTCACCTTCATCAATTTACTCACATACGGGTACTGCATGACTTTTCAAATGCCTCTTTGATAATCTGTTAGATTTCTTCACCTTCAGTACTTAATACTCCCTCTCAACTTCATAACATGGTTCATTTACTTTACTATCATGACCATCATAAATAAACTGCATCTCTTGTATATGCAGGTCATTTATATGTCTTACCTCTTTCATTACGAATCTTCTTCCTTTCATTCATCAGCTTACATGCCTGTCCTTTATAACTAATAAAGAAATATCCTCACAAGAGTTCATGGTGTGGTGGCACCTCTTTACACTTTAGATCGTCCCCCTGTCTTTTAAATTTACTAAGACCAGTAAGCACTTGAATGTGTTATCTTATATAAATATGCCCCTATTAGTATTGCTGGAACCATATTCATTGGGTATTCACTCCATTTTGATTGGCATATTTAGTGTCATTATGGGGGTAAACTGACTATATACTTATTGGACTAAGATGAATGGTAAGGATCTTAAGGTTACCTTGAGAGATGAGAATTGACTAAATGTGTGTTTCTATGGCCCGAGGCAAGAAAAGCCCTATTTATCGCCCCAATTACACTGTATAAGGAAGCAAGTTATTGTGTCAGTGTTATGCCAACCACACTCGGTATATCCATATCTATATTTACAGTTACTGCATTTAGAGATGCTCCATGTGAGGACTATCAGGACTATTTCTCCCCAAGAAACATTGATTTTCAAATCGACCAAACCCTTGATGCTTAACCCATTTTCAAAACCCCTATCATATGACTCCCAAAAGAGTTCAAAGAACTAAAGATTTAGTAAGATGAGTTGTTACAAAAGGGAGTTGTTTGACCACGTGTGTCACCATGGGAAACCCTAGTTTTATATGTGTGAAGAAGGAAGGTAGAACCTTATGGTTGTGTACTGCTTTCAGAGAGTTGAACAAGATCGCTATCAAAAACAAGTGCCCTATACCTTGAATAAATAATTTATGGGATTAATTGCTAACATCAGAGGTCTTTTCCAGGAATGATTTGAGGTCTGGATATCACACCCAAACCATGCAACCACAATTTATCTTTTATAAGAATGCCTTTTTATAGTAATTCTTATAATTGTTTACTTGTCTCATCTTCAAAACTTGATATTATCAAATACTGTTTAATCTCCGTTGCATTTCAACCCGATATTTCTTACTAGCGTGATCTTCCATGTCTTCGCAAACCCATTGTTAAATGTGCGATACATTTTATGTTCAACCTTATATGGTTGCCAACATTCTAGTGATCTCGACCTTCACCATTTTTATTTCATAATCGTGAATTGTAGTTTATTCCGCTGAGAGCCGGTTCACACATCTACCTTACATCTCATTTATTCATAATGATAAGCTCGTATAACTTGTTCTGAGGTCATAATGTAATTCAACTCTCATTGGTGTGGGTGCTTGTGATTGTCATAATTCCCTTACTCTCTTTACTTTGAAGTTCAACTCCCATACATATATTTTACATTCTGATAAATGAACTTCCGCATTCTCCATGTAATCTTATTGTTGTACTCGAATTGGCTTCATATGAGCAAAGGCATGTTCCTATTGTAGCTTGCTCAATCTATTTATCTATCCATTGGCACTTTGCTCGTCCAATCTATTTATCTATCCATTACACTTTACTTGTCCAATCTATTTGTCTATCTATTGCACTTTGCTTATCCAATATATCTATCTATTTATTATACATTGCTTTTCTTATCTATCTATCGCACTTATCTTGTTTCTTGTGGCTATAACATCACCTAGTTGAAGCTTAAGCTTTGTTGCTTGTCATCTTCTTTCCAATTCATCAGTTAAATCCGAGTATAACTGGGCCATCTTTCTCCTTAGTTGATTATTTATTAGACGCCTTATGATCCATATTTATAAACCAAAATTCTTGGGCATTATGTTTCAGAATTCATGATACACTTATGGTTATCTTTATTTTAACCACCCCATGATAATCTCCCCTTTATTAGCTTTTTCTGGCCTCATTATTCATTTCTTTTGTATGCAATGATTCGCTTGGCTAAGAATTTCATCACTCTCATCCCTAATCGTGGTCATTTCATTGCCTATTCTTAATTGGGAGCAGATCCTTGATTAGTCTGATGAGAGGAGATCATGTGCTGCATTAGGAATATCAAATGAGGACATTTTGATAAGAGCATAATCTCAAGCACTGTCTAATTATATTGGAGTGAGCCTGAAGAAACATTGAGTATAAGGTCAGAGCTAACCTAAGAAGGCATTAAGAAGGAAAATTCAAGTACATGTTGAGGTGATACAAGGTTGATAAAAGAGTTGTGCTGGCAAAACAAGGAAACAACCAAAGTCTCAGATGGGTTATGAGGCATTTCAAAAGGCTTTTCTAATCAAAATAGTAAGAGATCGACTATCCAAGGACAATTAGGGACTAGTTGCATGGGCCCTTATAATTCTTTGAAAGGTTAAATCCTGTAGCTTGTTGACTGCGCCTACCTGTTGAACCTGAACACGTATATGACGTGTTTTATAGCTCGTAATAGTATCAAAGTACTTATCAAGGTATACAACAGTTCCCATTAGTGAACAAGGTGATGAACCAGTAGTGAGCATCTCTTCACTAGTAACAAGGTTCTTTTCTTTCGAAGAGAATATCAATTTTGAATCAAACTAATTGAGTTCATTAAGGCTATTGTGTGAGAAGTATCTAGATCTACTACTAAAACATGGGATTAAGCAGTTATACAATACGTAGACACCCTTGGTCGGAGTACATTGAGCAAATTATACCTCTTCAAAGAGAAGCAATAGGAACCAATGACCCATGTGTTTTTAAAGCAGCATTGCATACATTTGGCAAGCTTCATAACTTTTGAGGATGAAACTCTTTAAAAGGGGAAGGCTGTAATAACTTAACCCTAACCCATATTTATTTATTTAAATTATATTTATTTATTTAATTAATCATGTTTATTCATTTAATTTATCATGTTTATGGATTTAATCACTCATGGTTATTTGTTTAACCAAATCATGTTTATTAATTCAATTACACTCAATTTATATATTTACCGAATTACCTTATGTTATTTAAATTTTTCGCTTTCATTTATCGTATTTAATCATCCTGATTGGGGGATATTTCGTTCGGGTCTCATTTTGCAATTCAAGTTTCATTGATTGTTGATTCAAGTTTTGTTGATTAATTAAATATCGGGTGAATCGATAGTAGGCCTCGATAATTATGATTTAAGAAATTATTATTATTATTATTATTATTATCATTATTATTATTATTATTATTATTATTATTATTATCGTTATTGTTGTTGTTGTTGTTGTTGTTGTTGTTGTTGTTATTAGTATTGCTATTATTATTATTATTATTATTTTATAATCTTGCCAAAATTTAATTTTGAGTTATGCAAAAAAGTTATCATCACGAAGCGTTTTAGTCCCGAATCCAACTTTTTTTTTGCCCAATTTGAAGCCCAACAAATTTGATTATTAACCTAACTAATTACCATGATTAAGCTTAACCGTAGTTAGCTAAATAGCCATTTTTTTTAGATAAAATTTCAACCAAGTGTTTGATATGTCAAAAATTCACAACCAAAAACTCAAACATCTTCTCTCTCCTCTCTCCCTCTTCCCCACGGTCCCCCCTTTCCCCCAAGCTATGTTACCTTCTGCTGGTGTTTTCCGGCCAGCCAGGGGGCTGCCTTCGACCACCACAACCACCGCTAGTCATCCCCCACGCCTCACACCACATACACCTCCTGTTACCAAGCATCAAAGTGAGTAATCTTGACATTGATCTTGTTGGTTTTGATTTTTAGTTTAGTTTTGATTTTAGTTTTGATGTTTGTGATCATTGATCATGATGGTTTGATTAGAAATAAAAGTTACTTTGGATGTTTTAATTGTGGGATAAGTTGGAAAGTAAGTAAGGGTTGAAGTTGATCATGTTCATGCAAGCTTAAGTTAAAACCATGTTTATGGATTGATTTATATTTGATTTTGTAATCTTTAGTTTTATTGATGATTATGATGATGTTTTTGGTGATTTGGAATTATTTCAAGCGAGGATTTATGTGAAAGAGAGGGAAAAGTGAAAACAGTGGGGGCCAAAAATTTCAGGAAAACAGGGTAGACTTCGGGATTAAACAGATAATGATCGGCATACGTAGAAATTGTAATTTGTGGTGGGTAGATAGCTTAGTGTGTTCATTTTAAAATGGATTTTGAATCACCTTAATCCGAGGTCTGCAGAAAAATTTATGGTCGTTTTACCAAAACTCTGCAGAAGGGACCAAAAACTAACACACTTGTATTTTAGCCCCATTTTGGAAACCCTATTGTGGGAATCATTTTTTTGTTGCAAATAAAAATTTTTGGGGACTTCTTTATCTTTTCGTATTGGGGTTGTAGGTCTCCATTTGAGGTCTAGGGTGAAAGTTATAAATTTTTGAAGTAAACTGACCTACTTTAGTGCAAATTGGGCAATTATTGCCAGCGTATACTTGGAGCAAAATTTAGAAAATTGTACTGTAGATTATCTATATTATTTCCGAATTTCTTATGAGATTTCATGAATTTTGGCTGAATATTTTGAGTTTGGTGATTTTTGGAAGCATTCTAAGTAATTGTGTAAAGAGCAGTAATAGAGATTGAGTGAGATTGATCATGCATTCATTTTGTGTATTTTGGGCCAAGTAAGGTCATTCAAGGGGAAATGAATATTCATGGACTTTCATGGAGCTTTTAGCTTGATCAATGAGAAAGAAGAAAACAAGTATACAATTTGGGAGCTTGTTTATGAGCTTTGAATCATTTATGGATTTTACAAAGAAAATATCAAGTTTAGTGAGCTTAATAGCTTCTATTGAGTTCAATGATTCATTTGGGGTGGAATTCTATATCTAATGGATTTATAAACAAAATATGAGAAGTGGGGAGAGTTGTGACTCAGAAACCATATTTATCAGACCAAGTTATTGCATTTTATGCTATTTTGAACCAACATATATCTCTGTTGGCCCAAAACCTTTATTACTTACTTCAAAATGTATCAAATGCATGTATCAAGCCAATCTAGTATACTCATTATTATCTTGAACCAAGTTATACATGAGCAAGCCTTAAAACCATATCAGCAACCTATTTCAAAAAAAGCCACAATCACTCTCTCAATTGTCACCATCAAGGCCTTTTCCTTTGTAATCTCATTTATCTCATTGTGGACTATTTTGTTTTCATTTACTTTATATCGAATTTAATTACTTTTATTAATTCAGCTTTGAAGTTATATTGAAATACCCAAGTTATGCATACCATTTAATTATTCAATTTCTATTATACATACTTTTACTTACTTAATTATGCGCATAAGGATCATTTACTGACTACACATACCTACAATGACATTTATGAAACAAAGTCGAGGCCTAGTTTTCGTCCCTCGTCATGCATAAGTGTTATCAATTCAGAACATATTTATCAAGTCATATGGAATTTATGAAACAGCTAACTTTTATCAAGTCAGATAACATTTTTAAATACTCAAGGTACGTCCATTGCCTGTATCTTCCTAAAGCAGAACATGGTTGTCAAGTTTCAACTCTTAATGAGCTTATCAATGAATCAGTTTATACGGTGATTTGCCATTTAATTTGTGACCCCGTTAGTTATCATCTATAGGGCGTCAGCCCACCATTTACCCACGGGGCTTCAGGCCAACTCTTGATTGGATTAGCATGTGTACACCAATGTATAGATCATATCATTGCAACGGGTTCACATCCAGATAATAATGAGCAATTCAGTTTCATACTACTTTCATTTTCATTGTTATTGCCAACTAAATGAATTGCAAAGACGGGGTACCCATCAACAGTGTTTTTACGCTCATTTTACAATACAGGAATGCATGTACTATGTTTTTGCTCACATTTTCTAATTGTTTTCATGTTTTCCATTTTAGGTGATGAAGTATCATATGTTTCTCATATAGCAAGCCCTTTTCGAAGTCATCAGATGCTCACAGTGGATTCAACATAGCAGGAATGTTCGGATCGACCTCAGGGTCAAGTTGGGTCTATACTCAATATACTTGTGTAGTGTACAGTGTGAGTTAGCACATGGTATGATTAAGTCGATTATATTGAAGTTGAACTGTTATGGACTTTGGTCTTGGTGTGTTTCAATTTAATAGATGTTGTGATCTAAACATGAGTTGTAAGTTCAAATGATTTTAGTGAGCCTTGTCCTTATCAGGACGGAGGTAGCGCCTCCTATCATTAAGTCTTCCACTGCAGTTTTTCCGTAAATCATGTCATTAGCGTTTTGGGGGCGTTACAGAGGCTTTTCTCTTCATGAAATTATATGTAAATTGATTTTAAATTTGCAATGGAATAGAGAGAATTGTGCTATATATGTGATTTTTTTTTGTTTCTTTCCCAAAACACTCCTCTTCTATGGGTAAGAACTAGTGATGTGTTTAATAGTGCAAACAATGAAGCCTTACATAAAGCTATCTAATGTACAAAATTTCAATTATAGAAATAAAAACCGTTAAAGTGAAATGATAACTCCAAAATTTAAAGATAATTAATTAATATATTTTCAACAAATAATTGTCAAACTAATAAGAACTCTTGTAATTGAGAACCATAGCTAATACAATATAATAATAGAGTAAAATTTCTTAGCACTAATTAAATTTCAAGTCACAATTTTTTAACATAGTTCGAAAATGTTTGTGTGAAACATAAACATATTATTGTTATATACATGTGTTAATCTTAATTACTAAATTCATGATATATATGAAGAACTACGAATGAATAATAAATTAATAAGACCAATGTATAAAATAATATGGAAAAAAACTTGTAATTCCATAGATGGAAGAAGTTAACAATATCAAATGATTATATTAGTTTATTTTGAAAATGTGGATAGAAAAGGAAATGAAATTATTCATATCTTTTATCTTAAGTAATCAAAACTTGAAGTTCCATAGATGGAAGAAGTTAACAATATCATCATACTATATTAGTTCAATTTGAAAATGAAGTCAATAGACTTATACTAGTAAATAGAGAGAGAATTATGCTAAACAAATTTCTTAACCGTATTTCTGGAAACATGGTGTGGTGGTTTTTTATCTTACTTTAAATCTGGGGCAATGTACTTCGAACTGGTCGAGCGGCAGTTTAAATTCTATAGGGTCGAAAAAGAAGCTAGAACACAAATGGAGATTACGCAACTCTAAAAAGAGTGTCAGCTCTACTGAAGATTCTTTCAGAGAAAAAGGTCCTAAAAACAAAGGTGCTGCAAAGAAAAAGAGAACCAAAAAAGTACAAAATTCAGACAAGAAAAGTAAAGAGGAACTAGCTTGTGCAAAAGAGCATACTTCCAGTGAATCCATGGGTCCTATTAAAGAGCAGTGGACTTTTGTACAAGAGCCTGATCAGAATTCAAGCAACGAATACATATCGAATGAGAACAAATACACCGAAGTTTCATGGGAATTTGTATATAAAAAGGCCCAGGAGTTCTTAAAAATTAAAGAAAACACTAGGAAGGCTAGGGAGGCTGAGAAAGCTAAGAAGGAAGAGCAATTTAAAAAAGAAAAACTATCTATTAGCTATCCTTATGAAATTATTAGACGACTTATATCTTATTCTCAAGATGAACTTACGCAAAAGGAGCCTAAATTAGAAGAAGAGATACTTAAACAAATAGCAGATTTTGCTCTTTCGTTTAATGCTCGAGGAAAAAATGAACTACCTAACACACCAGTCAGAGAGGACCTTCGATTGAAAACAACTTAGTTAATTGAAGACCTTGACTATTTTTTTTTATCAAATTAAACCTAATAATTTTCAGGTGCGTCCGTCATCGGATTTTGTGCAACATATTGTTTTTCTTCAGGAGGTTTATTTGACGAACCTTATATCTAAATTTATAATGGAACAAATGAAGCATATCAATCCAAAAAACAAAAAAAATGAATCTTCTCAAGATCAACAAGAAGAAAATGGACAAACACATGACTCTTCTCAAGACCAACAAGAAGAAAATGGACAAACACATGACTCTTCTCAAGATCAACAAGAAGAAAATGGACAAACAAATGACTCTTCTCAAGATCAACAAGAAGCAAATAGACTTATTGATCCGGAGGATGAGGATAAATCTATAACAAGAGATGGGGGTCTAGGTAAACGTAAGAGAAAAGGAAAAAAAGGTAAAAAGACTGGAAATTCTGATTCTGTTCTTGATCCAGAGGATAAGGGGGATCTCCCTCTTGACGATCAAGATCATGAGTAGGATTTTAACAATGTAGATTTCCCTTTTGACGATCAAGATTTTGAGCTGGATTTTGACGATCAAGATCCTAAAGAGGATTTTGACAATCAATATTATGAGCATGATTTTGACGATCGAGATAAATATTTAGAAACAGAAGAATATGTTCAAGATCGAGATAAATATTTACTTAAAAATCGAGATGAATATTTAATTTATAATTATGATTATGATCAAGAAGAATATTTAGAAACAACAAAGTATTTTCAAGATTAGGAATATTAAAAAACAAAAAAAAAGAAAGAAGGGGAAGAAGAAGAAAAATGAGAGTCAAAGGAATCAAAGTGCTAAGAATAATCAAGAGGGAAATTTGAATCTTGATTCAGATCAGAATCAAGAGGGAACTCTGAATCAAGAGGGAACTCTAAATTAAAAAGGAACTCTGAATCTTTATTCAGATCAGAATCAAGAGGGAACTTAGAATCAAGGGGGAACTCAAAAATATAGGCATTTGTGGGTTCAATGTGAAAATTGTGATGGATTAAATTATAAAAAATATTTTTTTAATACAAAATTAAATATTTGTGAACACTGTAGATCTCATTTGAAAATGAGTATTTCAGAAAGAGTTGACCTTCCGATTGATAAAGGCACTTGGAATCCTATGGATGAAAATATGATTTCTACGGATCCTACTGAATTTGATAGGAATCGCACTAAAAAAAGGATCCTGCTAAATTTGAGATACCCATTAAATTTGATGGAGATCCCACAAAAATATTAATTCCTCCAAAGGAGGAGGATTATAAGAATAAAGACCATTTTTGTCACCGCAAATGCAAATGTAATGAAAAAAAAAGTTGCAAAAAAGATCAATCTAATGATATATCTTTTTGTAACAAAAATACTCTTTTTCTGCAAAATCATAACAATATTTGCCAATGTCATATATGTCTTTGTGACTATGATAAATCTAAAAATATTTGCCAATGTCATATATGTCTTTACGACTGTGATAAATCTAAAAATAATTGCAAACGTCATATTATGTGTTGTTGCGTATGCTGTTGCAAATGTAATGAAAATAATTGTGACTGTGATAAATCCAAAAATAATTGCAAATGTCATATTATATGTTGTTGCGTATGTTCTCGCGAATGTAATGAAAATAATTCTAACTGTGATGCCAAAAACGGGATTGATTTGGCCACAAATGGGACTGCTTTTGTTAAAGATTCACAAAATCATAAGCATTTGTATAAAGATTCAAAAACTAAAATTCATCTTTATTCTAATGAAAATTCCCACGTCGGGATTAAGTTTGATGATCCTAAGAATCCTATTGCTTTTGATTCTCCTAATCCTGCAGATGATATTAATTTCGAATCGACGAAGTCGGAAGAAGGAAATTCTAAATCAGAGTCGGATGAAGGAAATTCTAAATCGGAGTTGGATGAAGGAATTTAGAAATCGGAGGAAGATTCGGAAGATTGTATTGATTGTGGATCCAAATCCGAGGAGAAAGACCATAAGGACCACATTGATTCATATCAAGAAAAGACGGGGTTAACTGAAGTTGTTCAAACATGTACAGGTCAACTAAACCGTATTCCTGTAGCAATTGGGGTTATCGATTTTCAGTTTATGGGAGGTAGTATGGGATCCGTAGTGCATGAAAAAATAACCTGGTTGATTGAATATGCTACCAAAAATTTACTACCCATTATTTTGGTATGTGCTTCCGGAGGGGCACGGATGCAAGAAGGAAGCTTGAGCTTAATACGAATGGCTAAAATATATGCCGCTTTGCATAAGCACCAAACAAATAAAAAGTTATTCTATATATCAATCCTTACAACGCCCACTACTGGTGGGGTGACAGCCAGTTTTGGTATGTTGGGAGATCTAATTATTGCCGAACCCAACGCCAACATTGCATTTGCGGGTAAAAGAGTAATTGAGCAAACATTGAATCTGACAGTACCCGAAGATTTACAAACAGCGAAAAACTTATTCCAAAAGGGTTTATTAGATCTAATCGTACCACGTAATCTTTTGAAGAACCTTATATGTGAGTTATTTAAATTGCACGTTGTGAATGAAAATCAAGTCGAGCATAAAGGTAAATTATTTGTGTCAATTCAATAAAATAAAGTATTTGGTTTATAATAATCAAAGTAAAAACTGGAAGGATGGAGGTTTTTAGTCGGCGACACCCTAATTGTAGAATAGAACTAAAGTAATCAGAAAGTGTGAGTTTAGATATTCACATTTTTTGATTACTTATTAGGAAACCCCTATCAATAAGATAAAAAAGAAAGCATGACATCCTCCTTTTTTTTCTTCTGCGAAATTTGTTTTATTTCACAAATCTCATGTTCCCTTTTTCTATTTTGACATATGTATATAATTCAAAAATAAATAACGTTTTGCCTCTTTATGGATTTTTCGGGAATCCCCTTTCTTTTTCCTTATTTCAAATCCCTTTTGGATCTGATTCTAATTAATCCTTTGAAAATTCAATTAATAAGAAACTTTATTCTTTCGATTTATTTTATTGAATTTGTAGAAGCAGAAGAAAGAAGAAAAAATGAAGAATAATAAAGTCGATTATCATATATTATATGTGAAAAGCTTTTTTTTAGTTCTACATTCCTTGCACTTATTATTTATACTCTAATGACTTCTAATTCTATGTCTATGGAATTATAATTCGAATTAATTTATTAATATAATAACATAAATTAACAAAAAAAAATATAACAAGCAGGTACAATATAGTAAATCGAGGTACCCATTCTATGACAGTGTTGACCCTATCCTTACGTAATGTAAGGTTTTGATGATAACAAACACAAATGTAATATATACTTGAGTGTGTTGATTGAACATGTTCCAAATATTGAATACTTTGAAATTGCGTGACTAACAATGCTCAAAAATAGGTCTTAAGAACAGGAACTCAAGATCAGTTGGCTGGCAAGACTTTCCAGAACTTCAGAACAACCTTAAGAACAACTTTTAGGAGTGTTTGGAGCAGCAAGTTAAGTTTCTACAAGATGTCTGGTTGATTCAACAAGAGTCTTTGTTTTGCTATGGTTTTTATTTTATTAGATTCTTATTAATATGCCAATTAGAAAGTCTTGATTTAACATTCACTTGAAGTGGTTTTTTCTCTTTGAAAATAATTTCAGAACACTGTTTCAGAACAGTCCTGGAAACAGGGCGACCAGGGTGTTTCTAGACTAAGCTGCGAAAAATGGTTTTACACGATTCTTTCTCTGATTTTGGGCAGCATCTCCGAGATTTGCAAACAAGATTTTCTGTGGAGTATTTTAACCCCAAACGATTATCCTTAACAAAGGGGTTTTGCAAGATCTTTTTGAAATAAAAAGAATCTCTAATTTTTGGGAAGTGGATAAGTTTGTTGAGAAAATCATGGGCTAGTGGTTGAGAACCACCGCCTTACTCAAGCAATTAAGGAATTTTTTCCAACCCTCGTTACTCCACTACTTGCGGCTAAAGGACTCTATTTCCTTTAGGGATTTTGTTTTCCAAATCTATGAGAAGATAAATCTTCTTACCTTCCAAAATTCTCTATAAAAGGTGGATGTCTACAACTCATTCAACATCGGTTTTCACAGCAACTTTCAAGAGTTTTATGAGATAAATTTTCAGAGAGAAAACCGACCAAAGTGTGTGAAAAAATTGAGCTTTCAAAATGCATACTAGAAGCTTAATTGTACCTTACACTAGCTTATGGGAAGCATTCAAAAGTAAGGTATTCATCTTGTTCTCTCTCGTTTAAAGGTGAGTTGAGTGCGTCCAAGTCAAGGGGACTATTGGACGTGGGGTAACTAGTCTTGGGGAAGACAGTTATGTGTGTTACAAGTTGTAACGGTGAAGGTTACTTTGTAACGTGTTTAGCCCGTATAGTGAAATTGTGTGAAAATCCTACAGGGGTAGGTCGTGGTTTTTCGCCTCAGTTGGGCTAGAGGTGTTTCCACGTAAAAATCCTGTGTTCACCTTTTTCTTCTACTTATTTTCGCTGCATTTCAGTTTCTAGGCGTGTTACAAACAGCCTGTCCAAACAGGGCCTAAGCCTGTTCCCATAAAATTGCGAAAATTTGGCAACACAATTCACCCCCCCCTCTTGTGTTTGTGTACTCTCAAAACTAACAAGTGGTATCAGAGCAGGTTCTCATTAGAAAGATTAACATCTTGAGAGATCCTAAACATGAGTACACCCAATGGCATACTTGAGGGGCAATCCATAACTAGACCACCATACTTTAATGGCCAACATTACAGTTGGTGGAAAAACAGGATGGAAAACTACATCCAAGCCGAGGACTATGAGTTGTGGATGCTCATGAAGGATGGACCACTCATCCCTAAGAAAACTACTGAAGATAGAAAGTCAATCCCCAAGGAGCCTAAAGAATTCAATGCTGAAGATTACAAAATGATGGTGAAGAATGCCAAGGCCAAGAAACTTGTATATTTTGGCCTAGGTCCTGATGAATATACTCGCATATCTGAATGTGAGTGTGCCAAGGAAATCTGGGATGCTTTACAAGTAGCTCACGAAGGGACCAATCAGGTAAAGCAATCCCGGATTGAATTGCTTATGAGAAAATATGAGCTGTTTGAGATGGATGATCGTGAAAGTGAGATGGACATGTACACTCGCTTCACTCACATAACGAATGAGTTGAAATCCCTGGGAAAATCCTTCACCATCGAAGAATTGGTGTGGAAGATCTTAAGAATTTTACCTCATTCTTGGGAAGCGAAAGTAACGGCCATCCAAGAAGCTAAGGACATGAACAAGATCACCCTAGATGAGCTGATTGGAAATCTCCAAACGTATGAACTTAGAAGAAATTCTCAGCAAAAAGATGAGACAAAGAGAGATCGAGGCCTTGCACTAAAGGGCTTACAAGATGATTCTGATTCTGATGAGGAAGAGATTGCCATGATAACTCAAAAATTTAAGAAGTTCTTCAAGAAAGTTAAAGAAAACAGCAAACGGAAGGATTTCGGCAAGGCCAGGAACACCTCTCGAGAACAGTTCTTCGGATGTTTCAAATGTGGTAAACATGACCACATTGTGAAAAACTGCCCTTTGCTGAAAGATGAACAAGAGCCCGAACAGTCCAGGAAACAAGACAGGAAACAAGGTGGAAACAGTTCTGCCAGGCGTTTTTCAAAGGCAATGCTTGCGGCTTCGGGTGATTCTACCGAGGACGAGGAAGGCACTGAAGAAGAAGATGCTACTGTAGCTCTTATGGCCAGAAGTGACTCTGACTCAGATGATGAGCCTCTGGACAGCTTAGCTCAACTTAAGGATAAGGTACGTGGTCTAAATAAAGCAAAACTTGAAGAGTTATTATTGACTTTGATGGATGAGTGTGATGCTATTAATTCTGAAAATTGCATGTTAAAGAATGCATGCTCTGAGTTAAAAAGGGATATTAGAGAATTAGAGCATGAAAACAAAATCCTTAAAAGTGAAAAAATTGAAATTGATATGAAGAACATTGTTTTGCATGAAGACCTCAATAAGTCCAAAGAGACCTTAAGTATGAAAGAAGAAGCTTTTGCTACTGACTTCACTAGGCTTGAAAATGAGTCCCTTGAACTGAAAGAGAAGGTTGAATCCTTGCTTATTGAGAACAAAAAATTGCTTGAAAAATTAAAACAAGTAGAATCAGACCTTGCTGCAAACAGGTGCTGGAACAAGTCCTCACAGGCGTTGAATTGGCTGAACACTCACTTTAACCGAGGCAAAAAAAGATTAGGCTTTGTGACTAAGCGCCCCGTTTACCCTGTTAATAGAAAATATGTGGGATTACTTGAAAATATTGTTTGTTTTCATTGTGGTAAAACGGGGCATTATCGGTATGCGTGTCCTATAAGAAGGTATGCCATGGAAAGCAACTTGATTCATGTGAAGCAAATTTGGGTTAGAAAAGATGAGTTTCACATGTCTAAAGGAATGGGACCCAAGTGGATCTGGGTTCCCAAAACTAGCCCCTAATTTGTTTTACAGGCTAAAGTGAGAGGGAACAATCTGACAAACAATCCAGCAAACAGCCCAGGGAACAACCCAGGGAACAACCTAGGAAACAGTCAGTTGTGGTATGTTGATAGCGGATGTTCAAGGCATATGACTTGTGAGAAATTCAACTTCCTCTCACTTACAGCCTCAGAAGGAGGGAGTGTGGCATTTGGTAACGGCAAGTCCGGGACAATTGTCGGAATAGGTAAGATAGGTGAGTCACTCTCCCTTTCTATTGACAATGTATATCCTGTAGATGGATTGAAACATAAATTACTTAGTGTGTCCCAACTGTGTGATAAAGACAAACTAGTAGTGTTTTCTCCAACACGTTGCTTGGTTGTTAACATAAACACAGGAGATGTCGTATTGAGGGGAAAGCAACACAAAAATGTTTATAAAGTGTGTATTTCTTCTCTTCCCCAAAATAATCTGACTTGTTTAAGTGCTTTGAATGATGATGTTATGCTTTGGCACAAGAGATTAGGTCATGCAAGTCTCTCTCTTTTGAACAAATTGGTTTCCAAAGATCTAGTCGTCAGCGTACCTTCCATCAAATACAATGATGGCAAGGTATGTGACGCTTGTGCTAAAGGGAAACAAGTCAGAAATTCTTTTAAATTGAAAAATTGTGTTAGCACTACCCGACCTCTCGAATTGTTGCATGTTGATTTGTGTGGCCCCATAAGGATCACAAGTAGAGGTGGGAAGAGATATGTGCTTGTTGTAGTGGATGACTAATCTCGTTTCACTTGGACCTTGTTTTTGGCTTCTAAAGATGAAACATTTGAAAAATTTCTTGCATTTCTTAAAAAGACTGAAAAGAGAGTAGGACACTCGTTGGTTTGCCTACGATCTGATCATGGTACAGAATTTGAAAATTCGAGCTTTATTGGCTATTGTAATGAGCATGATATTGATCATAACTTTTCAGCCCCAAGAGCACCCCAGCAGAACGGGGTGGTAGAGCGTAAAAATTGTACTCTAGAAGACATGACTAGAACAATGCTTATTGCTAGTGGTCCTTCTAGAAACTTTTGGGCAGAAGCTTTGAACACATCATGTTACATTATAAATAGATGCATGATTAGACCTATTCTTAACAAAACTCCTTATGAACTTCTCAAGGGAAGAAAACCCAATATTATGCATTTGAGAGTATTTGGTTGTAAATATTTTGTGCATAACAATGGGAAGGATGCCTTAGGAAAGTTTGATCCAATAAGTGATGAGACAATATTTCTTGGTTACTCCTCACACAGTAAGGCATACAAAGTGTTCAATAAGCGAACCTTATGTGTTGAGGAGAGTGTGCATGTGCTATTTGATGAACCTAACTCTCTAATTGAGAATGATGCACAGGAAAGAGAATTACGAACTGGGCCTTGGTAGAAAAGAATTGTTGCTCACACATGAGAAAGGTAAGAGTCCTGAGGATGGATCAGGGCCTGGACCTGTTTCCTTGGAAGGTGGGCAAGGTCTGAACCAGATAGGGGGAAGCACTGCTAAACCCGGTTTGGATCAAAACCAGCCTAATTCTTCTCGAACAGGCTGGGAAACAGACTCCAGAGCAGGCTCAGAAACAGGCTCCAGAACAGGCTCGGGAACAGTTCCTGAACCTGTTTCGCCAAGTATTCTAGCAACTTTAACCTTGTTGGGTATGCTGATGCTGACTATGCCGGCTTTTTGGTTGATAGAAAAAGCACCTCAGGTATGGCTCATCTTCTTGGACCCTGTTTGGTATCTTGGGCAACCAAGAAACAACACTCAATTGCCATGTCCACAACAGAAGTTGAATATGTTGCAGCTGCCTCTTATTGTGCTCAAGTGTTGTGGATAAGGCAACAACTCAAAGATTTTGGTGTTGACACGGGCTGCATTCCCATATTTTGTGATAATACAAGTGCAATTAATATTTCCAAAAAACCCATGTCAACATAAAAGGACTAAACATATTGACATTCGTCATCACTTTTTGAGAGACAATGTTGAAAAGGGCTTGGTTTCAATGAATTATTGTGCCACTAATAAACAAATTGCTGATATTTTTACCAAGGCACTGAATAGAGAACAATTTGAGAAGAACAGACTGGAATTGGGTCTAATTAAAACAACTTGAGCATGCTCCATTAACCCCTAATGCTTGTCTAGTTAAAAGGTTTTTCAGGTCAAACATCTTGATTCATTAGATGCGGTCAACTTTTGTGTCACAATTAGCATATGTGTGGATTACAACCTGCTGACAATCGTTGAGGTCTGATGATATTGCCCTTATTATCCTATGTTACCGAACAACTGACCGCAGGAACAAGCACCAAGAACAGGTATGAGCACTGTTTGTCAAACGTGTACAATTCAGGTAGTTAATTCAGTTGTTGAGAATTTTAAATCCCTCACTCTTCTTAAGGCATGCGTAGCTGGGAGTCTTTATTTTTCTTTGGTTGCAAAAACGGCCGACTCCACAGCTCCTGTGTCTACTCACATTTCTCTGCTTCTCTCTCTCCCGAAAAATCTCTTCTTCTCAAACCCTAAACCCTCAAAATTCTCAGACCTCAGCCCCTTACTTCAATGGCGTCTCCGCCGGCTGCAGCGTCACTGCCTCTGTCAGCCGTCACTGCTTCGATAATTTTTGAAGGTATGAGGTTCGAATTCTTGCCCCCTTTGCCAATTATCTCGAAACCTTTTGGGTTTTTGACGTGTGTGAACTTGAGCTCTGTGGGTTTGGGTTTGGGTTTAGCTGATGTACGACCCGAATTTGAGTGGGACTTGGAGTTGTTTGAACCTATTCTTGAACACACTGGGGTTAACAGTGCGGTTGGACCGTGTGAGGTCCAACCCGAGGTTGTTGATGTTGTTGATATGGATGATGACTCGTCTCTGTCTGAGGGAGACTTGAATACTGTGCATATAATCGGGTGGGATATTCTGATGGCTGGAACAAGGTCGGAACCTGTTCCTGACTCTAGTGAACCGCACCCTGAGCCTAGTCCTGTTTTTGAAGACAGGATGGATGATTTTGCGGAAAAGGTTGCTGATATTGAACTAGATTTGGGTTAGGGGACTGAGACTCAGGCTGAAAATGTTCAACCAACGCTGGTACAAACACCCCAAATCAGTAAGGGTCAAGCGAAGAAAAGAATTAAGGTGCCTGCGGGACGAACAGATCTCCCGCTTGTTCGTCGGCTTATGGCGATGCAAGCTAAAGAGGCTAAGCAAGCCAAAGACCCTTCAAGAGGACTGTTCCTAAGAGGAAGGTTTCTCCCAAATCGATCTCCAAACAGGGCCCTGCTACGGTTGACCCTGAAGCCCCCAGCTCCAAAAAGGTAAAGAAGGCTGCACCCACCACTTCCAAATTGGCTCAATTTCTTCAGAGAAGTGTGGTGCGGGGCGAAATTGTAAAGGTGCCATACTTTCAGGAACAGGGCCTGGAGGTGTTCCTAGACAAGCTCAGGGCCCAGGGCTGGCTGGACCTGTTTGCAAACACCCACCTTGGGTGTTCTGTCCCAGATTTGGCCGACTTTTATGCAAATTGCAATGTCACCAATGCTGTGGTGACAAGTGAAGTTAATGGGACGAAACTGAAATTCAATGCCCAATATCTAGGTGCAATTCTGGGTGTTCCTGCTGAGGGTTTCGATGTGTATGTCCGGGCGGACAAGACCGTGCTTGGGACAGCTCGACTGCTGCAATTAACTCAAACACTGAGCCAGCAAACAAGGTTGAAAACCCCCCAGTTCGTCAAAAAAGGTGACACGACTTCTCTTCATCAATTGCTCTTTTGGTTCGTTATTAAAAATATCATCCCTAGAGGTCAAGGCCGCAATCTTGCGGATGCTATGGATCAATGTTTTATTAACATTATGGATAGAGGAGAGCAAATTAATTTTCCAGCAATCATGATTCGCCATATCTCCAGGATTGCGAACACCTCAAGAGAACATGATCTGGGGTATGGTTTCTTGCTGACTCTTGTATTTGAGCACTTTGGGATTTCTCTTCCAAAAAGGTGGGGGTGCAGATGGTTGATGAAATAGAGAATAGCACTCTAATGGGGTGTGGGTTTTAAATTGATCAAAGGAGCACACACTGCTTCGGCACAGGGGCTTCGAACACCCTTTCCCCCTGTTCCTGGTTCTTCCTCCAGTGAGCCTTCTGTTGATGCCTTGCTACTGGATCAATCCCGGTTGAAGACCGAGCTCGCTGAGGTTAAAGCTGCTCATGCTGAGGAGAAGGCTCTGAATGTCAAGCGCCATGAGGATCTACTAGCTGCCATCACTAGCCTCACGGCCCAACTGTCCTCTCCTCCCTCCTGAACCTGTTTCTGCACCCTGTTCGCTACCTTGTTCTATTCCCTGTTTTTACTCTTATTCTCGACCCTATTCTCAACAACTGGTTTCTGACTATCTGGCTGTGCCTTTTGACTGACTATGGTTTATACTAACTCTTGGTTGGTTATATTTTCATAAACTGCCTTGCTTGTTTCTTGTTGTTGTTTGTTTGTGCGTGACTCGGATGGCCAATATCATTACCGTACCATATACTTGAGTGTATCGCTGGTTGTTTTTCCTCCATTACCCAAGTGGTGGTGATTGCAAACACCCTGTTTCACCTGTTTGATCTGACCACCCTTTTTCGATGATGTCCAAAGGGGGAAGATGGGCATGACCATGATTGATTTAGTGTGACTTGGCTTAAGTTGACTTCTCAAAATTTTTCTCTTATATGGCTTGATTGTTTTGCCACTAACTTGCTTTCGCCTTTTATGTCAATATGGTCATTTGGTTTGTCATCATCAAAAAGGGGGAAATTGTTGACCCTATCCTTATGTAATGTAAGGTTTTGATAATAACAAACACAAATGTAATATATACTTGAGTGTGTTGATTGAACAGGTTCTAAATATTGAATACTTTGAAATTGCGTGACTAACAATGCTCAAGAACAGGTCTTAAGAACAGGAACTCAAGATCAGTTGGCTGGCAAGACTTTCCAGAACTTCAGAACAACCTTAAGAACAACTTTTAGGAGTGTTTGGAGCAGCAAGTTAAGTTTCTACAAGATGTCTGGTTGATTTAACAAGAGTCTTTGTTTTGCTATGGTTTTTATTTTATTAGATTCTTGTTAATATGCCAATTAGAAAGTCTTGATTTAACATTCACTTGAAATGGTTTTTTCTCTTTGAAAATAATTTCAGAACACTGTTTCAGAACAGTCCTGGAAACAGGGCGACCAGGGTGTTTCCAGACTAAGCTGCGAAAAATGGTTTTACACGATTCTCTATCTGATTTTGGGCAGCATCTCCGAGATTTGCAAACAAGATTTTCTGTGGAGTATTTTAACCCCAAACGATTATCCTTAACTAAGGGGTTTTGCAAGATCTTTTTGAAATAAAAAGAATCTCTAATTTTTGGGAAGTGGATAAGTTTGTTGAGAAAATCATGGGCTAGTGGTTGAGAACCACCGCCTTACTCAAGCAATTAAGGAATTTTTTCCAACCCTCGTTACTCCAATACTTGCGGCTAAAGGACTCTATTTCCTTTAGGGATTTTGTTTTCCAAATCTATGAGAAGATAAATCTTCTTACCTTTCAAAATTCTCTATAAAAGGTGGCTTTCTACAACTCATTCAACATCGGTTTTCACAGCAACTTTTAAGAGTTTTATGAGATAAATTTTCAGAGAGAAAACCGACCAAAGTGTGTGAAAAGTTTTGAGCTTTCAAAATTGGCATACTAGGAGCCTAATTGTACCTTACACTAGCTTATGGGAAGCATTCAAAAGTAAGGTGTTCATCTTGTTCTCTCTCGTTTAAAAGTGAGTTGAGTGTGTCCAAGTCAAGGGGACTATTGGACGTGGGGTAACTAGTCTTGGGGAAGACAGTTACGTGTGTGTTACAAGTTGTAATGGTGAATGTTACTTTGTAACGTATTTAGCCCATATAGTGAAATTGTGTGAAAATCCTACAGGGGTAGGTCGTGGTTTTTCGCCTTAGTTGGGCTACAGGTGTTTCCACGTAAAAATCCTGTGTTCACCTTTTTCTTCTACTTATTTTCGCTGCATTTTAGCTTTTGGGCGTGTTACAAACAGCCTGTCCAAACAGGGCCTAAGCTTGTTCCCAAAAAATTGTGAAAATTTGGCAACACAATTCACCCCCCTCTTGTGTTTGTGTACTCTCAAAACTAACAGACAACCATCAACTTTCCCTATATTTTTGTGCCTTTAGTAGGCCTAGTATTTTCGGCAATTGCAATGGCTTCTTTATTTCTTCATGTTCAAAAAATCATGACTGTTTAGATCCTGTGGTGTGGGCCAAATTCAATTTTTCAAGACTTACACTTGAATCATAACACAGATATCTATTTAGCATAATGGTCTACCACGTGATTTCTTCTGAACATAAAAGAAAGAGCCCTTATGTATGTGCATGTGGAAACATGACATTAGGGGGTTAGATGTTATTATTTTTGATCTAAGTAGTTTCAAGTAAAGATTCACATCAGAATGGTACTAGTTGATGAGAGTTACATTGGAAACAAAAAGAATAAGGAAAGTGAAATTCATTTGGGTTATTCTTTCAATTCAAATAAAATGCAATTCGATCCACTATGAATTGCAGAACGTATATGGATAGAACATATAACGGGATCTGGAAAAATTAGTAATTTCTGCTGGGCATTTATCCTTTTTTAGGTTTCTTAGGATTTTTATTGGTTGGAATTTCCAGCTATCCTGGTAAGAATTTAATATCTTTATTCCCCCCCCCCCCGCTCCCCGTAAATCTTTTTTTTCCACAAGGTATCGTGATGTCTTTCTATGGGATCGCATGCCTCTTTATTAGCTCCTATTTGTGGTGTACAATTTCGTGGAATGTAGGTAGTGGTTATGATTGATTCGATAGAAAAGAAGGAAGAGTATGTATTTTTCGTTGGCGATTTCCTGGAAAAAAATCGTCGCATCTTCCTCTGATTTCTTATAAAAGATATTCAGTCCATTAGAATAGAAGTTAAAGAGGGTATTTATACTCGTAGTGTCCTTCATTTGGAAATCAGAGGCCAGGGGGCCATTCCCTTGACTTGTACTGATGAGAATTTGACTCTACGAGAAATTGAACAAAAAGCTGCTTAATTAGCCTATTTCCTGCGTGTACCAATTGAATGAAGTATTTTGAAACGAATGCTTTCTTTCTCAGCTCGAAATAAAATAAAAACTCTACGTATAATCCCCTTTTTATACGGCGTACCTTAACAGAAATTAAATCAGAACACCCATTCGGGTCAAAACATACATATATAGGTATACAGAAAAACCAAAAAGGGAAATTTTTTTTGTCTACAAAAGGGGCCTTTTACTCGTATGGAAATTGACTCAACTCAATTCTCAAGCCAATTCAGTAATAGTAATAAAAAAAAGTAAAAAATCGAAATAATAATGGATTCATTCCATATATCAAATCAAAATAAATAACTTTCTTTAGGCCCAGTAGTTAGAATTGAGAGGTTAGATATAATACCTTATATTATTTAGCAATCTTTCGTTTTATTTTTATTGTTTGTTTTGTTCTCTTTAATGATCAAAGAATTGGCTTTCTTACAATTATAACGAGAATTTTCTGATTCGAATGTTGTTTTTTTATTTTGCCATGCATTTTTTATCATCACATTCAGACCCTCAACTCTTTATTTTGTGTTATGGGTAATTCGTGAAATTTTTTTAAAGATTTGATTGATATTTTGGTAGTCAAGTAAGTGCTCTCGTCTTGAAATCAAAATAATATTCATAAATTGAAGTGGCTATCCCACGTATTCCTTAAAAGGAAGGAATTGCTTTGAATTGAACCAATTGCAATATCTGAAAACACGATTTTTTTATTTATTCATTTGAATTCAGAGTGGATTCTTTATTGTTATTCTATATTTTGTGTTTTTTCAAAGATTCAAGGACTAATTACCAAATTAGAACAAAATAAAAACGGAGAATAGATTCATAGATTCGATACTTTGTAATAGAGTAATAGAATTCACGTTTCATAGAAATATTAGGTCGCACAAAGTCAATGAGCGCGCCAGGTTTGTTAACAATTTCTAGATGAAAAAATTGGAAAAAAAGACAGCATTTATTCCCTTTCTATATCTTGTATCTATAGTATTTTTACCCTGGTGGATATCCCCCATCATTTCAAAGAAGTCTGGAATCTTGGGTTACTGATTGGTGGAATATAAAGCAATCTAAAACTCTTTTGAATGATGTTCAAGAAACGAGTCTTCTAAAAAATTCAACGAATTAGAAGAGCTCCGTTTGTTGGACGAATTAATAAAGGAATACCCTGAAACACATCTACAAAAGCTTCATATAGGAATCCACAATGAAACGATTCAATTGATCAAGATGCACAATGAGGATTGTATCCACATGATTTTGTACTTCTCCACAAATATAATCTATTTCCTTATTCTAAGTGGGTACTCTCTTCTGGGGAATAAAGAATTTATTCTTCTTAACTCTTGGGTTCAGGAATTCCTACATAACTTAAGCGACACAATAAAAGCTTTTTCTATTCTTTTATTAAC
>JACYFF010031955.1:47393300-47474047 GCA_017589665.1 Selenicereus undatus | reverse complement strand
CCAGAAAACAGAAATGCAGCGGAGATAAGTAGAAGAGTAAGTGAACACACGATTTTTACGTGGAAACTCCTCTAGCCCAACTGAGGTGAAAAACCACAACCTACCTTTGTAGGATTTTCAACCACTTCACTATTCGGCCTAAACACGTTAGAATGTAACTCACACCGTTACAACTTGTAACACACACGTAACCGTCTTCCCTAAGACCGGTTACCCCACGTCCAAAATACCCTTGATTTGGACACACTCAACTCACTTTGGAAAGAGAAAAAATAAGATGGACACCTTACTTTTGTGCTTCTCAAATAAGCTAGTGTAAGGTACAAATATGCTCTTAGTATGCCAACTTTGAAAGCTCAATCTTGCACACACTTGGGTCGGTTTTCTTTCTGAAAATAAGGCTCTTAAACTCTGAAATATTGCTATGAAAACCGATAATGAAAATGAGTGTGGAGTCTTGCTTAAATAGAAAACCAAGTGGAATAATCTCAAATAAAGAGGAGAAAGCTTGGACCGTAAGGAGTGGAAAGTGTGAGCTGAAAATTCTCACTAACTGCATGAGCTACACGGTTATTTTCAACCACAAAAACTCAGTAAATCATCCCATGATTTTCTCCACAAATTTAGCCATTTTCTAAAAACAGGGATTTTGTTACTTGGAGAATAAAGCACTATAAAAATAGACTTGCGGTACTCCCCAAGTTTCTCATAGCCAGAAATAGCCTTTTTGGACATAGCAGTCGGTAGAAAATCTATCAAAAAATCTTAGAGACGTTAGCCCAAAAATCAAGGAAAAAATCGTGAAAAATCAGTTTTGCAGTTTTGGCTTGAAAACACCTTGAACACCATGTTCTCATAACTGTTCTGAGACAGTGTTTTGAAAATTCTTTCAAAGAAAAAAAACCATTTCAAAGTGAATGTTAAATTAAGACTTTCTAATTGGCATATTAACAAGAATCTAATAAAATAAAAACCATAGCAAAATAGAGACTCTTGTTGAATCAACCAGACATCTTGTAGAAACTTAACTTGCTACTCCAAACACTCCTAAGAGATGTTCTTAAGGCTGTTCTGAAGTTCTGGAAAGTCTTGCCAGCCAACTGATCTTGAGTACCTGTTCTTAAGACCTGTTCTTTGAGCATTGTTAACCAAGCAATTTCAAAGTATTCAATATTTGGAACCTGTTCAATCAACACACTCAAGTATATATTACATTTGTGTTTGTTATCATCAAAACCTTACATTACATAAGGATAGGGTCAACAATTTCCCCCTTTTTGATGATGACAAACCAAATGACCATATTGACATAAAAGGCGAAAGCAAGTGAGTGCCAAACAGTCAAGCCATAGAAGAGAGAAAAAAATTGTTTAAGAAGTCAACTAAAGACAAGTCACACTAAATCAATCATGGTCATGCCCATCTTCCCCCTTTGGACATCATCGAAAAAGGGTGGTCAGATCAAACAGAGAGAGGCAGGTTGTTTGCAATCACCACCACTTGGGTAATGGAGGAAGACAACCAGCGATACACTCAAGTATATGGTACAGTAATGATATTGGTTATCCGAGTCACGCACAAACAAACAACGACAAGAGACAAGCAAGGCAGATCATGAAAATATAACCAACCAAGATTAGGATAACCACAAGTTATCAGACCATGCAAGATAAGCAGTTTAGAACAGTGTTGAGAACAGGGTGAAAAACAAGAGCAGAAACAGGAAATAGAACAGGGCAAGGAAGAGGGGGCAGAAACAGGTTCAGGGAGGAGGAGAGGACAGTTGGGCCGTGAGGGCAGTGATGGCATAAAGGAGATCCTCATGGCGCTTCGCATTCATAGCCTTCTCCTTTGCAAGAGCTGCCTTAACCTCAGAGAGCTCATCCTTCAGCCTGTTTTGGTCTTGGAGCAACGTATCTAGTGGAGTACCACTGGAGGAAGAACCAGAAACAGGGGGAAAGGGTGTTCGAGACCCCTGTTCCGAAGCTACGTGGGCTCCTTTGACCATTTTAAACCCGCACCCCATTAGAGTACTATTCCCTATTTCATCGATCATTTGTACCCCCACTTGTTTCTGAAGAGAAATTCCAAAGTGCTCAAACACAAGAGTCAGCAAGAACCCATACCCCAGATCATGTTCTCTTGATGTGTTTGCAATCCTAGAGATATGGCGAATCATGATTGCTGGGAGATTAATTTGCTCTCCTCTATCCATAAGGTCAATAAAACATTGATCCATAGCATTCGCGAGATTGCGGCCTTGACCTCTAGGGATGATATTCTTAATAATGAACCAAAAGAGCAATTGATGAAGAGAAGTCATGTCACCTTTCTTGACGGACTGGGTGGCTTTCAACCTTGGTTGCTGGCTCAGTGTTTGAGTTAATTGTAGTAGCCGAGCTGTCCCAAGCACGGTCTTGTCCTCCCGAACATACACATCGAAACCCTCAGCCGGAACACCCAAAATGGCACCCAGATCTTTGGCATTGAATTTCAGTTTCTTCCCATTAACTTCACTTGTCACCACAACATTGGTGACATTGCAATTTGCATAAAAGTCGGCCAAATCGGGGACAGAACACCCCAGGCGGGTGTTTACAAATAGTTCCAGCCACCCCCTGGGCCCTAAGTTTGTCCAGGAACACCTCCAGGCCCTGTTCCTGAACGTATGGCATCTTCATAATTTTGCCCCGCACCACACTTATCTGAAGAAATTGGGCCCATTTGGAAGTGGTGGGTGCAGCTTCTTTGCCTTTTTGGAGCTGGGGACTTCAGGGTCAACCGTAGCAGGGCCCTGTTTGGAGACCGGTTTGGGAGAAGGCTTTCTCTTAGGAACACTCCTCTTGAAGGGTGTTGGCTGGGTTGGTGGGGTCTGGTAAGAGCTGGGTTTGGCTGGAGCTTTGCCTATGCCTTTGGCAGGGGACTCAGTAGGAGAGACCTGGGGAGAGCCTTGTTCAGTAGGGGTTGTCCCGGATTCGCGAACAGGTGAGCTCTCTAGTGAGGAAACAATCTCCTCAACCAGGGGAGGCTCCTATTTGGAGGAACCAGCTGGTGTAGGAAGTCGAGAGGTGCTTTGAGAGGCTAATCGGTAAGACTTTCTGGAGGGTTTAGGAGTAGGTTTATGTTTAGCAGATCTGGGTTGTGAGGGTGAAGATGAGGCTTTAGCTTGTTTAGCCTCTTTAGCTTGCATGGCCATAAGCTGACGAACAAGCGGAAGATCTGTTCGTCCTGCAGGAACCTTAATTCTTTTCTTTGCTTGACCCTTACTGATTTGGGGTGTTTGTACCGGTGTTGGCTGAACATTTTCAGTAGGAATCTCAGTCCCCTCACCCAAATCTACTTCAATATCAGCAACCTTTTTCGCAAAATCATCCAGCCTGTCTTCAAAAACAGGACTGGGCTCAGGGTGCGGTTCACTAGAGTCAGGAACAGGTTCCGACCTTGTTCCAGCCATCAGAATATCCCACCCGGTTATATGCACAACATTCAAGTCTCCCTCAGACAGAGACGAGTCATCATCCACATCAACAACATCAACAACCTTGGTTTGGACCTTACACGGTCCAACCGCACTGTTAACCCCAGTTTGTTCAAGAATAGGTTCAAACAACTCCAAATCCCACCCAAATTCGGGTGGTACATCAACCAAACCCAAACCCACAGAGCTCAAGTTCACATACGTCAAAAACCCAAAAGGTTTCGAGATAATTGGCAAAGGGGGCAAGAATTCGAACCTCATACCTTCAAAAATTATCGAAGCAGTGACGGCTGACAGCGGCATTGACACTGCAGCCGGTGGAGATGCCATACGTGACCGCTTCGAAGCCGGAGCTGGGGCAGTGATTGAGCGACGTTTACTGATGGTGGGCTTGCCGGAGGTCGCCATTGAAGCAAAGGGCCGAGGTCTGAGAATTTTGAGGGTTTAGAGTTTGAGAAGAAGAGAGTTTTCGGGAGAGAGAGAAGTAGAGAAATGTGAGCAGACGCAGGAGCTGTGGAGTTGGCCGTTTTTGCAATAAAAAAAAAATAAAGACTCCCAGCCACGCATGCCTTGAGAAGAGTGAAGGATTTAAAATTCTCAACAACTGAATTAACTACCTGAATTGCACACGTATAATAATCAATGGCCATACCTGTTCGTGGCGCTTGTTCTTGAAGTCAATTGTTCGGTAACATAGGACAATACGGGCAATATCATCAGACCTCAACGATTGTCAGCAGGTTGTAATCGACACATGTGCTAATTTTGACACAAAATTTGACTGCATCCAATGAATCAAGATGTTTGACCTAAAAAACCTTTTAACTAGACAAGCATTGGGGGTTAATGGAGCATGCTCAAGTCGTTTTAATTAGACCCAATTCCAGTCTGTTCTTCTCAAACTGTTCTATATTCAGTGTCTTGGTAAAAATATCAGCAATTTGTTTATTAGTGGCATAATAATTCGTTGAAACTAAGCCCTTTTCAACATTATGTCTCAAAAAGTGATGATGAATGTCAATATGTTTAGTCCTTTTATGTTGACACGGGTTTTTGGAAATATTAATTGCACTTATATTATCACAAAAAATGGGAATGCATCATGTGTCAACACAAAAGTCTTTGAGTTGTTACCTTATCCACAACACTTGAGCACAGCAAGAAGCAGCTGCAACATATTCAGCTTCTGCTGTGGACATGGCAACTGAGTGTTGTTTCTTGGTTGCCCAAGATACCAAACAGGGTCCAAGAAAATGAGCCATACCTGAGGTGCTTTTTCTGCCAACCAAAAAACCTACGTAATCAGCATCAGCATACCCAACAAGGTGAAAGTTGCATCCTCTAGGATACCATAAAGCCAAATCAGGTGTATGTTTTAAGTATCTAAAAATCCGTTTAACAACCTTTAAATGTGATTCTTTAGGCTTAGACTGAAAACGGGCACACAAACCAACACTGAAAACAATGCCAGGTCTACTAGCAGTTAGGTAAAGAAGCGACCCTATCATGCCCCTATAGGATTTCTCCTCGACTGAGGAACTCCCATCATCCATCACCAACCTGGTTGAAGGAGAAATGGGAGTATCAATGGGCTTGGCCGATTCCATTCCAAATCGCTTAAGTAATTCCTTGACATATTTTTGTTGATGTATCATGGTGCCGTTTGAAGTTTGTTTGATTTGCAAGCCTAAGAAAAAATTAAGCTCGCCCATCATGCTCATTTCAAACTCACTCCTCATCATTTTTGAAAACTCTTCACATAAATCATTGTGTGTTGCACCAAATATAATGTCATCGACATATACTTGGACAATCAACAAATATTCCCCCTTAGATTTTAGAAACAAGGTATTATCAACCTTGCCTCTTTTAAAACCATTTTCCAATAAAAAGTTTGACAAACGTTCATACCAAGCTCTAGGAGCTTGTTTTAAACCATAAATCGCTTTGTCAGGTTTAAAAATATAGTTAGGAAATTCTTTACTTTCAAAACCAGGGGGTTGCATCACATACACTTCTTCTTTAAGGTATCCGTTGAGGAATGCACTTTTGACATCCATCTGATATAGCTTTATCTCTATGTGAGCTACAAAACCTACCAAAATGCGGATAGCCTCAATCCTTGTAACGGGTGCAAAGGTTTCTTCATAATCAATGTCCTCTTATTGGTTGTAGCCTTGAACCACCAGCCGGGCCTTGTTCCTAGTGACTGTTCCGAACTCATCAAGCTTGTTTCGGAACACCCACTTGGTGCCAATGATTGATCTATCCTATGGCCGTGGTACAAGGTGCCACACCTTCTTCCTTTCAAACTGATGAAGCTACTCTTGCATTGCTGTTACCCAATCTGAATCTGCAAGAGCTTTATTAACATTTTTTAGCTCAATATTAGAGAGAAAAGCATAAAAAGCACAAAAATTTTTAAGCTTGGATCTAGTTCGCACTCCTGTATTAATGTCAGACAGAATTTGATCAAGAGGGTGCGAACTTTGGTGCTTCCATGGTCGTGGAGTAAGTGGATCCACAGACACGCTTTCTACTCTTGCTGGAATACTCGGCGAAACAAGTTCAGGAACTGTTTCCGAGTCTGTTCTGGAGTTCGTTCCTGAGCCTATTCTGGAGCCTATTTCCCGACCTGTTCTGGAAGAATTAGGCTGGTTTTGGTCCAGACCAGGTTCAGCAGAGCTTTCCCCTGTCTAGTTCAGACCTTTCCCACCTTCCAAGGAAACAACTCCAGGCCCTGATCCATCCTCAGGACTCTTACCTTTCTCATGTGTGAGCAACAAATCTTTTCTAGCAAGACCCAGTTCGTAATCATCTTCCTGTGCATCATTCTCAATTAGAGAGTTAGTTTCATCAAATAGCACATGCACACTCTCCTCAACACACAAAGTTCGCTTATTGAACACTTTGTATGCCTTACTGTGTGAGGAGTAACCAAGAAATATTGCCTCATCACTCCTTGGATCAAACTTTCCTAAGGCATCATTCCCATTATTATGCACAAAACATCTACAACCAAATACTCTTAAATGCATAATATTGGGTTTTCTACCCTTGAGAAGTTCATAAGGAGTTTTGTTAAGAATAGGTCTAATCATGCATCTATTTATAATGTAACATGAGGTGTTCAAAACCTCTGCCCAAAAGTTTCTAGGAAGACCACTAGCAATGAGCATTGTTCTAGTCATGTCTTCTAGAGTACGATTTTTATGCTCTACCACCCCGTTCTGCTGGGGTGTTCTTGGATCTGAAAAATTATGATCAATACCATGCTCATTACAGTAGTCAATGAAGCTCAAATTTTCAAATTCTGTACCATGATCAGACCTTAAGCAGACCAATGAGTGTCCTACTCTCTTTTTAATCTTTTTAAGAAATGCAAGAAATTTCTCAAATGTTTCATCTTTAGAAGCCAAAAACAAGGTCCAAGTGAAGCGAGAGTAGTCATCCACTACAACAAGCACATACCTCTTCCCACCTCTACTTGTGATCCTCATAGGACCACACAAATCGACATGTAACATTTCGAGAGGTCGGGTAGTGCTAACATAATTTTTCAATTTAAAAGAATTTCTGACTTGTTTCCCCCTAGCACAAACGTCACATACCTTGACATCATTGTATTTGATGGAAGGTAGGCCGACGACTAGATCTTTGGAAACAAATTTGTTCAAAAGAGAGAGACTTGCATGACCTAATCTCTTGTGCCAAAGCATAACATCATCATTCAAAGCACTTAAACAAGTCAGATTATTTTGGGGAAGAGAAGAAATACACACTTTATAAACATTTTTGTGTCGCTTCCCCCTCAACACGACATCTCCTGTGTTCATATTAACAACCAAGCAACGTGTTGGAGAAAACACTACTAGGTTGTCTTTATCACACAGTTGGGACACACTTAGTAAATTATGTTTCAATCCATCTACAAGATATACATTGTCAATAGAATGGGAGAGTGACTCACCTATCTTACCTAATTCGACAATTCTCCCGGACTTGCCGTTACCAAATGCCACACTCCCTCCTTCTGAGGCTGTAAGTGAGAGGAAGTTGGATTTCTCACCAATCATATGCCTTGAACATCCGCTATCAACATACCACAGCTAGCTATTTCCTAGGTTGTTCCCTGGGCTGTTTGCTGGGTTGTTTGCTGGATTGTTCCCTCTCACTTTAGCCTGTAAAACAAATTAGGGGTTAATTTTGAGAACCCAGATCCACGTGGGTCCCATTCCCTTAGACATGTGAACCTCATCTTTTCTAACCCAAATTTGCTTCACATAAATCAAGTTACTTTCCATGGCATACCTTCTTATAGGACACGCATACCGATAATGCCCCATTTTACCACAATGAAAACAAACAATATTTTCAGGTAATCCCACATATTTTCTATTAACAGGGTAAATGGGGCGCTTAGTCACAAAGCCTAATCCTTTTTTGCCTCGGTTAAAGTGAGTGTTCAGCCAATTCAACGCCTGTGAGGACTTGTTCCAGCGCCTGTTTGCAGCAATGTCTGATTCTACTTGTTTTAATTTTTCAAGCAATTTACTATTCTCAATAAGCAAGGATTCAACCTTCTATTTTAGTTCAAGGGACTCATTTTCAACCCTAGTGAAGTCAGTAGCAAAAGCTTCTTCTTTCATACTTAAGGTCTCTTTGGACTTATAGAGGTCTTCATGCAAAACAATGTTCTTCATATCAATTTCAATTTTTTCACTTTTAAGGATTTTGTTTTCATGCTCTAATTCTCTAATATCCCTTTTTAACTTAGAGCATGCATTCTTTAACATGCAATTTTCAGAATTAATAGCATCAAACTCATCCATCAAAGTCAATAATAACTCTTCAAGTTTTGCTTTATTTAGACCACGTACCTTATCCTTAAGTTGAGCTAAGCTATCCAGAGGCTCATCATCTGAGTCAGAGTCACTTCTGGCCATAAGAGCTACAACAGCATCTTCTTTTTCAGTGCCTTCCTCGTCCTCGGTAGAATCACCCGAAGTCGCAAGCATTGCCTTTGAAAAACGCCTGGCAGAACTGTTTCCACTGTGTTTCCTGCCTTGTTTCCTGAGTTGTTCGGGTTCTTGTTCCTCTTTCAGCAATGGGCAGTTTTTCACAATGTGGTCATGTTTACCACATTTGAAACACCCAGAGAACTGTTCCCGATCATTGTTCTTGGACTTGCTGAAGTTTTTCTTCTTAGAATTTTCCTTGGCCTTCTTGAAAAACTTCTTGAATTTTCGGGTGATCATAGCCATTTCTTCCTCATCAAGGTCCGAGCTGTCCTCATCCAAGAGCTTTAGAGAAATGCCTCGGTCCTTCTTGGTCTCCTCTTAAGAATTCCTCCTAAGCTCATAGGTTTGGAGATTGCCAATAAGCTCATCCAGGGTAATCTTTTTCAAGTCCTTGGCCTCTTGAATAGCCGTGACTTTGGCTTCCCAAGAATGAGGTAAAAACCTTAGGATCTTCCTCACCAACTCTTCAGTGGTGAAGGACTTTCCTAATGATTTTAACTCATTTGTTATATAGGTGAAACGAGTATACATATCCATCACCATTTCACGATCACCCATTTCAAACAATTCGTATTTTCTCATAAGTAGCTCAATGCATGATTGCTTCACTTGATTTGTGCCTTCATGAGCTACCTGAAGGGCGTCCCATATGTCCTTGGCTGACTTGCACTCAAAAATGCGAGTGTACTCATCCGGTCCAAGACCAAAATACAAGAGTTTTTTGGCTTTAGCCTTTTTCTCCATCATCTTGAAGTCTTCGACATTGAAGTCTTCAGGCTTTTTGGGAACTTTGCTTCCATCTTCGATCACTTTTGTGGGAATGAGTGGTCCACTCTTGATAAGCATCCATAACTCGTAGTCCTCAGCTTGAATGTAGTTTTCCATTCTATTCTTCCACCAACTATAATATTGACCATTAAAGTATGGAGGTCGAGTTATGGATTGCCCCTCAAGTATGCCATTGGGTGTACTCATGTTTAGGATCTCTCAAGATGTTAATCTTTCCAATGAGAACCTGCTCTGATACCACTTGTTAGAAATGAGAGTACACAAACACAAGAGTTGGGGTGAGTTGTGTTGCCACATTTTCGTAGTTTTCTGGGAACAGGCTTAGGTCCTGTTCAGACAGACTGTTTGTAACACGTCCAGAAAACAGAAATGCAGCGGAGATAAGTAGAAGAGTAAGTGAACATAGGATTTTTACGTGGAAACACCTCTAGCCCAACTGAGGTGAAAAACCACGACCTACCTTTGTAGGATTTTCAACCACTTCACTATTCGGGCTAAACACGTTACAATGTAACTCACACCGTTACAACTTGTAACACACACATAACCGTCTTCCCTAAGACCGGTTACCCCACGTTTAAAGTCCCCTTGATTTGGACACACTCAACTCACTTTTGAAAGAGGGAAAATAAGATGGACACCTTACTTTTGTGCTTCTCAAATAAGCTAGTGTAAGGTACAAATATGCTCCTAGTATGCCAACTTTGAAAGCTTAATCTTGCACACACTTGGGTCGGTTTTCTTTCTAAAAGTAAGGCTCTTAAACTCTGGAATATTGCTATGAAAACCGATAATGAAAATGAGTGTGGAGTCTTGCTTCAATAGAAAACCAAGTGGAATAATCTCAAATAAAGAGGAGAAAGCTTGGACCGCAAGGAGTGGAAAGTGTGAGCTGAAAATTCTCACTAACTGCATGAGCTACACGGTTATTTTCAGCCACAAAAACTCAGTAAATCATCCCATGATTTTCTCCACAAATTCAGCCATTTTCTAAAAACAGGGATTTTGTTAGTTGGAGAATAAAGCACTCTAAAAATAGACTTGCAGTAATCCCCAAGTTTCTCATAGCCAGAAATAGCCTTTTTGGACATAGCAGTCGGTAGAAAATCTATCAAAAAATCTCAGATACGTTAGCCCAAAAATCAAGGAAAAAATCGTGAAAAATCAGTTTTGCAGTTTTGGCTTGAAAACACCTTGAACACCCTGTTCTCAGAACTGTTCTGAGACAGTGTTTTGAAAATTCTTTCAAAGAAAAAAAAACTATTTCAAAGTGAATGTTAAATTAAGACTTTCTAATTGGCATATTAACAAGAATCTAATAAAATAAAGACCATAGCAAAACAGACACTTTTGTTGAATCAACCAGACATCTTGTAGAAACTTAACTTGCTGCTCCAAACACTCCTAAGAGATGTTCTTAAGGCTGTTCTGAAGTTCTGGAAAGTCTTGCCAACCAACTGATCTTGAGTACCTATTCTTAAGACCTGTTCTTTGAGCATTGTTAACCAAACAATTTCAAAGTGTTCAATATTTGGAACCTGTTCAATAAACACACTCAAGTATATATTACATTTGTGTTTGTTATCATCAAAACCTTACATTACATAAGGATAGGGTCAAAAATTGCCTTTATAAAATATATTACATTAAAGAAACAAAGAAGGAGCATTTTCAATGTGAGATCTTAAAACATATCTTTCCATGGCACCGGTCCTAAATACTATATGGTTTGGGGATTTAGCTAGTCTATTAAGAGAAATCAATCGTTTTTTTCCAGATGCGCTGACACTCCCCTTTTTTCATTGTAGTTATTGACGTGGTAAGAGGGGTAACGAAGATTAGAGATAAAATCAACTATCTGTGACTAACCCCCCCTTTTTATAATATAAGAAGAGTAAAGGGGAGAAAGACGAAAAGTAGATTTAACCTCATCAAAACTTGAGATCCGGTTCAAATCTGAATCTAGGGTAATACTATCATACAAGCTATTAAAATGAAATTTTGTGATTAGAAATATAGTTAGAAACCTTTTGATTACGGAGTATTTCTAAAATTTATTTACTATCATTACTCTATTGATTGTCATTGCAACAAAATCTTTCTAATTGTATTTGTATTTTGAGTTAGGAACTTCTATTTTTTATTTTCCTTTCTTCTTCACTTCGGGTCGATAATAATAATAGAAAAGTGATTTGAATCAAAAATTAAAAGGAGGTTAGGTTGATGGCTAAGGGTAAAGATGCCCTAGTCAAAGTTATTTTGGAATGTATTGGATGTGTTCAAAAGAGTGTTACTAAGGAATCAAGGGGCATTTCCAGATATATTACTCAAAAGAATCGACACAATACGCCTAGTTGGTGGATTGGGAAAATTTTGTCCCTATTGTTACAGACATAAAATTCATGGAGAGATAAAGAAACAGATCGAACCAAATGTCTGTCTACCATTCTTTCAAGGAAGGGGACAAAGCCATTTTCATTTGATTTTATATAAATCCATTTTCCATTTATATAAATATTATAAAAATTGCAAATTTATATTTTATATTATTTAAATTATATAGTAATATTTAAATTTTTTTGATTATACATATACATATATATATATATTGAGAAAAAAATATAAAATCGAAATAAACAAACCAAATTCTATTTCTTAATTCTAATTTTTTATGTCCAACTGAAATAAGATTTTCGGTATATTCTATTTTATATTAAGGAATAAACTAAACAAAGTATGTATAATCCAAGCTACCCCTTTTTCAAAAATCCAAGCGACCCTTTTTTCAAAAACCCAAGCGACCTTTTCGTAGACCTTTGCCTTTGCCCCTGATCCAATCAGGGGATCGAATTGATTATAAAAACACAAGTTTACTTAGTCGATTTTTTAGTGAACAAGGAAAAATGCTATCTAGGTGAGTAACTGGATTGACCTTGAAACAACAACGATTAATTACTATTGCTATAAAACAAGCTCGTATCTTATCTTTGTTACCTTTTATTTATAATAACAAAATATTTGAAAGAATCAAGTCGGCTATTATTAGAACTACTCAATTTAGAAACAAAAACAAAAAATTCGAACCAAAAAGAAAAAATAGGTCTTTTTTTAGAAAAAAATAAGTCTTTATAAAATTGGTAATTGAATCAAAACCAAATTTGAATCTGAACTCAAAAATGGATTACTGGTTTGTTTTCAAAAATATGAGAATTTAGATTTAATTGTTGTGTCATAAGATAATAAAAAAATAGGGGATTTTTTTGAACAGGTTTTTTGATTTTTTTTTTATGTATTGTATTTTATTAGACTAATTTCTACTCTATCCTCACGCAGAATAAACTCAGGGGAACTTGATTGAAATCATTGGGGGGATTCTTTCCAATTTTCTTTTTTTATGACCTCATTGAAAATTGTATAAAGAAATGTCTTATTTAATATAGCTAACTGTGCAAGTATTTTACGATTAAGAAGCAACTGTATCTTGTGCAGATCATGCAGAAATTTACTATAATAAAAGTATACTTCCTTTTTGCAAATTACTGCGTTTATTCGAGTGATCCACAAACGAGAAAAATCTCTCTTTTTCCTATCTCTATTCCGCTAAGCTGAAACTAAAGCCCTTCTTTCCTATTGAGCAACAGTTCCAGTAAGTTCTTAATGAGCCCCTTGATAGGATAAACGACTTTTTTTCTACGTTTCCGAGCTATATATCCTCGTTTAACTCTAGTCATTGAATAAATGAAACTTTGATGAATAACTAATTGATTTTCTTTCTTTGAGTTATTATTTTTTCCCTTCCTGATCATTAATAACAAAACATAATTTTTCAACGTAAAAAAAGAAAAATCCCAATGGCTTATGCTACTATAACCTTCCCGACCACTATTTTTTCTTTTTTTTAGACATTTTGCCTTGAAACAAGACAAAAAAAAATACGAAATTGTGTTGGTATATAAAAAAAATAAAAAATAAATGTAAACTCAATTTCAATATAGATGAATAAAGAAATAGTGGGTTCCTTCGTTTCTATGGTAATTTCTTAAACGGTGAGGTCCTCTATATACACTGGAGCCCTTTACTTCATTTACTGAGTGTTATTGATAACTTGTACATTTCAAACTTTTTGGCTCCACCCATGAATTATCTAGTAATAGGTCTTTTATAATGAGATCCACTTATACAGTAACGGTATTGAATTTGAAGCGTAGCTAGATAGCTGGCCCTATTAGTCCATTCTTGCAAGAATGGGAGCAATTTTTTGTTTTCCCATAAAAATAGGATTCCTCACTTAATGGATAACGTTCGCTACCAATGGAAAATTTTTTCTCTTCTTAAATCGAATTTACACGAATGAAAACCATAAATTTCATATGAATAGATCTTTTTCATTTTAGATAGTGACTGGAGTTCTTGCATTTTTCTACTCACTAGTAATGATCATTAATACTAACAAAATTCTTTCATTTCTTTTGCTTTTTTGTTACAACAACAACAACAACAACAACAACAAACTCCGAATGTGGGTCCCGCTTTTACGGGGTCTGAGGAGATCCAGTTGTAGGCAACCTTACCTCTACCGATATTCTTACCCATAAAGAGGTTGATTCCATCAGACCCACAAAACAGTTTTGAGAAAAGGTTTGAAGAGAAAACAATTGCAAAACCATTGACCGACGTAAGAGAAAGGGGAAGGGGGAAAAGGTAACGGATAATCTGAACGAGTCACACATACACCCTAGTACATGTTTCTCGGCGCTGAGGACATCCCCCAAGAGCGGGGGATTTCTTGACATTTCTGAGCGGTTGTTTTGTGTTTCTAATAAGTTGGTTAATAGTTGACATGTTAAATCATATACATAATGGGCTAGTTCCAATCAATACTAACTATAAGTAGAAAAAATAAAATCTCAAATGTTTTGCTTTTTCGATGTTCCCTTTATAAGATCAACAATTCCATAAGCTTTTTAAAGTAGCCATATCTATAAATATGAAAATAAAAATTGTTACTTATCAAGTCAATACATGATCCTTATTTTTATGGAAAGGCAAACAATAATGACAACCAACATAAATGTATTCAATTTGTAAAAGTTATTTTAAGACTAATGCACACACGATAAGAACGATGTCTAATTGTATTGTGCCAACTCACCACTAAAATAAACATGTCTAACCCAACATAAGAGCACAAATTATCAGCAATTAATGTATTATTTTCAGTATTCACAAAATGGCCTATGCTACAAAACATTTCTTAAAAAATTTTCATTTCTTAAGCTATATACTATTAATTACTATTTACTAAGGGTTACTTATACTAGTAGTGTAAAAGAGCCACCTGGAGCCGAGCCTGAGGTGGCCAGGCTCAAGCTTGGGTCGGCCAGTCAAAAGCTCCTGGAGGCTTGGGCTCAGATGCATAGTGCTTGGCTCGGAGTTCGCCTTAGATCAGTTCAGCTCAATTTTATTTTATTTTTTGTCTTTTGTCAAAAAATTTCCAAATTTAAGTCTGAAGTCCAATCTAAATTCTAGATTTTTGCATTGGACTTCAAAAATAAGGACCAAAATAAAAGTTCGTTGATTCTAAAGGTATTTCATCGACTTAATACAATTGCATGATAAAAAATAAAATAATTAAGCTAAATTAACCTAAATCAAGCTCACCCGAGCTAAGCCTTGCTAGGCGTGGACTCAGCTCGAGCTCAGTTTTGGGCTAAACCTGGGTCGAGTTTTGGTTGAGCCAAACCTGAAAGTTTGGTGAGTTGGCTCGGTTTTGTTACAACTCTAACTATACCTATAAGTAAGTAAAACTACATATTTTGTCGCCAATAGTATGATGACACTTGGCAAAAATATGTTGCTCAACTTATTTTTTTAGATATAGTTCTGTGGATCCAACAACCAAGGGTGAAGCTAAAACAGGGGGTGGGGGCCATGCGCCCAACCGCCCCCCCCCCCCCCCCCCGGCGCGGGGGGCGGGCTCTCCCATAACCCAGAGAAATATAATTACTTTGCGTGGGGCGCGTTATCTTGAACAATTGTCGAGGTAGATGGCTACGACTCTGCCTTTGGATTGGCGCCCTGCGTTCGGTGCCATGTTCGAATCCAATGTAGGGCATTTTTACTTTTGTAGCTTCTTTAGTTCTTCTAATTTGGCTGGTTAGCTTTGCCTTTTGTTTTAGTATTGTTTGTTGGCCTCCTGAACGGTTGGGCATCTTTCCCTCTTTAATTTGACCACTTTTTTTTTTTTTTAATCATATAAGCCACAACAAGTCAAAACAAGCTTTTTTTTTGTTTTTTTGGTAACATATTTTCAATGCCACAATTCTAACGTAGAACACCAAAACCCCACCATTTACCAGACCATCTACCGGTATTATCGACATCTAATTTACTAACAACTATCCAAAAATGTGTGTTCTAGGCATTTTAG
Organism: Selenicereus undatus; assembly: GCA_017589665.1. Classification (NCBI taxonomy): domain Eukaryota; kingdom Viridiplantae; phylum Streptophyta; class Magnoliopsida; order Caryophyllales; family Cactaceae; genus Selenicereus; species Selenicereus undatus. The sequence goes on along the minus strand of JACYFF010031955.1, from coordinate 47,458,329 downwards.
TTATAATTTATTTTTGCAAATTTTAATTAGTGGTGCAATCCATTTCGAAGGATACATGAAATTATTGTGTCAATAGTAGCAACTACAAACTTAATGTATATTCATAAGTTATATGTATATTATACATATCCTTTTAAAAAAATATTTAAAATTTAATTTACAATAGCAGTAGCATATAGAATACAACTTGTTGAAAAATAATCATATTCTACCACAGCACAAACACGTACGTAAGTATAAATGCTGATTTTGGGTGTATATAACAATTACACAACTATGTAAATATATTTTCATACTTAATTACAATTAGTCCCTAATTGTAAATGCATTCAGCAACATTCATCATGTTTCAACATAATTCAATATTTTTCAACATAATTCACTATGTTTCAACAATAAACACCAATAAGTATTTGTTATAAGTCCAAAGAACATGCTCCTATTAAGCCAATACGCTAATACACTAGGAATGAATAGTTTGGTGACTACAAGCCTTGTTGGCTTCTTCTAGGATTTTTAGTCCAAATTACCATAATCTGAGTTCTCTTTTTAAAATTCACCAACCAATACGAAGAATGTATTTAAAAACTATCTTCCACTGAGTGAACCCATTCAAGAAATAGGGCTTTACAAACTTCTATACTTCGAAATTTTGATGGAACATAGACACCAATGAATATCAAATTAGTGTATAGATAGCTAAACAATGTCTCAAGTTTTTATAAAATGTTTGATAATGTTACTTCTGAACTCATTATGTATACGTGGAGGCCTAGCGGAATAATAGGTAAAATTGAACCTTCAAAATGGACTTTAGGCCCAATTTGGTTCATCTCAATTTTCGTGCTAGGGTTTCGTAGCATGCACATGTTCTTGGCCAGACTCAGTTTGCATACAACTAGGGTTTCAATTGTTAATAGATATATTGTATCACCCAAAATCTTATCTCAATTGACATAGGTTTATGCCTCAATAGCTAAAAATAGAGGGCTACCCCTATCTTTCAAAGAGAAAGTGGAAAAATAGAAAAATACATCGAAAATTGGAAAGAATCAGATTGAAAAACCAAAGAGCTTATCAACACTGCACCTACATCCAAAGAGAATTACCATACGACTACATTCCTTAGTTGATCAGGTGGTCAATCTGAGGGCACCAATTCCTCAACCAACCCACCACTCTCTCCCTCATCTTTTCCTCTTTCCTTTTTGGTTTCAATCATGGACTTTGAGTACAGATGTATCTAGTCCTCGTCCGCATTTTTATTTCTTTCTAGTTTTTCTTACATTTGGCGTTGCATTTGGACCCACTAACTTATTTGTTCATCAAATTCATATGTTGCATGCTTGATCTTAGGGTAATTTATTTCTCATTTGATAAGTAGAGCTCGCCAATGATGATGAATAGTGTCAGGATGCATCTTATCTTGATGACGTGCCTTTGTTCCCATATTTGAATCTTTGTCTCAAGCAAATGGAGTTAGATGACCCCCACACAATGGGTTATTTGAGGACCTCTCAAAAACTCTCTTCCATTTGACCATATTGTTCCTCGGGTGTCTCTTCACTTTTAGACTCATTTGAAGAGGTGTCTTTAACTTGTTTGTTTCTTTGAAAATTCTTTGGCGATTCTACTATAATTTTTTTTCCTAGTTCTGATTTCCTTCTTTGAGCCAGTCGAAACTATGGTCTTGATTAGGGATGAAAACTAGGCTCCTGGTTGAAATGATGAAAACTATGCCCAAGAATACTGGTCTGTGTTTGGGTTCGAAATGTGATATTTTAGATCCCTTTTCATCTAGATTTTATTTCTTAATGATGTTTAAATTAAAATTTGTATAGGAATTTCGTGTTTTTGTAAGAAATAAGCCAATGGAAGCATGTTTTTGCATTTTCTAGGATTAATGGAGCAAAAACGATGCAAACAAAACTTGTGACTTAAAAAGAGGCAAGAAGAATGCACAAGGGGAAGAGAAATCAAGCAAAACTTCGTTTACAACAAAGCAAGCTGGGTTTTTTAGGGGAAACCATCAAGAAAATTTGGGTATAGCAACCAGTAAATGTGGCACAGGCTTCCCGTGGCACCTGCCTGCACTACTACCCTTTTTTGCAACAAAGTGACACGCTCAACCTATGCCATCTGCACAGTCGTCACACTTTTGCAGACTCGAGGCTTATTATTGGTCATTTTCCCCATTTATACATTCAACTATGTTTAGCTTGAGTTTAGAAGATTAGCTTAGGGTTCTTAAGAATAGTTTAGAGGGGCTTTGTTTATTGTACCCATATACAAAGTTAATCAAAATTTAATTTTATGAAATTTGCTCTCGTAGGAAGAAATAGGACTAACCTGGATGTGGAAATATACTGCCGGTAATAGTCCACAATAATAAGAATACCAATCCACGCCAATAAGAATACCAAGCGGCTACTAAAGTCGCTTTAGAGATGTCTATGTCCTAAACCCGAATACTCGGCAACGATGGTAGGGCAACCGTGGGGAGGGGAGAGGAGAGTGTAATCATTATTACTTGTGTTTTTGGCTGACCCTCCCAAACCTCCTTTTATAGGTAATGGGAGGGAGCAACTAGGGTCTAGGGCAGCCGTTTTGTGGCCGTCGGGCCTCAATTAATAGGCCCGACCAACATCTCCCACTTGGCCACAAAGGCCGCAAAAACACATGCTCTCCATGAACCATGTATCCTCACACTTCATACTGGGAATAGGACGTGCAACCGAAAATAACAAATAGTGCTATATTAAGTTACCATCTAATTAACATAACACTTTCACGGAATGCGATACCCCAAGTCATCCTAAACATCACCAGTGGCATTTTTCTAATCCTTTATGCCATGATATATCATTTGATTATATACTCAATATAATCGCCCGGGCTGATATTGGTGATGACAGATAGACTTTTCCTTAAACACTCATGATACTACATCTTAACTTAACAGCTTTCCTAATATCTTCTCGCTGAACCGTATGCATCGTAGTTCTTGAAAAACACATTAAAGTGGCTACATCAAGTTTTGATTTCGTATCATAGCTTTAAGTCCAAAGGGTTTTCGCCTGCAGGGTCACACAGTGACAAGAGATAGGGAGGTCAGTTGTCACTCCGTATATGATCGTCTTTTAAGCACACACAGTATGAAATGTGTGTCATGACATAGCTCACACTTAGCTGGGTACGTCACTCTTTATACCATGCGAATCATCAGTCTAGATTTTCATCCAAAAATCTAACGTGAGCCACTAGATTAACATACTAAATGCTAATCTTGACACTTAAGATTCGGCTTTTAAGGCTTCAATATGAAATCAGGTCTCATATTCGACTCCCTCGAGTCTTATCTTAGACTTACTAAGGCGACTATTTCTCGTTCATACACTTCTAGTATGAGTTATCAATATTGCAAACCTAGTGCCAATATGATTACGTCTCATCCTGCCTGCTACTCAATCGTTAGGGCGATTGCTTGTGTGATGAGGTCAATCAAAAGCCTGTGACTTTTCAACATGTCTAACAAATAAATCACAAAACATTTAGAAAAAGAACATTTAATCTTTATTTCATAAATGCCTATTACATGAAGAACGTATCTGTCATACATAACAAGATTCTATCCAAAAACTAAACTCTGCAAAGTCCTAGACTCAATGAATGTGCTTTGAAAGCATCTCTAGGAATCGGCTTAGTTAATGGATTAACGATCATCTTGTTAGTGGGTATATACTTGATAGTAACCTCCTTTGTCTTTATGGCGTCTCGCACGAAGTGATAATGGCTCTTGATATGCTTGGTCTTTCGATGGAACTTCGGATCTTTGGCGAACTGGATGACAACTGTATTGTCACATAACATCTCTACATGATCATCAGCTCTCGGAGTGAGGTTGAGATCCTGGAGGAAGCTCTTAAGCCACATTGCCTCCTGCGTGGCTAGGCTGCATGCAATATATTCTGCCTCCATGGTCGACAGAGCTATGGAGTCTTGCTTCTTACTGCACTATGATATGGCTCCCCCACCCAAGGTGAACACATATCCTGAGATTGACCTGGACTCATCCGGGTCACCACCCCAATCGGCATCTTAATATCCTCTCAACTTAAGGTCCCCGCCTTAATAGCATAGGACCAAGTCGGTTGTACCACGAAGGTAACACATGACTCTTTTGACAGCTTGCCAATGAGCCTATCCTGGGTTGCTTTGGTAACGACTTACAAGACCAACCGCAAAGCAAATGTTCGGTCGTGTATATAACATGGCGTACATTAAGCTTCCTACAGCACTAGCGTAGGGGACATTGCTCATGGCTTCCTTTTCTTTGTCTGTTTTTGGGCATTGGTCGAGGCTCAAGGTTAAACCCTTCTCAACTGGAGTATCTATGGGTTTGGAATAATGCATACGAAACCGTTCTAAGACTTTCTTGATATATGCCTCTTGGCTCATACCTAAAAGTTTCTTAGGACGATTACTTATTATTTCTATGCCTAGGACATACCTGGCTTCACCCGTATCCTTCATCTTAAAGACAGAGGATAGCCACCTTTTAGTGGCTTCGATCATCTCCAAATTGTTCTTAGCCAGTAGTATGTCATCAACGTATAGGGTAAGGAACATAATCCCCCCGGTTGATCTTTTGACATACACACAGTGGTTCTCCGAAATAATGGATAAGCCAAACGAAGTTATAGCTTCATGGAATCTTAAGTACCAAGACCTGGAAGACTGCTTAAGACCATATATGGACCTTTTAAGACGACACACCTTGTCCTCTTGCCCCTTTGATACAAAACCAATGGGTTGGTCCATATAGATCTCTTCCTCAAGGCTGCCATTGAGGAAAACAGTCTTTACGTCCATTTGAAACAACTCTAAGTCCAAATGGGCAACCGTAGCCAGGAGTAGGCGAATAGAGGCAAATCTCACCACAGGAGAAAATGTCTCTTCATAGTCTACACCCTTAATTTATGTAAACCCTTTCGCCACTAAACGAGCTTTGAACTTGTCGTTCGATCCATCTGCTTGACGTTTTATCTTGAAAACCCACTTGTTTCCAATAGACTTACGCTAGGGTGGGAGATCAATAAGTTCCCAAACCTTATTTCTGGCCATCGAGTCCATCTCATCCCTCATGGCATCCATCTACTCTTTGTGGCTTGGTGAGTCAATTGCTTCTTGGTAAGAGGTAGGCTCCTCGACTTCCAAGGGAGTGCATAGGAATATTTCCTCTTCGATTTGGAAATATCGTCGAGGAATTCTTCCACGCTCACTCCTTCAAAGCCTGGGGCATTCATTGCTCGTCTGCCTGGGTGAGGTATCCCTCCCCCTTTCTCTAAGGGCTGTGGGACCCTGAACATGTGGAGAGTTGCTCCCACTATCCCTCTGGGGCGTGGGATCCTGAACATGTGGACTAATTGCATGTTCGAGAACTGGAGATTGAGGACGGACCTCACTCGCAAGTTGACTTTCCTCATATACAAGAGATTGAGGACGAATATCATTTTCCTACCCAAGCAAGTCTCCCCCATTCCCTTCGGATAGGGGAGGCATACCATCTTCGGTGACTTGGTTAGAATCCAAATTCTCCCCCTTACCAAATGATGGTTGGATGTTTTGCTGTAACTCAAATAGTTCGATATCCTTCTTGACTTCACCATTGGTCGAGAACTCATCCTCGAGAAAATCGATATTGCAGGTGTCTATTTCTGTCATGCCACCATTTGGATGTTCCCCGTACATCACATATTCTTTTGATTGTGCGGGGTACCTAATGAACACCATTTTGGTGGCTCTTGGACCAAGTTTTCCATGTTTATAGGTTGGGTTATGCACATAACCGGTCGAACCCCATGGGCGTAAATGGTCCAAGGATTGCTTCTTACCAAACCATAACTCATATGGTGTGGCAGGTACACTCATGCTTGGCACACGATTGAATATATAGGCTGCCGTAAGCAGTGCATCCCCCCAAAAACTGATTGGGAGGCTAGCATGTGCCATCATTGACCTGACCATGTCAAGCAATGTACGATTCCTGCGTTCCGCAACACCATTCTATTGTGGGGTGCGTGGAATCGTTAGCTGTCTTTGTATACCTTTTTCCTCACAGAACGCCTTGAACATATCAGAGAGGTATTCACGACCTCGATCAGTTTTAAGGATCTTAACCCTACGTTCCAATTGAGTCTCTACTTCCGCTACGAAGCGTTTGAATATATCAAGTGCCTCGTAGCGATGAGATAATAGGTACACATACCCATATCATGAATAATCGTCTATGAGACTAATGAAACAGACAGCCTCATGTCGTGCTTTAACGTTCATGGGTCCGCATATGTCTGAGTGGATTAATTCTAAGGGACTAGATCCTCTTGTGGCCTTACCGAAAGGCTTCATTGTTGCCTTTCCAGCTAAACATGACTCACACCTAGGTAACTTAACCCTAGTGAGTCGGTCTAGGAGACCTTCTTTAGCTAGCCTATTTATCCTATCTTAGCCCACATGGCCAAGTCTACCATGCCACTTAACATATTCAAAATTAGAGTCAAAATAAGAAACATAAGCAGAGGATATATTATTACAGTTATCATCCAAATCCAAAACAATGAAATCTCCTTTCAAAGTTGCTTGGCGAAAAAAATTGCCATTGTAGAACAAATCTAAACCGTTTGGACGAAAACCAAAAGTAAAACCTAATCTTACTAAAAAAACATAAGAAGCAGCTTGTTTCCTCCATGGAGTTTGAGCTGGTATGTTCCTACTCCAAGGACATCTTCTTCGCTGCCGTTCCCCAGTACGACAGTCCGTGAACCCACCGGGTAGTGATGGAGCTCCACGAATCAAGCCCTATCCTGAACTATGTGCTTTGTTGCCCCCGTATCTACAATCCATTGAGGAAGAGAGTTAGCAACGAATGTATGGGAACAAACATATAATTCAGGAGTTTTAGTGGAAGTAGGTACCTTAGCTGGTGTTTGAGCTAAAAATGTGATATTTTTAAGGTACTTTTTCACCGGTTTTATGCTCGTTCTAATAATATTTTTAAGGTTTTTATTTTATTTTGCAGATTTTGAATAAATACGGAAAAAGGGCTTAAATGGCGGAAAAAGTGAGAAAAATAGAAGAATTGTCAAAGGTTGAAGAATCGGGCCAAAAATCGATGAAAAACCGGCCAGGAAAGAAGAAGAGAAAAAAAGGGCCAAACCGGTCCAGCCTGAACCGGACCGACCGGTCCAGCCTGAACCGGACCGACCGGTTCAGCTGAACCGGTTCAGCTGAACCGGTTCAGCCATTAAAAACCCTCCCCTTCCTCACGCTCGCTCTCTTTCCTCTTCGCATCTGTCTTATTCTTCCCCATTTCCCTGACCCCTAACCCGAAACCTAAAACCCTCGACCCTCCTCCATGCCCATCTCGCTTGCTCTCTCTCTCTCTGCCTCGTCACCTCCCTCTCACTCTAACCACATCACCCACAACCCACAGAATCCCTTAACCCCAAATCCACCCACAGTTTCACCTTTATCCACCGTCCACGACACCAGCACCGTGTCCTCCTCCACCGCGTTTCACGCTAATGGTGCCAGCACAACACCTCATCTTCCATCATCCACCGTCCAGCATACCATCAAATCGAGGGCTGAGAAGTGAAGGGCTTCGGGTCTAAAGCAACAGGACGCCATTGAAAGAAGGTCAGGTAGCATAGGTTAGATTTTAGGGTTAGATTAGGATTTTAAATTTCGTTTTAGGTTTAGTTTCGTTCAATTTCGTTGTTAATTTCAATTTCATATTCGAATTTCAGGTTTAATGTCAATTTTCCGAATTAGGGTTAGGTTTTAGATTCGGTTTAGGGTTTGAATTCATTGCAATCTCTTATTTTCTAGTTGTAATTCACGATTTGGGTTTGATTTTACAGAAATCGTATGTTAGTTGTCAAGTTTCATCCGAATCCCCTTTCCCTGAAATTTTTTTTGTTCTGTTCGTGTTCTTCTGCCATTCTTCACTGTGACGGTCCTGGTGACGTTCCTGGTGGCCATCGAAGTTGAGTTGTAGCTAGGTTCGAATTCCCCTCCTCTGCTGATTTCCCTGCTTTCGCTTGCTGTTGGATTATTGTTGAGTTCATTTGTGTTGATTTCGTTTGTTTTGGTTCGATTAATGTTGAATGATGCTGCTGCTATTTTGCGATGTTCTGTTTGTTTCCCTTGTTGCTGGTTATTGAGGTGAATTCGTACAACAGAATGCTGTTTTTGGTTTATTAACCGAGGCTCTGTTTTGGTTGATTCTGCTATTGCCATTGAATGAGATGTGTCCCTGTTCAAGCAATTTGGTTGATTTCAGGTCAAGTTAGATAGTTTTAGGCTCTGATTTTAGTAGTCGATTATAGCTAGTTAAATCTCCTTAATATGCTCACATTTAGTCAAAAACTTAGACTTAGTCTGTTTAGATCATTTAGTTTAAATTGAGCCCTGATGTTTCTTTGAATAATTTAATTTGGTTTAGTGTAGTTAATCAGTTAATACATCCTTTTCAATTGACCATAAATCTCACGTCTTTCATGTGGATCGACCCTTAAGTACTACGACTGACAATCGTGAGTATTTGAGGCATCATTTTCCTTTTTCTTTAGTTATTTTTCCACCCCCCTCAAAATCCTTCAACAATTTTGGCGCCGTTGCCGGGGAAGACGATGAGATTTGGTCATGTTTTTAGTTGCTTTCGTATTTGTTTAGTTTCGTTGTTATTTTGTTTAGTTGTTATTTACTTAATGAGTTCTTGCTAGTCATTTCGTAACTTTTAGTTTCGAATCAATTTTCAAATTCTCATTTTGGTATCGTTTTCGTTTTTGAAAAAACCAAAAAAATCCAAAAACATTTGGAAAAAAAAAATCCCAAAAAGTCAAAAACATTTGAAAAATCTTCAAAAATCCAAAAAAAATGAAAAATGCTTCAAAACTTAAAAACATTAGAAAATTTCAAAAACCACAAAAAAAATTAAAAATTTCAAAAACCCAAAAAAAAAAATTGAAAAATTGAAAATCCAAAAAAATTGAAAAACTTTAAAAACTTTAAAATTTTCAAAATGCCAGTTTTCAGTTTCCCACAATATGAGCATGAACCTTTTTGGAGTTATTTATCGCGACTTAATGATTATCGTGCTCAATTGCCTCAAATCTTTCAAAAATGGGAAATCTGTGAGGTCATTGTTTTGGGTGTAAATTCTGAATTCCGTGGTCATGTTGAGTCCATGTGCCCAGGGGGTTTGCTAGGATTGTTATCTAAAACTCAAGATGAAGTTTGGGATTTCTTTGAAAATTTAGGTTGGGAAACTTACGAGTTTGAACAAGCTAATAAGTTTTCTGAATACCCAACTTCCGATGAGTCTGCTTTTTATGCTAATCCTCCCCCCCCGGATCATTTTCTAAACTCATATGACCCATCTTATTCTTATATGCCTCCTGTGCTGTGTGATTATTGTGAATCTCCTTCTCATGATGTTTCTACGTGTCCTCATCGTACTACCTATGCAAGACTTGAAAAGAAAATTGATGATATGACTGATCAAATGATCAAAATTGATAATATGACTGATCAATTTATAGAGACTATGAAATTGAGAATTGCTGAATATTTTCAATGTTTTAATCAAAATAGGGAGACTTCTAGTGAGATTGATTCTAGTTTAGGATCTCCTAAACCTGATATTGATCTCTGTGATGATTATAAGCCTTCTTATTCTACTAGGCATGATTTGACAGAAAACATGCATTTGCCTAGTTTAGAACAAGAAAGTGACTTCCCTAAGTCTCTATCATCAGATCTTGCACACTGTACTAGCTCACTTGAACATGTCACTGATGAACAATCTGATTCTGATAGTGAGTTAGAAATTAGCATGATACCTATAGTAGAGTTTCATGATTCGGATGATTCGAAAGATGTTTCACAGGAGTTGCATTATGAGATACCGGAACGCATTATGTTTGACTTTGATGATAATATTCTGTCTGTAGAGTATGAATATTTTTCTGGTGAGTTTGGTACCCATGGAAGTTCTGATGATGGTTTTCATGCTGATTATGAGTCATTTTCTTTTAATTCCATCCAGACTGACTTCCTTTTTGAATCTCGCAAGTCTGATTATATTGAATCTGAGAACATGACCACTGAGACGTTTGACCAGACTCATATGCATATTAAACTTAAAGGACTTGTAGTTTTAGGACCCTTTGCTTTGCCTAGACAGTTCATTCATGCTGATCAAATTTCTAGGCCTATGACCTCACCACTGGCTGTTTGTGAGTATATTCATTTCATTCCTGAGTGGGCCCAACTGTTTGATAAGTTGCAACAGGCCCTTATCTGTGCTTTGCTGACTAGATGAATGTACTCAATCTGGTTCCAACTCCCTGCGATTCATAGTTGCTTTATTATTGAGAGTTGGGCATCCTTGTTTCATAAGTTGTTACGTGCTCTAACGAGTTTTGATTTGCGTAGCACCTTTTCAGCTTAATATGGAGTGGCTGATGCTCCATAAGCTTTATAGTTTGGGTACAACCTGTATCCAACCTGGTATGATCGTTCCACTCTTCTTTTCTTTTCTTTTATTTCTTTCATTTCTTTTTGTATTTAGTTGTATATATTGGGATTTTGTGAATATGTGTTAGTTGTAAATACTTTGTTTCTTTAGCTTAGCATGTTTTAGTTTTTCCTTTTCATTTCATTTTTGTTTATTTCATTTTATTTTCATTATTTTTGTTTATTTCATTTTTGTTTATTTCATTTTGCTTTCATTTTTATTTTCCTTTTTTTATTTTCATCTTATTTTCATTTTTGTTTCATTTTTGTTTTCCTTTATTTTCCTTTAGATTTCTTTTTGTTTAGTTTGCAATTTAGTAGGTCTTTGATTTTTGTTGAGTTTTGCTTTTGTAAGTATATGTGTGTGTTTGGTTTTGTTTTGATTTTTGTTTTGATTTTGATTTTTGTCTTCTTTTCTTCAGTTTTTAGGGTTGTGGTTTGTTTTTCACTTTTTGTGTGTTTCTTTGATTTTAGTCTTGCTTTTTCATTTTCATTTTGGCTTTATTTTGTTTTTGGTTTTATGTTTTTGGGTCGTGTTTTAGTTGTATATATTTTAGGTTTTACGGTTGTTTAGTTTATGGACTTGCTTTTTAGCGCCTTGATTCTCCCAATGAGGACATTGTGAAGTTTTGGTGTGGGAGTGAGGTGCCATTTTTTTTGAAATTTTTTGATGATTTTTGTTATTTTTGGGGACATTTGTACCTTTCTGATTAGTTTGAATCCCCTGTGTTTTAGTTGTTAGTTTGTATATAAGTAGGATGTGCATGAGAAGTCTCCAACTTCGAATGTGATATTCTAAGCCCTGATTCTAACCCCAGTTGTTCATTAAAGGTTGTGTTATCCAATCCTTGTTTATTCTTTCATCATTATCTTTAGGTCTTTGATTTCCATGAATGATTCTCCCACTAGCTATGGCATGATTACCTTGGAAAAAATTGAAAAAAAATGAAAAAAATTGTATTATAAATAAAGAAAAAGAATAAAATTTGGAATGACAAGTATCCCTTTGAGGCATGCGCTACTGGGCGTTACCCTTTGAGGCACGTGCTACTGGGTGTTACCCTTTGAGGCAATATTGCTACTGGGAAAGCTTGCTTCCAAAGTCAGTTTAAGAATAATGTAGTTATGTCAACCAAGTGGGATTGAGTCTGTTCTGGTAAATCTGAGTCCTGGGGATAATGATTCACTTGCACACAAACATCGGGATGGATTCAAATCTTGATGTTCAATGGGGTGAAAAATCAGTGTTTTGATGTCATTTAGAGGTAGAGGGCTTTGAAGTGCGTTCTATGTATATACAAGTCAATAATTAAGTACATGGGTGATTTAGCTGATTAGGATTTGTGCATATGTTTCCCGAGTTTTGTACATATCAGTTTTGAGAAAACCCAAAAAGATTTTCTTTTATTTTTGAATAATTTTGTGGGTATTTTCATTTTGAAACCCTCACGAGATCTCACTCGTCCACTTGGGAGCCCAAGGGGTTTAAAGGGCTTGTTGGATATGCTAAATGCAACCGTGATTCCTACGACAGTGAGTTAGGATTTTCTTTTCCTTATTTTCATTTTCTTTTAGTTAGCTTAGTTTATTTTACTCGAGGACGAGCAAAATCTTGGTGTGGGAGTATTTGTTTGAGCTAAAAATGTGATATTTTTAAGGTACTTTTTCACCGGTTTTATGATCGTTTTAATAATATTTTTAAGGTTTTTAATTGATTTTATTTTATTTTGCAGATTTTGAATAAATGCGGAAAAAGGGCTTAAATGGCGGAAAAAGTGAGAAAAATAGAAGAATTGTCAGAGGTTGAAGAACCGGGCCAAAAATCGATGAAAAACCGACCAGGAAAGAAGAAGAGAAAAAAAGGGCCAAACCGGTCCAGCCTGAACCGAATCGGCCGGTTCAGCTGAACCGGTTCAGCCATTAAAAACCCTCCCCTTCCTCACGCTCGCTCTCTTTCCTCTTCGCATCTGTCTTATTCTTCCCCATTTCCCTGACCCCTAACCCGAAACCTAGAACCCTCGACCCTCCTCCATGCCCATCTCGCTTGCTCTCTCTCTCTCTGCCTCGTCACCTCCCTCTCACTCTAACCACATCACCCACAACCCACAGAATCCCGTAACCCCAAATCCACCCACAGTTTCACCTTTATCCACCGTCCACGACACCAGCACCGTGTCCTCCTCCACCGCGTTTCACGCTAATGGTGCCAGCACAACACCTCATCTTCCATCATCCACCGTCCAACATACCATCAAATCGAGGGCTGAGAAGTGAAGGGCTTCGGGTATAAAGCAACAGGACGCCATTGAAAGAAGGTCAGGTAGCATAGGTTAGATTTTAGGGTTAGATTAGGATTTTAAATTTCGTTTTAGGTTTAGTTTCGTTCAATTTCGTTGTTAATTTCAATTTCATATTCGAATTTCAGGTTTAATGTCAATTTTCCGAATTAGGGTTAGGTTTTAGATTCGGTTTAGGGTTTGAATTCATTGCAATCTCTTATTTTCTAGTTGTAATTCACGATTTGGGTTTGATTTTACAGAAATCGTATGTTAGTTGTCAAGTTTCATCCGAATCCCCTTTCCCTGAAATTTTTTTTGTTCTGTTCGTGTTCTTCTGGCATTCTTCACTGTGACGGTCCTGGTGACGTTCCTGGTGGCCATCGAAGTTGAGTTGTAGCTAGGTTCGAATTCCCCTCCTCTGCTGATTTCCCTGCTTTCGCTTGCTGTTGGATTATTGTTGAGTTCATTTGTGTTGATTTCGTTTGTTTTGGTTCGATTAATGTTGAATGATGCTGCTGCTATTTTGCGATGTTCTGTTTGTTTCCCTTGTTGTTGGTTATTGAGGTGAATTCGTACAACAGAATGCTGTTTTTGGTTGATTAACTAAGGCTCTGTTTTGGTTGATTCTGCTATTGCCATTGAATGAGATGTGTCCCTGTTCAAGCAATTTGGTTGATTTCAGGTCAAGTTAGATAGTTTTAGGCTCTGATTTTAGTAGTCGATTATAGCTAGTTAAATCTCCTTAATATGCTCACATTTAGTCAAAAACTTAGACTTAGTCTGTTTAGATCATTTAGTTTAAATTGAGCCCTGATGTTTCTTTGAATAATTTAATTTGGTTTAGTGTAGTTAATCAGTTAATACATCCTTTTCAATTGACCATAAATCTCACGTCTTTCCTGTGGATCGACGCTTAAGTACTACGACTGACAATCGTGAGTATTTGAGGCATCATTTTCCTTTTTCTTTAGTTATTTTTCCACCCCCCTCAAAATCCTTCAACAGTTGGCTCAGGACAATCCCGAGCAAAATGACCCTTCTTTCCACAGTTATAGCACTTCACACGTGCCGTATCCTTAGCTCCATTGCCCTTAGCCTTATGCTTTTTGGTAGTATCAGCATTGGAGCGAGAGTTCTGAGGAGGACGGGGGCCCTTTTAGGTTTCTTACCATGGTGAGGTTTTCTACCCTTGGGCCCCAATCCTTTGGTAACGAATACCATGCTTGGAGGCGCATAGAGCTTTAGACGCTCTTCCTCCATTTCAAGATGTTTGGAGATTGCCTCGAAATTCTTGATGTGCTCACTGTGTGTCATGAACACTTTAAAACTCTTCCAATGTTCATTATCATTGGGAAGAGCCCTAATCACATTTAGAACTTGTTCTTCCTCAGAAACCTTTTGTCCTGCAGCCTTAAGGTCACGAACCATAGCACTCATAGTTCGAAGGTGTTCCGAGATACTACGACTGGAGTCAATAGTATATTGCATCCATTTCAACTGCAAGGTACGCAACCTTGTAGCAGATGTCTGCCCGAACCTAACCTTAAGCTGCGTCCACATGTCCTTAGCAGTGTGGAAGCATTCAAACTCACCCAGGAGATCATCCCGCATACAAGACAGCATAGTGTAGCGTGCAGAACGATCACGTTTGAATCATGCTTGGTATGTCTTTAGGTTTTCTTTGTACTGCTCAGGTGCAGTAATATCCGTACCTTGTTCATCCTTTTTAGCTGGAGGAGCCATGAAGGAGGTCAAGAGGTCCAGCATATCATCATTGTTTAGATAAAATTGGACCTTTAGAGGCCAAACATCATAGTTTGAACCATCCAGTTTGTCATCAGATTGCATACAACCTATCATGTTTCTAGCTGCCATATCTGAAAGTATATTTTATCTGTTAGACATATTATTTAATAATTAAATTATCTAGAAAGCCCCATCATTCACAATATACATTCAAAAATTTCTCTAAGCTCATAATCATCACGTACAGTTTGCGAATTTTAGAACTTCTTTAATTTAATTATTAATTTCGTAGGGTTTTATTAAACTAATTAACATTTTAATTCAATGAATATCACGAAGATATTCACTTTTAATTACGTAAATATGTATTCAGTTAATGTTTATGAAACTAATTCATTTAACACAACTTTATTTTTAATATATATATATATATATATATATATATATATATATATATATATATATATATAACACAAAGTTATATAATCAACCTCAAAATATCATACCATAACCAATGATAATACGAGAATAAGGGCAAAAATTGCAACTTATAGCAAAGATAATGGCCATTTCTAACATATAAAACAAATTTATATGCATATGGGAGTAGATATTCCATATTCCAAACTGAATCAAAATCAACCCAAAATGAAAACGGCCCACATCAAAAAGAATATTTCAGGCCCAAAAAAAAGGACCCATCATGACCCAAGATCGATTGGGCCCAAAAAGCAAACAAAAGAAAAAAAACGGCCCAGGGGTGACCGCGACCCCCTTGTTTATTAAAAAACGGCTCAATTTTTATTTTTATTTTTAAAGCTGGCCCAAAAAAACTGGTCCTTTTATAAGTGAGAGATGGGGAATTGTTGCTCACGAGTTAACCCTAAAAAGTTCACTCCTTTTCTCTCTTACTTCTGCCTCCTGAGCTCTCTATCTCTCCTCTCGATCTTCCTTTGCCTGATTCTTGAATTCTCTCTGGCTCTCCCAGTGCTGTGGCCATGGAAATGGAGCACCAAGCTCCTTTCTTGACACCACGAGCGCGGCAGCCACCGCTGCCGTTTTGGGTTTAAAAAAAAAATGCCCAAATGATGCAAAAACCACCGCCGAACCCCATGAGCCTTGATCTAAGCTAATCCGGCGAGAACTGAGGCTACTATGGTGTAGATCGACCTAATTTAAGCCTGAGGAAGACGCCCACGCGCCAAACACGCCACTGAGATGGTGGCGCGTGGTCTCACGCGCCTCCTTAGACGGTGTTTTGCGGCTTCATTTGCTCAAGGTTGCGTAGATCACCGATGAGAAGGGGCTATGGGAGGAAGAAGATCGTGAAACAACCTTCATAGCGCGTGACGGTCATGCGCCACCCTTCCACGGTGTTTGCCTGATGGGTATGGTTCGGCTGACTTACTTCCGTTTTCTACCCGACTCCCCTTTTTTTTTCTTTTACTATTATTATTAGCCGAGGTCGAGAGCTAGGCAGAGGGAGGTTAGGGTTAGGGTTTCAGGTTTGAGTTTGAAATTTATCTGGATTAAACATTTGATGAATTGGAACACATCATGAATACTTGGTTTCCATATCTGTTTTTTGTTATTTTCTTTGATAAAAACAGCCGCATAGCGAATTATTGTTGAGTTTCTAGCATATCAATCTGGGTTGGATTAACATATAATCAAAAAAAAAAAACAAAGATTCATGCTTTCTGGAATGTCATGGACTAATCATGAAAAATTAGTTGGTTACAGACAAGCCATAGACCCAATTTTGCACAACCGTACTTAATTATAGGATTAAGCCTTTCAGAACACATAAAAGCATGTCCAGATTGATTCAGTAGCATGGTTGCACAAATAAAAAAATAGGCATATGTATTCTTGAATTTGATTCATTATGATTACACTTAGTAAAAAAAACATGCTTTCTGATTGCATAATGGTGATGATTAACCAACTAATCATGTAACTCGCATAATAATCTGAGCAGAATTAACGCATAATTCCATAATTTGCATGAATTTACAAACGATCTAGAAAAACATGATGTAATATGTATTCTGGACGCATACACAGAAACATGCTATGAATTTGCATAATTACGAAAATTAGGCAATTAATCATATGAATGAGCATGCTTTAACAAATCAGATTATTAACCTATTAATCGAGACTAATCCGAACAGTTCTAGACTCTGATACCACTGTAGGAAGAAATAGGACTAACCTGGATGCGGAAATATACTGTCGGTAATAGTCCACAATAATAAGAATACCAATCCACGCCAATAAGAATACCAAGCGGCTACTAGAGTCGCTTTAGAGATGTTCACGTCTTAAACCCGAATACCCGGCAGCGATGGCAGGGCAACCGTGGGGAGGGGAGAGGAGTGTGTAATCATTATTACTTGTGTTTTTGGCTGACCCGTCCAAACCTCCTTTTATAGGTAATGGGAGGGAGCAACTAGGGTCCAGGGCAGCCATTTTGTGGCCATCAGGCCTCAATTAATAGGCCCGGCCAACAACTCTCTTTCTTTCTCTTCTACTTTCATTTGCATCCAAGTTCTTACTTTTAGTTTTAGATCTATAATTTTCGTGCTCAAATTTAAAACCTTTGGCCAGATGTTGCTTAAGTTAGTGCTTTTCTTTGGTAGTCGATCTCCTACTTTCTGTTCTATTTTCAATCTCTCAATTTCCCTTCCTAAAATGCAAATTTTTACCTCTTTCTCTCTCTACCATTTTATTGTTTCAAAAACCGTTTTTAAAGTTTGAGATTTTGGTTTCATCAAGAATGGTTTAGTTTAGTAGTTGTTAGATTCCATTAGTGCTAATAAGTGCACAATCACCAGCAAATTCACTCCTTATTGCTTCAACAATAGAGGCCCAATCTTCCATGGTTAGATTTCAAATTCTTGAGGATCTTTAGTTTGATTTTAAAGATTTCCTAGTCAAATTTGATGTTCTGTTAGTTGAATGACTGTTGGAGTCATATTTTACATCAATTTTAATGATTGTTTTTTGTTTTGGATTACTTGAATTAATCATGTGTAGATTAAAACATGTGACTAATTAGTCCAGTTAATCATGCTTAGTTTTATTAAATGCTTTGATTAGTTTAAAAATATACTAGAATAGCTAATGAGTAACTTAATTGTAACATTGTCCTACAAGGCGACAAATTTTCCTCACTCCCACAAAACCTACTCAACAAAAAGAGTGTCGTTGTTGAGGATGGTGGCACAAAGTTGGGTGATCTCATATAAACATGCTTCATTTTATTTTATTGTGTGCTAATGTGTTTAATTTTATTGTTGCTCTATTTTGAATTTTGAGTTATAGATTATTTACTCATTTTGATGGTATTAAAAAAGAAAAAAAAATGAAAAATCTAAAAAATTTGAGGAAATTGAAAAACCAAAAAAATTGACTTATTGGATGGTAATGATAGGTTTGGTAACTTTGAGGAAACAAATGTGGTTAATGTTTAGCCCAAATATATCAATCTTGATGAGGCCCTTGTGAAAAAAGTGGAACCAAAACTTTCTTGCTTGAGGGATCATTTTTATCCTCGCCAAAGTTCCCAAAGATCTTGTTTTGACCTTCACCTAGTCCCTACCGATGTGCATCTTGAGCTTAAGTCGGACTATGTAGATATGTTTCTGCATTTTGCCAACTTTGAGGATTCTTGTTTATTTAGGAATTTGAGGAGGTGTGCTCTTTGATTGAAATCCCTAGGGTCTCCATTGATGTTGTGAGGATAAAGTTCAGTTCGTTTCCTCTCGAAGATGATGCTAAGAGGTGGATGTATGGTCCTAAAGTTGGTTCTATTAAGCTTTGGGATTCCTTTGTCAACATCTTCCTGATGGATAGACTTGCATGAGCAATTCAATGCCCTTGACTGGATGTTATTTTAGGAGGACAGAAATGTAAATGAGCAAAGGAATAAGTTATAGCTTGGATAAAGTTTCCACCACCAAGTCTAAGTGGCCTCCACCAATGAGGATAATGATAATCACCACCCATAAGGATAAAGATCCCTACTTGAACTCACAACGAAGTAGAAATCTACACAGAATTTCAAGATTTTAAGAGGTTTTTTGGCTTGCAAAGCTATGATTTTCAGTCATCATATTCTAGGTATTAAAACTCATGGACGGCGTATTAGTAAGAACCCTTAGAGCTTTTTCAACAACTAGAAACATGCAAGAATAAGTGAAATACAAGCTGCTCCCTAAGTGCAAATTAGAAAAGGAAAGTCACACATAATGTACTTGTACGTCAAATCAACTTCGGTGTCATTTGAACATGACTCTAATCCAAAATATACCAGATTAACCTCCTTAGGTAAGATGAAGATGCAAGAGACCACACCAAAATAAGATAAAAATGCTATTGGGCTGCTAAAATATTAACCGATCAAAAGGCAGTTGTCTCTATTCTCATGCTGGATAAAAGTAGCCACGACTATATGTCCCCGCAAAATTTTGCAGCATCTCTTAATTATTCCTTACGCATGTTTTTCTATCTTAAATGCTAGCAAAATTCAACAAAACGTTGCTCAAGAATTGGAGTTAACTATGACTTCATGCACTGAAATTTTCTGGTTATGCATGCCCTTGAAATAACTACGACCTTTACGGAGGAAAATTTTGGCTAAATGGCAGTAAATTTATTTATATGAAAAATGACTCTATAATCTTCAAGATAGACTAGGTTGTGAGTCAAATTGGATCCCAAATGCGTAACAGCCCTACCCTCTAGGGCTAGTGATGTTAGTAATTTCTAAAATTTTGGAATGAACTAACCATAACTTAGGCTTATAGCCTTAGATTAGGTACCTGTAACAATGAAAACACAAAGAATATGACTCACAAGCTCGACGACTATACACTGGAGATCACAACTCTATAGGCCACAAACCCGAAGTACATAAGCTATAAAGCTATATAAAAAAGGAAATACAAGATGCAACTCAATGGATCACACGCTCGGAGCACTGGCTTACATCCCGAAGACAAAACTCAACTTTAACAAAAAAACGACTGACTATTCAGATGGTTGATCCACATGGCCATTCAAAGCAACCGCTAGTCAATATGCATTACATGAGCTGTAGTAATTAACTTACATATGCTGATAAAATTATGAATACATCATATTTCATCTTAAACTCATAAATCTAAATATAATCCCCTTGACACCAATTACAAAGGAAGCTACGAGAAATCCGCTTAATGAATCGACGACTGCCACATGTCTTTTCAAGAACCTGAGGGGCAAGGGGAGAAGAAGGGGGCGAGCTACCACACGCTTAGTGGATGATTCTCAAACCGAAAATCAAAACAGTTGCATATAATACTTTTAAGTAATAATCACACATAAATAGGTATTTAATATCAAAATATTAAACATACAAGACTATCCACGTCCAATAATACCTTAATAACACCCAAGAACTCAAATGGCATCCATCCCTATCTTTAGTTTAACACTTAAAAGTCTTGATCTTGATTAATCGCCAAACCTTGTACCTTAGTAGTGATAGCCATGCAGTTCTCTTACTTAATATCAACCTATTAAACAAACATGACTCTGAGAGCTAGCTAACTCTTGGTAGGACCCAAACATTGAGAGTAGTAGGTCATTGAGTTCTCAATTAAACACTTAATATTTGAGAATTCATTTAGAATACCCTCTTGAGTTCTTTTAGCAGTAAACTGGAGTTTAACATATAAAAAGGCTAGAACCTTCACTTAAATCAAATTAATCACTTATAAAAACAATCACTTCATAAGAAAAAAAAATCATTTGGAGTTCAACAAGAGTCGTTTGAAGAATGCATGCACCTTTCCAAACATTTGCACTAGCGTAGTCCTCAAATGAGGATTTTTTAACTCACAATAGGTAAGAAATCACTTTTCTCGGCATCGGATTCCTATGTTATTGCTCTCTTCAAGTGAGTCTTGTAACTCATGACTCATGGTATCATCGGCACCTCTCATAATCAGTGGACTTTTATCCTCATTAATTAGGGCCTACTAGGGTTTCCACTTCTGGGTCTGCTCCCTAGGAATTAGGGCTCCTGCATACCGGGTCTGCTCTCTAAACTGTGTCCATACAATTAGCACTATCTTTCGACCCCAAAACATGTCAACTACAATTTTGCTTTCAATCACGTGTAGCATTGAATTTACTGTAATATCATGAATTTCTCAAAATATCATCACAATAGCCAGCTTAAATCTCAAGGGAGACATAAGCGTACTTGATTGCAACATGGATTTCATAGGTACTTGTAATCATGCGTGTTAGCAACCAATTCTTATACATTCACCGAGAAATGCTTTTAAAACTTTATTTTGTTACTTAACTCTTTGTGAAATTAGGCCCATGCACTTTCAAAAGGGAAGAAAAGTTTTGACCCATTAATTAAACTGTATCGTTCCAAGTTCGTTTAAGTCACTTGGCTTTGGTCAGCATGTTAGAAAGGTTAGGCTAATCCGATTCACTTTTAAGCTCCGAAATCATTTTAGTCTCTTAAAATAGAATTGATTCACCTTAAAGAATTGAATCGGGTATCTTTGGATAGGGCGACTTTTCCAATTATGTTCAAACCATTCAATTGTAACTTAAAACATTTCCAAGATGTAATCTCTCTTTTCCACACAAGCAGATGACGCCTTTGCCAAATAAACTCCTACGCACGCATACACAAACACATACCACGCGCATTTTTGGTTCGCCAACTACCTTTACCAAACTATTTCAAAAACTAGCTAGACTAGTTTAAATCCATCCTTCAAAGCAACTAGAATGACACTTAACATTAATTCAAGAATTACGAGGCTCATCACCCATGTAAATCATCTTAGTTCTGAAGTCTAAACCGCTCAGGTCGTCCTACGTTATCAGTTTATTACAATCGACAAATTTAGTTCCTCTAGTTCAGGTCAAGGTTCTGGCAAGCTTGTAGTAATTTACAAAAAAAAAAAAAAAACAATTAGAAGATGTGTTAACAATAGATATAATCCAGGTTTCTATCAGATTCAGTTCCAATTCAGTTCAGTTTAGTTCGGTTTAGGTTTAGTTCAGCTCATGCTCAGTTCAACTTAGGCTTAGTTCAGTTCGATTTAGGCTCAATTCAAGTTTAGGGGTGTGTTTGGTAAGGGGGAAAATCATTTTTCCAGAAAATCATTTTCCATGAAAAATATTTTCCCAAGAAAAATGATTTTCCACTTACATTTTCAGCTGTTTGGTAGAATGAAATTTTTTTTTTTTCACTTCATTTTTTGCTATTTGATAGAATGAACCCTCCGTCCTCACTTCATTTCTTTTTACCATCAACCGCCTTCCCTGCTCACTACTCTGACCTAACCCAACTAACGGATTCTGTTTCTCTCTCCTCTTCAAAATCAAACCCAAAACATCAGTAAGAAATATACCCAATAATAAACCCAACAAAAGAGAAAGTCAACATTAATGAATCTCAGTTTTTCACTATTCCCAAGGATTACCCATTTGACATTGAGTGATATTAAACCCAGATTAAAGAAAATGACAAACGGGGAGACGATGCGTGTCTCAGATTGCGAAATTCTTCAAAAGGGCAACAGTAACAAGGTCAGAGAACTCAAGAAATAACTACAGATATTAACGACGGAAATCATTGATGAACATGAAGAAGAGGGGAAGAATGAGAGACAAAATGAGAGTGAAATTAGAGTGATTCTAGGCACAATTAAAAGAAAATAGAACGAGAGACAAAATTGGACAACAAAAATTGGGCTTAGAAAATTGTTTTCCCTACTTTTTCAAGGGAAAACAATTTCCTTCAAATTGAGTAAAATGATTTTCCCCTGAAAATGATTTTCCCTTCCTTGTTTTATCAAACGACGTAAAATGGGAAAATCATTTTCCGGGAAAATTATTTCCCCCCCTACCAAACACACCCTAGGTTTCACAATGATTAGGCTGAGTTGGAGCGAGGCACCGTTCATGGAACCAGTTCACTGCTGAATCGACTAGCTGAGTCGGTTGGCCGACTCCCTTGTTCTGAGCTTAATTTTCAAGCACGACATACACACGGCTAAAAACTGACAGCAACATGAATTTTCAACTTAGCTCAAACTTAATATTGTTGTCGAAAATTGACATATAAATCAATTAAATCAACCATAAGCATAGCAAGTGCACTTCAATAAAGGTTTAAATTTGCTAAAATTCCCGAGCTCCCTCGTACAACACCCACCACGAAATTCACCTCAAAAGCACTTCAATGTAAACCAAATAGCTTATTCAAGCCTCTCCTTCTTCCAAACTCCACAAATCACATCAATTTCATTTGAGCTATATCTCAAACTCTTTAATGGCTTAATCCAAAGTAGTAGAAAAGATTTTAAATTACTTATAGTTTGAAGGGATTGAAAACCACCAAACTTAATCCAAGCTAAGGACCCAACTCCTAGATTAATTGGGCTGATTTGAAGCAAAACTCGAGTCTCCACACCTCCCCTCTATGCCTGTCCATAGCGCCGCAGCCACCGCTGGTCGATTCCTCTTCCCCTTCGTGGTGTACTGCTGCTGTTGCTCTATTATGCTCAATGCTTCTCCCTCTTCCTGGCTCTTTGCTTTACTCTCCGTGAGAAATGGAGGTGGAGTATAGGGGTATTGCCAGTTGGAGTTGAAGGTACGAGGAACTACGAGGGTCGGGGGCTGAGGTTCTTTCGTGGTTGGGCAAGAGAAGGGCATATGGATGCTTTTGTTTTTCACTCGATTTTTTTTTCTTATTTCTTCGCTTTTTTTGCCTACTAGACCAAAATATGTTTAGGTCTAAATACACCAAAACCCAATTGATTCTGACACCTAATAGACCAATCCAACTTCGTTAATTTCGCATAACAACGTACTGGGCATAATGTTAACTAAACTTCCTAATTTTGCGTAATCCCAAAATAAAACAAGAAAATTCCAAAATTAATTCACATAGATTATTATGCGCAGTTAACACACAAAATTTAGTCTAATATGACTAATATAATAAAACAGAGCTACTAGAATTGTAACTTTGTAATTAACACTAATCAAAATTTATCGGCTACTACACTGATTGTAACACCGGAGTGTGGCTTAAAAGGATATGAAGTGACTGCTTATATTATCAAAGGTGCACATTCCTTTTCAGGAGGTCTACTCTTAAGAACTTCATAGTTAAGTGTCCTTGCTGTGGAAATCTTATAATGGGTGGCCTCCTAATAAGTTCCTGGACAGCGTGTGCGCGAGGACGAAGGATGACGCAACAATTTTTCGTGATATTTGGCGCTAGTCAATGATCCTCGAAGTCATTTTTTTTAACTATATTGGCCCAGGAGAGGGCTGGAGCATTACAGATGTTATCAGAGCTGATCTACGACTGTGAGCTACACTAGCAGATAGAACAACCCTAAGCAGTCACCTAGGGGGGCAAAGATACTGGGATGGAGTGCCAATCAAGAGGACTTGTAAGTCTATTAGTTAGTAAAGCACAACGAAGACGTTGTGGGCCTCAAGTGGGGGTGACTGTAACACTCATAGTGTGCCTTAAAAGTATATGAGGTGATCACTTATATCACCAAAAGTGTTCCTTCCTTTTTAGGAAGCCCACTCTTAAAAACTCCACAGCTAAGCGTGCTTGCTGTGGAGAAATCTTATGATGAGTGACCTCCTGAGAAGTTTCCCATGCAGCGTGTGAGCGAGAACAAGGCACATTGGAAAGCCTTTGTGGTAATTTGTGGGGCCAGTTGATGATCCTTGAATCCATTCATAGTAATTTTTGCAGCCTGGGGAGTTACAAAATGGTATAGGAAATTTGGCTTGAAAGTTGGACAAAGACTGGCTGATTCAAATTATGGCTGTGAGTTATTTCTGCTAGATCGAGGCCCTTGAAATCTACCTTGGAATTTTTATAATGATCATTTCTACCCTTGATGATGACTAAGGATGCTTATGCATCATCTTTCCCTATTGAAAGAAATTGACCCTCAAATTTTCACGTTCTTTTTCATCAAGATAAGGAGTAAGACTAACGATGTCGAAGGTGGCTCAAACATTCATGTCTTTGATTTGTTAAAGCTTGTATGCACTATGACTCGTAGTCATGAGCTTGTTAATCTTCTTTGACCAAAAATATATATTCCTTCATTAGGTGAAGCCACTATAAGTCTCCTAGTTAAAATTTAGGTTGTCGACAATGCTTGTTAGCCCCTCTTCTTGCACATTTCATTAACCTTCTCTACTTTTACCCTCATTTACTTTTGGAGTCACTTTATTTCCTTAGTTCTCTCTTTAAGTTCAAAGCTAGGCTTGGATTTAAGCTGAAGTGGAGCAGGGCCAATTGGTGTAAGCGAGTTCAGGTCATAACACCTCAAATGGAGAGAGGTTTCCAATATCAATGGGAGCTCCTTTGTAGGCAAATTTAACACGGGGTGACTTGAGATCACATTCCTTCAGGTTGTTGTAGATGAGGCTCCTTAGAAGAGTGGAAAATATTTCATTTCTAACATCAATTTGGCCATCCAATTTGGGGGAATGGGTTGCGCAAAACAAGAGTTTGGTTCACAAAAATCTCCAAAGACACCTCCAAATTGACTCAAAAACTGTGACTCCTTATTTGGGAAAATAGTTTTTGGAAGCCCATGAAGCTTGATCACCTCTTTAAAATAAAAATATGCAATATGAGAGGCATCTTTGATGCAAGGAAAAAATATGCCTTTTTAGAGAACCTATGCATCACCACCACTTTAGCGTCATTCTCCCTTAGGTTGTAAGATAAGGCGACCATAAAATCCATACTAACATTCTCATAAGGTCTTGAAGAACTAGCATAGGAGTGCAGAGGCCTTGATGAAACCTTATTTTGGCTTGATGACAAATGTAACATAGACGCCACATTATGCACATCACTTTCCGCATTTGGTGAATAAAAATGTTCCTTGAAGATGTCTACGGTCCTGTTAATGCCAAAGTGGCCTCTAAAGGCGCACCATGAGCATCCTTGACCAAAAGATATCTGAGAGGGCATTTAGATATACAAAGCTTGCCTCTTATAAAGATAAACCCATTTTGCACCTTATAAGGTGTTTGAACATAATGTTTTTCCAAGTGATCCTTAAACTCATTGTCATGCTTGTACATCTTTAAAAACTTAAAATCCAAGGATTTTAGCTTCTAGAATAAACAAAATAGTAAACCTCCTTGATATAGCATCAGCCATGACATTAGAGCTACCATCTTTGTGCTTGGAAGAGAAAGAAAAGGATTGGAGGAGCTCCACCCACTTTGCATCCCTTGGGTTGAGCTTGTGCTGGTTGTTGATGTGCTTGAGAGCTGATAATCTCAATAGAGTACAAAATGACTTGGCCTAGAGTAATGAATCCAATGATCAAGGGCCCTGACAAGAGTATAGAATTCCATGCCATAAGCACTATAATTCCTCTTAGCTTTATTTAGCTTCTTACTAAAATAAGTTATTTCCCTTCCTCATTGGATTAGAATGGCTCCAATTCCCACACCACCACATCATATTCTATCTTAAAAACATAATTGAAGTTAGGCTAGATAGAATGAGAGCTTGACAGACCTTCTCTATGATTGTTCCTAAGGCCTCTTGAGCTTGTGGTGCACACTCAAAGGCCCTTTTTCATGCACTTAGTTATGAGAGCAACAATGGAGCTAAACTTCTTAATAAACCCGCTAAAAAAAGGCTAGGTTATGAAACCTTCTTACCTCCATGATGATCTTGGGTGTAGGTAAACTCTTAATGGCTTCAATTTTGGTAGGATCTACTTGAATGCAATCCTCGAAAATAATGATCTACACTTTGGAGCAAAGAATTCATATTTCTCCAACTTGCCATATAAAGTTTCTTCCTTCTTAACAACTCAAAGACTTATATAACGTGTTCCTTACTCTCTTGTTCTTCATATTGTACATTAAGATGTCATCAAAGTACACAACCACAGCATGTCCCAAGAATGGTCTAAGGACTTCATTTATCAACCTCATGAAAGTACTAAGAGCATTAGACAATGCGAATTGCATGACCAATCATTCATATAACATTCCCTTGCTCTCAAAGGATGTTTTTATTCATCTCTCTGCCTCATCCTTATTTGGTTATATCTACTCATTAGTTCCATCTTAGAGAAAATTGAAGAACCATGGAGTTCATCCAACATGTCATCAAGGTAAAGATAGAGTTCATATACTTGATGGTGATATTGTTAATGGCATTGTTATAAACACAAATCCTCATGATTCTATCTTTTTTATGACTAAAGAACTGACGAAGGCTAAGACCCTTCCTTATATAGCCTCTATGTATGAGTTCTTACACTTACTTATGTAAGACTTCTGTTTCGGCTGGGTTGCATCTATATACAAGGTTGTTTAGGATTATAGCACCAAGAATAAGGTCTGTTTGATGTTCAACACCGTAGATCGGGTAGGTAAATCGCTTGGGAAGATGTCACTATACTCCTCTAAAAGTGGTGTTATCAAAGAATAAGAAAGGGTCTCTCTCATGCTTACATTTTATTCAACCAAGAGTAAGGTATACATAGTTTCACCTTCACTCAAGGTACACCCAACCTGTGTTTCATTAAGGTATAGGTTTGACTGACCTATGGTTACCTATCCCAAGCCTATTTTATGGATTAAAAAAGGAGCCAAATGAGTCAAAATCACAACTTTGTCTATGAATTTAAAGGAATAAGTGTCATAAAGAACATCGTCCTTATAGGTCTTGCCAATTCAAGCTACTATGGCCTCCCTAAGAGAAGGTGGCAAGCATTCATGTTTAAATGTCGCAAAGAACATCATCCTTATAGGTCTTGGCAATTCAAAAAGAAACAAGAACTTATTTAATGGCAATGACCTCATATAGATGAGGCTGAGAAGATGTGTATAGATTGTGCTTGTCCATAAGTGTTGAGACACCACACTTATAGAAGTCCTACTGTCTACAATCAAGTTGTAAACCTTGCCCCCAATTGTGTATGCTATCTAAAAGATTTACTTTCTTTGGCTGTTATCTCTAATTTCTCATGTTTCGATCATGAGAGATTCCATTTGGTCA
The DNA here is from genome assembly GCA_017589665.1 of Selenicereus undatus. Classification (NCBI taxonomy): domain Eukaryota; kingdom Viridiplantae; phylum Streptophyta; class Magnoliopsida; order Caryophyllales; family Cactaceae; genus Selenicereus; species Selenicereus undatus. Next base: position 47,430,621 of record JACYFF010031955.1, on the reverse strand, counting down.
AGACCAAGGTAAGTGATTGCCTCTCCAAAGGCATCCTCTTCTTCTTCACGTTTCGACACCATTGTTTGATTGATTTCTTCAATTTCTACAATGTTTATGACACACATATTTGGACAATCAGCTTGGAAATGTCCAAACCCTTAGCACTTGAAAAACTTCTTGTGCTCAAACTTCTAAGGTGGATCCTTAGGAGTCTATTTACCTTTCAATTTTTTTATTGGGCTTGACTCTTATCCTCGTGGGAATGAAACTTTTAGCTTAATTGTAGAGCTAGATTTAGAGGGAATTTTTGAAGCAAATGAGGCTTACTTTGACATTTAGAATTAGCCTTTCATTGCTTTTTAATGTTGATAGATAATTTGCACAAGTCTTAACAGGTCCAAAAATGTTGGAATTGCACCTTTTCAAGTAGTTAAAGTGATAAACCTTTAAGGAACCTTACCATGATTTATTTGGACACTTCTTGAATTCCACTCTTAATTTGGAATTGTTCAAACTTCCTTATATAATCTTCCAACCCTACGTCTCCCCACCTCAAAGTATTGATGTTAATATGAAAGTCTTTCTTGCAACTTTCCAAAAGGGATCTCTTATCTATCACCTTTTTAAGTCTTGTTCTAAGTGTTAATTCTAGACTTGCTAGCTTAACGGGTTGCCTCTGCGAGTTTTCAGAATAAAGAGAGGCATAATTCTTGAGTTTTAAAATAGCAAACTTAGTGGCCTTCTCATCATTTTATTGCTTGATCTCAAACCCTTTCGAGGTCTTTTACCCACCCAATGTACATGTCTAGGTCGAAACTCCACTCAAATTCTAGTGGCTCAACCTTAATGTCCTTGAAATCATCTCTAGTGGCCTTTTTCTCTTGAGTCTCTTCCTATCACCATAGGAATAATAACTCCTTTTGTGATAGGAGCTTTCTGAAGAGGCTTGGTTATCTTGCTTACTCCTAGGGGGATTATAGTTTATGTCTTGGTTTTGGGGTACAAGCTAGACAAACCATTCGTTTAAGGCCCTAGGCCAGTTTAAAGCTCAAGTATGGCATCGGGGTCATTCGTTGATGCACTCTAACTAGTTAGGGAGAAGCAGGAGGGTTCTCTTCCTCACTCATTTTAAAGGATAGGAAAACGAAGAAAGTTTGAACAGGGCTATTTGTCTATCAAATTTAGGATGCAGATTTTCCTACAATTGACTAGATCAAGTAGTAAAAAGGGAGGTGAATACCAAGTAATAGATGAAATATAAAATGAAAAAGGATATTAAACTCAACAATAATTGAATTGTAGCTCTGATACAAAGCCCGATGCATAAACTTGCACATGCATTTTAATGCCCTTAACTGGACATTGTTCATGTTGGACAAAACTCTAAATGAAGAAAGAAATGACACATAACTTTGATAAAGTTTCCTCCACTATGCTTAAGAGGCCACCACCAAAGGGGACAAAGATAACCACGACCCCTAAGGATAAAGATCCCTAGTTGAACTCATCACTAGATCGACATCTGGAAAAAGAACTTCAAGATTTTAAGAGTTTTTTTGAGCTTGCAAAGCAGTGATTTCATGCATCATATTTTGTGTATTATAACTGATGTAAGGGGTATTAATAAGCTTTTTCCAACTCTCTCAATAGCTATAATCATGCACAATAAGTGAAATAGAAGCTGCTCCCTAAGTACAAACTACAAAAGGAAAAATGCAGTAAGTACTTGACCCCTAGTGTAATTACATGTTGATAGGGCCGCAAGCTCATAGTGGCATTGTAGCAAATCAAGGTCATCTCCCACAAGGACTATGTTAAGCTACCGGGTTATATTCCCTCAAGCTAGGCTAAGCAGATTAAAATTTGAGATTGAATTTAAATTAATCTACTATCAAATCTAATGGATAAATGATCAAGGAATTATACAAAATAAACAATCTCTCAATTCATGTGTCAATCAAGCACTTCTTCCTTAATGGGTTGTTTTAAGAACGACAATCGAAGTATCACAACCCCCTTTCAAGGTGAAGTGAAATACCTAAATCCAACCAATTACCCTTTCTCGAGGGTTCTCGATTCATTTGGGTTCATTAAGTATGCGATTATCAAATTTGTGGTTTCTCAATTGGTATGACTTTCTCAAGACTTCACACAATCAAGTCAAAAATCTAAGGGCTCCAGTATCGAATTTCCCCTTTCAGTTCTTCACTCAATACCCAAAACATGTAAGAAAGTGATCTAATTTCTCACAAGAAAGTAAACATTTTGGATACAATAAATCGAGTCAATAGATTCTGACATACCATGGAGATTGACAAAAAAAGGCAAAATTAACAAGTGTTTGCATAAATCCACGATAAAAGAAAATGCTAATCCAAATTACAAAACATAAATCCTAACATGCGAAAAGAGAAAAGGAGAGAAAAGAAGAAAAGGGAAGAGAAGAGAAATGCTCAGCCAAAGAACGTGCTTGAATCTGTCGATTGCAAACCCGACATGGAATCCCTGCAAGATCTCCATTTCAATTCAATCTTTCTCCTCTAATCCAATATAAATCATAATCTAGATGGTGAATGTGAACGTGGATGGAATGGAATGATGAATGATGACTGAAAATAGGTTTTTATAGTGAAAAATACATCGGCCAAACATCAAAATACCTGGAAGTCGAACAACCACGAAAAACACTGGCAGGTTTAGGGGACGGAGGCCACTATGGTTAGGTTGTGTGGCAAACCGCGGACCATGGTCCCGACCATGGCTTGGCTATGGTGCCCACTGGTTGGGTTGTGCTCTCTTGTTTTCCTTGCTACTTCTTCCTGGATCCTCTTGGAACGTGATACTGGCTATGGCATGTCCGTGTTACGTGTCTTTGGGCATCTTTTGCTATCTTCTTCGATCTACAAGGCCTCAAAATCATCATTCTACTCACATGACTTGGCTCACAAAGTCAAAATCTACAAACACTCTCAAAACAAGCAAAACCATGCGTAATAGTAGAAAGAAGGGTATAAATGGTACAATTAAGCACACTAATGTCATAAAATGACTCCCAAACACTCATGAAATTGTATGCAAATATGACATTCATCACTCCCCCACACTTAAACCTTTGCATGTCCTCAAGCAAACATTAGATAAAACCAACAAGGGGAGATGTATCTAGGAATCAAAAACATAACAACCTCCTCAAACTAGGCGACTCATAGCACATCACAAGCAAGAATATCAATTAATGACAACCCCAAATAGTGCACAATATATTTCAAAATTAGGGGAAAGTGCATGTTTTCAAAAAAATATACGACCACAAGCCAGATATCAAACTTGATCACCTCAAAAGTACCACAAAGCATATCATGCAAGTACAAGGAATTGTAGAGCTAAATAGACTGATAGAGCCTCACTTTTGGAGAAATGTACATCAGTCTGACTGATGTGTTTCAAATCTAGTTCGGGTTAATTCCATACTTGCTCCAAAGATGCAAATTGTCATATGCTTCCCAAGACTCTCAAATTCTCCACCACTAAAAATACAATATGCACATAATAATCAAGAGGACTTTACTTGGATTGTAACGTGGGCTAAAAAGGGTTTAGGGGAAAGCTGTTTACATATCCAATGCTCAATATTACCGACCCCTCAACAAACCAACATATAAAAGCTACCTTAAATGCATTCACTCGAAAACTACCTACCACATACATGAAGCGATGCTCCATATACTTGGCTTAAAGGTTAGGAATATGTGTATATGGCCAAGGGCTAACATCAAATGTTTACACCAAAAATGGATATAAGCCCAAATGGGATAGCAAATGGGGGTAAATATGTAACACAAGGGTAGGCTACTTGGCTATGTGGCTAAAATGTTCAAAAGTAAACAAATGCCTCTATCATATAATCAAATATGCACATGCAAATGGACTAAATGATGAGTAGTCCAAAGAAGACTCAAAGTCTTATGAGATATCTACCAAAATCCCAATTACCTTATAAATTGACTTTCATCAACCGACATTAGTTCTGAAGACTCCAAGGGGGAAAAATAGCTCTCAATCAAGACAAGGGTCAAAACATGAAACATTTACAAACCTTCACAAAAATTGTTCACACTGAAGGGGACACTCACCAAAAGTCACTCAAGCTCATCAAAGCCATTTTACCTAGCGAAAGCATTATTAGAGGGCATCTCAAACCAATCCATGCCATTCTCTATGAAATCCTATATCCAAACGTAAATGAAACTAAATGCAACACCCTAGTGAAAGCGAAAGGAAATGTAAAACTATATGCTTTAACAAGTATACAAACTAAAAAACAAAATGGAATACATGAAACTACCCTTCCCTTTTGCTTAGATAAAACATTGTTATCCAAAGTAAAGAAAGTAAGAGAAGGGAAAGGGAGCAAAACATAATAATATCACTAGGTTAAGTCTGAGTGCATCTAAGCTAAGGCCTCCTAAGAACCAGGGCATATAGAGCATCAGCGACTCCATCATAACTTTAAGACATGACCTGCCAAATTAGGTTTTGTCAAAATACGTAGGAGCTTATCAAACTCCTTGGACCACAATTTAGAGATTACAAGGTAAGAGGCAATAACCAAAATCACACCAAAGACAATAAGTATCCTCTTAACCTTATTAAAGGCCTAAAACAAATCATAGGAAGGATTAGAGAATGTATTCCACACGATTTTCCTTGGCAAGTCCTCCAGGTATAAACAATGAGAGTCAATAGAGGGATCATAGCCTCTAAAGTAACCTAGGGACGCATACCATTAACAATCCCACTAAGCATATCGAACATGTTATCCTCATAGCCCAAATCCATAGTAGCATCACAAATCATGGAATTATCAATGCGAGCTTCAATGTAATACTTGGAGATAGGAGAGTGTTGTGAACAAAGAGTGGACGTATATGAACGATCAAGTGGATTAGGGAGAACACTATCACAGCTAAGGCTAGGAAAGGCCTCATGCAAAAACACATCACGTGACGCCTCTAAAGGAGTCTCAACTAGATCATACACTTCATCTAAAGTATCTTCCGACTCATCAACAACACTAAACCTAGCAACTCTCCCAAAAGGCTTACCTACCTCGAGCCTCGTGCACTAAGCCAAAGGAAAGGATGAATCAGGAAAAGTCATGACAACAATAGTATTATCAATGGGGGATGCAAAATTAGGTTAATCATAGCATGCATAATAAGGGTATGAATTTATAGCATGGTCAGAAGAATGATAAATGTCACACCAAAAAGGGGCATAATAAGATCTAGCATAGAACATACAAGGATCAGGGGAATGAATATCCAAAAACACGACTAGCCTTCTCAGACTCAAATAAACCTAAGCAATCCACTCAAGCAAATACCATGCTCTATCAACACTTTTAGCAAGAAAGCCCCAATACTCTAAAAGTGTATGGTTTTCACAATTCAAACGCTCATCAACAATGTCTAAAATTTCCAATGTTCCCATGTTATAACCATTTTCAGCAAGAAAAGCATGCAATTGCTTAAAATACCTCCAAAATAATTCATGCTCGAACAGGGGGGAAATGAAAATGGCCATCATTTTTTCTCAAAAGAAATTTATTTTGTAAAATTTTCAAATTTGATTTTTGGTTTTTTCCAACAAGAAACAAAATGTTTAGTCAAACCTATCGAGACAAACCCAATATTAGACACCAGTCCCCGGCAACGGCGCCAAAAACTTGATAGGGTCGCAAGTGCATGGGGGCATTGTAGCAAATCAAGGTCGTCTCCCACAAGGACTACGCCAAGCTACCAGACTATATTCCCTCAAGATAAGCTTAGCAAATTAAAATTCGAGATTGAAATTAAATTAATCTATTATCTAATCGAGCGGATAAATAGTCAAGGAATTATACAAAACAAGCAATCTCTCAATGCATGTATCAGTCAACCACTTCTTCCTTAATGGGTTGTTTTAAGACCGACAATCGAAGTATCACAACCCTCTTTCAAGGTGAAGTGAAATAACTAAATCTAACCAATTACCCTTTGTTAAGGGCTCTTGATTCATTTAGGTTCATTAAGCATGCGATTATCAAATTCATGGTTTCTCAATTGGTGTGACTTTATCAAGACTCCACACAATCAATCAAATCCAAGTGTTCCAGTATCGAATTTCACCTTTCAGTTCTTCACTTAATACCCAAAACATGTAAGAAAGTGACTAGATTTCTTACAAGGCAACAAACATATAGGATTCAATAGAACAAGTCAAGAGATTCCAAAATACCAAGGAGATCCATACAAGATTGAAACATTAACAAGTATTTACAAGCATTTTTTAGGTTCTAAACTCCAGAAAAGGTACTAAACACTTGATCAAGAATTAGAGCTATGTCTGACTTCATATGTTGATATTACTAAGTTGTCCCCTTAAAATAAACTGCTATCTTGAAGGGGGGAATTTTTCTCCAAATGGCCACAGCTTTTTTATATGAAGGTTAATTATTGAACTCCAAGATAAACTAGGATCCAACCTAGATTGTACTCCAAATCATATAGAAGATCCAACATAAAGGTTAAGTAGAAAGTTGACTATTCGAACCAAGGCTGTGAGCTATTTCTGTAAGATCAAGGCCCTTAAAATCTACTTCGGGCTTGGTATGATGATGATTTCTATCCTTGATGATGGCTAAGGATTCCATTACATTACTTCCTCACAATGCACTGCCCCATTAGTAGGACAATTAGACTTAGGAATGAAATCCTCTTTATTGCCGAACTTGAACATGAGTAGTTTTAGAGCTATATGAATAGGTTTAAGGAGTTGCTTGTCTAATAACTTTACCAATTGTCAAGATATGGAATTTGTGCTAAGTTTCCTATAAGGGTTTGGATGTGATTTGCTTGGATAATGGTCAAGTCCATCAGTTAGGGATAGTTTTTATGCAAGAATGCATATGATTCTTAGGGCTTTCTTAGGGATTTAAGTGATAAAAAGTTCAAGTGGGAGACAATTAGGAAGATTCCTAGCATTTTATCTAAGATTTATAGGGCTAATGAGTGTAATTTACATAGTGACTTTTAAGTGGAAGACAATTAGGGAGATCCCTAGTATTGCATCTAAGATCTCTAGGGCTAATGAGTGCAATTTACATAGTGACTTTATTGCTTTGGAGGATACTATGCTAAATTGTGAGCATCAATTTGAAATTACCCCTTTTTCATCCGGCTCAAGCTTATTATTACATTTCTCCCTCTTTTCCTATGATCCTCTCTTGAACCATGATGTTAGCTTATACTCTCATTTTAATCAAATGTCTTGTGAAGGATATGTGACCCTTCGTCGCCTTCCTTATTGATCATTTCTCTTGGGAGGAATTCTCTTAGAGTGATATGATTCTTGATGATGCACCTTTTCCTTTAATCCTATATAAGAGTTTGGTGATTGTAAGACGCTGGTAATTTATGCTAATTGCACTAATGAGCATGAGGTGATTCTTTGTCTAAGTATATGTTTGTTGAAGATGAGTATTCACCCGAGGAGACCTCTTTGGAGGAGCATTGTATGAAAAGTGTTTAGAGATCACACATTCTCATATAAGCTTTTTGATGCAACCCTTATTGAGTTCCGTGCTAAATCCATCCTTAATCCTATTTTCTTAACCCTATCATCCTTCTATTGGTTTACTCTTTCATTACCCTTTCTATGTCCATCTTTCCTAAGTATGACATTATTGTGAATGATGACCGTAATTTAGACCAAATTCATGAGCTTAGTATGACCAATGAACTTCAGGATCAGGTAGACAATTTATCGCACTTGCCTAATTAATGCATTCATGCTTCTTCTTCTTCTTCTTCTTCTTCTTCTTCTTCTTCTGCTTCTAGGCCTTTATCTTCTTCACTATATCTTTCTAGGCATATGAATTATTCTTATAATTGGCCCATAGCTTTGATAAGCTTAAGAGAGCTCTAACTTCTATTTTGATGATGTGCTTTCTTTTGAATATCCTCTTGTTGCTACTAACTACTTCTATTTTTGTGAGGATTTTCCTTGTTTGTTTGATAAGTTGCTATGAGCTTTGATGAATGCAATAACCCGACCCTAACCTATATTTATTTATTTAAATTATATATATTTATTTATTTAATCATGTTTATTCATTTGATCACTCATGGTTATTGGTTTAACCAAATCATGTTTATTAATTCAATTGTACTCAATTTATATATTTACCGAATTACCTTACGTCATTCAAATTTTCCTCTTTCATTTATCGTATTTAATAATCCTGGTTGGAGGATATTTCATTTGGGTCCCATTTTGCAATTCAAGTTTCATTGATTGTTAATTCAAGTTTTGTTGATTAATTAAATATCGAGTGAATCGATAGTAGGCCTCGATAATTATGGTTGAAGAAGTTATTATTATTATTATCGTCATTATTATTATTATTATTATTATTATTATTATTATTATTATTATTATTATTATTTTTATAACATTACAAAAATTTAATTTTGAGTTACGCAAAAACGTTATCGTTACGAACCGTTTTATTCTCGAATCTAATTTTTTTTTGCCTAATTTGAAGCCCAACAAGTTTGCTTATTAACCTAACTAATTATCACGATTATGCTTAACCATGGTTAGCTAAATAGTCACTTTTCTAGATAAAATCTCAGCCAATAGTTAGATTAGTCAAAACAAACATAAATCAACCCAAAACTCCATTTTCTCTCTCCTCTCTCTCTCCCCCATGGGAGCAGCTCCAACCACTATTCTGGCTGATTTTCGGCCACTTTTTCGGCCAGCTCTAGTGATCTTCGACCTCTCCCGACATCGTAATACCTCTAGCTACCATCTTGCATCATCAAAACCACTAAACCTCATCTCCATCTCTACTTATTTTCAATCAAAGTGAGTAAACCCTAAACTTGATCTTGTTGGTTTTGATTTTTATTTTAGTTTTGATTCTTGTTTTGATGTTGTGATCATTGATCATGATGTTTTGATAAGAAATAAGAGTTATTTTGTTGTTGATCATGGTAGAGTTAAGCTTGAATCATGATAGGGTTTAGAGGTGATCATGTTCATGCAAGCTTAAGTTAAAACCATGTTTATGGATTGATTTATATTTGATTTTATAATATTTAGTTTTGTTGATGATTATGATGATGTTTTTGATGATTTGGAATGATTTCAAGTGAGGATTTATGTGAAAAGAGAGGGAAAAGCCAAAACAGTGATGGCTGAAAATTTCAGTGAAGCAGGGCAGACTTCGGGATTAAACTAGTAATGATCGGCCCATGGAAAAATTATGATTTTTCGTGGGTATCTATTTCAACATGTTTTCTTTCAAATGGCTCCTGAATTTCCATAATCTGATGTCTGTGGAAAAAGTTATGGTCAACAACAAACAACAAACTCCCAATGTGGGTCCCGCTTTCGCGGGGTCTAGGGAGATCCAGCTGTAGGCAACCTTACCTCTACCGGTATTACTACCCATAGAGAGGTTGATTCCATAAGACCCACAAAACAGCTTTGAGAAAAAGATTTGAAGAGAAAACGATTGCAAAAATCATAGACCGCTGTAAGAGAAAGGGGGAGGGGGACAAGGATCCGGATAAGCGAAAAGATAGGGAGCGGAGACACACCTCAACAAGCCAGGGGAGGGGAAAAAAGTTATGGTCGTTTTACCAAAACTGTGCAGAATGGATCAAAAACTGACACACTTGTGTTTTAGCCCTATTTTGGGAACCCTATTGTGGGAAACATGTTTTGTGTTGTAAATGAAAGTTTTTCAGAACTTCGTAGTCTTTTCATATTGGGGTTTAAAGTCTGCATTTGAGGTCTAGGGTGAAAGTTCTAAATTTTTGAAGTAAACTGATCTGCTTTGGTGAAAATTGGGCTGTTATTGCAATTTTTGTGCAGCGTATACTTGGAGGAAAATTCAAAAAATTTTACTGCAGATTTTCCATAGTATTTTCAAATTCTATATAAGGTTTCATGAATTTTGGTTGAGTATTTTGAGTTTGGTGATTTTTGGAAGCCTTTTGAGTAATTGTATAAAGAGCAATAATAAAGATTGAGTGAGATTGATAATGCATTCATTTCGTGTATTTGGGCCAGGTAAGGTCATTTAAGGGGAAAATAAATATTCGTGTATATTCATGAAACTTTTAGTTTGATTAATGAGAAAGAAGAAGACAAGTATACAATTGGGGAGCTTGTCTATGAGCTCTGAATCATTTATGGATTTACAAAGAAAATACCAAGTTTAGTGAGCTCAATAGCTTCTATCGAGTTCAATGATTCATTTGGGGGTGGAATTCTATATCTAATGGATTTATGAATGAAATATGTAAAGTGGGAAGAGTTGTGACTCAGAAACCATATTTATCTGACCAAGTTATTACAGTTTGTGCTAATTTGAACCAAGATATATCTCTCTTGGCCTTAAATCTCTATTACTTACTCAATTCAGAATGTATCAAATGTATTTGCCAAGCCAACCTAGTGTACTCGCTGTTATCTTGAACCAAGCTATACATCAGCGAGCCTTAAACCCGTATCAGCAACCTATCTCATAAAAGGCCATCACCACTCCCTTATTTATCATCATCGTATCTCATTTGCTATTTAATTTATGACCCCATCAGTTATCATCTATATGGCGTCAACCCATCATTTACCAGCGCGGCTTCAGGCCAACTGTTGATCGGATTCGCAAGTGTGCACCTATGTATAGATCATATCATTGCAAGGGGTTCACATCCATATTATAATGAGCAATTCAGTTTCATATTACTTTCATTTTCATTGTTATTGCCAACTAAATGAATTGCAAAGACGGGTACCCACAACCAGTGTTTCTATGCTCATTTTACAATACCGAAATGCATGTACTGAGTTTTTGCTCACATTTTCAAATTGTTTTCATGTTTTCCATTTTAGGTGATGAAGTATCACATGTTTCTCCATTTAGCAAGCCCTTTTTTAAGTCATCAGATGCTCACAGTGGATTTAGCATAGTATGAATGTTGGGATTGACCTCAGGGTCAAGTTGGGTCTATATTCAATATACTTGTGTAGTGTGGAGTGCGAGTTAGCACATGGTATGATTAAGTCAATGGTATTGAAGTTGAACTATTATGGACTTTGGTCTTGAAGTGTTTTAGTTTAACAAATTTTGTGATTGTGAACATGAGGTGCACGATTAAATGGTTTCAGTGAGCCTTGTCCTTATCAGAACGGCGATAGCGCCTTCTATTATTAAGTCTTCCGCTGTAATTTTTCGTAAATCATGTCATTAGCATTTAGGGGGCGTTACAATGAATATTAATATAAATGTCAACATAGTGATTTGATGGAGTGGATAATGCTTTATTAACCTCATTCATACCATCTTATTGAGGTATAATTTAGATGCACCGAGGAATTTAACTTGGTATAAAATTCCAACCCTTCCTCCTTCTCCTTTTTCTTTTCTTTATTTCTCTTTTCTACATAGTTGTAGACATTAGCACTATGTTTTTGTTGGTGATCGATTTTGAGTAAACATTTGTGATCCATTGAGCCTAGATGACTACGATCACCATTGTTTGCCTTATGTGTGTTGGATTTTGAGGCTTGTTCGTGGTGTAATTTGTTTTCTAGATATTTGTTGGCTATGTTTCTTGTTTTCTAAATATGTGTTTGTTATACTTTTTCATTTTACGAATTTGTATTTGCAGTTGTGTTAGTCATCTGATTGCTTTTTAGGCACTTTGGTTCACACAATATGGATGTTGTCGGGTTTTGCTGAAGGGGTGAATTGTCCACTTTTATTTTTATTTTTTGTTGAAAAATTTTGAAAGTCAAAAAATATTTTTATTTGTTTTTAAAGATTTATGTGTCATTTTGGTTAATTGTGAATCTTATTGACTTGGTTGTATAGTTGTATGCTAGTATATTTTGCATGAGGGGATACGTAGTCTAGGCTGTATTTTCGATTCTCACAATAACCCCTTCCCACATGTGCAGTTTTGTGCCCACTTGTAACGTTGAACATTAATTCTTTGCATTAATTTGTTAAAACTTGGTTTTGAGAATGCTTTCTTGGTTAGTTCAATTTATTACTTCACACATTTGTTTTATGGAAAAAAAGATAAGACAAAGCAAAAGAAATAAAAGAAAAGGAAAATAAGAATATGAAAGAGAGCTTGGCTTTGTTACGCTTTGTTTGGGCTTGAATAGAAGTCTTGCACATCTCATGAAACCCCTAATTAGAGAAGAAGCCAAATATATGTGTTAAGTTGTTTGTCCAGGAGCTCAAGGGCTAGTACATCAAGATCCATCCGCCGGGGCTAAGCAGCATAAGCAGTCAAGTGAAGAGAAAATGAGTGGAAAAAAAAGAGATGTGAGCTTAATCACAAAAAAAAATTTATTAGCTAAATAAAGATGATCTTAGGTGCGATTTAACCTACTATTGAGAGACAATACAAATTGCTCTAAGCAACAACGTGTACATATCGTGTCATGGCGTTGTCTGGGGTGAAAAGTGAGAATCGAAAATACATTCGTACGCTAAGTGCCTTTTGAGTGAGTGTCCTACATGTTATAGCTTAGTGGTTAGGTTGTTCGGGTGATGTAGTTTATTAATATGTATATATATTTCCCCTCTCCCTTTTGACTTTGTATATATTTTCTTGCTTTTGTGTTTTCGAGAAGATTTTCTGCGTAAATCTTCTACAAACCCTCATGAGAGCTCACGAGAGCTCATGGGGGAAGAAGGGGTTCAACAACTTATTGCACTAAATGTACCCGTGATTCCTGCAAAAGCGAGTTAGGTTTTAAGCTTTATTTTGTTTATCTTAAGGATGATCAAAGTCCTAGTGTGGGAGTAGTTGTTCGGGTAAAACCGCGTCTTTGTACACCCCTTTCCCTAGAGTTTAGCTCTTAATGGTATTTAAGTTAGGATTTTTATAGGTTTTCACGTTTTTGTACGAAATAAGCAAAAGTAAACACGTTTTCAAGTGTTGGATGATTAATGGAGAGAAAAAGATACGAAGGAAACTTGAGATTTAAGCTTAATGACATAAAAAGGCATTAGGAGAACTGTAAGTGAAGCATGGCGGGGTTTTCCTCAAAGCAAGACCGGGTTAATCCGGATAAACCATGAAGAACATCTACATATACTAAACTGCAAAGGTGTCACGCGCCAGCTATGCCATCCCGCCTGCAAGATTATAGCATAGGCAGCCCATTTTGCATGAAGTGATCATGCCATTTTCACAAAGTCAGGGCTTATAATACTCATGTTTGTCATTTGTGTATTCAAGTAGGTTTAGTTTAATTCAAGAATTAGCTTTGGGTTCTTCGCAGCAGTTTAGAGTTTAACTTTGATTATCGTAGCTACATTCAAAGTATATTGAGTTTTAATTTCATGCAATTTTCTCTGATCCAGTGTCTTCTACTTTCATTTACATTCAACTGCTTAGTTTGTTCAGTTTTAGATCTTCTATTTTCTTCCTCAAATGCATAAGACTTGGCTAGATTATTGCTTGAAGTTAGTGTTTTTCTTTGCTAGACACTCTCTTACTCTCTTTTCAATAGTCAATCTCTTAATTTTCCTTCTCAAAATGTAAAATTTCTCCTCTTTCTTCCCCTACTGATTTGGGGTTTAAAAACTTATCTTTGAAGTTTGAGATTTAAGTTTGCATATGGGATATCTTAGTTGTTGTTAGGTTGTATTAGTGCTACTAAGTGGAAAATCACCTTCAATTTAACTCTATTGCTCCAACTACAGAGGCTCGACCTCAATTGCTGGATTTCAGGTTCTTTAGGTAGCTATCTTTTTCTCTCGACCCCACTAGTTAGATTTGAAGCTTTCCTAGATAAGTTAGATATTTTATAAGTTGAATAGTAGTTAGAATTATGCTTGGTGCTAATTTTCTTTATTATGTTTGTTTCAAATTAGTTAAATTAATTGTGTTTACAATACAATAAGTAAGTAATTAGTGTAGTTAGTCCTAATGATTTTATAAGTTTAGAAATGTGATAGATTAATTGACATAGTTTCAATCATCCCAAAGAACAACAACTTTTCCCCTTCTCCTCCCAAAAAACCTTAATCAGTGCGTTCCTAAGCCCATACTATGGCTTTAGCATCGGCCCAATGTGCTTCACTAGGATTAGGAAAAATAATAAAAAGTTAACAATACAAGACAGTTAGTCCAGCCATTCATAGGGGACTACATGTCGAGTTCAAGTTGTGGTCCTTACATACCGTAGTCATCACTTATCCTTTAAGCCAACATGGATATGTTTGATCCATTGCCTATCCAATTTATAAGATATAAGCTAAAAGGAAACTAATTATAACAAATTAATTATATAAAAACTGAGTAGATAACATTGCCAAATCTAGAAGATCTATAGAAAATAACAGTTTTGCTCATGCCTGGCGACCTGTTTATCTTCAACTAGGATAAAGTACATGCAACCTGTTCAACTAGTATAAAATGTGCACTATGTGTGCAATTGAAATATCATGTTTACTCATTATATGAAAATGAAAGGGTTAGTTATGAAATGCTTATTAATAATTTTAGTTTTAGTAATGTAGGGTAGTTGTTTTGTGCTTAAAATGGGACAAACAAATATACAAATTGGTTTGAGTAACTTAAAAAGGAATAATAAGATTATACAATATCAGTTGCTTTTATATAGATTTTTTTTTGCAATAATGATGTGAACTTATTTATGATTCCTCGAATATTTATATAATGTTCATAAGCCCTGTATCCTTTAAGCTAACATGGATATGTTTGATCCATTGCCTATCCAATTTATAAGATATAAGCTAAAAGGAAACTAATTATAACAAATTAATTATATAAAAACTGAGTAGATAACATTGCCAAATCTAGAAGATCTATAGAAAATAACAGTTTTGCTCATGCCTGGCGACCTGTTTATCTTCAACTAGGATAAACTGCCTGCAACCTATTCAACTAGTATAAAATGTGCACTATGTGTGCAATTGAAATATCATGTTTACTCATTATATGAAAATAAAAGGATTAGTTATGAAATGCTTATTAATAATTTTAGTTTTAGTAATGTAGGGTAGTTGTTTTGTGCTTAAAATGGGACAAACAATTATACAAATTGGTTTGAGTAACTTAAAAAGGAATAATAAGATTATACAATATCAATTGCTTTTATATAGATTTTTTTTTTTGCAATATTGATGTGAAGTTATTTATGATTCCTCAAATATTTATATAATGTTCATAAGCCCTGTTTAACAATGCTAGGAATTCATAGTTATAGATTTTTATGTGTGTGTGTTTTCAAGCCATTAAAGTTCATTGGTTGAGCTCATTCTAATAATGAATGATAGACTAGATTGTACTATTTGATACAGATGTGATCAACTTAATTGATTACAACATTGTCCTTGAACACATCGATGCATTCTTCTTAAATCAATTCATATTGCCAATGAAAAGTAAAAATGACTTTAAAATAAATAATCAATCTTCTAAATTTTTCTTGATCATGCGAAAAATAGTATTAAACTTTAAAATTATAAAGCTATAAAATTATAACTCAAATAGCGGAAAACCTACAATGGACATAAAATTAAGGAGATAGAAGTTAATTTTCTTCTTTTGCCTTTTTACCTTACTATAAAAGGAAATTTTGTCACCACTAAGTAAAGATAGGACAAAAAAAGAAGTGTAATGCCAATTGGTGGAGAAAATAAAGATAACAATGGCTGGTAAACAATCGAACAGATTAAGTCGTGGATAAACCACTGCCTTGAAAGCAATTACGGCTCGACTACGGTACAAATCGATACAGCCGGTTGCTCCCCAAGGTTAACTCAATACTCTTGAACGCGTGCTCTTCGTGGCCAAGAGTTTGAAGTTAACCTTGGGGAGCAACCGGCTCTATCGATTTGCACTGTAGTCGAACCGTAATTGCTTTCAAGGCAGTGGTTTATCCACAACTCTGTTTGTTCGATTGTTTGCCAGCCATTGTTATCTTTATTTTCTCCAACAATTTGAAAGCAATTAATTTCTGCAATGGTTGCATCATTCTAGAAAAATCTCCCAGAACTCTTCAAAATCGAGCCCCTTGATGGAACTAACTACAAACGATGGTCCAAAAAATTACTCCTATGCTTTGAACAGCTCGAGATTGATTACATTCTGTCCTTTGAACATCTAGAAGAGACAATACATCTCAGTATACTGATGCTAAGAACCCTCTGTCTACCCCTAATTCCCCAAAGATGCCTGTTATTCCACTTAATGAGGCTGCTAAGAAGAAACTAGAAAAGGACAATTAACTGGCTCAAAGTTACTTACTGAACAACATGTCAAACCCTCTATTTGATCTATTTGTGAACTTCAAATCTACGAAGATCATGTGGACCAAACTGGATGCCAAATATGGCTCAGACAATGCCGGAAAAAAGAAGTACGTTGTTGGCAAATGGCTGCAGTTCTAGATCATAGATGACAAATCGATTATGGAACAAGTTCATGCTGACGAGAACCTTTGTGCTGAGGTGCTGAACGAAGGCATGAAGATGTACGAAATTCTGCAAGCAAATGTTCTGATCGAGAAATTTCTGCCATCTTGGAGCGACTACAGAAATCACCTAAAGCACGAGAAGAAGGATCTAACCTTGCAAGAACTAATTAGTCATATGAGGACTGAAGAGGCGAATCGGCTAAAAGATAAGATCTCTTCCCTGTCCCTGAATTCATCTAAAGCTAACCTTGTTGAATCTTCTGTGCCTTTAAACAGAGACAGGTTCAAAGGGAAAAATAAGAAGGATCAGAAGCAATCCAAGCATCAGAACTAGTTGAAAAGAACAAACAACAAGATCCAGAAGCAGAAGGTTGTCTGTTACGTTTGTGGCAAACCAGGCCACAAAGCATATTAGTGCAACCTTCGCAAAGGAGCCAGTCACACAAACCAAAAGCCTACCGGACAAATTGCACAAGCCAATCTGACTGAAGACACTGAGATCTTCTGTACAGTAACACTGGAGGTCAACCTGGTGTCGAACTCCACGAAGTGGATTCTGGATACTAGAGCAACAAGACATTTTTGCGCCAACAAGGATCTGATGCATGACTTCGAAGATGCTCCTAATGGCGAACATGTCTATATGGGCAATGCTGCCACCGCTGGAGTTATGGGTAAAGCGAAAGTACTCCTTAAATTTACTTCTGGAAAATCTTTATGCATAAACAATGTGCCGTATGTACCTTCCCTTCGTAGAAACCTAGTTTCCAGTAGTCTTCTTGATATTGCTGGTTTTGAGGTGAACCAGAAAGCTGGAAAAATTGTTATTCTTTGTAATAGGGTTTTTGTTGGGAAGAGGTATCATAGTGGGGGGCTCTTTGTTTTGAATGTTGCTTCTGATGCTGCTAACGGAAATAATTCCTCTTCTGCCTATATTACTGAGTCTGTGGACTTATGGCATGGTAGACTTGGTCATGTTAATTATGCTTCGATAAACAAACTAAGAAACATGAGGTTAGTTCCTAACATTATCACAAAAAAATGTTTGAAATGTGATGTTTGTGTTAAAGCAAAATTTGCTAAAAAACCATTCAAGTCCATAACAACTAGAAAGACTGAGTTTCTTGAACTTGTGCATTCAGACTTAGCAGACTTTAAGAACACAGTAAGTAAGGGAGGAAAGAAATGGTATGTTACTTTTGTAGATGACTACTCTAGATATACCAAAGTTTACCTCCTTAAGTCTAAAGATGAGGCTGGGGAAATGTTTCTGAAATACAAAGCAGAAGTTGAAAATTAATTAGACCGAAAAATAAAGAGACTTAGGTCTGACAGAGGTGGGGAATATGATACCAACTCCCTAAGTATTTTCTATGAGAAAAATGGTATTATACATGAGACTGGTGCTCCTTATACCCTTCAACAAAATGGCATAGCTGAATGAAAAAATCGTACCCTTAAAGAAATTATGAATGCAATGCTTGTTAGCTCTGGATTGCCTGACAATATGTGCGGGGGGGGGGGGTTATATTAACTGCTTGCTTTATCCTCAATAGAGTCCCTCACAAAAGGTTAGACCAGACCCCATATGAACTGTGGAAAGGGTATGCTCCTAATTTGAATTATTTGAAAGTGTGGGGGTGTTTGGCTAAGGTTGGTTTACCTAGTCATAAATGTACCAACATAGGCCCCAAGACCTTTGATGCCGTGTTTATTGGGTATGGTCAAAACAGTGTTGCTTATAGATTCATGTCATTGAGTGATTATTCTATTTCTGAATAGAGATGCAGAATTCTTTGAGCATGTTTTTCCTTTGAAAAAGAAAGTGCCTAATGTGGTATCGGATCTTGTGCCTAAAACTGTGAAATTGCCTGCTTCTAGTTCTTATGCTAGAGTCGTAGTGACTGAACCTAGAAAAAGCAAGAGACGTAGAACTGATGCCAATTTCGGACCTGACTTTGTCACTGCTTTCCTAGTAGAAATCTTTAACAACTTGGATATTGATGTGATAATCGAAGAATTGGTGTCTATTTTCTTGATTGAGGAAGATCCCAAAACCTATCAAGAGGCTATAAGGTCTGTGGATGCTACCTTTTGGAGAGAAGCTATTAAGAGTGAAATAGATTCTCTCGAGTCAAACAAAACATGGGAATTGAATGACCTGCCTAAGGGCTGTAGACCAATTAGCAGTAAGTGGATCTTCAAAAAGAAGTTGAGGTCTGATGGTTCAATTGACAGATATAAGGCTAGATTGGTTATTAGGGGCTTTGACCAGAAAAAGTGAATAGATTATTTTGACACCTACTCTCCTGTGACCAAAATAGCCACCATTAGAACTTTAATTGCCTTAGCTGCAATCTTTGATCTTGTTGTACATCAAATGGATGTCAAAACAGCATTTCTTAATGATGACTTAGAGGAAGAAATTTACATGACCCAACCTGAGGGTTGTGAGGTACCTGGTTAGGAGAACAAGGTGTGTAGACTAAGAAAGTCCCTTTACAGTCTAAAGGAGGCTCCTAAACAGTGGTATGAAAAGTTTGACAGCTCTTTAGTGCAAAATGGCTTTGCTGTAAATTTGTCTGATTCATGTGTATATTCGAAAATGATTGGATCAGATTCTGTACCTATATGTATTTATGTTGATGATATGCTGATCTTTGGCACAAATTTGCTTGTTGTTAATGAGACTAAAAAGTTGTTGTCTTCTCTTTTTGAAATGAAAGACATGAGAGAAGCAAATGTGATCTTAGGGATTATGATACGGAAAACCAACACTGGTTTTTCATTATGTCAGTCACATTACATTGAAAAGGTGTTAAAGAAATTTGACTGTTTTGATGTAACACCTGTGAGAACCCCTTATGATCCTAGCTTACATTTGAAAAAGAACAAAGGACCTAGTGTGTCTCAAACTGAGTATGCTAAAATTGTAGGAAGTGTAATGTTTCTTATGAATTTTACTAGTCCTGACATTGCTTGTGCTGTTAGTAGGCTAAGTCCCTATACACATAACCCTAGCCAAGAACATTTGAATGCACTTCTTCGTTTGCTTAAGTATCTTAGAGGTACTATTGATTGGTGTTTACACTTTAGCAAATTTCCTACTGTGTTAGAAGGATATTATGTATTAGAAAGATATTGTGATGCAAACTGGGTTTCTGATAACGATGAAGTTATTTGTACTAGCAGCTATGTATTTACTTTAGGTGGAGGGGCTATTTCATGGAAGTCTGCGAAACAGACTTGTATAGCCCGCTTTACCATAGAATCTGAATTTATTGCTCTTGAGTTGGCAGGTCAGCAAGCAGAATGGCTTAAGGATCTATTAGCAGACGTGCCACTATGGGGAAAACAGGAGACACCTATTTCCCTACATTGTGACTCACAGGCAGTAATAGGAGTGGCGCACAATAGTGTCTATAATGGAAAGAGAAGACACATCTGTATTAGACACAGTGCGGTGAAACAATTGCTGAAACATGGTGTCATATCCCTACAGTATGTGAGATCCGAGAAGAATCTGGCGGATCCCCTCACTAAATGATTGACAAGGCGAGTGGTGCTTGAAACCTCGAGGGGGATGGGACTTAAGCCTATGGCTTCAAGTGGTATGGTGGATACCCACTAGTGGTCAAACGAAACCGTACTAATCTTCAAGATACACTACATTCCTATCCCTATAGCGTGTGGTAGTGCTTAAAGGATGAGCTTACGCTCTTAATGGACCCATTGTGGGGGTGCTAGTGAGAAGCACTTGATGAATTCACCGTTTGATGATTGTGAGGTTGAACTATATTATGCTCTTAATAATTCCATAGCCATGGTTATGGTGGTCTATGTTGAGATAGACTTGATGGAATTACCTACATAAGTGTGAAGGTTTAGTTGCCTTCCGTGAGAGACCTAGGTTGTCTCTCTAGAGCACTTATGAGACCCAAGGTGTGCGCATGGCCATAAAAGCGCTAGTGTGCCTATCGCGGAGTATGCAATGTCTTAAGGGTTGATATGTGTTGTGGGGGTCTCAATCGAGGTCTTTCTAGTTCAGGACTTAGTTCACTAGTTAGACTATTGGTTGTTGCCTCACAGCACTAATGCGTCAATTCAAATCGAAAGATATTGACGCTTAAGTATCTGACCCCCTTTTTCCCAGAATTCTTTTCCTAAATCATTTTGCCTTGTATGCCATTATGGAGGGACTGTTGAGTAATGGTAATGGCAACAACACTTTCAACCCTTTTACCTTTTTTCTCTCTCTCTCTTACATTTGTCCCACATGGAACTTTTGGAGATGTTTTGAGGGGTTTATATACCCCACTTTCCTTGTGCATGGTGAATTACTTAAGACTATGGTTTATGGGGTTGAGGGTGTCTTGGGCAACCACATGCGTGCGGGTCACCGCCGCCCGCCTGTCCGATCCAGGCTAGGCGCAGGCCCCGCGTTGTGGGTTGTGGCCCTATTTACATGAATGTTGCTAGATATTACGATCTTCTGTGAATCACTCCCTGCCGTTATGGTCTTCTTGGACCTTCTCATCCCCTTCAATGCTGCCAGATTTTCTGCCTCATTTTGAGCCATCTTAATGGAATTGTAATAGTCATATTATTTACCGGATTTTCTGCCCCATTTTATGCCATTTTAATGGCCTTTTAACAGTTAGATTTCACCTATAAATAGAGGGCTTAGTAGCATGGCTCTTCTCTCAAACACACACACTTCTCTCCTTCCCTCTTCTTCTTCCCTGCGTATTGTGGGCTCATATACTGCATACTCCAAACTCTTGGCCGCGAAGTGCACGCGTTCAAGAGTACTAAGTTAACCTTGGGGAGAAACCGGCTGCATCGATTTGCACCATAGTCGAGCCATAATTACTTTCAAGGCAGTGGCTTATCCACGGCTCAATCTGTTCGATTGTTTTCCAGCCATTGTTATCTTTATTTTCTTCAACACCAATAAAGTGCAATAACAAAAAATGGAAGACATGGTTTTTAATTGAGTGAAGGGATAATATTGTACTTTTACAATTATACAATCTCTTATAAAAATAACTCCTGGCTCCCAGGATTGGGTGAGCCTTTGCTTCTCCTAAATTCTACGTGGTATCAGGGCAGGTTTGCTCCTAAATCCCTTAAACTCTAATCGAGTCCTTGTCTTTCTTCCCTCTCATGTTTCCTTCCTAAAAACGCTAACCCTAGCTTCATAGTGCATGCTCATGGCTGACTCCACATCTATAGCCATCATGACTGCTGCATTCATCCCTGTCTCAGACGTAATGCACCTGCATTCAGTTGACTGCATATTGGTCTCTGCCCCGGCAACCCCGGTTATGTCTATCAAAGATGGTGGTTCCTAGTTCGGCTCTTAACAATTCAACTTTCCTCATTCCCTACACATGGTCTACGCATAGCATGCCTTGTCGTTCTCAGGTTACATTGACTCAGTTTCCCACTCCTTTTCCTTCACTAGTTATTCTGCTATCGATTTCCTTGATAGGTCATGGTCATCGTATACACTGCTCCCAAGTTATGGGAGTGGCTTACTGCCCCTTCGCCGTTTGTTATTAACTGTTGACATCAAAACCTATGCCACCACGGTTCTTGCCTTCGTTGATCCTTATCTGTTCATGGGAAACCCAATTTATATAGTTTATGATTATACATCAACTCCAAGGCATGCTTGATGGGACTATTATGCAACTGACCTCTACTATTTTGGTGGCTATGGGCGTTTCTCTACCAAATCTGCCCTACTCATATTGATCACTTGTTGATCATATTATTCAGTTATGGACCTTTGCTACTGTTTCTAAGTATACTTTATGTGAGGTTCATAACATATCTCATGCTTTACTAATCTAGTAACATCTTGTATGTCCCTCAGTTATGTCACAACCTTATCTCTGTTAGAAAACTCTTTCATGATAACAACTGTAGTGTGTTTTTCACTTTAATTTTGTTCATTTCAAGAACAACATCATGGGTGACGGCCTCTTACAGGCTCCTAGGGTTGCAATTTTTATTTAGTTTGTCTTGCCATTGAAATCATACTGGTTCCTACTAACCTAGCGTTCAGTACTTCAAAAGACCATTAACATCGTCACCTAGGGCATTGTGGAGCTTACGCTTTTACTGTTTTAAAGAAAAACCATCTTTTGAATGTCTGTTCTTTTCTCATGATAATTGGACGATTTCTCATTTAGCCAAGTCTCATATTTGATTTAGTTAAGCACTATAATATTTCTCCTCTGGAGTTAATACATTCATATATATTGAAGTCTCCTATTTTATCTCATAAGGGTTTTAAGTACTATGTCCAGTGTATTGATGATTTTTCTCGTTTCACATGGATTTATCCTATGAAGCAGAATTAGGAAGTCGGCACTTTTTTTTGTATTCTTAGGTCCTTAGTTAAGAATCTGTTTAATAGAAAAATTACAAAGCTCCAAAGTGATGGGGCAAAGAGTTTGATCAAACTGGTATGGATGACGTCTTTCTTAAACACAATATTTATTTTTAAAAATTTTATTCACACACAAAACACCACAATAGAGTGGCAGTTTATGCCACTGTTTATACCGTTAATAGGCTTCCCACTTTGGTTCTTAATGCTAATTCTCTCTTTAAGGTTTTATTTGTAAAAGTGCTGGATTATGGGTTTTTAAAACAGTTTGGGTGTGCTTGTTTTCCACACCTGCTTGCCACTTTTGTGAATACGTTATGTCCTAGGTCACTTTAGTGTGTGTTCTTCGACTATTCCCCTCATTATAAGGGCTATTGCTATTTGGATCCTATTATTAATTGCGTTTACGTAAGTCATGATATTCATTTTATGAAAATGAGTTTCCTTTCCGTACTGTTGCTTCCAAAGCTCCATCACTCCATAAAGCTACTCCCTTTGTTCTTCAAAAATTTTAAGTCTTGCCCACAATTCAGATGTGGTTGCTGCATCACCATTATCCAACCCGAACTATACCTTAAGTGTTACCCAGTCTGCGGTGCCCGATTTTCCATCTTGCGCTCAAGATTTTGGGCTATCTCCTGAACTCCGACAGCCACCTCTGTTGGGCTCTTCCACCAGCCAAGAACACGACCCATCTCATTCTACCACACCTGTTGCCTCTTATAGCTAGACCATGCCATTATGCTCCTCAATGACCCAATCCCTTACACCAATCTTCGGTTGCTTCAGACCCCGTAGAATGCTTGCAAAATACTACTTCGCTTACCACCTCACCTAATGAGCCTCCAATTGCTACCAGCCCATTGTCTTCCCTTCCACCCGCTCAACCTGTTAACTCCCCTCAGGCACCTCAGTTCGTTTCACTCAACCCTTACACAAACGCACTCCATGCCCGGCATCTCCAAGCCCAAGCATTTTCTCCCTTTCTCTACATCTTTGACTGATCCTGAACCCACTTCCTTTGCCCAAGCTTATAAGTACTCTCATTGGAAATATACAATGGTTAAGGAATACAATGCATTAATGGCTAATGCCACTTGGGATTTGGTTGCCCATCACCCCTCACAAAACTTGGTAGGGAGTAAATGAGTTTATAGAGTAAAATATCATTCTGATGGTATAGTGGAAAGGCACAAAGCACATTTGGTAGCCTAAGACCAGTAGGTCAGAATTGACTGCCACGAGACATTTTGTCGCATTGTTTTGACTTATTCTCTCTTTGGCTATTTCCTCACATTGGTCCATTTGATAGATGTCATGAATGCCTTCCTACATGGGCATCTAAATGAAGAAGTATGCATGAAACAACCTCAATGTTTCATTCATCCTGATTTTTCCTATTATGCTTGCAAACCTAAAAAGGCTCTTTATGGTCTAAAATAAGCTCCTTCGGCTTAGTTCCAACACTTGAGCAGTTTCCTCCTATCTCATGATTTTATTTATAGCAATGTTGATGCTTGAATGATTTTTTTTCACAACTGGTTCTTATATCTTTGTGCTGCTTCAATATATGGAAGATATTATTTTGACAGACAATTCTTCTTCCATACTTTAGTCTACATTATTTTTTTGGCATCCAAGTGGTTTGCTTTCCCTCAGCCTTGTTATTTTACAACAGAAGTATGTTGCTGATCTTTTACAAAAATTTCACTTGCATACGATTAAACCTATTAGTATTCCTTCTACTGCACGAACGGCCTTATCCATTACTTGTTGTTAACAACTTGTTGATCCCATGCTGAGTATCGTAGTATGGTAGGAGCTTTGCAATATTTGATTATCACTTGTCCTGACATTGCCTATGTATGCAGTTTCCTAGTTTATGAATGCTCCCCGTACTACTCACTTCTATGTGTCAAGCATATTTTCAGGTGTTTGGAGGGTACTCAAGATCATGGGCTCTTTCTTCATCCTTTCACTTCCTCTTCCGTCATTGTTACCTATTAAGACGTTGATTGGGCTAGCGATAAGGACTCGCCTCATTCTACCACTAGTTATGCTGCGCATTCTTGTCCCAATCTCATTGCCTAAAGATGCAAAAAGCAACCCACAATCTCAAAGTCTTCTAATGAGGTTGAATATTGTGTTGTTGATTATACCGTTGCTGAAATTGTCTGGATTCGGAAGTTATCGTACGATTTAGGGATTATAATCCGTGATCCTATTCGTCCTTGCCATGATAATGTCAGTGCCAATTACATGTCTACCAATCCAGTCTAGCATGAACGTAACAAACTTATTACTGTTTACTATCACTTTGTTTATAAACGGGTTGCTGTTGATGATATTATTGACGGTTATATCCCTACTAGCTTACAAGTTGTTGATATGTTTACAAAAGGATTGTCCTCGAAACAATTCTTATTTTTAAAATCCAATCTGTCCATGGGTCCTCTTGATCAGTTGAGGGAACATATTAAAATGTAGGGATACTATTGGATTTTGCAATTATACAATCTTTTACAAATATAACTCCAGGTTCCTAGGGTTGGGTGAGCTTTTCCTGCTCCTAAATTCGACACTTTGCGAATGACTACTCCCATTATTGTTTTAAGTAATTAGGTTGTTTTTTTGCGCATTAGAAAATGAGTAAATGTCCTAATCTAAAGATAACTTCTGCATATTGCTGTAATGAAATAGATCATTTTTTGAATAGCAAAAATCTATGCTCGTTAGTTAATGTACAACCTAAGATATATACTATTGGAGTATTAAACTAATTCCTGGGCCTTCAACCATTAGGTTAAGGTTTTAGTTGAGATGGTTCTTGAACATGGTATTAGAGCTACTCTTAGGCTTTCAATAATTAGTTTAACCTTTTGGTTGAGATGGTTCTTGAACAAATAACATAAATTCCCAAGTGAAGTCCTCCTGCTTTAAATAAAAAAAAATTTGGACAAGTACCAGGTATTCTTTAATTTTGGTTCAGTAGTCACATTGTACGTCTAACAATACAATGCATTGCATTCCAAATGCAAATTTGGTTAATCTGTTCGGAGCATTGTGGGTGAAACTACAAGTACTTTATAAACAGTATGTAACAAGATGAGAAGAAGACTCTTTGAGTATAAATATGATCCTGCCGTTTTCTAGTATTATTAAATGTTATTAAGCCGTACATAGTTTCTACATTGTTTATTCATATAATTTTTTAAATCTTTATTGTTGGTTGATATTATTTCTTAAATCCCAATGTGACTGTCATCGTTGAAAGCTCTTGTATTTTAGTAAGTGTATTGTTTATTTGAGTTTACCTATAACAATGTTATACTTAAATTAACCTGTTCATTTCTATGGTTTTCAGCATGAAGAAAGTATTAATTAATTGTTCAACTATTTAAAATTTAAATTAATTAGTGGTAAAATTATTTCAATTATTTAAGATTCTAACTAGTATTTCTGTTCACTTGCAATACATGGGAAATCTCATAAGTTTTTAATTGTAATGATTGTTTATAAAAATTATCGTAAGCCATTCAGCGATCCACATCATACACAATTTCTAAGATTATTTGTAGAATAATTAATAACTTTTTAAGCCGAAATTATTATTACGGGATGAAAATTATGAGAAACTATCAAGTAAAAATTTCTAATGCATTAAAATATATTATAATTAACTTCGCAAATATAACTAGTAACAATTGTGATATCCTAATTTTCAATACTAAGATGGAAATTATGGTAGTCCAAGAAGTTATCTAGGTTTTAAAAAAAAATTAATAACATAACTGAATTCTGATAATTCATATTCTTTTGTTGAAAAATTAAGTAGAAACTATTTAA
This sequence comes from Selenicereus undatus, assembly GCA_017589665.1. NCBI lineage: Eukaryota > Viridiplantae > Streptophyta > Magnoliopsida > Caryophyllales > Cactaceae > Selenicereus > Selenicereus undatus. Next base: position 47,403,869 of record JACYFF010031955.1, on the reverse strand, counting down.
TGAAGATGAAATATTGATCTCGTTTTGGTAACGACGTAATGTGTTTTATATTCAATAACAACAATTATAGTTAAAAAACAATTAAATGTAGAATTAGGCTAGTGGTTAGGTTTGAAAAAAGCTATTTGAGTTTGTCACATATTACACATTACATTGGGATCGCTATGTGGATTTGTAATATACTATTTACCTATGCTTGCAAGTGCACAGGTATTATAGTTTAGTAAACCTATCGTTCCCACGGAGACCAATCATAATCTACTGAGTTTTGTCCTATAAAACTGCTAAACAAGTAAATTTAAGTTCAGAATTCAAACAACACAATAACATAATTGGAAAATTCAATCAATTTAAAACATCTAGGGATTTGTTTCACTTTGTAAAAATGTGGATCAATGAAATATATCATGTTCTTGATCTATAATGGGCGATTGAAAGGGGCGCAATCGCATTTAGAATTCAATCTTTTCTTTCGAAATAAATTGAATTGCCTAAACTAGCCAATTTTCATTCTTTCTAATGTCCTTGTTTAGTCTAACTTATAGATATTTGATGGCTAAAGTCCTCTTAACAAGCGAATCTTTCTCAAGTATTGCTATCGAGTCCTATTTTGTTGATCAAATAGCTAGTTTCACCTTTCAGTCCTTCACTTAACTGTTTGGAATTAGCAAATAAATTTGGACAAAATTCAATCAGGGCAATTTCACACACAAGATAGAATTCAATCAATGCCAATCAAGAACAAGTATAACTAAATAAAAATGGGAGACAACATAATACTTGGCTAACAATCCCTAGATTGAGAAAACTACTCACACATGTTTAAATTAACAATAACTTAGATAGAGTGTGAAAGAAGATAACTTAGCGTAATTGGAGAGGGTTTCCCAACTTCACAAGGCTCCAAAATAGTAAGCACTTCTTCAACACTTACACTCAAAACTACTAAAAATTTAAACTAAACTTAGAAAAATGGGAAAGAATGGAAAAACTAGAGAGTAATAGTTCTCTTTTCTGCCGTGTCTTGCCTAATGTGCTATGACATGGTCCTATTTACAAAAGAACTCGATCAACCTTAGCACAAAATGAAGGAAAATGAAGAGCCTTGCAATCATGGCCTTACCACGAACCGTGGCCTTTGCCACAGACCGTCCATGCTAAGCTATGTCTCGATACTCTTTTGTCCTTTCTTCTTCCATGGACATAGTGACTTGGGGGAGCCTATGGGGAGTCAAGCTACACTCATTTAAGGATAAATTTGGGGTAAAATGATCGAAAAATTTGCAAAACACGAAAACGAGCCATACCTGAGGTTAAAACCGAAAAAGGAGTGCTTAATATAGCACAAAACACACAATTCTCCCTAAAATTGGCATAAAATGACCTCAAAATAGAGTGCGCTTTAAGTACTCATCAAGCTCTCACATGCTTAAACCATGGCTTGTCCCCAAGCAATTATGAAACGGAGGCTACAAATGAATAATCTCCTCAGGAAGACATCAGTAGCAACATTAATAACCAAATCAACCCAAGAAATTTAGCCCAAAAGTGATGAAAAACTTTTACAAATAGATAGGAGAAGAAAATTTTCGTAGAAGTAAGAACCATCACATCAAAATATTAAATCAATCATTCAAATCAACTTGAATAATCACATTAGCATATTCCAATAAGTAGAGTTTAGAAGAACCAATAGAACCTGATTTTACGGATGAGGCACTCCTCATTCATGTGTTTAAAATAAAATGTGATTCTCTAAAATCTCAATCCATAGAACCAAATCAACCATAAGCTTGACCAGACTCTCTTGTTCGCCACCACTATAATGCAAAACAGACAAGGCAATCATGGGGACTTTTTAAGGGTTGTAACGGGGCAAATGCGTAAAGGTGAGGAGGGAACAAAATATTTTGGGATTTGTGGAGCTAAAAGCCAAAGACTAAGAGTATAAACCATCAACTCCCAACTAAAACATATTCCTTAAACTATCAGCAGCTTCCCTAAGTGATGTCACAAGAAAAGGTGCCTAAAAATATAAAACCAATGCCAAATCCTTTTATTGCATCATTTTTTCTTTTTTTTTCTTTTGTCTGTTTTTTTCCTTTTCTTTGTTTTGCTTCCTTGTTTTTTTCAACATATACACAATTTTTTTTACACAACTTTGGTTTGCATTGTTTTTTTTCCCAAAAAGGAGGATAATGGCAAAGAAAACTATGCATTTTTCAACACTATTCTTACAACTCACAAAACATAACCCAATTGACTTTGAAGGAAAAAATAGAACATGAATCCTTGGAGCAACAGTGAGGTTGTCTCCGTATGACCAAAAGGTCACGGGTTTGAACCTTGGAATCAGCCATTGACAAAGTCGAGATAGGCTACCTACAATACACCCCTTGGGGTGGGGCCCTTCCCCAGACCCTGCGTAAACGCGGGATGTATGTGCACTGGGTTGCCCTTTTTTTTAATCCTTTGTCACATCCAACCAAACCACAAGATCCATAAAAGGTTATCATCCATAAACTACTCCCAATCAACTATGAAACTCGATAGCCTTGGCTAAAAGGATATGAGATATGTATGTGGCCAAAGATAATAATTTAGGTTCTCATCAATAAACATGGTAAAGGCTCAAAGGGGTGGCAAGGGATAAATCATTCATATAAGCACGACTATTTGGTCAATGTAGCTCATAAAGTCAAAGCATGCCTCAATCATGTGGCCTAAATGCGCATGCTAAATGTGATCTTGAACAAGAGTCAAAGCAAGTTCTAGAGACTTAAATTCTAGGAAGAGTCACACATGAAAGAACACATGGGAAGAAAATTATGAATTATTCTATTCAAGCTCAAAATCTCACAGGATAAAGCTCATCTAGCTGATTGAATTTCATATGCCAAATACTCATGTCAAGAATCATTAAACAATCAACTCATATCTAATGTGATGGTCAAAACATGATGCATAGTTTGTAAACTCATAAACAAACATTGTATTCACAAATAGGCCTAACAAAAAGGTTCAAAATAGGCTAAAGTAAGACTTAGTCTAAAGACTCCTCATCGGAGGATTTACAAGCTTTTTTTTATTTTCATTAACTTGTTTTTTTTTTTGGTTACTTTTGCTTTTCTTTTTTTTTACTAAGCCTAAAATACAACTAAAAACTAAAAAAATGTCAAACCAAAATCAAAACCAAAGAAAACCTAGAAAACTAAATGATAAACTAAAAATGCAAACTAAATCTAAATACATGACCTGAAAAAAAAAAAAGAAGCAAACTTTCACACATTCACAGCACACATATATACACCACAAACAAATATAACAACTTCCCATGCTTAGACAACGCATTATCGTCAATGCAAGCATAAAACTCTAAAAGGGAGGGGGGAAAGGGTAGAGGAGAAGAAGGAGGCTGAAGTTGAGAAATGTGTCAGTCCCGCCAAGTCTATAAGCTGGCCCTAAAGTCTTAAAAATATTGGTTTTGGGAGACAATCATCTCACGGAACTCATCATGGTGCTCCTAAACAATGCCTCAGAGTAAGGCACGCTCAGTTTCTACATAAGCTCGTAGATAAACTTGCTCCGCTTGAATTAACCGAAGGGTAGCATGCAGGTCAGGATAATCATGGGAGGAGGATGGTTGGGATGAACTAGAAGCCCTAGGGTGAATAGGTGGCAGAGCTGGAGCAGGTCACGCCAACTCTTTATAACCTGGTAAAAAGTAGAGATTGACCATGTTTAGGAAAGAGGTGCAATCAGCATTTGGGAGAGGCATAAGTTGGCTATCAGAATAAATCCAACAAATACGGCCACCATCAACCTAACAAAATTTCATTTGTTAAAGAAAGGCCAAGTTCGACCAGTCTGAACCTACGACTCTATCATCCGGGTTCGGTTAACCACCAACCAACCTAGCAATGGGGGTAATGAGCCCCCAATGACAATCCTATATGCAAAACTAGTGGTTGCACTATACAACTAATTGACCAAGAATGATCCGGGGTCAATCTGGACATCTTTAGGCATGCTATACAAAAAATATAATTCAGGCAGGCGAGGCACATTTAAACTATCTTTCCAAGCAAACAAACCACTAGCTATTGCCTGTTGGGCCGCACAAATATAGGGGGTTTCAAAGAACCGTGCCTTTGGAATTACTAGTGTCATACCGATAATCCCTGGAAAGTTATGCTCATACCAAAAAGCATTCGGATTGAGTTCCTCAGGGACATGACAGTATGGGAGGTCCATACTTGGTGGAAAAACAAACATACTATTAAAGGCACTCAAATTAAGTTCATAAAACTCCCTATTAAGATAAAATGAAATGTAGCCCTCTTGACATCGAGGGCCACCCGTGACCTCAACATGTAATGCGCTTAAGAATTCAAGTGTGACGTCCCTATAAGTGTGGTCCCTAGTTTCCAAAAGTTATCCCATCCCACTCCAAGCAAACAACCAACGAATATCATCCACCAATCCCAAACAAAATAACACATCCTCATCATAATATCGAGTAGCTACTACTAGTTTACTACTCAAAACATTATATCTAGCAATGTGTTTAAGATTAGTTAAACCAAGGGGGTGTGGAATGTCACCTCGGTTTCTCATGGTGATGGATGTTCGGGAGCTTCGGGGTGCTCTTTGTAGGGTTTGACTAGAAGTCCCAGCTTCTTATGTGGTTTTTACCTTCTTCTTTGGTCCTATGGTGATGGTAGTGTAGATGGGTAAGAACTTAAAAATCAAACTAAAAGAAAATGGGTAGAAAAATGCCAGAAAATAAAAATTTGAAGAAAAGGGAAGTAAATGGTAAAGAAATACGAAAGAAAAATAGAAATCGGAAAAGTTAAAGTGAAAAATGGAGTTGTGAAAGTTGTGGGTATGGATATGGGAGAAATGGGAGAGCAAGAAGGCCTAAAGGGAAAAAATAAAGGGAGATTTAGGGTTAAGGTGAAGAAAGTAAGTGAAAAGGAAAGAAATTTGATGGATTTTGGTGAAGAATTGAAAGTTTTAAGTGAGGTGGTTATGGAGGTTTTAGAGAGAGAACGGAGTCTTTAGAGAGAGAGAGAGTCGAGTTTGAAGAAGAAGATGAAGAAATCAGGGCCAAAGGGGCTTTGAAAACCCTTGACCGCAGATTCGGGGCTCACCACAGACCGTGGTAGTGGCCATGGACCCTTCGTAGTTAGCTCTGGTCTCGATTTTCTTGTTCTTTTCTCTCTTCTTTTTTTTTTCTTTTCCTTTGTTTACTAGAGCCTTCACGGACCGTGGTGCTGGCTATGAGGTGTCCATGGAGGTTCTAAAAGAACCTCTTACTACTACCCCTTTTTTTTTTATTAAATTTCTAGTAGAGGTCCTAAATAGCAAAACACAAAATACAATAAAATAAAAAAGGTACATAAAAAGGAAAAACAAAAACAAACACTTGCGTTGCCTCCCAAGAAGTGCTCGTTTAAGGTCGGGAGCTCAGCCTTTCTTCTATTCTGGTTCTGGTTCAATGAGAGTGTGGGCATCAAACTCGTCCAAATTATGTGCTTCGTTCTTATCATAAACCATGAAATTAAAGTATTTCAATTAAAGGCACTAACTCAGATACTCAGGTTGGAGGTCCTTCATCTTCATCAAATTATGCCAAAGCATACCATTAACATATAAAACAAATCGATAGCGGGCTCTATTAGACGAACCACTGTCATTATATTCAATCCCAAGATTAAAATCCAAATCAACTTCTTCTAGAGGAGGTAAAGAAAGAACTACTTGAGCGAACCTTTAATAATCACTCATGAAAGACTCATTAGAAGCATAAGTCTCAACCTTGAGTATGCTAGGTTGCGTAAGAGTAGCAAACTCCACCTTAACATAGCCCTGGTTGCAATCTTCAGTCGAAATCGAATCAGAATCAGAAGCGTTAGGACAACTCCAACCTCTATCTCAATTTCAGGAGAAAGGAAAAGTACATCAAATAGGAAAGAATTGGGGGAAACAATTTTCTCATCCATAAAACAAAAGTTAGTATAACACCACCTACTTCAAATTTTATCCCCCTACCCCTTTTCCAACAATAGTGCAACCTGAAGTAGCCAAAAAGGGTCTCCCAAGAAAAATTTGGGCATCGTCAGTCTTAGTCATATCAATGATAAAATCTTCTAGCACCAAACAATTTCCTATTTTTACAGGCACATCCTCCAACGTACGCAAATGTTGTGTTTCATAACCATTCGGTAATTATAGTGAAAAGGGTGCTAGTTGTAATGGTCCCAAATGAAGCATATGGAACATAGAATAGGGCATCAAACTGAAACTTGCACCAAGGTCACATAAGGCTTTTTTAATCTGCACTTTTCTTACAATACATGGGATAGAAAAGCTACCTGGGTTAGGAAGCTAGGGGGAAAAGCTTTGGGAAACTCGAAGCTGTCGCTTTCTTTAAAAGTTATGGGCTCACCCTCATCATTTTTCTCCTTACTCTCAACCATAATCACCTCTCTAGCCTCCTCAAGTGTCATGTCCTCAAAATCCTCTACCCCTACTTTCAAGGTAACATAGTTACACTGCTCGCAGGGGTTAGACTCGGGTTTACTAGGTAGTCTACCCGGAGGTATAGGTGAAGATGTAGCTTGTTGAGCTGTTTGAGCTTCCAACATCTTATTGTGAGTAGTAAACACATCAACCTTTAAAGGGCAATTATTTAATGTACTTATCTTGCTTTTGTTGCGCCAAAAGCATATTCTCCATAATAGACTCTAAGTTGGATTTTTAAGAAGCCTGTTAACGATATGATCGTCTTTGAAGTTCAGGGGGTGATCTAAAATTTGTTTGGGGCACGAGTGGAGCATTAGACTTATAAGAGAAATTAGGGTGATTTCTCCAACGAGGATTGTATGTGCTAGAGAAAGGGTCATTTGTTGGTCTAAGGTGATAGTTGTTCACATAATTGACCTGATCACTTACATCTTGGGCAAAAGGACTACCCACTTGACAATGCACAGTCAAATGGTCAACTAACCTACATATATCATATGATAGGGAAGGGGTACTATCAAAATTAACATTCAAGCGCTCTAATTTTTTAGACGTAGCATTAACCTTAGAAGAAAGCATAGAAATTGCATCTAATTCCAACTTACCTCCAACTACCTTGGGTTGGGCTCTCTCAGGCGACAATTAGAAATTGTTAAGGGCCATCTCTTCTATAAAAATTTATGCTTCATCTTCAGTTTTGTTTGTAAGAGTAACTCCTGCTACCACATCAATAGTAGACCTCAATGGCTGAGTGACTCCATTATAGAATGTTGCAGAATCATCCATCTTTGAAGACGATGGTGAGGGCATAATCATAAAAGGTCCTTGAATCGCTCCTAGGCTTCATAGAGCGTCTTATCTTTTTGAGAGAAAATAGTGATTTGATTCCACAGGCTTGCCGTCTTACTTTGAGGAAAGAACGTGGTGAGAAAGACTTTTGTAAGCTTGTCCCATGTTGTGATGCATCCTGGAGGCAATGAGTAAAGCCAAGCCCTCGCCTTATTCCTAAGTCAAAAGGGAAATAGGCGCAAGCGGATGGCATCGATAGAAACTTCGTTACGCTTTTACATATCACACACCTCTAAAAAGGCCGAGAGGTGTAAGTTTGGATCTTCTTACGGGGTGCCTCTGAACCGAGATTGTTGTAGCATTGATACAAGGGCTAGTTTGAGCTCAAAATTGTTCGCTTCTACGGTTGGTCGAGCGATGCTCAAGGAAATGCTTTGGGACTCCCGAGTAAGAAAATCCCAGAGTGTACTTTGGACACCTCTTATTCTTGCCATCGATGAAGAAATCGCTTGAGTTGTCAGTCTTTGCTCTTCTACCCTTAATTTCTTCCTCCTAGAGCAAAAAGTCCTTTCGATTTCTGGATCAAATTAAAATAGAAAGGGACTTTGCATATAAAGGAGAAATCTGCAAAATTATCAACAAAGCTACCAATGCAAATTAAAAATATAAAGAAAAATAAAGAGTGACAAAATGCTCAGTCAATTTCTAAGGGCTAGCTCAATATCCACAAATTTGGTCCTTGACAACGGCACCAAAAGCCTAACCTATGCCTGCAACCACACAGGTGTTCTAGTTTAGTAAATATATCGTTCCCACGGAGACTAGTTATAATCTATTGAGTTTTGTCCTATAAAAGTGCTAAGTAAGAAAATTTCAATTGAGAATTTGAACGACACTATAACCTAATTAGAAAATTCAATCAATTTAAAACATCTAGGGATTTGCTTCACCTCGTACAGACGTGGATCAATGGAATATATTATGTACTTGATCTATAATGGGAGATTGAAAGGGGCGCAATTACATTTAGAATAAAATATTTTCTTTCGAAATAAACTGAATTGCCTAAACTAACCAATTATTATTCTTTCAAATGTCCTTGTTTAGTCTAAGTTATATATTTTTGATGGCTAAAGGTCCTCTCAACAACTGAATCTTTCTCAAGTATTGCTAAATCAAGTCTTATCTTGTCGATCAAATAGCAAGTTTCACCTTTCAGCCTTCACTTAACTATTTAGAATTAGCAAATGAATTTGGCCAAAATTCAATTACGAAAATTTCACTCGCAAGATAGAATTCAACCAATCTCAATCAAGAAAAAGTACAACTAAATAAAAAAGTACTTACGCATGTTTAACTTAACAATAAATTAAACAAAGTTTGAGAGAATAAAACTTAGCGCAATTTGAGATCCTCCAAGGGTTTCCTAACTTCAAAAGGGCTCCAAAATAGTAAGCACTTGTTCAACACTTACACTCAAAACTTCTAGAAATCTAAACTAAACTTAGAAATATGGGAAAAAATGGAAAAACTAGAGAGCAAGAGTTCACTTTTCTATTGTTTCTCCCATAATCTGTTGCAAAAGCCCTATTTAAAGAAGAACTCGATCAAACTCACTCACACAATGAAGGAAAATGAAGAGACTTGTAGTTATGGCCTCACCATGGACCATGGCCATCACCATGGACCGTCCATGGTGAGTTCTGTCTCAATACACTTTTGTTCTTTCTTCCTTCCACGGTCATAGTGACTTAGGGGTATCCGTAGGGGGTCAAGCTACACTCATTTATGATCAAATTTGGGGTAATATGGTCCAAAAACCTGCAAAACACAGAAAAGAACACTACAAGGAAAGTAGTTTTTTGTAGCAAATTTTTTGTGGCAAATTTTAAATTGCTACAGTAATTTAAAAATCTTAAAAAAATTTGTAGCAAAATAAATATTGCCACAAAATACTAGATAATAGTAGCAATTTTATGTGATTGGCACAAAAGACATATAATCTTTTTATGTAATTGGCAGAATATTTTTGGAGGGTGCACAATTTATTGATTTGGAATCCCTCCTTTACTTTTCATATTACTATTTAAATTTTTTGCCTCTTTTTTTTCCTCCTCATCCAGACTTCGAACTCCTCTGCAGCCAACGAAATCTTCTGAGTTCTGGCCTCCTTTCCGTTGCTCGATTTGCAACTGATAAATCTTCTCCTCCCAAGCAACACAATCTTCTGTCTTTCCTTTTTCTTCCGAGCACGGGATTTGGTAGGTGAGTGTTTCCCGATTCCCATCTGCTTCCATTCTCTACTTGGGTTGTTCTGTCATTAATTCTGATTGAGCGTTTGGTGGGCATTTGTGTTTCTTCAAATCGTTTGCAGTTGAGCGTGGGATTCATCTGTCCTTCATTCTTCTCAGAGATTGAATTTGTCGTGCAATCGTGACAATAGGTATGGCGTTTTGTCTCTCTTCCTAAAATTTCTGTTTCCAATTGCAGAATGAAACCCTGATTGCAATTTTTATGTTATTGTGTTTGAATTCTAGTAAATCCTAATTCTGTCAAACCCTAATCGTGCAATCGTGACAACATGGTTGAATTTCTGTTTGGTTTGGTTTGCGGGTCAGTTGGTTGGGGTTTTAGGTCAATTTTGCTAGGTTCAGGGTCTGATTCAACCTTGTGCTGATTGACAGTCCTGTGGCTTATCTCTTCTTTAACAAACTTGTGCTGATTTTGTGTGAATCTCTCTTGTTTGTAATTAATCTATATTCAGTTTTACTCTGGATTAATGTTCTGATACCTAGTTATCAGATTGATGCTATTTCTGTGTGTTGTCAAAGGGCCCAAGCTCATTGCCCCCTGCCTGCCTTCCCTAACCATCTGCAATTCTGTTTGAGGTTGCTGGTTGATGAGGGCTTACATGTGCATTTCTCAGAAAATGAATGAATGACTGAAAGAATGAATGAAGGAATGATGAATGAATGAATGAGTAAATTTTTTGGCCTAGGTAACTAGCTATCAAAATGAATGAAGGAATGATGAGTGAATGAAGGATTGAATGAAGGACTAGATACAATTGATTTGAGGGTCAATTCTCTTTCCGTTACACATGTGATTGTTTTCTACTAATCTTTTGGCCTTGTTCCCCCCCCCCCCAAAAATCGCGGCCCCCCATCCTTAAATGGAAGACCTAATGCGTTTTTTGGTTTGCCTGTTTGGTGTAGATGTATGTAACACATACCTATAAATTATATGATTTTA